>CP136063.1:45515230-46170409 GCA_032622095.1 Siphonodentalium dalli | reverse complement strand
CAAATCAGTGGATGGTATAGAGCGTTCCCTCCAAATCAGTGGATGGTATAGAGCGTTCCCTCCAAATCAGTGGATGGTATAGAGCGTTCCCTCCAAATCAGTGGATGGTATAGAGCGTTTCCTCCAAATCAGTGGATGGTATAGAGCGTTCTCCCAAATCAGTGGATGGTATAGAGCGTTCCCTCCAAATCAGTGGATGGTATAGAGCGTTCTCCCAAATCAGTGGATGGTATAGAGCGTTCCCTCCAAATCAGTGGATGGTATAGAGCGTTCTCCCAAATCAGTGGATGGTATAGAGCGTTCCCTCCAAATCAGTGGATGGTATAGAGCGTTCTCCCAAATCAGTGGATGGTATAGAGCGTTCCCTCCAAATCAGTGGATGGTATAGAGCGTTCCCTCCAAATCAGTGGATGGTATAGAGCGTTCTCCCAAATCAGTGGATGGTATAGAGCGTTCTCCCAAATCAGTGGATGGTATAGAGCGTTCCCCCCAAATCAGTGGATGGTATAGAGCGTTCCCTCCAAATCAGTGGATGGTATAGAGCGTTCCCTCCAAATCAGTGGATGGTATAGAGCGTTCTCCCAAATCAGTGGATGGTATAGAGCGTTCCCTCCAAATCAGTGGATGGTATAGAGCGTTCTCCCAAATCAGTGGATGGTATAGAGCGTTCCCTCCAAATCAGTGGATGGTATAGAGCGTTCTCCCAAATCAGTGGATGGTATAGAGCGTTCCCTCCAAATCAGTGGATGGTATAGAGCGTTCTCCCAAATCAGTGGATGGTATAGAGCGTTCCCTCCAAATCAGTGGATGGTATAGAGCGTTCTCCCAAATCAGTGGATGGTATAGAGCGTTCCCTCCAAATCAGTGGATGGTATAGAGCGTTCCCTCCAAATCAGTGGATGGTATAGAGCGTTCCCTCCAAATCAGTGGATGGTATAGAGCGTTCCCTCCAAATCAGTGGATGGTATAGAGCGTTCCCTCCAAATCAGTGGATGGTATAGAGCGTTCTCCCAAATCAGTGGATGGTATAGAGCGTTCTCCCAAATCAGTGGATGGTATAGAGCGTTCCCTCCAAATCAGTGGATGGTATAGAGCGTTCCCTCCAAATCAGTGGATGGTATAGAGTGTTATCCCAAATCAGTTAATGGTATAGAGTGTTATCCCAAATCAGTGGATGGTATAGAGCGTTCCCTCCAAATCAGTGGATGGTATAGAGCGTTCCCTCCAAATCAGTGGATGGTATAGAGTGTTATCCCAAATCAGTTAATGGTATAGAGTGTTATCCCAAATCAGTTAATGGTATAGAGCGTTCCCTCCAAATCAGTGGATGGTATAGAGTGTTATCCCAAATCAGTGGATGGTATAGAGCGTTCCCTCCAAATCAGTGGATGGTATAGAGCGTTCCCTCCAAATCAGTGGATGGTATAGAGCGTTCCCTCCAAATCAGTGGATGGTATAGAGCGTTCCCTCCAAATCAGTGGATGGTATAGAGCGTTCCCTCCAAATCAGTGGATGGTATAGAGCGTTCCCTCCAAATCAGTGGATGGTATAGAGCGTTCCCTCCAAATCAGTGGATGGTATAGAGTGTTATCCCAAATCAGTTAATGGTATAGAGTGTTATCCCAAATCAGTTAATGGTATAGAGCGTTCCCTCCAAATCAGTGGATGGTATAGAGTGTTATCCCAAATCAGTGGATGGTATAGAGCGTTCCCTCCAAATCAGTGGATGGTATAGAGTGTTATCCCAAATCAGTGGATGGTATAGAGCGTTCCCTCCAAATCAGTGGATGGTATAGAGTGTTATCCCAAATCAGTTAATGGTATAGAGTGTTATCCCAAATCAGTGGATGGTATAGAGTGTTATCCCAAATCAGTTAATGGTATAGAGCGTTCCCTCCAAATCAGTGGATGGTATAGAGCGTTCTCCCAAATCAGTGGATGGTATAGAGCGTTCCCTCCAAATCAGTGGATGGTATAGAGCGTTCCCTCCAAATCAGTGGATGGTATAGAGCGTTCTCCCAAATCAGTGGATGGTATAGAGCGTTCCCTCCAAATCAGTGGATGGTATAGAGCGTTCCCTCCAAATCAGTGGATGGTATAGAGTGTTATCCCAAATCAGTGGATGGTATAGAGCGTTCCCTCCAAATCAGTGGATGGTATAGAGTGTTATCCCAAATCAGTGGATGGTATAGAGTGTTATCCCAAATCAGTGGATGGTATAGAGCGTTCCCTCCAAATCAGTGGATGGTATAGAGCGTTCCCTCCAAATCAGTGGATGGTATAGAGCGTTCCCTCCAAATCAGTGGATGGTATAGAGTGTTATCCCAAATCAGTTAATGGTATAGAGTGTTATCCCAAATCAGTGGATGGTATAGAGCGTTCCCTCCAAATCAGTGGATGGTATAGAGCGTTCCCTCCAAATCAGTGGATGGTATAGAGCGTTCCCTCCAAATCAGTGGATGGTATAGAGGTTATTCCAAATCAGTGGATGGTATAGAGTGTTATCCCAAATCAGTTAATGGTATAGAGCGTTCCCTCCAAATCAGTGGATGGTATAGAGCGTTCCCTCCAAATCAGTGGATGGTATAGAGCGTTCCCTCCAAATCAGTGGATGGTATAGAGCGTTCTCCCAAATCAGTGGATGGTATAGAGCGTTCCCTCCAAATCAGTGGATGGTATAGAGCGTTCCCTCCAAATCAGTGGATGGTATAGAGCGTTCTCCCAAATCAGTGGATGGTATAGAGCGTTCCCTCCAAATCAGTGGATGGTATAGAGCGTTCTCCCAAATCAGTGGATGGTATAGAGCGTTCCCTCCAAATCAGTGGATGGTATAGAGCGTTCTCCCAAATCAGTGGATGGTATAGAGCGTTCCCTCCAAATCAGTGGATGGTATAGAGCGTTCTCCCAAATCAGTGGATGGTATAGAGCGTTCCCTCCAAATCAGTGGATGGTATAGAGCGTTCTCCCAAATCAGTGGATGGTATAGAGCGTTCCCTCCAAATCAGTGGATGGTATAGAGCGTTCCCTCCAAATCAGTGGATGGTATAGAGTGTTATCCCAAATCAGTGGATGGTATAGAGCGTTCCCTCCAAATCAGTGGATGGTATAGAGCGTTCCCTCCAAATCAGTGGATGGTATAGAGCGTTCCCTCCAAATCAGTGGATGGTATAGAGCGTTCCCTCCAAATCAGTGGATGGTATAGAGCGTTCCCTCCAAATCAGTGGATGGTATAGAGCGTTCTCCCAAATCAGTGGATGGTATAGAGCGTTCTCCCAAATCAGTGGATGGTATAGAGCGTTCCCTCCAAATCAGTGGATGGTATAGAGCGTTCCCTCCAAATCAGTGGATGGTATAGAGTGTTATCCCAAATCAGTTAATGGTATAGAGTGTTATCCCAAATCAGTGGATGGTATAGAGCGTTCCCTCCAAATCAGTGGATGGTATAGAGCGTTCCCTCCAAATCAGTGGATGGTATAGAGTGTTATCCCAAATCAGTTAATGGTATAGAGTGTTATCCCAAATCAGTTAATGGTATAGAGCGTTCCCTCCAAATCAGTGGATGGTATAGAGCGTTCCCTCCAAATCAGTGGATGGTATAGAGTGTTATCCCAAATCAGTGGATGGTATAGAGCGTTCCCTCCAAATCAGTGGATGGTATAGAGCGTTCCCTCCAAATCAGTGGATGGTATAGAGCGTTCCCTCCAAATCAGTGGATGGTATAGAGCGTTCCCTCCAAATCAGTGGATGGTATAGAGCGTTCCCTCCAAATCAGTGGATGGTATAGAGCGTTCTCCCAAATCAGTGGATGGTATAGAGCGTTCTCCCAAATCAGTGGATGGTATAGAGCGTTCCCTCCAAATCAGTGGATGGTATAGAGCGTTCCCTCCAAATCAGTGGATGGTATAGAGTGTTATCCCAAATCAGTTAATGGTATAGAGTGTTATCCCAAATCAGTGGATGGTATAGAGCGTTCCCTCCAAATCAGTGGATGGTATAGAGCGTTCCCTCCAAATCAGTGGATGGTATAGAGTGTTATCCCAAATCAGTTAATGGTATAGAGTGTTATCCCAAATCAGTTAATGGTATAGAGCGTTCCCTCCAAATCAGTGGATGGTATAGAGTGTTATCCCAAATCAGTGGATGGTATAGAGCGTTCCCTCCAAATCAGTGGATGGTATAGAGCGTTCCCTCCAAATCAGTGGATGGTATAGAGCGTTCCCTCCAAATCAGTGGATGGTATAGAGCGTTCCCTCCAAATCAGTGGATGGTATAGAGCGTTCCCTCCAAATCAGTGGATGGTATAGAGCGTTCCCTCCAAATCAGTGGATGGTATAGAGCGTTCCCTCCAAATCAGTGGATGGTATAGAGTGTTATCCCAAATCAGTTAATGGTATAGAGTGTTATCCCAAATCAGTTAATGGTATAGAGCGTTCCCTCCAAATCAGTGGATGGTATAGAGTGTTATCCCAAATCAGTGGATGGTATAGAGCGTTCCCTCCAAATCAGTGGATGGTATAGAGTGTTATCCCAAATCAGTGGATGGTATAGAGCGTTCCCTCCAAATCAGTGGATGGTATAGAGTGTTATCCCAAATCAGTTAATGGTATAGAGTGTTATCCCAAATCAGTGGATGGTATAGAGTGTTATCCCAAATCAGTTAATGGTATAGAGCGTTCCCTCCAAATCAGTGGATGGTATAGAGCGTTCTCCCAAATCAGTGGATGGTATAGAGCGTTCCCTCCAAATCAGTGGATGGTATAGAGCGTTCCCTCCAAATCAGTGGATGGTATAGAGCGTTCTCCCAAATCAGTGGATGGTATAGAGCGTTCCCTCCAAATCAGTGGATGGTATAGAGCGTTCCCTCCAAATCAGTGGATGGTATAGAGTGTTATCCCAAATCAGTGGATGGTATAGAGCGTTCCCTCCAAATCAGTGGATGGTATAGAGTGTTATCCCAAATCAGTGGATGGTATAGAGTGTTATCCCAAATCAGTGGATGGTATAGAGCGTTCCCTCCAAATCAGTGGATGGTATAGAGCGTTCTCCCAAATCAGTGGATGGTATAGAGCGTTCCCTCCAAATCAGTGGATGGTATAGAGCGTTCCCTCCAAATCAGTGGATGGTATAGAGTGTTATCCCAAATCAGTTAATGGTATAGAGTGTTATCCCAAATCAGTGGATGGTATAGAGCGTTCCCTCCAAATCAGTGGATGGTATAGAGCGTTCCCTCCAAATCAGTGGATGGTATAGAGCGTTCCCTCCAAATCAGTGGATGGTATAGAGCGTTCCCTCCAAATCAGTGGATGGTATAGAGTGTTATTCCAAATCAGTGGATGGTATAGAGTGTTATCCCAAATCAGTTAATGGTATAGAGCGTTCCCTCCAAATCAGTGGATGGTATAGAGCGTTCCCTCCAAATCAGTGGATGGTATAGAGCGTTCCCTCCAAATCAGTGGATGGTATAGAGCGTTCTCCCAAATCAGTGGATGGTATAGAGCGTTCCCTCCAAATCAGTGGATGGTATAGAGCGTTCCCTCCAAATCAGTGGATGGTATAGAGCGTTCTCCCAAATCAGTGGATGGTATAGAGCGTTCCCTCCAAATCAGTGGATGGTATAGAGCGTTCTCCCAAATCAGTGGATGGTATAGAGCGTTCCCTCCAAATCAGTGGATGGTATAGAGCGTTCTCCCAAATCAGTGGATGGTATAGAGCGTTCCCTCCAAATCAGTGGATGGTATAGAGCGTTCTCCCAAATCAGTGGATGGTATAGAGCGTTCCCTCCAAATCAGTGGATGGTATAGAGCGTTCTCCCAAATCAGTGGATGGTATAGAGCGTTCCCTCCAAATCAGTGGATGGTATAGAGCGTTCCCTCCAAATCAGTGGATGGTATAGAGTGTTATCCCAAATCAGTGGATGGTATAGAGTGTTATCCCAAATCAGTGGATGGTATAGAGCGTTCCCTCCAAATCAGTGGATGGTATAGAGCGTTCCCTCCAAATCAGTGGATGGTATAGAGCGTTCCCTCCAAATCAGTGGATGGTATAGAGCGTTCCCTCCAAATCAGTGGATGGTATAGAGCGTTCCCTCCAAATCAGTGGATGGTATAGAGCGTTCTCCCAAATCAGTGGATGGTATAGAGCGTTCTCCCAAATCAGTGGATGGTATAGAGCGTTCCCTCCAAATCAGTGGATGGTATAGAGCGTTCCCTCCAAATCAGTGGATGGTATAGAGTGTTATCCCAAATCAGTTAATGGTATAGAGTGTTATCCCAAATCAGTGGATGGTATAGAGCGTTCCCTCCAAATCAGTGGATGGTATAGAGCGTTCCCTCCAAATCAGTGGATGGTATAGAGTGTTATCCCAAATCAGTTAATGGTATAGAGTGTTATCCCAAATCAGTTAATGGTATAGAGCGTTCCCTCCAAATCAGTGGATGGTATAGAGCGTTCCCTCCAAATCAGTGGATGGTATAGAGTGTTATCCCAAATCAGTGGATGGTATAGAGCGTTCCCTCCAAATCAGTGGATGGTATAGAGCGTTCCCTCCAAATCAGTGGATGGTATAGAGCGTTCCCTCCAAATCAGTGGATGGTATAGAGCGTTCCCTCCAAATCAGTGGATGGTATAGAGCGTTCCCTCCAAATCAGTGGATGGTATAGAGCGTTCCCTCCAAATCAGTGGATGGTATAGAGCGTTCCCTCCAAATCAGTGGATGGTATAGAGCGTTCCCTCCAAATCAGTGGATGGTATAGAGTGTTATCCCAAATCAGTTAATGGTATAGAGTGTTATCCCAAATCAGTTAATGGTATAGAGCGTTCCCTCCAAATCAGTGGATGGTATAGAGTGTTATCCCAAATCAGTGGATGGTATAGAGCGTTCCCTCCAAATCAGTGGATGGTATAGAGTGTTATCCCAAATCAGTGGATGGTATAGAGCGTTCCCTCCAAATCAGTGGATGGTATAGAGTGTTATCCCAAATCAGTTAATGGTATAGAGTGTTATCCCAAATCAGTGGATGGTATAGAGTGTTATCCCAAATCAGTTAATGGTATAGAGCGTTCCCTCCAAATCAGTGGATGGTATAGAGCGTTCTCCCAAATCAGTGGATGGTATAGAGCGTTCCCTCCAAATCAGTGGATGGTATAGAGCGTTCCCTCCAAATCAGTGGATGGTATAGAGTGTTATCCCAAATCAGTGGATGGTATAGAGCGTTCCCTCCAAATCAGTGGATGGTATAGAGTGTTATCCCAAATCAGTGGATGGTATAGAGTGTTATCCCAAATCAGTGGATGGTATAGAGCGTTCCCTCCAAATCAGTGGATGGTATAGAGCGTTCTCCCAAATCAGTGGATGGTATAGAGCGTTCCCTCCAAATCAGTGGATGGTATAGAGCGTTCCCTCCAAATCAGTGGATGGTATAGAGTGTTATCCCAAATCAGTTAATGGTATAGAGTGTTATCCCAAATCAGTGGATGGTATAGAGCGTTCCCTCCAAATCAGTGGATGGTATAGAGCGTTCCCTCCAAATCAGTGGATGGTATAGAGTGTTATTCCAAATCAGTGGATGGTATAGAGTGTTATCCCAAATCAGTTAATGGTATAGAGCGTTCCCTCCAAATCAGTGGATGGTATAGAGTGTTATCCCAAATCAGTGGATGGTATAGAGCGTTCCCTCCAAATCAGTGGATGGTATAGAGCGTTCCCTCCAAATCAGTGGATGGTATAGAGCGTTCCCTCCAAATCAGTGGATGGTATAGAGTGTTATCCCAAATCAGTTAATGGTATAGAGTGTTATCCCAAATCAGTGGATGGTATAGAGCGTTCCCTCCAAATCAGTGGATGGTATAGAGCGTTCCCTCCAAATCAGTGGATGGTATAGAGCGTTCCCTCCAAATCAGTGGATGGTATAGAGCGTTCCCTCCAAATCAGTGGATGGTATAGAGCGTTCCCTCCAAATCAGTGGATGGTATAGAGCGTTATCCCAAATCAGTGGATGGTATAGAGCGTTCTCCCAAATCAGTGGATGGTATAGAGCGTTCTCCCAAATCAGTGGATGGTATAGAGCGTTCCCTCCAAATCAGTGAATGGTATAGAGCGTTCCCTCCAAATCAGTGGATGGTATAGAGCGTTCCCTCCAAATCAGTGGATGGTATAGAGCGTTCCCTCCAAATCAGTGGATGGTATAGAGCGTTCCCTCCAAATCAGTGGATGGTATAGAGCGTTCTCCCAAATCAGTGGATGGTATAGAGCGTTCTCCCAAATCAGTGGATGGTATAGAGTGTTATCCCAAATCAGTTAATGGTATAGAGTGTTATCCCAAATCAGTGGATGGTATAGAGCGTTCCCTCCAAATCAGTGGATGGTATAGAGCGTTCCCTCCAAATCAGTGGATGGTATAGAGCGTTCCCTCCAAATCAGTGGATGGTATAGAGTGTTATCCCAAATCAGTTAATGGTATAGAGCGTTCCCTCCAAATCAGTGGATGGTATAGAGCGTTCCCCCCAAATCAGTGGATGGTATAGAGTGTTATCCCAAATCAGTGGATGGTATAGAGCGTTCCCTCCAAATCAGTGGATGGTATAGAGCGTTCCCTCCAAATCAGTGGATGGTATAGAGCGTTCTCCCAAATCAGTGGATGGTATAGAGCGTTCCCTCCAAATCAGTGAATGGTATAGAGCGTTCCCTCCAAATCAGTGAATGGTATAGAGCGTTCCCTCCAAATCAGTGGATGGTATAGAGCGTTCCCTCCAAATCAGTGGATGGTATAGAGCGTTCCCTCCAAATCAGTGGATGGTATAGAGCGTTCCCTCCAAATCAGTGGATGGTATAGAGCGTTCCCTCCAAATCAGTGGATGGTATAGAGCGTTCCCTCCAAATCAGTGGATGGTATAGAGCGTTCCCTCCAAATCAGTGAATGGTATAGAGCGTTCTCCCAAATCAGTGGATGGTATAGAGCGTTCCCTCCAAATCAGTGGATGGTATAGAGCGTTCTCCCAAATCAGTGAATGGTATAGAGCGTTCTCCCAAATCAGTGAATGGTATAGAGCGTTCCCCCCAAATCAGTGGATGGTATAGAGCGTTCCCTCCAAATCAGTGGATGGTATAGAGCGTTCTCCCAAATCAGTGAATGGTATAGAGCGTTCCCCCCAAATCAGTGGATGGTATAGAGCGTTCCCTCCAAATCAGTGAATGGTATAGAGCGTTCCCCCCAAATCAGTGGATGGTATAGAGTGTTATCCCAAATCAGTGGATGGTATAGAGCGTTCCCCCCAAATCAGTGGATGGTATAGAGCGTTCCCTCCAAATCAGTGGATGGTATAGAGCGTTCTCCCCAAATCAGTGGATGGTATAGAGCGTTCTCCCAAATCAGTGAATGGTATAGAGCGTTCCTCCCAAATCAGTGGATGGTATAGAGCGTTATCTCCAAATCAGTGGATGGTATAGAGCGTTCCCTCCAAATCAGTGGATGGTATAGAGCGTTCCCTCCAAATCAGTGGATGGTATAGAGCGTTCCCTCCAAATCAGTGGATGGTATAGAGCGTTATCCCAAATCAGTGGATGGTATAGAGCGTTCCCTCCAAATCAGTGGATGGTATAGAGCGTTCCCTCCAAATCAGTGGATGGTATAGAGCGTTCCCTCCAAATCAGTGGATGGTATAGAGCGTTCCCTCCAAATCAGTGAATGGTATAGAGTGTTATCCCAAATCAGTGAATGGTATAGAGCGTTCCCTCCAAATCAGTGGATGGTATAGAGCGTTCCCTCCAAATCAGTGGATGGTATAGAGTGTTATCCCAAATCAGTGGATGGTATAGAGTGTTATCCCAAATCAGTGGATGGTATAGAGCGTTCCCTCCAAATCAGTGGATGGTATAGAGCGTTCCCTCCAAATCAGTGGATGGTATAGAGCGTTCCCTCCAAATCAGTGGATGGTATAGAGTGTTATCCCAAATCAGTGGATGGTATAGAGTGTTATCCCAAATCAGTGGATGGTATAGAGCGTTCCCTCCAAATCAGTGGATGGTATAGAGCGTTCCCTCCAAATCAGTGGATGGTATAGAGCGTTCCCTCCAAATCAGTGGATGGTATAGAGCGTTCCCTCCAAATCAGTGGATGGTATAGAGCGTTCCCTCCAAATCAGTGGATGGTATAGAGCGTTCCCTCCAAATCAGTGGATGGTATAGAGTGTTATCCCAAATCAGTGGATGGTATAGAGTGTTATCCCAAATCAGTGGATGGTATAGAGCGTTCCCTCCAAATCAGTGGATGGTATAGAGCGTTCCCTCCAAATCAGTGGATGGTATAGAGCGTTCCCTCCAAATCAGTGGATGGTATAGAGCGTTCCCTCCAAATCAGTGGATGGTATAGAGTGTTATCCCAAATCAGTGAATGGTATAGAGCGTTCCCTCCAAATCAGTGGATGGTATAGAGCGTTCCCTCCAAATCAGTGGATGGTATAGAGCGTTCCCTCCAAATCAGTGGATGGTATAGAGCGTTCCCTCCAAATCAGTGGATGGTATAGAGCGTTCTCCCAAATCAGTGGATGGTATAGAGCGTTCCCTCCAAATCAGTGAATGGTATAGAGCGTTCCCTCCAAATCAGTGGATGGTATAGAGCGTTCCCTCCAAATCAGTGGATGGTATAGAGCGTTCCCTCCAAATCAGTGGATGGTATAGAGCGTTCCCTCCAAATCAGTGGATGGTATAGAGCGTTCTCCCAAATCAGTGGATGGTATAGAGCGTTCCCTCCAAATCAGTGAATGGTATAGAGCGATCTCCCAAATCAGTGGATGGTATAGAGCGTTCCCCCCAAATCAGTGGATGGTATAGAGTGTTATCCCAAATCAGTGGATGGTATAGAGCGTTCTCCCAAATCAGTGAATGGTATAGAGCGTTCCCTCCAAATCAGTGAATGGTATAGAGCGTTCTCCCAAATCAGTGGATGGTATAGAGCGTTCCCTCCAAATCAGTGGATGGTATAGAGCGTTCTCCCAAATCAGTGAATGGTATAGAGTGTTATCCCAAATCAGTGGATGGTATAGAGTGTTATCCCAAATTAGTGAATGGTATAGAGCGTTATCCCAAATCAGTGAATGGTATAGAGCGTTCTCCCAAATCAGTGGATGGTATAGAGCGTTCCCTCCAAATCAGTGAATGGTATAGAGCGTTCTCCCAAATCAGTGGATGGTATAGAGCGTTCCCTCCAAATCAGTGGATGGTATAGAGCGTTCTCCCAAATCAGTGAATGGTATAGAGTGTTATCCCAAATCAGTGGATGGTATAGAGCGTTCTCCCAAATCAGTGGATGGTATAGAGCGTTCCCTCCAAATCAGTGGATGGTATAGAGCGTTCTCCCAAATCAGTGGATGGTATAGAGCGTTCCCTCCAAATCAGTGGATGGTATAGAGCGTTCTCCCAAATCAGTGGATGGTATAGAGCGTTCTCCCAAATCAGTGGATGGTATAGAGTGTTATCCCAAATCAGTGGATGGTATAGAGCGTTCTCCCAAATCAGTGGATGGTATAGAGCGTCCTCCCAAATCAGTGGATGGTATAGAGCGTTCCCCCCAAATCAGTGGATGGTATAGAGCGTTCTCCCAAATCAGTGGATGGTATAGAGCGTTCCCTCCAAATCAGTGGATGGTATAGAGCGTTCCCTCCAAATCAGTGGATGGTATAGAGCGTTCCCTCCAAATCAGTGGATGGTATAGAGCGTTCTCCCAAATCAGTGGATGGTATAGAGCGTTCCCTCCAAATCAGTGAATGGTATAGAGCGTTCTCCCAAATCAGTGAATGGTATAGAGCGTTCCCTCCAAATCAGTGGATGGTATAGAGCGTTCTCCCAAATCAGTGAATGGTATAGAGCGTTCCCCCCAAATCAGTGGATGGTATAGAGCGTTCCCTCCAAATCAGTGGATGGTATAGAGCGTTCCCTCCAAATCAGTGGATGGTATAGAGCGTTCCCTCCAAATCAGTGAATGGTATAGAGCGTTCCCCCCAAATCAGTGGATGGTATAGAGCGTTCCCTCCAAATCAGTGGATGGTATAGAGCGTTCCCTCCAAATCAGTGGATGGTATAGAGCGTTCCCTCCAAATCAGTGGATGGTATAGAGCGTTATCCCAAATCAGTTAATGGTATAGAGCGTTCCCTCCAAATCAGTGGATGGTATAGAGCGTTCCCCCCAAATCAGTGGATGGTATAGAGTGTTATCCCAAATCAGTGGATGGTATAGAGCGTTCCCTCCAAATCAGTGGATGGTATAGAGCGTTCCCTCCAAATCAGTGGATGGTATAGAGCGTTCTCCCAAATCAGTGGATGGTATAGAGCGTTCCCTCCAAATCAGTGAATGGTATAGAGCGTTCCCTCCAAATCAGTGGATGGTATAGAGCGTTCCCTCCAAATCAGTGGATGGTATAGAGCGTTCCCTCCAAATCAGTGGATGGTATAGAGCGTTCCCTCCAAATCAGTGGATGGTATAGAGCGTTCCCTCCAAATCAGTGGATGGTATAGAGCGTTCCCTCCAAATCAGTGGATGGTATAGAGCGTTCCCTCCAAATCAGTGAATGGTATAGAGCGTTCTCCCAAATCAGTGGATGGTATAGAGCGTTCCCTCCAAATCAGTGGATGGTATAGAGCGTTCTCCCAAATCAGTGAATGGTATAGAGCGTTCTCCCAAATCAGTGAATGGTATAGAGCGTTCCCCCCAAATCAGTGGATGGTATAGAGCGTTCCCTCCAAATCAGTGGATGGTATAGAGCGTTCCCTCCAAATCAGTGGATGGTATAGAGTGTTATTCCAAATCAGTGGATGGTATAGAGTGTTATCCCAAATCAGTTAATGGTATAGAGCGTTCCCTCCAAATCAGTGGATGGTATAGAGTGTTATCCCAAATCAGTGGATGGTATAGAGCGTTCCCTCCAAATCAGTGGATGGTATAGAGCGTTCCCTCCAAATCAGTGGATGGTATAGAGCGTTCCCTCCAAATCAGTGGATGGTATAGAGTGTTATCCCAAATCAGTTAATGGTATAGAGTGTTATCCCAAATCAGTGGATGGTATAGAGCGTTCCCTCCAAATCAGTGGATGGTATAGAGCGTTCCCTCCAAATCAGTGGATGGTATAGAGCGTTCCCTCCAAATCAGTGGATGGTATAGAGCGTTCCCTCCAAATCAGTGGATGGTATAGAGCGTTCCCTCCAAATCAGTGGATGGTATAGAGCGTTATCCCAAATCAGTGGATGGTATAGAGCGTTCTCCCAAATCAGTGGATGGTATAGAGCGTTCTCCCAAATCAGTGGATGGTATAGAGCGTTCCCTCCAAATCAGTGAATGGTATAGAGCGTTCCCTCCAAATCAGTGGATGGTATAGAGCGTTCCCTCCAAATCAGTGGATGGTATAGAGCGTTCCCTCCAAATCAGTGGATGGTATAGAGCGTTCCCTCCAAATCAGTGGATGGTATAGAGCGTTCTCCCAAATCAGTGGATGGTATAGAGCGTTCTCCCAAATCAGTGGATGGTATAGAGTGTTATCCCAAATCAGTTAATGGTATAGAGTGTTATCCCAAATCAGTGGATGGTATAGAGCGTTCCCTCCAAATCAGTGGATGGTATAGAGCGTTCCCTCCAAATCAGTGGATGGTATAGAGCGTTCCCTCCAAATCAGTGGATGGTATAGAGCGTTCTCCCAAATCAGTGGATGGTATAGAGCGTTCCCTCCAAATCAGTGGATGGTATAGAGTGTTATCCCAAATCAGTTAATGGTATAGAGCGTTCCCTCCAAATCAGTGGATGGTATAGAGCGTTCCCCCCAAATCAGTGGATGGTATAGAGTGTTATCCCAAATCAGTGGATGGTATAGAGCGTTCCCTCCAAATCAGTGGATGGTATAGAGCGTTCCCTCCAAATCAGTGGATGGTATAGAGCGTTCTCCCAAATCAGTGGATGGTATAGAGCGTTCCCTCCAAATCAGTGAATGGTATAGAGCGTTCCCTCCAAATCAGTGGATGGTATAGAGCGTTCCCTCCAAATCAGTGGATGGTATAGAGCGTTCCCTCCAAATCAGTGGATGGTATAGAGCGTTCCCTCCAAATCAGTGGATGGTATAGAGCGTTCCCTCCAAATCAGTGGATGGTATAGAGCGTTCCCTCCAAATCAGTGGATGGTATAGAGCGTTCCCTCCAAATCAGTGAATGGTATAGAGCGTTCTCCCAAATCAGTGGATGGTATAGAGCGTTCCCTCCAAATCAGTGGATGGTATAGAGCGTTCTCCCAAATCAGTGAATGGTATAGAGCGTTCTCCCAAATCAGTGGATGGTATAGAGCGTTCCCCCCAAATCAGTGGATGGTATAGAGCGTTCCCTCCAAATCAGTGGATGGTATAGAGCGTTCTCCCAAATCAGTGAATGGTATAGAGCGTTCCCCCCAAATCAGTGGATGGTATAGAGCGTTCCCTCCAAATCAGTGAATGGTATAGAGCGTTCCCCCCAAATCAGTGGATGGTATAGAGTGTTATCCCAAATCAGTGGATGGTATAGAGCGTTCCCCCCAAATCAGTGGATGGTATAGAGCGTTCCCTCCAAATCAGTGGATGGTATAGAGCGTTCTCCCCAAATCAGTGGATGGTATAGAGCGTTCTCCCAAATCAGTGAATGGTATAGAGCGTTCCTCCCAAATCAGTGGATGGTATAGAGCGTTCCCTCCAAATCAGTGGATGGTATAGAGCGTTCCCTCCAAATCAGTGGATGGTATAGAGCGTTCCCTCCAAATCAGTGGATGGTATAGAGCGTTCCCTCCAAATCAGTGGATGGTATAGAGCGTTATCCCAAATCAGTGGATGGTATAGAGCGTTCCCTCCAAATCAGTGGATGGTATAGAGCGTTCCCTCCAAATCAGTGGATGGTATAGAGCGTTCCCTCCAAATCAGTGGATGGTATAGAGCGTTCCCTCCAAATCAGTGAATGGTATAGAGTGTTATCCCAAATCAGTGAATGGTATAGAGCGTTCCCTCCAAATCAGTGGATGGTATAGAGCGTTCCCTCCAAATCAGTGGATGGTATAGAGTGTTATCCCAAATCAGTGGATGGTATAGAGTGTTATCCCAAATCAGTGGATGGTATAGAGCGTTCCCTCCAAATCAGTGGATGGTATAGAGCGTTCCCTCCAAATCAGTGGATGGTATAGAGCGTTCCCTCCAAATCAGTGGATGGTATAGAGTGTTATCCCAAATCAGTGGATGGTATAGAGTGTTATCCCAAATCAGTGGATGGTATAGAGCGTTCCCTCCAAATCAGTGGATGGTATAGAGCGTTCCCTCCAAATCAGTGGATGGTATAGAGCGTTCTCCCAAATCAGTGGATGGTATAGAGCGTTCCCTCCAAATCAGTGAATGGTATAGAGCGTTCTCCCAAATCAGTGGATGGTATAGAGCGTTCCCCCCAAATCAGTGGATGGTATAGAGTGTTATCCCAAATCAGTGGATGGTATAGAGCGTTCTCCCAAATCAGTGAATGGTATAGAGCGTTCCCTCCAAATCAGTGAATGGTATAGAGCGTTCTCCCAAATCAGTGGATGGTATAGAGCGTTCCCTCCAAATCAGTGGATGGTATAGAGCGTTCTCCCAAATCAGTGAATGGTATAGAGTGTTATCCCAAATCAGTGGATGGTATAGAGTGTTATCCCAAATTAGTGAATGGTATAGAGCGTTATCCCAAATCAGTGAATGGTATAGAGCGTTCTCCCAAATCAGTGGATGGTATAGAGCGTTCCCTCCAAATCAGTGAATGGTATAGAGCGTTCTCCCAAATCAGTGGATGGTATAGAGCGTTCCCTCCAAATCAGTGGATGGTATAGAGCGTTCTCCCAAATCAGTGAATGGTATAGAGTGTTATCCCAAATCAGTGGATGGTATAGAGCGTTCTCCCAAATCAGTGGATGGTATAGAGCGTTCCCTCCAAATCAGTGGATGGTATAGAGCGTTCTCCCAAATCAGTGGATGGTATAGAGCGTTCCCTCCAAATCAGTGGATGGTATAGAGCGTTCTCCCAAATCAGTGGATGGTATAGAGCGTTCCCTCCAAATCAGTGAATGGTATAGAGCGTTCTCCCAAATCAGTGGATGGTATAGAGCGTTCCCTCCAAATCAGTGAATGGTATAGAGCGTTCTCCCAAATCAGTGGATGGTATAGAGCGTTCCCTCCAAATCAGTGGATGGTATAGAGCGTTATCCCAAATCAGTGGATGGTATAGAGCGTTCCCTCCAAATCAGTGGATGGTATAGAGTGTTATCCCAAATCAGTGGATGGTATAGAGCGTTCCCTCCAAATAAGTGGATGGTATAGAGCGTTCTCCCAAATCAGTGGATGGTATAGAGCGTTCTCCCAAATCAGTGGATGGTATAGAGCGTTCCCTCCAAATCAGTGAATGGTATAGAGCGTTCTCCCAAATCAGTGGATGGTATAGAGCGTTCCCTCCAAATCAGTGGATGGTATAGAGTGTTATCCCAAATCAGTGGATGGTATAGAGCGTTCCCTCCAAATCAGTGGATGGTATAGAGTGTTATCCCAAATCAGTGGATGGTATAGAGCGTTCCCTCCAAATCAGTGGATGGTATAGAGTGTTATCCCAAATCAGTGGATGGTATAGAGTGTTATCCCAAATCAGTGGATGGTATAGAGCGTTCTCCCAAATCAGTGGATGGTATAGAGCGTCCTCCCAAATCAGTGGATGGTATAGAGCGTTCCCCCCAAATCAGTGGATGGTATAGAGCGTTCTCCCAAATCAGTGGATGGTATAGAGCGTTCCCTCCAAATCAGTGGATGGTATAGAGCGTTCCCTCCAAATCAGTGGATGGTATAGAGCGTTCCCTCCAAATCAGTGGATGGTATAGAGCGTTCTCCCAAATCAGTGGATGGTATAGAGCGTTCCCTCCAAATCAGTGAATGGTATAGAGCGTTCTCCCAAATCAGTGAATGGTATAGAGCGTTCCCTCCAAATCAGTGGATGGTATAGAGCGTTCTCCCAAATCAGTGAATGGTATAGAGCGTTCCCCCCAAATCAGTGGATGGTATAGAGCGTTCCCTCCAAATCAGTGGATGGTATAGAGCGTTCCCTCCAAATCAGTGGATGGTATAGAGCGTTCCCTCCAAATCAGTGAATGGTATAGAGCGTTCCCCCCAAATCAGTGGATGGTATAGAGCGTTCCCTCCAAATCAGTGGATGGTATAGAGCGTTCCCTCCAAATCAGTGGATGGTATAGAGCGTTCCCTCCAAATCAGTGGATGGTATAGAGCGTTATCCCAAATCAGTTAATGGTATAGAGCGTTCCCTCCAAATCAGTGGATGGTATAGAGCGTTCCCCCCAAATCAGTGGATGGTATAGAGTGTTATCCCAAATCAGTGGATGGTATAGAGCGTTCCCTCCAAATCAGTGGATGGTATAGAGCGTTCCCTCCAAATCAGTGGATGGTATAGAGCGTTCTCCCAAATCAGTGGATGGTATAGAGCGTTCCCTCCAAATCAGTGAATGGTATAGAGCGTTCCCTCCAAATCAGTGGATGGTATAGAGCGTTCCCTCCAAATCAGTGGATGGTATAGAGCGTTCCCTCCAAATCAGTGGATGGTATAGAGCGTTCCCTCCAAATCAGTGGATGGTATAGAGCGTTCCCTCCAAATCAGTGGATGGTATAGAGCGTTCCCTCCAAATCAGTGGATGGTATAGAGCGTTCCCTCCAAATCAGTGAATGGTATAGAGCGTTCTCCCAAATCAGTGGATGGTATAGAGCGTTCCCTCCAAATCAGTGGATGGTATAGAGCGTTCTCCCAAATCAGTGAATGGTATAGAGCGTTCTCCCAAATCAGTGAATGGTATAGAGCGTTCCCCCCAAATCAGTGGATGGTATAGAGCGTTCCCTCCAAATCAGTGGATGGTATAGAGCGTTCTCCCAAATCAGTGAATGGTATAGAGCGTTCCCCCCAAATCAGTGGATGGTATAGAGCGTTCCCTCCAAATCAGTGAATGGTATAGAGCGTTCCCCCCAAATCAGTGGATGGTATAGAGTGTTATCCCAAATCAGTGGATGGTATAGAGCGTTCCCCCCAAATCAGTGGATGGTATAGAGCGTTCCCTCCAAATCAGTGGATGGTATAGAGCGTTCTCCCCAAATCAGTGGATGGTATAGAGCGTTCTCCCAAATCAGTGAATGGTATAGAGCGTTCCTCCCAAATCAGTGGATGGTATAGAGCGTTCCCTCCAAATCAGTGGATGGTATAGAGCGTTCCCTCCAAATCAGTGGATGGTATAGAGCGTTCCCTCCAAATCAGTGGATGGTATAGAGCGTTCCCTCCAAATCAGTGGATGGTATAGAGCGTTATCCCAAATCAGTGGATGGTATAGAGCGTTCCCTCCAAATCAGTGGATGGTATAGAGCGTTCCCTCCAAATCAGTGGATGGTATAGAGCGTTCCCTCCAAATCAGTGGATGGTATAGAGCGTTCCCTCCAAATCAGTGAATGGTATAGAGTGTTATCCCAAATCAGTGAATGGTATAGAGCGTTCCCTCCAAATCAGTGGATGGTATAGAGCGTTCCCTCCAAATCAGTGGATGGTATAGAGCGTTCCCTCCAAATCAGTGGATGGTATAGAGCGTTCTCCCAAATCAGTGGATGGTATAGAGCGTTCCCTCCAAATCAGTGAATGGTATAGAGCGTTCTCCCAAATCAGTGGATGGTATAGAGCGTTCCCCCCAAATCAGTGGATGGTATAGAGTGTTATCCCAAATCAGTGGATGGTATAGAGCGTTCTCCCAAATCAGTGAATGGTATAGAGCGTTCCCTCCAAATCAGTGAATGGTATAGAGCGTTCTCCCAAATCAGTGGATGGTATAGAGCGTTCCCTCCAAATCAGTGGATGGTATAGAGCGTTCTCCCAAATCAGTGAATGGTATAGAGTGTTATCCCAAATCAGTGGATGGTATAGAGTGTTATCCCAAATTAGTGAATGGTATAGAGCGTTATCCCAAATCAGTGAATGGTATAGAGCGTTCTCCCAAATCAGTGGATGGTATAGAGCGTTCCCTCCAAATCAGTGAATGGTATAGAGCGTTCTCCCAAATCAGTGGATGGTATAGAGCGTTCCCTCCAAATCAGTGGATGGTATAGAGCGTTCTCCCAAATCAGTGAATGGTATAGAGTGTTATCCCAAATCAGTGGATGGTATAGAGCGTTCTCCCAAATCAGTGGATGGTATAGAGCGTTCCCTCCAAATCAGTGGATGGTATAGAGCGTTCTCCCAAATCAGTGGATGGTATAGAGCGTTCCCTCCAAATCAGTGGATGGTATAGAGCGTTCTCCCAAATCAGTGGATGGTATAGAGCGTTCCCTCCAAATCAGTGAATGGTATAGAGCGTTCTCCCAAATCAGTGGATGGTATAGAGCGTTCCCTCCAAATCAGTGAATGGTATAGAGCGTTCTCCCAAATCAGTGGATGGTATAGAGCGTTCCCTCCAAATCAGTGGATGGTATAGAGCGTTATCCCAAATCAGTGGATGGTATAGAGCGTTCCCTCCAAATCAGTGGATGGTATAGAGTGTTATCCCAAATCAGTGGATGGTATAGAGCGTTCCCTCCAAATAAGTGGATGGTATAGAGCGTTCTCCCAAATCAGTGGATGGTATAGAGCGTTCTCCCAAATCAGTGGATGGTATAGAGCGTTCCCTCCAAATCAGTGAATGGTATAGAGCGTTCTCCCAAATCAGTGGATGGTATAGAGCGTTCCCTCCAAATCAGTGGATGGTATAGAGTGTTATCCCAAATCAGTGGATGGTATAGAGCGTTCCCTCCAAATCAGTGGATGGTATAGAGTGTTATCCCAAATCAGTGGATGGTATAGAGCGTTCCCTCCAAATCAGTGGATGGTATAGAGTGTTATCCCAAATCAGTGGATGGTATAGAGCGTTCTCCCAAATCAGTGGATGGTATAGAGCGTCCTCCCAAATCAGTGGATGGTATAGAGCGTTCCCCCCAAATCAGTGGATGGTATAGAGCGTTCCTCCCAAATCAGTGGATGGTATAGAGCGTTCTCCCAAATCAGTGGATGGTATAGAGCGTTCCCTCCAAATCAGTGGATGGTATAGAGCGTTCCCTCCAAATCAGTGGATGGTATAGAGCGTTCTCCCAAATCAGTGGATGGTATAGAGCGTTCCCTCCAAATCAGTGAATGGTATAGAGCGTTCTCCCAAATCAGTGAATGGTATAGAGCGTTCCCTCCAAATCAGTGGATGGTATAGAGCGTTCTCCCAAATCAGTGAATGGTATAGAGCGTTCCCCCCCAAATCAGTGGATGGTATAGAGCGTTCCCTCCAAATCAGTGGATGGTATAGAGCGTTCCCTCCAAATCAGTGGATGGTATAGAGCGTTCCCTCCAAATCAGTGAATGGTATAGAGCGTTCCCCCCAAATCAGTGGATGGTATAGAGCGTTCCCTCCAAATCAGTGGATGGTATAGAGCGTTCTCCCAAATCAGTGGATGGTATAGAGCGTTCCCTCCAAATCAGTGGATGGTATAGAGCGTTCCCTCCAAATCAGTGAATGGTATAGAGCGTTCCCTCCAAATCAGTGGATGGTATAGAGCGTTCCCTCCAAATCAGTGGATGGTATAGAGCGTTCCCTCCAAATCAGTGAATGGTATAGAGCGTTCTCCCAAATCAGTGAATGGTATAGAGCGTTCCCTCCAAATCAGTGGATGGTATAGAGCGTTCCCTCCAAATCAGTGGATGGTATAGAGCGTTCTCCCAAATCAGTGGATGGTATAGAGCGTTCCCTCCAAATCAGTGGATGGTATAGAGCGTTCCCTCCAAATCAGTGGATGGTATAGAGTGTTATCCCAAATCAGTGGATGGTATAGAGCGTTCCCTCCAAATCAGTGAATGGTATAGAGCGTTCCCTCCAAATCAGTGGATGGTATAGAGCGTTCCCTCCAAATCAGTGGATGGTATAGAGCGTTCCCTCCAAATCAGTGGATGGTATAGAGCGTTCTCCCAAATCAGTGAATGGTATAGAGCGTTCCCTCCAAATCAGTGGATGGTATAGAGTGTTATCCCAAATCAGTGGATGGTATAGAGCGTTCCCTCCAAATCAGTGGATGGTATAGAGCGTTCTCCCAAATCAGTGGATGGTATAGAGCGTTCCCTCCAAATCAGTGGATGGTATAGAGCGTTCCCTCCAAATCAGTGGATGGTATAGAGCGTTCTCCCAAATCAGTGGATGGTATAGAGTGTTATCCCAAATCAGTGGATGGTATAGAGCGTTCCCTCCAAATCAGTGGATGGTATAGAGCGTTCCCTCCAAATCAGAGGATGGTATAGAGTGTTATCCCAAATCAGTGAATGGTATAGAGCGTTCCCTCCAAATCAGTGGATGGTATAGAGTGTTATCCCAAATCAGTGGATGGTATAGAGCGTTCCCTCCAAATCAGTGGATGGTATAGAGCGTTCTCCCAAATCAGTGGATGGTATAGAGCGTTCCCTCCAAATCAGTGGATGGTATAGAGCGTTCTCCCAAATCAGTGGATGGTATAGAGCGTTCCCTCCAAATCAGTGGATGGTATAGAGCGTTCTCCCAAATCAGTGGATGGTATAGAGCGTTCTCCCAAATCAGTGGATGGTATAGAGCGTTCCTCCCAAATCAGTGGATGGTATAGAGCGTTCCCCCCAAATCAGTGGATGGTATAGAGCGTTCTCCCAAATCAGTGGATGGTATAGAGCGTTCCCTCCAAATCAGTGGATGGTATAGAGCGTTCTCCCAAATCAGTGGATGGTATAGAGCGTTCCCTCCAAATCAGTGGATGGTATAGAGTGTTCCCTCCAAATCAGTGAATGGTATAGAGCGTTCCCTCCAAATCAGTGGATGGTATAGAGCGTTCCCTCCAAATCAGTGAATGGTATAGAGCGTTCCCTCCAAATCAGTGGATGGTATAGTGTTCTCCCAAATCAGTGGATGGTATAGAGTGTTCTCCCAAATCAGTGGATGGTATAGAGCGTTCCCTCCAAATCAGTGGATGGTATAGAGCGTTCCCTCCAAATCAGTTAATGGTATAGAGCGTTCCCTCCAAATCAGTGGATGGTATAGAGCGTTCCCTCCAAATCAGTGGATGGTATAGAGTGTTCTCCCAAATCAGTGAATGGTATAGAGCGTTCCCTCCAAATCAGTGGATGGTATAGAGCGTTCCCTCCAAATCAGTGAATGGTATAGAGCGTTCCCTCCAAATCAGTGGATGGTATAGAGCGTTCCCTCCAAATCAGTGGATGGTATAGAGCGTTCCCTCCAAATCAGTGGATGGTATAGAGCGTTCTCCCAAATCAGTGGATGGTATAGAGCGTTCTCCCAAATCAGTGGATGGTATAGAGCGTTCCTCCCAAATCAGTGGATGGTATAGAGCGTTCCCCCCAAATCAGTGGATGGTATAGAGTGTTATCCCAAATCAGTGGATGGTATAGAGCGTTCCCTCCAAATCAGTGGATGGTATAGAGCGTTCCCTCCAAATCAGTGGATGGTATAGAGCGTTCCCTCCAAATCAGTGGATGGTATAGAGCGTTCCCTCCAAATCAGTGGATGGTATAGAGCGTTCCCTCCAAATCAGTGAATGGTATAGAGCGTTCCATCCAAATCAGTGGATGGTATAGAGCGTTCCCTCCAAATCAGTGGATGGTATAGAGCGTTCTCCCAAATCAGTGGATGGTATAGAGCGTTCCCTCCAAATCAGTGGATGGTATAGAGCGTTCCCTCCAAATCAGTGGATGGTATAGAGTGTTATCCCAAATCAGTGGATGGTATAGAGCGTTCCCTCCAAATCAGTGAATGGTATAGAGCGTTCCCTCCAAATCAGTGGATGGTATAGAGCGTTCCCTCCAAATCAGTGGATGGTATAGAGCGTTCCCTCCAAATCAGTGGATGGTATAGAGCGTTCTCCCAAATCAGTGAATGGTATAGAGCGTTCCCTCCAAATCAGTGGATGGTATAGAGTGTTATCCCAAATCAGTGGATGGTATAGAGCGTTCCCTCCAAATCAGTGGATGGTATAGAGCGTTCTCCCAAATCAGTGGATGGTATAGAGCGTTCCCTCCAAATCAGTGGATGGTATAGAGCGTTCCCTCCAAATCAGTGGATGGTATAGAGCGTTCTCCCAAATCAGTGGATGGTATAGAGTGTTATCCCAAATCAGTGGATGGTATAGAGCGTTCCCTCCAAATCAGTGGATGGTATAGAGCGTTCCCTCCAAATCAGAGGATGGTATAGAGTGTTATCCCAAATCAGTGAATGGTATAGAGCGTTCCCTCCAAATCAGTGGATGGTATAGAGTGTTATCCCAAATCAGTGGATGGTATAGAGCGTTCCCTCCAAATCAGTGGATGGTATAGAGCGTTCTCCCAAATCAGTGGATGGTATAGAGCGTTCCCTCCAAATCAGTGGATGGTATAGAGCGTTCTCCCAAATCAGTGGATGGTATAGAGCGTTCCCTCCAAATCAGTGGATGGTATAGAGCGTTCTCCCAAATCAGTGGATGGTATAGAGCGTTCTCCCAAATCAGTGGATGGTATAGAGCGTTCCTCCCAAATCAGTGGATGGTATAGAGCGTTCCCCCCAAATCAGTGGATGGTATAGAGCGTTCTCCCAAATCAGTGGATGGTATAGAGCGTTCCCTCCAAATCAGTGGATGGTATAGAGCGTTCTCCCAAATCAGTGGATGGTATAGAGCGTTCCCTCCAAATCAGTGGATGGTATAGAGTGTTCCCTCCAAATCAGTGAATGGTATAGAGCGTTCCCTCCAAATCAGTGGATGGTATAGAGCGTTCCCTCCAAATCAGTGAATGGTATAGAGCGTTCCCTCCAAATCAGTGGATGGTATAGTGTTCTCCCAAATCAGTGGATGGTATAGAGTGTTCTCCCAAATCAGTGGATGGTATAGAGCGTTCCCTCCAAATCAGTGGATGGTATAGAGCGTTCCCTCCAAATCAGTTAATGGTATAGAGCGTTCCCTCCAAATCAGTGGATGGTATAGAGCGTTCCCTCCAAATCAGTGGATGGTATAGAGTGTTCTCCCAAATCAGTGAATGGTATAGAGCGTTCCCTCCAAATCAGTGGATGGTATAGAGCGTTCCCTCCAAATCAGTGAATGGTATAGAGCGTTCCCTCCAAATCAGTGGATGGTATAGAGCGTTCCCTCCAAATCAGTGGATGGTATAGAGCGTTCCCTCCAAATCAGTGGATGGTATAGAGCGTTCTCCCAAATCAGTGGATGGTATAGAGCGTTCTCCCAAATCAGTGGATGGTATAGAGCGTTCCTCCCAAATCAGTGGATGGTATAGAGCGTTCCCCCCAAATCAGTGGATGGTATAGAGTGTTATCCCAAATCAGTGGATGGTATAGAGCGTTCCCTCCAAATCAGTGGATGGTATAGAGCGTTCCCTCCAAATCAGTGGATGGTATAGAGCGTTCCCTCCAAATCAGTGGATGGTATAGAGCGTTCCCTCCAAATCAGTGGATGGTATAGAGCGTTCCCTCCAAATCAGTGAATGGTATAGAGCGTTCCATCCAAATCAGTGGATGGTATAGAGCGTTCCCTCCAAATCAGTGGATGGTATAGAGCGTTCCCTCCAAATCAGTGGATGGTATAGAGCGTTCTCCCAAATCAGTTAATGGTATAGAGCGTTCTCCCAAATCAGTGGATGGTATAGAGCGTTCCTCCCAAATCAGTGGATGGTATAGAGCGTTTCCCCCCAAATCAGTGGATGGTATAGAGCGTTCTCCCAAATCAGTGGATGGTATAGAGCGTTCCCTCCAAATCAGTGGATGGTATAGAGCGTTCCCTCCAAATCAGTGGATGGTATAGAGCGTTCCCTCCAAATCAGTGGATGGTATAGAGCGTTCCCTCCAAATCAGTGGATGGTATAGAGCGTTCTCCCAAATCAGTGGATGGTATAGAGCGTTCTCCCAAATCAGTGGATGGTATAGAGCGTTCCCTCCAAATCAGTGGATGGTATAGAGCGTTCCTCCCAAATCAGTGAATGGTATAGAGCGTTCTCCCAAATCAGTGAATGGTATAGAGCGTTCTCCCAAATCAGTGGATGGTATAGAGCGTTCTCCCAAATCAGTGAATGGTATAGAGCGTTCTCCCAAATCAGTGGATGGTATAGAGCGTTCCTCCCAAATCAGTGGATGGTATAGAGCGTTCTCCCAAATCAGTGAATGGTATAGAGCGTTCTCCCAAATCAGTGGATGGTATAGAGCGTTCCCCCCAAATCAGTGGATGGTATAGAGTGTTCCTCCCAAATCAGTGGATGGTATAGAGCGTTCCCTCCAAATCAGTGGATGGTATAGAGCGTTCCCTCCAAATCAGTGGATGGTATAGAGCGTTCCCTCCAAATCAGTGGATGGTATAGAGCGTTCCCTCCAAATCAGTGGATGGTATAGAGCGTTCCTCCCAAATCAGTGGATGGTATAGAGCGTTCCCCCCAAATCAGTGGATGGTATAGAGCGTTCCCTCCAAATCAGTGGATGGTATAGAGTGTTCCCTCCAAATCAGTGGATGGTATAGAGCGTTCCCCCCAAATCAGTGGATGGTATAGAGCGTTCCCCCCAAATCAGTGGATGGTATAGAGCGTTCCCCCCAAATCAGTGGATGGTATAGAGCGTTCCTCCCAAATCAGTGGATGGTATAGAGCGTTCCCCCCAAATCAGTGGATGGTATAGAGCGTTCCCTCCAAATCAGTGGATGGTATAGAGCGTTCCTCCCAAATCAGTGGATGGTATAGAGCGTTCTCCCCAAATCAGTGGATGGTATAGAGCGTTCCCCCCAAATCAGTGGATGGTATAGAGTGTTCCCTCCAAATCAGTGGATGGTATAGAGCGTTCCTCCCAAATCAGTGGATGGTATAGAGTGTTCCCTCCAAATCAGTGGATGGTATAGAGCGTTCTCCCAAATCAGTGGATGGTAGAGTGTTCCCTCCAAATCAGTGGATGGTATAGAGCGTTCCCTCCAAATCAGTGGATGGTATAGAGCGTTCCCTCCAAATCAGTGGATGGTATAGAGCGTTCCCTCCAAATCAGTGGATGGTATAGAGCGTTCCCTCCAAATCAGTGGATGGTATAGAGCGTTCCTCCCAAATCAGTGGATGGTATAGAGCGTTCCCCCCAAATCAGTGGATGGTATAGAGCGTTCTCCCAAATCAGTGGATGGTATAGAGCGTTCCTCCCAAATCAGTGGATGGTATAGAGCGTTCCCTCCAAATCAGTGGATGGTATAGAGCGTTCTCCCAAATCAGTGGATGGTATAGAGCGTTCCTCCCAAATCAGTGGATGGTATAGAGCGTTCCTCCAAATCAGTGGATGGTATAGAGCGTTCCCTCCAAATCAGTGGATGGTATAGAGCGTTCCCTCCAAATCAGTGGATGGTATAGAGCGTTCTCCCAAATCAGTGGATGGTATAGAGCGTTCCCCCCAAATCAGTGGATGGTATAGAGCGTTCCCCCCAAATCAGTGGATGGTATAGAGCGTTCCCCCCAAATCAGTGGATGGTATAGAGCGTTCCCTCCAAATCAGTGGATGGTATAGAGCGTTCCTCCCAAATCAGTGGATGGTATAGAGCGTTCCCTCCAAATCAGTGGATGGTATAGAGCGTTCCCTCCAAATCAGTGGATGGTATAGAGCGTTCCTCCCAAATCAGTGGATGGTATAGAGCGTTCCCCCCAAATCAGTGGATGGTATAGAGCGTTCTCCCAAATCAGTGGATGGTATAGAGCGTTCCCCCCAAATCAGTGGATGGTATAGAGCGTTCCCTCCAAATCAGTGGATGGTATAGAGCGTTCCCTCCAAATCAGTGGATGGTATAGAGCGTTCCCTCCAAATCAGTGGATGGTATAGAGCGTTCCCTCCAAATCAGTGGATGGTATAGAGCGTTCTCCCAAATCAGTGGATGGTATAGAGCGTTCTCCCAAATCAGTGGATGGTATGGAGCGTTCTCCGTGGATGGTATAGAGCGTTCTCCCAAATCAGTGGATGGTATAGAGCGTTCTCCCAAATCAGTGGATGGTATAGAGCGTTCTCCCAAATCAGTGGATGGTATAGAGCGTTCTCCCAAATCAGTGGATGGTATAGAGCGTTCTCCCAAATCAGTGGATGGTATAGAGCGTTCTCCCAAATCAGTGGATGGTATAGAGCGTTCCCTCCAAATCAGTGGATGGTATAGAGCGTTCTCCCAAATCGGTGGATGGTATAGAGCGTTCTCCCAAATCGGTGGATGGTATAGAGCGTTCCCCCCAAATCAGTGGATGGTATAGAGTGTTATCCCAAATCAGTGGATGGTATAGAGCGTTCCCTCCAAATCAGTGGATGGTATAGAGCGTTCCCTCCAAATCAGTGGATGGTATAGAGCGTTCCCTCCAAATCAGTGGATGGTATAGAGCGTTCCCTCCAAATCAGTGAATGGTATAGAGCGTTCCCTCCAAACCAAATCAGTGGATGGTATAGAGCGTTCCCTCCAAATCAGTGGATGGTATAGAGCGTTCCCTCCAAATCAGTGGATGGTATAGAGCGTTCTCCCAAATCAGTTAATGGTATAGAGCGTTCTCCCAAATCAGTGGATGGTATAGAGCGTTCCTCCCAAATCAGTGGATGGTATAGAGCGTTCCCCCCCAAATCAGTGGATGGTATAGAGCGTTCTCCCAAATCAGTGGATGGTATAGAGCGTTCCCTCCAAATCAGTGGATGGTATAGAGCGTTCCCTCCAAATCAGTGGATGGTATAGAGCGTTCCCCCCAAATCAGTGGATGGTATAGAGCGTTCTCCCAAATCAGTGGATGGTATAGAGCGTTCTCCCAAATCAGTGGATGGTATAGAGCGTTCCCTCCAAATCAGTGGATGGTATAGAGCGTTCCTCCCAAATCAGTGAATGGTATAGAGCGTTCTCCCAAATCAGTGAATGGTATAGAGCGTTCTCCCAAATCAGTGGATGGTATAGAGCGTTCTCCCAAATCAGTGAATGGTATAGAGCGTTCTCCCAAATCAGTGGATGGTATAGAGCGTTCCTCCCAAATCAGTGGATGGTATAGAGCGTTCCCCCCAAATCAGTGGATGGTATAGAGTGTTCCTCCCAAATCAGTGGATGGTATAGAGCGTTCCCTCCAAATCAGTGGATGGTATAGAGCGTTCCCTCCAAATCAGTGGATGGTATAGAGCGTTCCCTCCAAATCAGTGGATGGTATAGAGCGTTCCCCCCAAATCAGTGGATGGTATAGAGCGTTCCCTCCAAATCGGTGGATGGTATAGAGCGTTCTCCCAAATCGGTGGATGGTATAGAGCGTTCCCTCCAAATCAGTGGATGGTATAGAGCGTTCCCTCCAAATCAGTGGATGGTATAGAGCGTTCCTCCCAAATCAGTGGATGGTATAGAGCGTTCCCCCCAAATCAGTGGATGGTATAGAGCGTTCCCTCCAAATCAGTGGATGGTATAGAGCGTTCCCTCCAAATCAGTGGATGGTATAGAGCGTTCCCCCCAAATCAGTGGATGGTATAGAGCGTTCCCCCCAAATCAGTGGATGGTATAGAGCGTTCCTCCCAAATCAGTGGATGGTATAGAGCGTTCCCCCCAAATCAGTGGATGGTATAGAGCGTTCCCTCCAAATCAGTGGATGGTATAGAGCGTTCCTCCCAAATCAGTGGATGGTATAGAGCGTTCCCCCCAAATCAGTGGATGGTATAGAGTGTTCCCTCCAAATCAGTGGATGGTATAGAGCGTTCCTCCCAAATCAGTGGATGGTATAGAGTGTTCCCTCCAAATCAGTGGATGGTATAGAGCGTTCTCCCAAATCAGTGGATGGTAGAGTGTTCCCTCCAAATCAGTGGATGGTATAGAGCGTTCCCTCCAAATCAGTGGATGGTATAGAGCGTTCCCTCCAAATCAGTGGATGGTATAGAGCGTTCCCTCCAAATCAGTGGATGGTATAGAGCGTTCCCTCCAAATCAGTGGATGGTATAGAGCGTTCCTCCCAAATCAGTGGATGGTATAGAGCGTTCCCCCCAAATCAGTGGATGGTATAGAGCGTTCTCCCAAATCAGTGGATGGTATAGAGCGTTCCTCCCAAATCAGTGGATGGTATAGAGCGTTCCCTCCAAATCAGTGGATGGTATAGAGCGTTCTCCCAAATCAGTGGATGGTATAGAGCGTTCCTCCAAATCAGTGGATGGTATAGAGCGTTCCTCTAAATCAGTGGATGGTATAGAGCGTTCCCTCCAAATCAGTGGATGGTTTAGAGCGTTCCCTCCAAATCAGTGGATGGTATAGAGCGTTCTCCCAAATCAGTGGATGGTATAGAGCGTTCCCCCCAAATCAGTGGATGGTATAGAGCGTTCCCCCCAAATCAGTGGATGGTATAGAGCGTTCCCCCCAAATCAGTGGATGGTATAGAGCGTTCCCTCCAAATCAGTGGATGGTATAGAGCGTTCCTCCCAAATCAGTGGATGGTATAGAGCGTTCCCTCCAAATCAGTGGATGGTATAGAGCGTTCCCTCCAAATCAGTGGATGGTATAGAGCGTTCCTCCCAAATCAGTGGATGGTATAGAGCGTTCCCCCCAAATCAGTGGATGGTATAGAGCGTTCTCCCAAATCAGTGGATGGTATAGAGCGTTCCCCCCAAATCAGTGGATGGTATAGAGCGTTCCCTCCAAATCAGTGGATGGTATAGAGCGTTCCCTCCAAATCAGTGGATGGTATAGAGCGTTCCCTCCAAATCAGTGGATGGTATAGAGCGTTCTCCCAAATCAGTGGATGGTATAGAGCGTTCTCCCAAATCAGTGGATGGTATGGAGCGTTCTCCGTGGATGGTATAGAGCGTTCTCCCAAATCAGTGGATGGTATAGAGCGTTCTCCCAAATCAGTGGATGGTATAGAGCGTTCTCCCAAATCAGTGGATGGTATAGAGCGTTCTCCCAAATCAGTGGATGGTATAGAGCGTTCTCCCAAATCAGTGGATGGTATAGAGCGTTCCCTCCAAATCAGTGGATGGTATAGAGCGTTCTCCCAAATCGGTGGATGGTATAGAGCGTTCTCCCAAATCGGTGGATGGTATAGAGCGTTCTCCCAAATCGGTGGATGGTATAGAGCGTTCTCCCAAATCAGTGGATGGTATAGAGCGTCCTCCCAAATCAGTGGATGGTATAGAGTTCTCCCAAATCAGTGGATGGTATGGAGCGTTCTCCCAAATCAGTGGATGGTATGGAGCGTTCTCCCAAATCAGTGGATGGTATAGAGCGTTCTCCCAAATCAGTGGATGGTATAGAGCGTTCTTCCAAATCAGTGGATGGTATAGAGCGTTCTCCCAAATCAGTGGATGGTATAGAGCGTTTATTCTGTCTTGTCATCATGATGAGAGTTTGTCATTATTCTTCATAAAATTGTTTTTTATTATTTACAGATCCTGTTTGATTTAGGCAATGGTTGTGTAAGAGGGAAGTATGAACCAGAAAAGCAAAAGAAAGTGGTCATCACTCCAAAGACTGGTTGCCTGATCACTTAAAATTTTGATTTGAAGAAAACACAAAAGTAAGTTTTGCAATTTTGGTCTTGCTTGACTAAACAGTTTTTTGATCGATGCATATCACTTTCATAATCGCCACTTTACTGGATTAATTGGAAAACAGTGACAAAGCCATTGTCTTAACAAATTTTGAAGTGACCTACCCGATTGAGTGTATAGCAGTTTCCCCTAAAGTAGATTTATCAATATGATGAAGGGATCATGATTGCTTTCAAACAAGAAGTTCACCAGTTTATTCTGCCTCTATTCTGAAAAATCGGAATAAACGATTACTCCAATGAAATTAGTTTATCAACAGGCATGCCCCTGAACAATGTTATTATACCCCCCCCCCGCAACGAAGTTAGGGGGGGGGGGGGGTATACTGGAGTCGGCTTGTTCGTCCGTCCATGGACACAAATTTGTCCGGAGTTTTTCTCGGTTGTTTTTTTTATCAATTTCCGTGAAACTTTGCACACGCATCAACCACCATGGGAACCTGTGCGCCTGCGATTATGACGTCTCTCCGACTTTTTTTGGTTGAATTATTCCCCCTTTTTCGACTTGGAAAATGTTTTGCAACATGTATAATTTTGTCCGAGCTTTTATTCCTACATTTTTAGGTCAATTTTTTAAAACTTGGCACTGATATTTAGTACCATGGGAACCTGTGCACCTGCGATTATGACTTCTGTCTGGCATTTTTTCTTGCTGGAGTTATCCCCCTTTTTCGACTTAGAAAAAGTTTTTTGAAACATGCCTAATTTTGTCAGAGCTTTTATTTCTACATTTTTAGGTCAATGTTATTTAATCTTGGCACTGATATTTAGTACCATGAGAACCTGTGCACCTGCGATTATGTGGTCTGTCAGACTTTTTTTGTGGAGTTATTCCCCTTTTTCGACTTAGAACATTTTTGCATTATGCATAATTTTGTCCGAGCCTTTATTCCTACATTTTTCGGTCAATAGGTTTAAGATTAGTTAGGTTTGTGCACCTGCAATGGGAACTGTAATTTTATTATTTTAACTAAATCTTTACTGACATGTGAAACATCTTAGTATTTTAAAAACATGGGGGAGGGGTGTATCCCTAGTCACACCTCTAAGTAGTTAGTGTTGTCTATGAAAGATAAACAACCACATGTGACTGATACAGTGTGAAACAAAGAAAACCACAAACACATTGTTTCTTTAAAGATGGATTATCTCTCTTCATATGAAAAAGTTAAATATTTACAATGATATAAAATTGCACCAAAATTAATAAACAAAGTACAATAACTGCTAAAAATATCCAGCCGGACCTGGTTTGCGAACTCGTTCTAGTCATGTGAACTCATATACCAAAAATCCGTGAAATCCTTTGACATTTGTTCAAGTTATGACTCTTACAAATTCGGGACGGACGGACTGAACCCATTCCTATATCCCCTGCAAATTTTCAATTTGGCGAGGGATAATAAGTAGATACATGTACACTCGCAAGTATTCCCTCATAAATCATCGTTTTAGTTAAAGTGATGTGAAACACTTCAGCAGGGTGATCGAATAAAAGGACAATAATCTTTTTCAAAGTAGTAATTTTTAGAAATTTATATCCAAATTGACAACACACAGCATCATTCTTATATATTATTTAATTTAGTGACTCACAATGGGGAAATCATTTTCGTTAGTTTATCGCAGACAGATGCGTCCCGAATCGAGTAGTAAATATTTACAATTGAGTGTAGTTCAGACGATGTTTTCTATGGAGTTGTAGGGTTGTTTAGCTTCAGATTTTTTGCGATGTTAGTAGAATGTTACATCTTCCAGTTGGGAAAGTGCCTGAATACTAACTTATCAGTTTTACGTACCCGTACTTCAACTGTTCTAACCCTCTTTGTTTCGTGACCACGAATATAATAGTTAAGTTATAATTTATTTCTTGGACATTCAATTGGAGATCGAAGGAAAGTTACTTCACAATTCTGTTGAACGGTACATCATGTGACTGCACATACACGCTATATTATATGCATTATCTTTTCATTATTTTATTGTGTTTGCTGATTTGACTTGCAGCCGTAATGTCATGTCAATCGTGAAAGGCAGGTTAAATACCTTTAATCAAACCCCCCCCCTATTTATAGTTCTCGGCAATAGTCATCTCCTATTCTGCTTTTGAATCTGTTCCCCACAAGTGATGATGGAAATTTTTGTTTACACTGACGGCGCCCAAACATTTGTATATGTATTGTCCTAATTTTTTTCATATGTTGAAGAAATTATGTCTTCAATTGTCAATCCACCATTCTCAAAAAAAATGACGTGTTTTATTTAATAGATCATTCTGACATAGACGAAAATGGGAAAAATATTGTTACCGTATCTTATTATTTCGGCGAGCAAGATCATGAAATATTTGATTCTGTATTTGATTGGTTTAGTGTGCTTGTCATTTGCAGAATGAGGTCCCCAGAGGGTGAATTTAGTGACGCTATCCCACATATCTCACAGCAGATGAAGCCATGTAGAATGAGGTCCCCAGAGGGTGAATTTGTTGATAGTCCATTATCGTCTCTAAATTCACTCATGCTTGCACTATTCGCAGGGGCGTGATTGTTGGTCTGACTCTAGTTTGTAACGATCTTTGAAGTTCTGTGAAATTCGTTATAATATTAATACATCTCTATTCACATTTTATTTCACATTCCTTTTCATTATATAATACTTTTAACCCTTTACCCAACAAAACGGCCAAAAATGCCCAAATAAAGCTTCAACAGCCTAAAATATCTTCGGTCTGTCTCAATGACACCATACAAATATGGATATCATTGGAACCGGTTCATTGACCACATTGTGATGGTTACAGTTATGCCCTGTGCCAATGCATTCTCTTATATATGCGAGTCGACCATAGGTTGCCTCGCATATATAAGAGAATGCATTGGCCTAATAAAAATAGGTCGACTCGCATATATAAGAGAATGCATTGGCACAGGGCCGTTCTGTTGGGTAAAGGGTTAAGTGAATCTATTTATCACCCTTGCTTTGTGTGATGTATCATGCATCCTCAATTCATCAAATCAAAACTTTCTTCATCAGAATCATATTCTCTTGTCGAAGAGTACATGTTGAAATATTTGTGAATATAATTGAAATATTTTTTACAGTCTTGGTAAGCTGCCAGCGGTTGTATCTTCAGCTCGAGAACAATAGCAGTATTCAATTAGTCTGCGACTGGCTTTGTTATCAGATGGTTCCTGCATACTAATTGTCTGGGAGAGCGAGTATATTTTGTTAGACTGGCTTGGTTATCAGATGGTACCAGTATACTGATGGTCCAAGAGAGAGAACTCTATCTTTTTAGACTGGGTTTGTTATCAGATGGTACCTGCACACTAATAGTTCAGCGCCAGTCTCCAGGTAATTTATAATAGCATGCATGGTGAATATTTGTAGATTTTCAGATAATTTGGGGTTTAAGTGCAATTATCAGATTATACTTGACAATTGTGCTATAAACTGACATCAATCTGACTACTCCGGGTTCATGTACATTCATCAGACTATATATGGTGTTTGTGCTGCAAGAGGACCTCAGATGGAAATATGGAATATTGGTCGATGCATGCTCATCTGACTCTATATGATAAGCATGCTGCAAGACGACCTTGACTCCGATGAAGAGAGTGAGGAAAATGGATTAGTTGTAATGCCTTGTGTATTTAATTGTTTAAATTAATATTACGATCATCTGAGGCAAGGTCTCAGTAGGAGTTATATGGGTGTCCTCATCTGAGGCGAGATCTCAGTATGAGTTATATGGGTTACCTCATCTGAGGCGAGGTCTCGGCATGAGTTATATGGGTTACCTCATCTGAGGCGAGGTCTCAGTATGAGTTGTATAGGTGTCCACATCTGAGACAAGGTCTCAGTATAAGTTATTTGTGTTACCTCATCTGAGGCGAGGTCTCAGTATGAGTTGTATAGGTGTCCACATCTGAGGCGAGGTCTCAGTATGAGTTATATGGGTGTCCACATCTGAGGCGAGGTCTCAGTATAAGTTATATGGGTCAAGCGCCAGTCTGTCCAGGTAATATATAATAGCATGCATGGTGAATATTTTCAGATTTTCACGGATAAATTGGAGTTGAAGTGCAATCGTCAGATTATACTTGACAGTGCTTGAAACTGCCATCGATCTGACAAGTCCGGGTTCATGTACATTCATCAGACTATATATGGTGCTTGTACTGCAAGAGGACCTAAATAGATATTTGGAATATTGGTCGATGCGTGCTTATCTGATTATATATGATAAGCATGCTGCAAGACGACCCTGACAGATATTAAGTCATCTTCGAGTGAAGGAAACATGAATTACTGATGCAATGTGCTGTGTATTTAATTGTTTAAATTAATATTATGATCATCTGAGGCGAGGTCTCAGTATCAGTTATATGGGTTATCACGTCTGAGGCGAGGTCTCGATATGGGTTACTGTGTCTGAGGCGAGATCTCATTATGAGTTATATGGGTGACCATGTCAGAGGCCAGGAGCTATTATGAGTAATTAGTTTTTTTCTCCAGTTTCTGACCCCCAAATTACTAATTGACAGAAAGTCTCATTTTGTGAACAAAAGTCGGGACTTCCCCTTCGTTTATGATGAATAATTTCTGACCATAAAATAGCCAATTCATAGAAAGTCTCATTTGTAATCAAAAGATAAAATTCCCTACTATTTAAAAGATATTACTCACTACGTATTATTTGATTAAACTCCTTACGTATTTGAAAGATAAAGCTCCCTACATTTTATATGAAAAATAAATCTCCTTGCGTATTATGATAAACCTCTACATATTTTATGAAAGATAAAACTCCCTACGTATTACATGAAAGTAAACCCTATCACGTTATATAGCATTGGAAAGTAGTGTTGAAACAATTAATCGACTAACCAAAATCGACGCGATTATTAAATTAGTAGATTCCGAAATCGGCTAGTCGACTAGTCCGAACACACCCACCACCATTATGCCATCGCGAAAGCAGTGCCGTTGCTGTCGTTACCGAATTACTGGACAATTTAAACAATCAGGCTATCGAAATACACAATCACAATTAGCTTGTTTAAGCCTTCTTTGTTGTCCCTTTGATGCGATAACTGCTTTCAGTACTTGGTGGTCATGCACGAGCGCGAAACCCAATGACCTCAACTCAATGTATTTGTCAGCGCCGCGACGGATTATTCTTTGAAGTTGAGACGGCCGGCTTTGATAATCAACTTCAAAGAATCAGCGCCTATCGCAACCGTGTCTATTTCGGCTGTGATAACTGGTCAACGTGTTTGCAGGTGTGCAGGACTCAACTTCAATCAAGTTAGTTGCGAGGTGACATTATTAAATTTTCCAATATATTATAGTTTATTGAAGCACTATGTCAGTATACATTTGAAGTTTATTTGTAAAATTGTGTGATATTTTTTACAACCACCACATGCATCAACTGACGCATGGGTGAGCGTATACGATCGCACGTTCTAGATATCTTGTATTATAGATACAAATATAAAGCCAACCCGCGGTCGGCCATGCTATGCATCGAATAGCGTCGCGTATTTTGAACTAAACTGGCGAGTCACTTCGGACATCCCACGTCGTTTATGGGCTGTGTTTGTGAAAAATTACAATGTATTTTAGCTTCAAACTTAAATCCTTCGCGGAATTGGGCGGTGACAAAGCTGTTCCCAGAAACGTAATCTGGATGACGCAAATTCCTGGAATCGGGCTAAATATAGAACTTACGACATCGCATTGAAATGTACTATTAACATCGCCGGTCTGCGCAGTTTTATTTCTGAAACTGACACAATCGATTGTGTGTTTAGGGGACTCGCGAGTAAAATTGTATTTTTTGTATATATATTTACAATGTACCATGCACGAGAGACAATTATGTACGTGATCAAATCAAACAGTGAAAACACGTGCGTTTTGGCGGGAAAATGACTGTCCGTGATTAAGCTATGTCATATCGTGACCTTGCAATGAATACAAGGAACAAAATGATGTACGCAATGCATGGCCCATTTTTAATATATTCGGACTCTATATATACAGGGAACTTTACCACATTCCGCGTCCGATATATGTACATGACGTCTGCGAGCATAAAAGGCTTGTACGCACTACAGCTGTTATAACATTTATTTTGTAACTTTTGTTTGACTCTGTCGGAGATGAAGTTCTTTTCTCAAAATATCTTGCATTTCATGTTCGCCCGTTTGTGAAGGCAATCGGTGACAAGCACACTCGCAAATTCAAAAACAACGATGTTTGTATGTAAGAACCGGTACGGCCTGGTAGACCATACCATATCAATTTTAAAGGAAATTTTTTACACAAAACCTATAGAATAATGCACCGGTTTCTGATTGTTGCATTCGCTTCCACTCCGTAGCGTTTCCGCTATCGATCAGGTGTTTGTCACCACTGTTTAGATACATACATCAACTGGATCGTAATTTGATTGTCATAAAACATCATATACCTGGGACAAATTAATAACCTATTAACCTTCAGTGATATTAAGCCAAATAATCACGGTAAATAGTGTTAAATCACGTCTTCGAAAATGCAAAGTTGGTTACTGGTACTCAAAACAAACGGAAAATTATATATGTATATGAGCACAAAACGGTAAGTTTTGGAAGAGGTCAGACTAGTTGACTAGTAGTCGATTCCCTCTGGCGACTAGTCGATTTCTCAAAACCACTAATCGTTTCAACACTATTGGAAAGTACTATCACGTTATATGGCATCGGAAAGTGAAAAAAATCATGTTATAGCATCGGAAAGTAAACCCTATGATGTTAAATATCATCGGAAAGTGAAAAAATCATGTTATATAGCATTGGAAAGTAAACCCTATCATGTTATATAGCATTGGAAAGTAAATCCTATCATGTTAAATATCATCGGAAAGTGAAAAAATCACGTTATATAGCATCGGAAAGTAAACCCTATCATGTTATATACCATCGGAAAGAGTAAAGTAGATCTATTCAATGCTATAATAATACTTCAATTTGATACTGTCAGTCCAATATAAGGATGGGTGATCCCAGGCATCAAATTCAAAGCAAACGGTCGAATTTCCAACATTGAACTGTCGATTGATATGTATTGATGTGCTACCACTTTACATATATCACATTCTAATGACCATTCAGAGCAATATAGATTAATAAATTGCATATCTCATCATATGACCATTCAGGACAATATAGTTTGTGATTGGAGGAATACAGGAGAAATTGGCATCAAATCATTAATAAATCACATATGACATTCTAATCGGACAATATAGATTAATAAATCACATCTCATATGACCATTCCAGACAATATAGATTAATAAATCACATCTCATCATATGACCATTCCAGACAATATAGATTTGTGGTGGTTGGAGGATTTCCCTCTTTGTCACATTGAGTCATCATGTGGCCTCTTCCTAATTTTTGGTGCTGGACAAACAATGTCTCTCACATCCCATCATGTTTTGTAAATAATCAACTCTGGTCCCATTACTCTGTGGCATTTCCATTGGAACTAGCTGTTAGTAAGGAGGAAGCACATCATTCTATGGTATTTACATTTGGACGAGTCGTTCATTAGGGGGAAACACAACAGACATAAAAATTCTTTACTGGTTTAATTACAAGTAGTCAGGATAACGGTAACACAAGAGTGTCAAAAATCAAGCAGGACTCATAATGTAATCAGGATAACAGTGTCTACATCAATCAAGCGGGATTCATTATGTTATCATGGTAACGCATAGTGTCTGCACCAGGGTAACGCATAGTGTCTGCATCGTGGCAACAGTGTCTATCACTGTATGACATAGTGTTGTATCATGGTAACACATAGCGTCTTCATCACAGTAACGCATAGCATATTTATCACGGTAACAGTGTCTGTATCACGTTATCACATATTGTCTGTATCATGGTAACTCGGAATGCCTGTATCATGGTAACACATAATGCCTGTATCATGGTAACACAGAATGTCTATCTGGACAACACACTGTCACTATTGGGGTAACAGAGTGTCTGGATCAGGGTAACAGAGTGTCTGTAAGTAATATTATAAATCAAGCGGTATTCATTCCTTAAATTGCTTGTTGACGACACTGTTACCCTGTTCTGATTGGATGACACCGTTACCCTGTTTTGATTGGATGACACCGTTACCCTGTTTGACCCTGAACAAATTTAAGTGATCTACTTGATTGAACGAATTGAAAGGATGGCAGGTTGAGAAATCAATATTTACCAAAGTTTTATACATCAAAGTCTGCAGTGAATAATAAAGATATATGTATCCGGATAAATCTACAGAAACTTATTTTTGAGTTGTGATAACAGGTCTCGTCATTGTCAGTATAACCACTATCATGGCTTTAATCGATGACATTAATTTCGTTTACGTATTGTATCAGTCACTCGAAAGATCTGAACTAGTTTTTGTCCGAAAAATGTTCTTGAAACTCAAAGTTGAAAATCAAATTACGGATGCATGACTGTAATGTGATCTATTAAGCGCGTCACTTGCAGCATTGATGAATAAATTATTTGCAATTTGTTCGATATATAGTCGTGAATACTGCGAAAATATTATTTGAAATTGGTTCATGTTGACCTGTTCGTAATTAGGCAGTGGGCATATACATAGTACATACAACTATGTATACTTTCTAAGCTCAAAGACTTCCAGATGTTCTGTGCCCTCAATTCTGGGCATACAGTGTGTTATAGAAGAGTAATGGGACAATACACAGTCCAAAACAGAATCAACCCAACCAATATCCCAAGCTGGTGTCGACAGAAGATTTGGTGATTAAACAGAAAGTCACTAATTAAATAATATACATGAAGTATGTTAGATACTAACTCAACATGCACTGTATAATCCTGGGATAATTCTTGAATGCCTTTTTTTTGGTTGCACCGTTGCCAGTCCAATTTAAGGTCAAAGCCACATTGTTGTTTATTGCTTTCGCCATGATGTTATACACAATCCAGCGGTCATCCGACCTACCGTTCAAATTCAACTGAGATGCCTGAAAAAAATTGTAAATACCATTAATACCATTTTCAGTGGTGGAATTGAAGGTATATAATAAATTACACTTATTTGTAGCTGATTTTATTTTAAACAATTGACCTTTGATGCAGGAAAGAAATGTTACCATCAAAGTACACTGCTTTTTTATATTGGATTTTACTCTTTGTATGACTAAATCCTTTAGCACGAGCTACAGGTCGTACCTTTAGTCTGATCATCATAAAAATTTTCATGGCTGTTGAAATTGGAATGTAAATGGGAACGAGTCATTTTGGGATCATTCGGACAAAAAACATGGCGGCCATCTTGAATTTCAAAATTTAATCCATTAGCACGGGCCACAGGTCGTACTGTTTGTCTGATCATCATGAAATTTGTCATGGTTGTTAATATTGACATGTAGATGGGAACGAGTAATTTTGGGGTCATTTGGCGTAAAAACATGGCCGCCAGCAGCCATCTTGGATTTTACTCTTTGTATGACTAAATTCTTTAGCATGGGCTACAGGTCGTACTTTTAGTCTGATCGTCATAAAATATGTCATGGATGTTAACGATGACATGTAGATGGGAACGACTCATTTTGGGGTCATTCGGCCGAAAACATGGCCGCCAGCAGCCATCTTGGATTTTATCTTAATGTCTATAAACTAGTATTAGACATTCAACTTTCCACATTCCTAATCGCTCCATTGACTGTAATATATTAAATTATTCCCTTTCCAAGTTGAGCTACAGTGTCATTGACACTTTCATTTATATTTTTGTAAGCTTGATGAATTTATGTCTAAAGGTGGCTATTTTATTCATGAACGAACCCTTTACCCAACAAAGCGGCCAAAAACGCCCAAATAAAGCTTCAACAGCCTAAAATATCTTCGGTCTGTCTCAATAACACCATACAAATATGGATGTCATTGGAACCGGTTCATTGACCACATTGTGATGGTTACAGTTATGCCCTGTGCCAATGCATTATCTTATATATGCGAGTCGACCATAGGTCGCTTCGCCTATATAAGAGAATGCATTGGCCTAAAAAAAATTCTTTTTTAACACTTTTTACCATTTTTTCCAGTTTTTTTCTTACATTCTTTAAAAATTTTAGAATTTTTAATATGTGTTAAGCCAATGCATTCTCTTATATATGCGAGGCGATCTATGGTCGACTCGCATATATAAGAGAATGCATTGGCACAGGGCCGTTCTGTTGGGTAAAGGGTTGTAAAGGGTTAAGCCGAATTTTGTTTAGCTCATCGGTGAGGAAGCACGTAGTCTGACGAATATCTTCCGGTAATGGGAGTTGCTTGTTGCAAAGAAGTTTTCTGGATTCCATGATGACTATCGCCAATCTGGTCACTGTTTCTAACCATTCTATACTCAATAAAGTAAAAAATAACTTGCACCCATTTACTCCTGCATCATTTGTATCAGCCGGCTTCAGGATACAAGCATGTTTTGAATTTATCAATAGGCCATGTTATATACCATCTGAAAGAGGAAGCTCCAATACATTGTATTATCAACTTATCTGGTGTAACAAACTGAACATGTTTTTGTTGAGGTACCAACATGTGTTTTGTGCATAAGTTTCATATAAAGAAGCTGATGATGAATTGATAGTTGTCTGAAAGAGGTTCCATACTGCTGTCTCTTTTATTAATAAATAGGAGAAACAATTTATCATCTCGGACTGCACAAGTTCGGTCTCCTCTGTGCATCATATATCGAAAATGTGTTGGGCATTTATGCTGAAAATTGGCATGAAAATGTTTTAGAATATAAAATATTTGCTATAAAAATTTCAAAACCTACATGAAGTCAGGTGCACCTGCTGGTAACTTGTAATTAAATACCTTAATAGCTCAAATTTCTTGCTATCGAGTCAATTGATGGTGCGGTCACGCTGGTCGTAGAGATATGATCGTGCATATGCAGGAGCAGCTGAAGTCACAGGAATATTGTGAATAACTACTTTGTAACTTCAAAGTTGATGTTGACAAATTATATGGTGGAGGCCATGCTGGTCAAGGTAGCATACAGTAATGCTCTAATTAATCGACCTTAAGTTCTTAACCACAGCAGAATTATGGGTAACTTTTCAGGATATTTCCGACTAAATCCTGAAAAGTTACCCATAATTCTGCTGTGGTTAAGAACTTAAGGTCGATTAATTAGAGCATTACTGTAGCTTCATTTGGTTTCATATACTTTATTTATATATTCATTTTACATATACATTATCCCATAATTACTGAAATGAATTAAAAATATTACAAGGATATTGCGAATCTAATTGAAAAAAGTATGGCCAAAAATTAGACCCACCAGGGAGGCTGGGATGCTCAACTGACATGTAGTAGTAGTTTCTATTTCTATCAAGTTACCCTTTAGTCCATGGAATCCCACAATATCAACATCCATTTACACTCAACTTTGAGATTAAGAGCATTTAGTAATGGTTACATAACTGTATGTTGATCGTGATGTCCATTCATCACAAGTGAGACTGATGGCTTTCACATTCTTCAAGATTTTTTTATTCAGAAGAAGAATGACAAAGAAGGAAAGACAAAAATTCACACACATAATTCATTTTCTCAATCCAAGTCTAGGAAGAGCGAGACTCTTCCAAGCCCTGGCCTACTTTCTTACATGTGGCATATAATTCTAAAATATTTAAAGGCAGTGTATTCCGATAATTTTAACAAGGAGTGTTCAGGCTAAATGTAAATTTGAGGCTACGATGGTATAATTTTTTCCACCAGTAAAGCGGATTGCCACCTAACTCTCCTGGGCTGGGCGGCTGCCTCGGCATAGGTTGGCTGGGAGAGGACTGCCCGCACAAGGTTGGCCTCCCAATCCCAGGAGGAGCAGGTATACTTTGGACCGTCGAGCCCCTCCCCTCCCATGAGGGGCCTCATGTCCACCCCAACCTACCGCGGTACGGTCACCCGAGCCATATCAGACTCAGGGCGACCCCTGGTCTTATGTCTCCAACTCCCCTTGTGGGGGACCTGGGAGGTCTTCCTGCCGCCCAGTATGATTAAAACCATACTCAGACGCTAAAGATACTGAGTCTGAAGAAACCCGCTCTTTGCCGCATTACTGTCGCTATAAATAACTTCCACAGTATATAGTATACAATATGACGTCGCCGCCCACATTTGTTTTTAAAAATAACTGATTGACATTATGCAGTTTCGGTTTCGTTTCCGCGTAAGCGTTTATTTTCCGGGAATTTATGCTACGCATTCTCTCAGAATATCTTATGCGCATTGTGACTTATTTTAACAGAGATTAATCACTGTTAACAAACTTTAATTGCGTTTATAAATAGACAAAAGATATATTTTCTTCGTTTAATTTTGATGTTATCATCATAATGCCGGAAATTATATTGTGCTATTTGTAAATATTGGGCGGTGTTGACTGGAATCTCCGCCGGCTGAAGGAATTCCCCTTGTCTTGGGAATTCCATGCGACTGTCGCCTGATTCGCGTTCATGAGGATATTTGTGATTGGCTGGCAAATACGTAATTCCTGCTGGGAGTAATGGAATCTCTACCCATTTTCCCCAGACGTAGTATCTTTAGCGTCTGAGTATGGTTTTACTCGGACTGTCTGCCGCCCAGGATCTTTTGGGTGATCCTTCCTCCTCTGAGGAATGAGGTCCCCAGAGGGTGAATTTAGTGACGCTACCCCGCACAGTGGGCTAGCATCACTAAATTCACCTCTGGGAACTTCATTCTGCTTAGGCCTCAGCAAAATGAAGTTCCCAGAGGGTGAATTTAGTGATGCTAGCCCGCTATACGGGGTAGCGTCACTAAATTCACCCTCTGGGGACCTCATTCTGCAAATGACGCACACTATTTCAAGGCTTGACTGCAATAAAATAAACAAAACTAATTAGCCATGGTTAGAGAGATTTCACAATAAGGGCAATCTCACACATTCTTGAAGATCTTATCCCTGCTTTTGTTATACAGCTCAGTGACCAACTTTTTGGCTAAAGTGATTCCTAGTTGGCACAAATATATTAGTTCTAGTTCACTAACTAAAGTCACAAACTTAGTCTTTGATAGAATATGTCCTCATACCAGCGGCAATGAAAATTTCTATCCTGCGTGATAGCTTGGGCCCTTAGCACGGGGTAGGAACTGCTCCATGAGAAAAGATCCTCTTGTGATTTTCGATCCAGTTCACTATCGATCCGTGTCCAGTTCACTTGCAAGTTTTTTGTACTTTGTCCAAAACAGACGTGCTTTACACCATGTACCAAACTACCGTATCCCAATAACCATTAGCGATTAAATTAAAAGAGTCTAGTGTTTTAGTTCAAACATATGTGCACACTTATTTTACCCAAAATCTGTTGTATAGATGTTCGGGTGGTGAACGGATCTTATCAATGGTGAACTGGGACCATCACTAGTGAATTGGAACATTTCTTTAAATGGATAAATTCTACTATTCCACGTTTACTTAACAATTTCAAACTAGTATGTCTTGATAGTTGAGGTAGCTGGCAACGTATATATACAACAAATGAACTGCATATATATCTGTTGCGTAAAACGAAAATCCCCAGTGACCTTGACCAGATCGGATAAGAACTGGACCGAAGATCGGAAGAGGTATCGGCCTCACGGAGCAGTTCCTGCCCCATGCTTAATGACCCTATTGGCCTCGCTTCGTTAAAATAAAATAATTCCAAAAGTTGTTTAACTAATTATTTAATATGATAATCAAATTAACAAAAAAGATTAAAACAGCTATATATGATCAAATCAATATGTCATGAAATATAAAAACACATTGTAAATAGTTCATTTAATGGAGAAATATGCGCTGGTGTTTGCAAAATGGAGACTCACCTGTTACTTGTTTCTGAAGTTCATCTACGCTTTTCTTCAACTTCTCCACCTTCCTAAAACAATTGCGACAAAAATCTATTTGAGGAATGTCCTCAATGTCTTAACAGTTCTTGCAATAAATTTCTTATTTTGGTGTTAAAGCTCGCTGTTCATCGCGTGCTTGTATTGTGTGCACAAAGCGAGCACACAAACCCTTCTGCATCCATCATTGTTTACATCACCTGTAATTTAGCGAGGGCTTTCCCGGCACAGCAGTTTACAATTATTACGTCGCAGCACGTCTTATATTTAGCCGGGAAAAATAATGCCCGGTTATATTTAGAATGTACTGTGGCGTAATAATGGCGGATGGATTGTGCTGAATCAGCTGATCTCTCGTGACCGCATGCACAGTGCAGAATACGCTTGCATGTTGCGAGAATAAAACAGATTGTCTGATAAAATAATTAAAGTTATTCAAAGCCTTATAATTTGCCTGTCAATTGTTTGATTGCTATCTAATCAAAGTGAAATTTTTACTCCGGATCTCAAGTATTTTCAGAGGTAATAGATTTTTAATGATTACCATTGGTCAATTTTATTCCTGGAATTATCAGACATTCTCATTGGTTTATTATACGAAAGAGAAGCCAAAGTGTGGGAGAAACTACCGAGAAAATAGCTACCCTATCTCTTATTAATGTATCGGTCATTTCTATTCTCTGGAATCAACAAGACTTTCATTTGAAAATTCACGAAAGTTACGCTCTACATTATTATGCTACATGATGATCGATTATAGATATGAAGGGGGCCGTAGTGGTTTTTTTTTATTGTTAGGGAAGTATTCTTTGATAAATTATGTGTACATTCTCTCCAAGTTTAGGATGAATGAACAAATCATACGATAGCAATGCTAGAGTTAATTTTCGAAAAATTTGAGCCGTTTTGAATGGTTTAAAAAGAAACTGGACTGTGTATTCGGGTTCGAATAAACCTGGAAGTGATCTTCAGAACATTGTAACCAAATGGCAGCATTGCATGGCTGTCCTGTCTGTATTCCCCAGAGCGCAAGAATTCGTAAACTCTATGCCCTGAGAAGATTATGATGGACCGCTGCAGTGATGTAGCCGCGAGTCGCACCATCAATCTTGACGTCTCCAGCAATCTGGTGTGTCTGAACGACCGTGGTGGCAATCCAAAGACCCGGTCTCTGTGCTCCGTCACCAGCATAACGGTGTACCTATAGATATCAAAGAAGTTATCTGCAGTACCCGTTTCTGCTAAACTCAAAGCCTTCCATATCATCTGTGCTTCATCCCCAAACACACCTCTCACCAGCATCCCATCCTCTAAATAGCTCCGATACAGATCTCGGTAATCCATTTCGGTATGAATGAAGAATGGGGATATATGTTTCTTTTTTATTGAAAACGCGCGGGCGCCGCTGACGTCATTGCATATTTCACCAAATTTCCCCGAACGTCAAAACAAGTGTGTTTCTTTTTGGCGGGCCAGAGTATCCTGCAGCGGTGGGTTCGAATAAACCTGGAAGTGATCTTCAGAACGTCGTAACCAAATGGCAGCATTGCATGGCTGTCGTGTCTGTATTCCCCGGAGCGGCAAGAATTCGTAAACCCTGCGCCCCGAGAAAATAACGATAGAACGCTGCAGTAAGGTAGCCGTGAGACGCACCATCAGTCTTGACGCTGCCAGCAATCTGGTGTATCCGAACCACCGTGGTGGTAATCCGAACCACCGATCTCTGTGGTCTGGCTTCAGCATAACGGTATATCTGTAGATATCAAAGAAGTTATCTGCAGTACCCGTTGTCGATAAGCTCAAAGACTTCCAGATCATCTGTGCTTCATCCCCCAAAGACACCTCTCACCACCAACCCCTTGTGCAATGTTGTCGCAAATAAACGTTAATTATAACCGCTTTTGTGTTCAGAATCGTTTAATAACTAATAAATAACACCATTACTGACCAGGTGTGGTATCAAATAATTACTAATAAATAACACCATTACTGACAAGTCGTGGTATCAAATAATTACTAATAAATAACACCATTACTGGCTAGGCGTGGTATCAAATAATTACTAATAAATAACACCATTACTGACTAGGCGTGGTATCAAATATGCTAAAAATGTCAAATATCAATGTTTTTTTCAGAAAGCTAAAGATGAACTGAAGCCAATATGTGGAAGTTAGTGGGGAAAACATAGGGGGCCCTGCGCATATCCACAAACCACACAATCTTGGATGCCACATAAATCATCTTGGAGAATAACATTCTGACAGCCTCCGAAATATTGTGAGGTGGCCCGGTAAAATAATTAATTTAAAAAATCTAATTATGCTGAGCGCTATGGGGCGACTTCCTCGACTCAAAATTTATATATTGAGGCTCAATGTTGACCAAAGGCAAAGAAATGTTCAGTTTTGGATCGGGGACCTTCAACTACATTGATATTATATTATCAGTAGAAAAATGGTATTGGGTAAAAATACTCACTATGTATAATTGCACATGTCTTTATATATTGCTCTGACTATCTCGACTTGGTCAACTTAAGTTAGAATCTCTTTTTTTCTCAACTTGTCTTGTACTGTGAAAAGCATTTTGCCAATGGGTACTCGGACCGCCACTTGGGTCTGCTACCTGAAGGATGGGACTCCCTGCGAAGAAGGTTAACAAAAATGTTTTAGACAAAGAATTGCAATTGTGCACCATGGTGGTCATACAAGTAATTCCGTACCATAATTCAAACTGTTGGTTTCAAGAAATTGACAACTTAAAATTCTATGACGACAGTAAGTGCGTTATTGAAATTGTCTATAGAAGAAGTCTTGCACAACACCTATAGGTGCAGCATCAGATTTTATTACTTTATTCAGAAATGTCCTGAACCTATGTTCAAGCATCCTGCACACAGTGACTGCGTTAGATCTCAGTGTCTTACATTTTTCAGACCAATCAAGTTCGATGAATTTACGAGTATCTCCTCGCTGTATCAATATTGATGTGATCATTTCTTGCCATCGAAACTCTGCAGTTGAAAATGAGCAGAAAAATGTTGGAATACCAATCTGTCTGACCATTGCAAACAAATCCTTTTGGACATTTTGCCAGTATTCTGGTGTACCAGGTCTGATTTCAATAATTCGGCCATTCTTTCAGCATCTTTTCATCGCCTTCGGATGTTATTTCATCGCCTTCGGATGTTATTTCATCGCCTTTGGATGTTATTTCATCGCCTTTGGATGTTATTTAATCGCCTTTGGATGTTATTTCATCGCCTTTGGATGTTATTTCATCGCCTTCGGATGTTATTTCATCGCCTTCGGATGTTATTGCATTCCCGTTTCGACAGACAATTGATATCTGAGAAATAACTTTATGTAGATCAGATAGGTACTGACTAAAAAATATGAAGTTAATATCTTCGGCAAATCTATTGTTGGCATTCATCAATCTCATGTTGAAATATCTGCCAAGTGTTATTCGTTCAGATCTATTTTCTTCATGTGTGTTTTTACCATGAGGAAATTTTACTGGGAATGCTTGACACTCAATTCCCTTTGCTCTCAATATATGGAGAGGATTATTCCCTTCAGCTGGTGCTAGATTAATAATGTCGTCAGTTGTATTATCTAATACAAATTGTTCTATATCTGGTTGTAAACATGTTTCAGATGGAAAAGCACTATTTTGAGCAACTATTTCTCATCTTCTGAATTTATCTTTAGATCATTATTTTGATTTTCATTCGGATCTTCACACCAATCCTCATCAATTGTTACATCATTGAACCACTTATCTCTCACTTGAGGAATGTTAGAGCTTTATATAATTTTTCAGGATTCACTTTCTCATATTCATAATATCCTTCAATGTAGCACAACTTTCTCTTCAGTCTGACATGAAGTAATGAACTTGTGTTCTTTTGTCTGGGTAATCTTTTTGTTGTTTTTTTTTAGATTAGATGGCACACACACAACAGATCCTTTAACTCCATGTTGGCCTCCTTTTGGAAGCTTAAGCATTTTGAAATATGGAATTACTGGTGATATCAAATGCCTCTCTAAGCTATTGAGACAAGCAAGTTCATCAGGAATTTCTTCCAGGCTCGTATTATTGTAATGAGACTCGGCTGGGATTTTGCCCTTGATAATTTTGTTGTGGCATGTAGTGCAAATCCACTGTTTAAAGCAAGGCATTTCAGAGTATGGACATTCAATTCCACATCCCTTTGTGCAATCATGCACATATTTCGTAGAGATGCAATTGTTAGCAATATCGGCTATGTCTGAACCTTTCTCATCATATATTTCCAAGTTACATTTCTTCACCTGATTTTCGAAGAATATTCGTTCACAACAAGAGCACACATACTCCGGCCCATGAGATCTCATCTCTAAACTTCTTCAGAACATTGAGGTAGACAGAGCTCAGTCTTTTCTATTGATTTCTTAATTCTGTATTTCTTTATGTTCTTATTAATGTCTTTGTCTGAACTTCTGATCTCTTCTATATCTGGCTTTACTAGCCAATATCAATTTTTTTCTGTAAACATTGTTTCGAGCATATCTTTTTTTGCCACTAATTACTTTCTGTTGTCTGTATGAAATATTCTTTGCATATCTTTCTACGTTATATTTCAATAACTTTGTCCGGAAAAGATTATCTGATAGATGCTTTTTCTTTGAGTAGTTCTTTACATTTTCTCTGTGCTACTCATTTTCTCTGTGCTACTCATTTTCTCTGTGCTACTCATTTTCTCTGTATTTCAGTACAGAATACTTTTTCACCTCAGCCCGGTGAATAGCATTAGTTTTGTACTTGTCAACAGACAGTTTTCTCAGGTCATTTCTATGTTTTTCACTTTGTTTATATTGTTTGCTTGAGTAATTTTCTCTGCTCATCATGTTTATATTGCTGGGATGAGGCATTCTTTTTTGAATCTTTGTAGGCTTGATCTGTTTGATATTTGTTTATGTGATAGGTCTTTTTCAAACTTATGTACAATGGTTCATTTTCATATCTCTTTCTCATGTAACTTTTTTTTAAATGTTATATGTTAGGGTCATCCTCATATTTCCTCTTCATATAATCTGACATGTAATCATTCCAATTAGAATGACTATTTTTGCGATCACTTCTTTCATTTGTTCTGTTTTGTTTTGTGGCAGAATTTAATTGGTTTCTTTTTTCGCTTTTTACTCTAGTAGCTCATGGTGGTTTTGTATGCACTTGTATGTCCAGAGCTAAACTCTTCATGAATCAACTAAATGAAGGTCCTGGAACAATATTTGGTTGGTAACACATTTCCCACTGAGGGTGAAATGGCCATGCCCTTTTTACGCGAAGTACTACCATCCGACGTGACTATATCTTCATAACCGTTGGACATAGGAGGTTGTCTGACCACTCAAAATTTGCAGAATGGCCACATTATGGGGGGTCATTAATACATTTTCATATCCAAAAGTCAATTGTTTTAAGATAATTGCCAAAAACCCAAAAAAATCCATTTTTGAGGGCCCGAACCCCAACAGCGACAAGGCTGTCGCGAAATTTGATTGGCTAAAACAGGCTCATCCAATCATCACCATGTTTACATAATGTGAACAAACACTCGACTAAAATACGGAATCCGGAAACTGATCATTGCATCAACAGGGCATCATTAGGCTCTCGAGCTTCCACCTAAACCCCCGCGCGTGCAAAGTTTTTATCGGTACGAAATATCGCATTTTATTACATTATATTCCGCCGTTCTTGCGAGTTTTGCATCCGTAATTACATACGCAGGGGTGACCGTTTAGCAACGTCCAATTTATACCTCGAATTACGAAAATATGCCGAAGCTTCTATCAATCCAGATCGTCAAGAATGACAACATACTTCTTGATTGGATCATTATCGTAAGTTGTGAGGAACAGAGTACATTAATCAAGTTATTTCGAGATGTCTGTTTAAATAAATTCTAGAACTTTTATCTTGATGCTTCATTAGCAACATTGCAAGAACTCGAACTCGAGTGTTTTGTGGGCGACTGATCGCACCATTGATCGATCGTTCCAGCGGGTAACATCCACCATGAAAGTTATTGATTTGCTTTCTGATTTCGGGAAGTATATTAAGTTCGTTGTAAAAGTAAAACAATATGAGACTGTTGACAAAAATGCTACTAATACCGCTGGAAAGTCTGGAACAAATGCTCTCCAACTTCTGATGGAAAAGTCAAAACAGTTACAGCAACAGCAAAATATTGTCTATTCAATGATGTTATTGACTGGCGAGATAAAAATAATGTTGGATGGTCAATGGTTGGAAGTGCTGACTCAGCTGGTAAGCCGTTCATTGATGCTGTTGTGAACTTATTGTGGTACTTAGACACTGTTAGATCTATATTGGGATAAAGGGAAAAGCAGGAGTTGCGATTTCGGTGGCATCTTCAGCAGCTTTGGAGGCTATAACGACTCACAATCTCAGACATGGTGTGCCACCAATTGATCGTGAAAAGTTGCTTAGTTTTGAATCGGCTGTGGATGTTTTCATTTGTTTTGATATAAATTCTTTGTGGCAAAAAACTTGTAAGTTTCTACTGAACACTTACCTGATCCATGCAGGGTGATTATAAAAGCATTGAAATAATGTCAGATATGGCTACATCAGTATATATATATGTATCATAATATGTACTGGTGAAATTCTCAATAAAATTTACATGTCTTAAACGATCCATATGCATGGAAAAATTGTGAAATATGAACATGTGACAAGTTTACAACCAATTGATCTAATAATTTGCATAAAAATCAAACAAACTGTTGATCAGCGATAATTGACAATTTTCCCAGTACATGTTATTATACATTATATTATCAGATACCCCAAAATAGCCCATCTTATATGATATCAACAATTACCCGTATTATATTTACTGAAATTATTTAATCTGCCGGCATTGGTGGGTGGATATTGCAATATTTTGCCGCACTTGGTGGGTCTAAACTGAATTAAACTGCTGGGGTTGGTGGGTGGGGTAAATTTCAGCTGACTTCCGGGGGTGGTACACAAGTTTAAATGGAACAGCCCTAAATGGGAATAACGGCTATGAATAAGTTATCATACCCAGTCCCAAAACGAAGCAAATAATTTGATCATAACGTCATAACATGCTATCATGCTGAAAGTAGAATGGAAAATTGTTTGGTGGCACTGGCGAGTCAAAATGTCAACTTTGTCAACTAATCAAATCCTCGAGTATGATTTTCCGTAACTTCTGACAACTGACTGTTGTACATACATAAAATGGACTGGGTGCGTACATACAAATAAAAAATATAGTTCTGTGATACGCTTTAAGAACAACCTAATAAGTAATAATATATATAAGTATGGCCCATGTCTGACACCCATGTTTATATATCAGTTTTTTTTATAACTACCCATGTCAACGAATCGCAAGGTTTTCAAAATATGTGGGTTAACCTCCATACTACACTATGTGATAAGAATAGTATTAATTTATTAAATAAATAAGTATAATAAAAGAAGTATAATATACCTGATCGGTTATCAATGTGTTTCAAAACCTTTCCAACCGCAGTTACTTCGGTTATAGCCATGCGACAATGGTAGACGTTTTGGTTGATTTCCTCGGAGTGACCCATGTGGTTGTAGAAGGCTTGTCTTGAGGATGCCGGAAGGTCTAAGCTGGAGTAGACAGTTGAAACCATGTGTTGAACCTGTGTCGCCGTTATGTTTGAAGTTATACCAGCCAGTTTTGACGTGTTCTTTATTTCGTGCCAACCACTGGCATGTGCCGAGGTCTGGTTGGTGCTGGCAAACACGAACATGTTTGTACGCTCAACAGCAGCTGCCTCTGTTTTCGCCATCGACCAGCTTTTCCATGGCGACAACGCAATCTTCCGGTATCAGTATGGGAACCATCTTGTTTCCCTTTCCCATCTGATAAGCTATTTTCAGTTGACTCAACAATTGTCTTTCGGAGTGATCCAATCCATTTACGACTCTCTCTTGGTTGGAGGTCCAAATTCCGTCTCGGGCCTCGATCCACTCGCTTATTCTAAGATGACCCGGTTCCCCTCTGCGCCGAGCGTTGAATAATGTCGGACAACTAACAACCAATCGCCTGACCGCCACAAACTAATCACAGCCCCAAACTCGATATGTGTCACTCAAGATTCCATCTAGTTCCGTGGTTATATAGCTCTTCAAAGCTTGCAAGTCTTCCTCCATCGGTAGTGCATTGGGGCGTCGCATGTTTTTCTGGCGACACTTTGATGTTTGGTACTCAGCGTCGGCAAACACAGCTGTCCAATGGAGCTGGAGAACAGCAAAATTGTCAACTTCTTGAGCACGCCGATCTTCATTTCTTATCAGATATTCTCCTTTAACCCTTTACCCAACAAACCGGCCAAAACCGGCCAAATAAAGCTTCAACAGCCTAAAATATCTTCGGTCTGTCTCAATAGAACCATACAAATATGGATATCATTGGAACCGGCTCCTTGACCACATTGTGATAGTTACAGTAATGCCCTGTGCCAATGCATTCTCTTATATATGCGAGTCGACCATAGGTCGCCTCGCATATATAAGAGAATGCATTGGCCTAAAAAAAATCTTTTTTTTAACACTTTTTACCATTTTTTCTTACATTCTTTAACAATTTTATAATTTTTAATGTGTTAAGCCAATGCATTCTCTTATATATGCGAGGCGACCTATGATCGACTCGCATATATAAGAGAATGCATTGGCACAGGGCCCTTCTGTTGGGTAAAGGGTTAATTATCTCGCAAGATGTCTTTAACAAAAACCCAATGGCTAACTTTAGTCTAACTTTAGTCCTGCCTCGAGTTTTCCTTGCAGTGCATGCCGGTCTGTACCGTATCTTAGATGGCTAACTTTAGTCCTGCCTCGAGTTTTCCTTGCAGTGCATGCCGGTCTGTACCGTATCTTAGATGGCTAACTTTAGTCCTGCCTTGAGTTTTCCTTGCAGTGCATGCTGGTCTGTACCGTATCTTAGATGGCTAACTTTAGTCCTGCCTTGAGTTTTCCTTGCAGTGCATGCCGGTCTGTACCGTATCTTAGATGGCTAACTTTAGTCCTGCCTTGAGTTTTCCTTGCAGTGCATGCCGGTCTGTACCGTATCTTAGATTTGATAACTGCGGTGTGATTTATTATTCATATTTTCACCAAAGAGATACTGTATTTGTAATTTGGCATGTATGGCACCACTCTATAGCTACTTGGCTTTACTTAACCGGCCTAAGTTATGAAGGACCCAACGCAACAGCAAGTGACAGATAACCCAGGTAGGATAGGATAGGATATTTTATTTAAATATACACATATTAATGCATAATACATTTGACAAATATTATGTTGTATATTCGAGGGGTGGCATAGTCAGGCTAGACTGTCTTACTGCCACCCCCAGGTACTCGGTGTGCATGCGCATTCCACATACTTGTAAACCGTACCACTAGTATCAAGTGGACTATACTTACCCTTTGAGCAGCAGAGATATTAGTCCTTCCATCTGTCATGAACCGTTGCACCATGAATTCCCTTGTGACTAATTGCCACTTAAAAGCACTGCGGTGTGAACTGAGCTGAAACTGACACAATGTATCAATACTATCATGTTTCAATATATACCCGAATGTGCGAACATAGGGAATTTAATACCGGTAACCATTGAATTTGATTTATTATTATTGACGGAACTTCGGAAGTACAATATAAGTTGAACGTTCTACGTATGGCAATTAACACAAATGTCGAGTTTCCACAGCATAAATCCACATTGGATGCCGGTTAGGAAATAAAATCCTGATGAAAAACAAAATATTCCGACCACGTTTGTCGCGCTGGTAAAGGTAATCACTAGGTCACTGAAGCGACTCGCCCAGACACCGCATTCCATTTATAAGCAGGTCAGCACGTGCTGACCTAATTACATGACCTTGACACAAGTGACGCTAACTACCCGGTATGCCCAAAGACCAATAAAGAGGGACATGAGTTAAATTGCCATTGATCTGGTGGTCCGATGACCCGAACATATTAATATATTTTAAAATATATCATGCCAAATCGTAATTATCAGATATATTGCGGACCAAAATTATTATTCCATGCCCTATGTATAATATGACCTATATGCCGTATATGGATCATTACATTATATGAAATGATTGCTTCTAAATGTTAGTTGAAACCTGTAAAATTTAAGCTTAATGTAATATGTTCTATGAATGAGAGGTGTAAGGAGAGTAAGACAGTGAGCAACACCACCCTATTATAGATACATGTACGAATACACCCTTTCAATGAAAGGCCTAATTAGCTTAGATAATCCGTACAAATTCAAAATATGATATGTGTCTTATATAGCAATAATTGTACTCCGTATTCAATTACTGTATTTAAAAATGGATTGCTAGTGGTGGTGTGTGGTTTTAAGTACGTATGTGATGGCACTGGGCCCTACCTGACTATCAGCTGCCTTGTGTCGCAAAACGACACGGGAAGGGATAGTCAGTGGGGGCCCAGATCATTTTTGGAAAGTCAGGATGCGTGGTGTGATCGTTATGGTGGCGCGTGCGTGATGTATACTACATTTTGAATTTTGTATTTTGTCTTGTATGTCATTTCTTGACGAAGGCAATAAAACTATTGAACTGAAAACATTGAACTCGACAATGTTGTACCTCTACTAATATCACCAACGCTCGAGCACAAACTATAAGCAGAAATGACCAACGCCCACAAAAACACATTGACTACAACAACAAATATTCAAGAGCTCTTTTATTCAGACATCAAATAAATAACACTATTTTACATGGGTGCATCGTGATGCGGCAATTCTCGGATATCTATAGCTGTCTAATCCGATTCCGATTCAGTATCTGAGCAACAGGAAATGCTCGACGGTGGTGATACGTCAACAAATGTCTGTCATAAACCAAAGGGGACTGAATGCCGGAGTTGAATGCATATTTGGTTGAAGGTCCTGTAAATTTGAACAAGTCCAATGTGCACATCGATCTATTGGTATAATCTATGGTTGCGTGGCCACAGTAGTCATCCGATTTCACTAGAGAATCTGGAATAAACGTGAATGTCAACACAGAGTCGAATGTAACCGTTTCATCAAGTTCGTTGTCACGTTGATCTTGCACAAAGTTTATCGTTGCATCCGAGTCTAGTTCGTTGTCGACCTCTGTATCGAACGTTATCGTTGCATCTAGTCCGGCATTGTCGAAAGTTATCGTTGCGTCCAGTTCGTTGTCACGTTGGTTGTCACGGTCGACCTCTGTATCGAAACTTGTCGTTGCATCTATTTGGTTGGATACCTGCGAGAAAGGAAGAAGACGTTAGACAAACATTGAACATGTATATTTGTGCAAACCTGCAGCAGGTTTCAATCTTAAAATATAATTGGTGTACTGTATATGTTCAGTAACATAGATACTGATACCACATCATTAACATATGGGTTATCTGTGAGCAAATTTTCTACTTATAACTTGAAAGTAGTAAAATGCCCGTCAACGCTATGGCCTGGTGATAAAGGATATGATTTGAGATCTTAAGCACTCTTGATTATATGAACTTTACCTAGTCAAGTCGGGTTGTTCTTTAGTGTAAACAATATTTATTCCGCATCTCAAGATAATACAAATGCATAAATAATTCAATTAACATAATTATGTATATAACAATATGATGATTCGGATGGGTTGTTCTTTGCGGGGGTGCACTTAAAGCAGTGCACTGGATCATAAACACGGGTAGAGTTGTACATTGTGATTAATTTAACATACCTCTACTGATATAGTCTGAGTTGAGTCCATCGTGAAGAATAAATTGATCTGAAACTTCCGAAGTAAGAGATTCATATTTATAGAGCCGAATATTTCACAATTGTTCGTAATTCCGACTCATCGTTGCCGAAAAGGGGTATCTAAACAAAATACCTGCCACAACTGAGTCGTCGACACAAGCTGCGAAATCGGCCCGGGTGAGAAAGACACTCATAAATGTTTGATATTTACCGACTGCGCTCTTTGGTCCCGAATACGGGAGAAACAACACTCTTCCGATGATCATAAGGCCAACTAGAAAGGCGGGCCCTGACAGAAATACACTCAAGAAAGGACGAGTGGCAACAACATAATTATGTTAATAGCTTGGCTGTGACATAACCTTGTACAAACACTTGGGTTTTGATTCAGAGACTACTCACCTTAATTGGATCTTCAAACATAATGTCGGCACCTTGGTTGTGGCATCAATGTAATTAAACCAGACAAAGACAAAGACAATGGCCATATAATAATATAATTTCTGCATGTTCTATATTCTTTGTTCATTAATTAAGTTCTCTACCTTTGTTCCTTTGTTTGTAACTCTCTGTCGGAGGAAATATACAAATATTTATATCCCGACATGTTTTCACAAGAATCTCAATTATTCACACCTACACTGCGATCATTAAAGATTTATCATCATGTCATCAATTGAATCCGATTCCGCTCATCTCCGCTATGCTTTGCTGGGAAGCAGCCACCTGAAACGGCTGCAAAAGTATTGCAGTAATGATCTTGGCGCCCCAGGCCAGTGTATGTTCCATACGAAAGGGGGCATGCGACTCGGACCTTCTAGGGAACTGATCGGCGGCCCAAAAGATTGCAGACCGCAACTCGACTCAATCCTGCAATGGAAACCCAGTGCAGTTTTTGTACAACTGGCTGGGAACGATATTGCACCTAATACCAATCCGGAAGATCTCGCCAATGATCTTATAGCCATTGCTGAAGAAATCAGGGCCATCGGCGCAGTCGCATACATCGGCGAAATTCCATGGAGAGGGAGGAGCGACAAAGTAAAGGGTCAGATGCCAAGTGTGTTCGACCAGAAAAGACGACGAATAAACAACCTGGTAGAGATAGCCCTTGGGAAGATTTATTTCGTACGCTTTCCCGAAATAAAGCCACAAAAAGACTTCGACGACTATCAAATCCACTTCAAAGACCCCCGCACACACAACAATGCCAGAGTTGGGACACGCAAATACTTTTATAAAGTAAGAAGACTCTTCTTCTACCCATGCGGCTGGCCACAGAAATGAATACCAACAGGCCGCTAGCGATCACCCTAAACCAAACGGCCCTTTTCAGGGCCACCCAATTATCTTAAAGAGAAACTCGCTTATTGCTTAACCTCATTAAATATATAGACAAAACCTTTCAAATAAATTATTGGGGATCCTACTTGGGAGAACGGGGATATACCTGTTTAACAAATAAATGTTTGTTTTCCGAATACTTGCAATTATGAGCGTGTTGATTGTGCATGCCGTTTGCATTTTGGAAACGGTCATTTGTTATATTTACGCACACTCTAAAATTTGTATTTAAAATCAACAGTTCACAATTATTTTATTGTCCGTCACTGAATACAAACACGGTTTGGTTGGATGAACCTATAACTATAGCCTGAGAGCTTGGATGTTCGCATATTTATCAGTAAATCAGCTGGTAAATCATGTAAAATCATATCATGATAGCCATATTTTGCTCATTTAAAACGACATAAAATGTTCAGAACTTTTGCTGACATCCACATGAAGTTGGATCACCTTTGAGGTATATCATGCCATGCAGTGCCCTGTTTCGAAAAGGAGTAAAACATGCTCGGAAATATTAATGAAAATTATGAAGAAAAAATTCTTTTGAAAGTGGATAAAACGCCATTGAGCGATATGGCCTGAACGGCCATGCTTACACGCGAAAACTAAATGTCCAAATCACTATAAATCACTGACGGCGGGGAATCACGTGATAAAAAGTTGATTTCGCGCGCGCGGGACGAATGAATGGAGAATGCAAAGAAAGCTACATAATCATTCTGTATTGTGATATCACAGGGGTCACCTAGAGTAACAATATACTATGATATACATATATATTCTCACCACGTCGCGGGAATTGTTCGCGTAATTATTCATTCGGAAAATATTGACAATCTAATTAGAATTCACACGCAGGTATTGATTTATCTTCAATTTGATACCAAATTGATTGAAATCGGACAATCGGTCATGCGATCAATCCCCGCGACGTGGTGAAAAAATTTGTTAGTTCCCTATCATCTATATGTATATCACAGTATATTGATTACCCTGTGACGGTGTGATATCGACGAGCATACGCCAAATAACATGTGCATGCCCTAACAAGTTGATACTTAGGTTGACAAAATTAATGACAATTTCTGTTAGGTCAGTCTTACACTATGCTATGCTCTACGGCTGTTGCGGCGCATTTTTTCACAAATGAGGTATTAGCTTGTTAGCAAATTATTGGGCATATATGCTGATCGCTATGAAACTGCGGTGAAATATATAATATATCGGACATTAGTTTTCTTTGTGCTCTCCATTCATTCACCGCCGCGCATGCGGAATCAACTTATGATCACGTCACAAATATGGACTTTCTCCAAATATTTACGTCATTTGATACACATATCAATGTCAACAACATAATGAGGCACACGATGGAGTTATTATATATAACACTTCCTTGACTGTCGGTCGTTTCCCGGTCAGACAAATAATCCCGTTTTACAAACGTGTCGGGTGCCATCCGATTGGGCATGCACCATAAGATACATGATATTCAAGAATGTAAATTTAGCCGCTACGCCAAATGGTGATATTTAAAATAAATTACTAAGGCGTATATAGGTTATTACATGGGTTTCTGTGTTATACACATATATATATAGCACAAGCGGAGCGAGTCCTATGATGAGTGTTTAACACACAAATCCATGTAATAACGAACTTCTATATAAGTATATAAATATGGGATAGATCATAATAAAAAGGTCGGCTTGTTTGAAGATTGGTCATAATAGCGTGCATTTAAATGGGAAAACTTTATTATGGAGATGACCCCCTATTAGTGCATTTGAAAGAGAAAAATTCTAGCCTTATTAGAGGCGGGCGGGGGACCACTGTTATTTATGGACCACCTTTAATATTCTCTGTCTGATGTCCTGTGCGAGGTATGGGTAGAGCTGAGCGCAATACAAGCTCCTGTGGTTGGAATCTACGCCGGATCAGGGTTTTGGAAAGCGTCAATTATTTACAACATGAAGAGTGTTTAAAAAATATATTTTTATTTATCAATAACGCTATGTACATCTGTTTAACATGGGTTTTCAAACACATTTTCACAGTCACACATGTATAAATTAACAATAAATATATCAAACTGCATTATATACAAACAAAGCGCGATCAGGACCGGGGAAACTCAGTCACGTGAACGCTAATTTCGTCACAAATTCCGAGTAAACACAATATCGTCCGGTCTGCTATGCTTGTTTTTCAGAATTGTGGTGCGGCGCCGAGGACAGTTTATAGTTGTTGATGTGTATGGAAAATTGTATACATTTATAAAATGTTCAGGTGTTTCAAAAAGTTGACTGATGCCCCCAAAACAAATCTCTTATGCGTACATTCGATAATTGTACAATTTAAAAAAAAAAAATCTTTAGCCTAGTAGACGATATTGTGTTTTTACTCGCAATTTTTGGTGACGAAATTGGCGGTTATGTGACGGGATTTCCCGGCCCTGGAAACATTTTATCTAGCCTGTAGGATTGCATATATAACACGAACATCACTGTTTCAAACATTAGTTTACGGAGCACTAATTGTGACAAAGAAGCACTCTATACTGAGCAGATACATACATTAAAATAATAAACGTTCCTGCAATATTCGACACCGCCTTAACAAATGTGCTTGCTCACGTAGAGCACAGGGCAATGTCTCAGATGGACACTACCCCTGGCAACACACTTGCCGAGAGAGCCAACACTGCACAATCGTTTACAATTGTTCAGATAAAAGCAACTATAATAATAGAGTAGAGCCTAACTCAAACAAACTGGCAAAGTAATGCGGACTTCACGATAGCGGTCAACGATGCACTATATAATTATACCCTTACCATAATTGCACTACTAAGTAAAGGCCCAAATTAAAAATAATAAATGTGCAATGTTCGACTCTTAGCAGATGGGCTTGCTCACATAGAACACAGGGCAGCGTCTCTTCGACACCACCCCTGGCAACACACTTGTCAAGAGAGCCAACATTACACGATCGTTTATGCATATAAAAGCACTAGTTAAAAGTACAGGTAAATTACTGGGATATTCGTAGGACTCCAAATACTGCATGGCAGAACAAGTCAGAGTAACAATCAATAGGTCACGATAATTGCATCAACTTTGAGAACTTGAAGTTACGTCATTTGAGAAATGGAGTTTGTTTACAATCGACTGGAATAATGGACGAGGAGTCGCATTATGGTTTTGAAGTGAATCAAATCTATCCGTCTGAGAACTGAACTCAACCCTATCTCTGCTGAGTGTTATTGTCGTACATTGCTATCACGTTATCTCTTTCTGATGACGACATAGATCGCCATACGATTCCTGATTCTTTGTTAAACAAATTGCCCTCTTTTATTGAAAATCTGGACCCTCTCTTTACCTCCTTGCACCTGCTGCGATTTATAAAATAAATTGCAGGATTGCGACCCACAGATTTGAATACAGGTTTGGTTAGTTTTATGGAATTTTTTTTTTTACGAGAGGCCTTCTTTAGGAAAGCAAGCGCACTTATCTTCCTCGCAAAATGTCTCTCCTGGAGATTGTGCTGTTTTGTTACAGGGGGCCTAACAATTTTGACAACGAAGGCATCGTATTCCAACTGCGTACCCTTTTCGATGCATTCAATGATTTAATTATAACTCAGAATCGGGCATCCAACTCTTTGCGCATTCGTGATGACAGACGGTGTTTTTTTCCCTTTAATTTCCTGTGTAATAACAATGTACTGTTTCATTGACTCGGATTTGGACTGAACAGGAACCTTTTCAGAAATCCTCCCACCATTTTGTTCAACAAGATTTTTGACATCTTGCTGTTTTAACTTCCTTTGATTTATTTTTGGAACCGAACCCACGAGGACGAATTTCAGGTTATGAAATATTTGATCTGGGTTGGACGCACTGCACACTGGCATGCTATCTTTTGTACCAGTATGGCGCGAACCCCGGGTTGATGTTATCTTATATAAACGATAAGCCCTTTGTATTACAAAAGCAGCCCTGTGCACTTTACAAAAATCTTAGAAAATATTTGAAACTTGGTCCCCAATATCAGAAATTTCAAAATGTAATTTTTTAAATGTATGTTGAAAAGTTTGCAAAATTGTGTCGCTTTTCTGCTTCCCCCCCATTTCGCGCGGTATGGTTGTAAAAAATCCTGGCGTGATCGTAGTTTGCATGTTCACCTCCTTCAGCCTGAAATCTGGCTAAAGGAAATGGCAGCGTTCTCATCAAAGTTGGTGCAATGTCTATCAATTTTAGCATGTATGGTGTTAGGTTTGAGATGTGAATCTTAAACGATAAAGTTGATAAAAACATTCTGAATGAAATTTATAATCGGCTATATCCTGTTCAGAGTATCCCCACGAGTAATCAGATGGTTGAGTAGAACCCTCAAGAGCGGGATCCAATAGCGACGGTGATGGGTCATTCCTAATGATATTGATCATTGAATAGAAATTATCCCAAATCAACATTGCCAGTGACAACGTTGTAAATTTGTCCGGTAGCTGTAATTTTGTTTGAATTATGAATGGATTTGTCTGGCACAACACCTGTCAGAATGTGGGGGTAAGGGATGCCATCTGCGCCCGTTATATGAGAAATAATTACAAGGGCGTGGTCCTTGTTCAGCTTAACAGGTTCCGGCTTTCCGGTTTTATCAAAATGGATCTCAAACTTTCCACCTCAAACTCCTCGGTTATTGATATTTGTTTGTAGATTAGACAATCTCCTAGTTTTCTCACTCTCGGGGTCAGAACCTGATTGTTCATCGGTGTTCACCGATTTTAAAATGTAATCTATCTCCATATTGAGCAATTTTTCGACGCATCGCGCCAGACAGTGCAAAAGGCAAAAGGCAATATCCGAAGTTGGAATGCATTTTACAAGGGATGAAGGATGTTGTCTGTCTAAGGCGACAGGCAAGTCTGTTCGAAATTTTGAAATGGGATGGACCTTGTCAGCATCTTTTTTCGATGCCTCACAATAAATGTTGTAGCCCGTGTCTTTCGTGGGACCTAAATTTCCATCTCCATCTAAAATTGCATTAAAATACATTTCATATCCAGTCAAATAAAATTTAATTCCTTTTAATTTGGCCAGCTCATTATTTAAATGTATCAAATTTTCCTCCAAATTATCACAATTATCACTACCATAGAACATTGAAATTGGAAAAACTATCGAACTACTCTGGAAAAGGTGTCCATGAAGCCGATATCATGATCAATTGGTGTGATGCCAAGGAACGTCTGACAGTCGTTGGCAATTTTCTGACCATCACCATACAGACGGAAATTAAGTCTCCTGTCTGATGGCAGGAAAGGAAATTTAAATGACAGTACTTGAATGAGACGTTTAATGTTTATGCGCCACAGTTGATGTTCGTTGTGGCAATAAAACTGCAGTAAATGTATGTTTATACAGTCTTTTTTGCCTTTCGCTCAGCTGCCTGAGAAGGCATTATGTTTGGTATACGTTTTCTCAGCTCCTCCATTAACCTTGTTCCCGAGTAATTTTCCTCTATATTTATAACTGATTCTACTGACATTCGGTAATTTTTCATTTCGTCCGTGACTATTTCTTCATAATATATTTGATTTGCCCCTTTTTACTTATTTCAAAGTCGAAACCAAAGATTCCTTAGAAATATGAATTTTATATTTTTTTATTAGACTTCAACGAACGCTTCAGGCGTTTCAAAGTGACTGTTTTTGAAATCGGGCTACTCATAGGAAGCTTACTAACAGGCTGTGTGGTACCATGCGGTACCTCGGATGACACAGAGGTTTTTTCAATGATGCATGCAACGAGAGCTTGTGTATAGTCATTTTGAAATTCAGCCAATCGTCGACTGTTTAAAAGGACAGTAAAAGCTGAAGATGAAATGTAAGCTCTCGTTGCGACACCATTTCGCTGATTGAAGAGGAATGCACTGTCTTTGGCAATTGATGCTTTATGGAGACTTTTGTCTGTTTGTATAACCAGTTTTGCGGATATATTGGTCGCGCCCAATAGAGGGCCACAATTGCTTGCAATTTAGATAAATATCGCCATCCTTGACGATATACCCAACCGCACGCTCGCGAATGTGAAATACACCAGATGGATAAAATGTGTCCAACATATTTGTTGGAATTTGTGAATTATCTAAATTGTTTAACTGATTTAAAGTTTCATCATATACTGGATCAGATGCGTCTAACAACGACGCCGAAACAGAGGTTCTAATCATAGCCCGAAGACTGTTAACTTCAATGAAATCCCTTTTTCTGCCCGCGAAAATGAATGCACTCTTGGGGTTTATATCTGCTTTCTCTAATCTTGTATCTATAAATTTGTACCCATGATTTGAAATTTGTCTGGAGAGACCAAGAACTGAGAACATTTCCTTGCAAGGAACAAGAGAATTTGATAATTTTGTGACCGGTATCAAGGTTGTTCCAATTTTAAGAACAGAGGGTGTATTGCATTCAGATGTGCTTGCCGATGCCATATTTGCTATGATAGTCTAATTCAACTATTTAACTATTTATAAATTGATGTATTTGTTGACGATAATCTGAGTCGATAAGAGGCTCACCTTGGTACACCGAACATTTAACCAAGCAACTGATCACGTAATCTTTGTTTAATTTGAACTTAATTGATGTCACATTATGAGCCAAGTGATCCTTTCTTACAAAGTCCCACCTCAAGCCTAATAAGCCGTCTAATTTCCCTATAGAATTGGTTCTATAATCAAAGATACTCGCCTGGTTGTCGACCCCTATGTTCAAAATTTCTTCATCGGGAATCGCCTGGTGAAGCCCAACTGAAAACTGTTTTTTTGCATCGGATTTTTTTAGGGCTAAACTAATTTCCTTTGAAATGGTATTGGCTAACAGTGCACGTCTAACGTCACCCGGAGAATTTACTGTGAATGGCTTTAAATTCGTTGGTATCAATTTTCGTGGTTCAACCATTTATGACTTTTTCGTGGGTTGTAAATTCGTGGTTCCGCCGGTGCTAAATGTCACCTCCAAATTCACAATAACAATCAAATCCAACTAATAGACGTGTACGGTGTAGACGAGCCGTCGGTAATTGCGCATCCGCACTGCAGGTGTAATTAGCACGTCGCGTGTACAAGCTTTTGTTGCCGGCTATCGAGAATGTTGACGACGAGATTGTATTACTTAAGCATACAAAATATTGGTGAAAGTACTCGCTTCTCAAAACAATCAATGTGTGACTGGGGATTATTTACTGAACCCAACATCTATTAGTCCGCACAATATGAAATACAATCCCAAATGGTTGGTGCCAGTAGTTTAAAACATAAAAATAAAGGGGTGTGTACCCGAAAATGTAGTTAAACATTATACAATCGTAATCAAAACTGGGGTGGTGGGAAAGTGGCCATAATGAAAAAAAACGGCCATGGGTCCCAATTTGTTTTTTCTGAAATTAATCAAATTTTTCAAGTATCAAATTTCACACTAAATACTGGCTGAAATATCAAACTATTGGAAAATACATCTGCACCTCCCACCATCACAACAATCTGTTGCTGCGGCCTTGGTAATGGAGGGCATTGTAATATTCTTGTTCTAAAAATATTTCCATAAATAATTCTTTGATTAATGACATTACAAGATCTGAACGAATGTTATGAGAACAAATTGCCAAATGTACTAGTTAGCTAAACTTGATCAGTATACTATAGTTGCAACAGAAAAGCAGTTGGCCAAAAACGTGCCACTGTTAACGAAAAGGCAGCCAACCAACTAATCCATTTCGACTCTTGAACAACAATAACTGTCCGCCCGGTCTGGTGGATTGCAACTAATTACAGGACTAACCGGACAGTATTTTCGAGGTGGGTACCCGCCTCAAAATATGAAATTTGAGACAGTCCGTGAAAATACTCAAAATATGCATTTGTGGGGGTAAAACAGGCCTTTCGATTGGTATATAGGTTGTGTGACAGCTGTCTGTCATGAATGTGATAAGTATGATTTTCTGGGATATTTTGGGGAAGAAATAGTCTCGCGGCGATGATTAAATGGCATTTTTTCCGCGATAGAACACTGACAACTGACTTAAATTGATAGTCGGTGTCCGAACATTAGTGAAGAACTATTCACTCACCTTCAGTTGGTCAGAAATGATATCCAACCGTTTATATTAAAAAAAACAAGTCGAAAAATGTCAACAAATATTTGTGGACTTTTTTTCTCCACCTCGAAATCTACGACTTCCGGTTCTGGTCCATGTCAGTTGATCCACTGTGTTAATCCCGCTTTATCACATAGCCTCAGTGCAAGAGGAATTTATGTTAATAAGCGTGTATGTTTATGTGCGGGATTCCGATATTTGGCCCATTTTGTGTGTACTTTGTATGGACATTTGACCACGTTTTCCATAAATAGCAGCAATTAGTTGTTTTTTAGCACATTCCAATGCACAAATTAGATTCATTGATGTACCATGTTATGAATTATGGTGTTTTACATCACTTTTAGCTGAAGCTCATATTATCATGCCATAATGTGACAGGGGTGCAAAGTCAGACAAGGCTGTCATTTACAATATGTCTCTGCTGAATTCTTTTCCAGTTTCAAAAATACTATACGCTGTGCTTCCCCCAAGTAAACACGAGCACATGTTTCAAAACGCGGCGATTTAAAAACTACCCGGTATGAATTTTTTTGGAATTTCTTCCGCTAAATCTCCAACTAACACCCTTAACTTTTGGAAAAAGTTACACTTGTGCTGATTTAACTTGTGACATCTCCGTGTATCTTACGTCAAACGAGAAAAAGACGACTAAGTGTATTTCTTGGTTGGAGTTTCCCCCCAGTGGCAGCCATTTTTTCTGGGTTTTTCACGTTCTAAAAATAGAAAGTCGCAGTTTGCGATCAATCATCAATCGCGGACAATTTAGGTTAGAGGTTGCATTAAAATTACATTTATAGGTCCTGTAATACCTGTATACGGAACGGATCATTAACATGTTTTCGGTAAAACGCGTTGTATTGGTGGGGGGATTTGATATTTAGTGCACAGTAGTGGTAATTGAATGTCTTTGCCGCGGATAATACATCTACTTGTTGTTTTCCCCTTAATTATATATTTTTTGTGAAGATAATGGGGCTAGGTCTTCATGTAAGACACACAAAATCATATACTTTTACGTTTAGACATTTTGGATGGTTATGATGAGAGAAAGTATGGCTTGAGTTTTATGATATGAATCAGACAGCGTGGGACTATGGTACTGGGTTTAAGTAAACATACTCATCCATTTCCTATTCATACAAATTAGGTTCTTATATTGAGCGTGATCGCGGTGATGCAATGTCGCGACATTGGAATGTTTCGGACACAGAATTCGAAGCCCTGTCAAAGTACATTAAAGTCCCATTGTAAATGGATTAAAAAGAGCACACATGCCGGATTGTAAGTGATAAAAACCAATTAGCTGACAGGCCTATCAGTATCTTAAGCGCCCATGTGGTCGTTCACAGCTTGTTTCTCTTTGTTTGCCGTCTTTGCATTGATTGAATTACATAATTAACTGTAATGGCCTCTCGATTAACTGGCATGTGTACATAGTTTCACCGGCGTGGTTAACATGTTATTGCATATTTCTATGTTTATAACCGGTGGTCTATCAAAATCTTATGTTATTAGAGGGTAGAAATTAACATATAATACAGTGTAAATGGTTTGGTGCAGGAACATTTTATGGTTGTAAACGGGATATGTTTTTATCAGTTATGTTAATAAGTGGGATCGTCTGTAATAAAAATAAAAAAATAAAAGAAACTGATTTAAAATTAAATGCCACATTACGACTGACGCGAAGATTCTATTTTTAGTACTGACCATAATGTCCACATGGGTTAATAAATGGTAGATAAATGGGGCAAAATTAAACAAGCAAATTGCAACAAGCAAATTGCAACTTTATATCATTTTAAGCATTTTGCAAAAAACTAATTTTCAATTTCATAAGCGACATCAATAGGAGATTCCAATGACGTCATTCATCATGAAAATGAGGGGATATCCCAAATACTGAAATAGTGGAATCCCGCAAACATGATTTTATTCGTTCTAAATGCTGTACAGCCTGTCCAAGTTCCGATAAAACAGAATGTCGTTCCCGATCTCGCTCTTCACTGTTATCTCTATCATAATGTAAAAATCGTTCTGCATTTCAAATAATATTCGAAATTGATGTCAGTACACGATCAACATCGGCTTGATCCATTTCAATTCTCAGCCATCAACAGAACTTTGACCTGTAGCACCAAATAACGCTCTTTATTGTTAGATCCATTCTAAAGAAAAGTCATACTCGATGTTGACAATTTTGTATGGTTTGATTAAGTATTTCTGTGGGATATGAAGACTTATAGTCCTATCCGTATTAATCGACCTAGTTTTCAAAAGTGATACGCTTAATTGTGTCGTTGGTGTCCACAAACGAACTCAGATATCTGCCCCCTCGGTTGTGACTTTAAACCACAATATAATTTAGTGATTTGGTAATATGGACAAGTTGTCACTGAAAAATAATGATCATCTATGAACATAAATATGAGGGAATGAACATACAATAGGTTTAATGGAAAGGGCAAGTATGTATTCCATAAAACCAATAAACCATCTTTCTTTCAACACAAACACCTGGGAATAAAATAGAATGGCATAAAATTTGTAACCTGAGAGATATTATATGCAAGAGGAATAACTCTAAACCCATGGCCAAAGCCTAATACATTGAATCTTCACTGGGACACATTCCAGTAGCCAGTATATACATTAACATTGGAAGTTGTGTCTGAAACTTTATTGGAACAAACTTGTAAACTGATATACATGTACACCTGTTTCAAGGAGAATGATATGCCTCACCAAGTATGTGATATTAAAAACTGTAATACATGTTAAAGGGGTAATACCATAACAGAATGCAATACTACTCATATTATACTGGGTACAGGGATTTTGAAAGTGTAAATGAAGCTCGGTTTACATTTAAAATCCATGACGGGTACTGAACTTGATATGACAGGCAGCAATCAGTTGGTGTCTGTCATAGTGACAGGCACGCTCCGGGGAATTCGCTTTCAAGTCCTTTACTTCTGCACGCCTACGACCATTGAATAGAATCAATCTGCACATTGTAGTTTCTGTAAGCCGAGTCCAAAGCTCAGAGGTACTGTTTCTCATTAAGGATATTGATGTTTGATGTATCACTTACTTGAGGTATCCACGTAAATGAGTTATCTCAAGTCTTCAGTGAGAGGAATGGTGTTAAATTTCTGTCTTTTTAAAGTTCACTCTGTAATTCCACTCAGCATCATATAGTTTTTGAAAATTTGCAGCTTCCAGTACTCAGCTAATCTGACTTTTTCTGAGAGCATCTCCTACTTTGATCTGTATGATGTGTCCTATTAAGTGACCGATTCGCTTCCCTAGGGACACAACAGAGTTCTCTTTACCAAGGCACATCAGATTGGTGGCATCAACAATTTCATCAAAGCCTACTGGTGATATCAGTTTATCCAACATGACACGTTTTTCTGGATTCTTCTTTCTCAATTCAATAAGAAGTCGAGCTAATGTTCTGGCCGACTGTGATACTCTGTGCATGTCATTAAATTTTTGATCACTTTCATACCCAAGAGATTCAATTCGCAGAGCTGATTATTTAGCAATAAGAGAATCATTCATAACTACTTCTTTCACCTCATCATCGCGCATTCTGTCCAACATCTTTGTAATTTCTAGATTGGTGTCCATCAAAGCACTATTCAACAAACTTCATCCTCTTCGCACAGCATTTTGAATTTTGAGGTCTTCACTTACAACATTCCAGTCCTGAAAGACACTGTAATTTTTATTGTGTAACCATAGATTATCTTTCATTATGAACTTCTTGCAGTATTCACAAGGCAAATAGTCCTCAGGTTTATATTCTTTAGAATTTGCCTCTTTTCGTGCAACGACTATAAATCCTTTTCAATTTTTCAATACCTCAACATTATGCTTAAAGTTTCCTTCATTCGCAAGCAATTCAAGTTCAGTTCTTTGAATTTTCGACTGTTTGGGTAGGAGACAGATTTTTCCAACCCTTATTTCATCTTTAGGTACAGAAACTTTGTTTGTCATATATTTGTTTGCAACCTGGTTTTTTGAGTCCCTTTTTGTAAACACCAAAATCCTCATTGTCTTTGTGTATGTTAAGTTCAGATGAGTTTTTTCGACGATTCTTTCAGCAGCCCCTTTAAATTCAAAGGCCAAGACACAGCTTCTGGAATGACATCAGACATTTCACTATTTGAGACTATTTCATCATCATCATCATAATGGTACCTCTTAGAATTTTGAAATTCAGACGAGCCGATGAATGATCTTTCTCCGAGCAAATTTTTTTTTTTAGAATTATCACTGCTCTCATCATAAGAACTATCCACTGGATCTCCATCATCATCATCATAATGGCACCTCTTATAATTTTGAAATTCAGATTATGCGATGAATGATCTTTTTCCGAGCGAAATTTTATTTTTAGAACACATCCCTTGAATTGGCATGTCAGAATTATCACTGCTCCCACAAGAACTATCCACTGGAAATTCATAGTCTGGATCTCCATCACACATCAATGTCACTGCTAAAATATGTGATATCAGCAGTCTCGTGAAGTTAGCTGGAAAAGTACAAAACTTTAGTTATTAAAGTTATCAAAATAAAATTCAAGCAAAACTTTCCATATTAAAAGAATCAAAATTAGACCATTAGGCGACACCAATTTTTAAGTCTGGTTTACGAACACCTCTGAAAAAAAACGAAAAAAAACTTTTTTCTCCCAAAATATTTTACACGCGTACTGATTTTCATGTGCTGTCGCATCCGGTTCTGCTTATGATCATATACAGATCCATATTTTCATGTATTTCATGACAAGAAATGTCTTGTTTGGTTCAGAATTTCATTCAAAAACATTTTTTCACAATTTATTTATATTTTTTTCCTCCTGCATCTACTTTTTTTCTCCCCACATATTTTGGGTTCTCTGAGGCACCTCCCTCGTCACTTTAAAATGACCAAAACGAAAAAAAATTGGTGGAAAATCCTTTACAAATGTACATTTTATGCAAAAATAATAAACATTTATTTAATTTAGTGTTTTTCAAACTTTTTGTAAAAAAAAAAAATGAAAATAAAGCCTCCCTCCATCTCGTAAAGAATGATAAAAATTGCCTGAGAACCGAGAGTGAAGAGAAGAGTGAAATGTGCATTTCTATTTGTGGTTCAAAGTTCTATTATTTGCCAAGCGGAGAGCGGAAAAAGTGTAATTTAGATAATTTCCTGAATATTTTTTTTTACGTAAATCTAAAATATTTTGTAAAATTGATGATCAGTGTTTTAGGCTACTATATAGTCCGCGATCCTGAGATTTAATAATCAATCAATCGCATACAAAATGGTCGATTTATTAATTGTATCTCAGCTACATGTAACAAATGTAAGAATACCAAAATCATGTCCATAAAAATCAATATAAGCAATACAACAAATCTTTGAGCATAGATTCAGGCCAATGTGTGTAACCTCTTGTCCGTTCATGACCACTTTGAATTAGGGACCGACGAAGCTTCGAGATCCGATTCAGTTTCGAATCTTACGTTCCGATTTGAAAGCGGTGGGGTGATTTCGAATCGTTATATAAAAGTCCTTTATCACTGGGAATACACTGCATTATCTATAAAATTGTTCATAATAGTCTCATTCCGCGAACATCTGGGACCTCCGTGGTCTAATGTGTATAAAGGGTAAGTTGCCCAATAGCTCATTGCACTTATATATAATTATATTGGCCTCCCAGCCCAGTCCTAGCGCTGGTTACTCGTGGAAGGTCGGTGCAACAAGCAGGTAGGTCTGTGATGATTCGCGTGTTCATCACGGTTGTACCCTAATCGTAGCGCATTACCTCATCAATGACCAATGTTAACCCTTACATGTCTTGATGAAAACTGCACTGGCTCACAGTTCACCACAAAGTTTGGTGATGCAGAAGGATTTTGTTATACAAAGAGTAAAATCAAAGATGGCTGCCAGCGGCCATGTTTAGGGTTGAAACGATTAATCGACTAGTCGTAGTAAACGCTGAAATGTCAGAACGTCTACTCTGAATTTTGCTGTCGACTAGTCGGAACATAGTCTATTGGTTTCATGTATATAAAGTGTATAAAGTGGGTCTAAACTGAATTAAACTGCTGGGGTTGGTGGGTGGGGTAAATTTCAGCTGACTTCCGGGGGTGGTACACAAGTTTAAATGGAACAGCCCTAAATGGGAATAACGGCTATGAACACGTTATCATACCCAGTCACAAAACGAAGCAAATAATTTGATCATAACGTCATAACATGCTATCATGCTGAAAGTAGAATGGAAAATTGTTTGGTGGCACTGGCGAGTCAAAATGTCAACTTTGTCAACTAATCAAATCCTCGTATGATTTTCCGTAACTTCTGACAACTGACTGTTGCACATGCATAAAATGGACTGGGTGCGTAGATACAAATAAGAAATATAGTTCTGTGATATGCTTTAAGAACAACCTAATAAGTAATAATATATATAAGTATGGCCAATGTCTGACACCCATGTTTATTTATCCGTTTTTTTTTATAACTACCCATGTCAACGAATCGCAAGAAGGTTTTCAAAATATGTGGGTTAACCTCCATACTACACTATGCGATAAGAATAGTATTAATTTATTAAATAAATAAGTATAATAAAAGAAGTATAATATACCTGATCGGTTATCAATGTGTTTCAAAACCTTTCCAACCGCAGTTACTTCGGTTATAGCCATGTGACATTGGTAGACGTTTTGGTTGATTCCTCGGAGTGACCCATGTGGTTGTAGAAGGCTTGTCTTGAGGATGCCGGAAGGTCTAAGCTGGAGTAGACAGTTGAAACCATGTGTTGAACCTGTGTCGCCGTTATGTTTGAAGTTATACCAGCCAGTTTTGACGTGTTCTTTATTTCGTGCCAACAACTGGCATGTGCCGAGGTCCTGTTGGTGCTGGCAAACACGAACATGTTTGTACGCTCAACAGCAGCGGCCTCTGTTTTCGCCATCGACCAGCTTTTCCATGGCGACAACGCAATCTTCCGGTATCAGTATGGGAACCATCTTGTTTCCCTTTCCCATCTGATAAGCTATTTTCAGTTGACTCAACAATTGTCTTTCGGAGTCATCCAATCCATTTACGACTCTCTCTTGGTTGGAGGTCCAAATTCCGTCTCAGGCCTCGATCCACTCGCTTATTCTAAGACGACCCGGTTCCCCTCTGCGCCGAGCGTTGAATAATGTCAGACGACTAACAACCAATCGCCTGACCGCCACAAACTCATCACAGCCCCAAACTCGATATGTGTCACTCAAGATTCCATCTAGTTCCGTGGTTATATAGCTCTTCAAAGCTTGCAAGTCTTCCTCCATCGGTAGTGCATTGGGGCGTCGCATGTTTTTCTGGCGACACTTTGATGTTTGGTACTCGGCGTCGGCAAACACAGCTGTCCAATGGAGCTGGAGCACAACGGCAAAATTGTCAACTTCCTGAGCACGTCGATCTTCATTTTTTATCAGATATTCTCCTTTAACCCTTTACCCAACAGAACGGCCCTGTGCCAATGCATTCTCTTATATATGCGAGTCGACCATAGGTCGCCTCGCATATATAAGAGAATGCATTGGCTTAACACATTAAAAATTCTAAAATTGTTAAAGAATGTAAGAAAAATGGTAAAAAGTGTTAAAAAAATATTTTTTTTAGGCCAATGCATTCTCTTATATATGCGAGGCGACCTATGGTCGACTCGCATATATAAGAGAATGCATTGGCACAGGGTATAACTGTAACTATCACAATGTGGTCAAGGAGCCGGTTCCAATGATATCCATATATGTATGGTTCTATTGAGACAGACCGAAGATATTTTAGGCTGTTGAAGCTTTATTTGTCCGGTTTTGGCCGGTTTGTTGGGTAAAGTGTTAATTATCTCGCAAGATGTCTTTAACAAAAACCCAATGGCTAACTTTAGTCTAACTTTAGTCTAACTTTAGTCCTGCCTTGAGTTTTCCTTCTTCGCAAGTGAGAGTTTCTATTGCCTCCTCCAGGCATTTAAAATGCGTTCTATCGAAGATATCCTCAGTCTTCAGAGTTTTCCCATCCGTCCGTGCGATGTCGCGGAAAACAATTGAGAGGCGCGCCAAACAGGGCTATCTCACAGCCAAATTTGATCTGGAAAAACCCAGAACTACAGCATCTAGTTAAATAAATTTCTCGCTCACAAAAATCCATTCCCCCATTCATTCATCAGTTTCAATTATTTAGATATGTACAAATCAAATAAACGCGATGTCATCCTTTAATAACGTGTCGCATGTATCAGGTGAAGGTCATTCTTCAGTTACCTTCACCTTTAGCATTCCACGGTGTACTTGCATGTCTTTCCGCACAGATTTGTGGTATTCGGCCGCCTTTTCTAGGCACTTCTTTGTTTTCTGGAAGAGCCGTTTTCCAATTAATAATATAGTTTCGTCCTTGCGGCAAATATCTCCAACTCATCGACCTGTCTTGTTCAATGGTTGACGTCACCACGTAATTCCTTGAGCCATATGATTTTTGTGTCAGTGAAATGTGCACATGGCGATCGCAAAATTATCTTGCTCGAACCGAAAAGACTTATAAAGAGGCATACTGTTCTCCTTTCCAAAAGCATACACGTGTTTCATCCGAATCGTGATTAGGTAAGAATATGTGAAAATAATTTGTACTGTGAAGTGTGAACTGCCAGTACAGCAAATGCATGCGATCAATTATTTCGCTCACAAATATCACCTTTTCCCCATCGTGTCGTGTATCGACGTGTTGGTAAAAAATGGATCTACATGCAATAATGTACTCAAATCTTTGTCGCAATGTACAAGGTTGTCCTGAAAATCGAGACTGAAAGTTAATAATTTCCACGATGCGGATTGTGAACGGAGTCCAATTAAGTTGACAAGTGTATAGTGGACCCACACCATAAAGCTAGCTTGGGCAATTATTTCTCTCACTAATAGATAGTATTTTTTCCCGACAATAGCGTCTACCATTATTTTCGTGAAATATTACAAAGCCGCTCAAATGAGGCCGAAAGTCGTATATTCGGTAACACCATAAGATGCCGACTCGGACAGTGGTTTGAGCAATTATTTCACTCAAAAATAAGTTTTCCCGATCATGTCGTATATCGACGTGTTGACAAAAGAAGGATTTACAAGAAAATTATAAAATCAGTTGATACGTTCACCAACACTTCGTAGCTCCTGACACAAACGCGACGAAGCCGATCTCCGACTTATACGAATATGCAAAATATACTTCAATTTCGTAAACCATGCAATTAGGCCGTCACGATTCCAGAGTGAAATTCTTCATATATATAACGTTTCTTATATATAAACAGATATATTAGGAATTACGAAACTGTCGCAATGCACCATGCGTAACATTACGTAACACATCCGGTGGTCAGATTCAGATAGCTGAATGGTATTGCTGGCAAGGGTAATCACACCCATGGTTGCTAGGAGACAATGTATCTGCATCAAATATTAAGGTTTATCAGCGCTTGTGCTCATGTTGTGACTAGACGAAACGGTCTCCTCGATGCGCATTCATTTGCATATTGATATTTTAAACATTTTGATTTTGTTTTAAAACAAGAAAAAACTTTCTTTTTTTAATTTATTTTTTAATGTGTTTTGATTGAATTTGTTGCTCATTTTAACATTTTACCGAAGTTATATTCATGAAACATCCGGAAACTTCCCCTTTTAATTTTAGTTATAATGTTACACAGTCTGTATTGAACATATCGAAATGTACACCGAATAACCACGCTTCTACGAAATAGAAAACATGAATATATTAAAACTAATCATGCACATATACAGCACTGCTCAAATTAAGCGACCTGTTTTAACGAGGTGTACATGCGTTCATACTGCGGTGCAATACCGCGACATACCGCCGATTCGCGGTTGCACTACCACGCGCGTACCGCGGTACTACCGCGGCGTTCACGGTACCACCGCACTACCAGCGCTAACGAATGTTGATAGCGCGGTGGCACGCGGTAATGCACCGCACAAACACGGTGACATTACTGCGATGACATTACCGCTACCCGGTAGCATTTTTGTAACGAGGTTAATGACGGGATTCGATGGCTGACCGTCAATCTTCCAAAATAGGACGGCCGTTTTCACGATCTCAGTCCATGATTGTGTACCGTGAAGTGTATTATTAAAATATTGAAATAGATGAAAGCCGAGTATCGGGAAATATGCCCATTATAACGGGCTTCCAGATTAAGTAAAGGTAAGTATAAGTTACTTTGAGAGTCATTTTTCAATTAATGTGAATATTAAAATATTACAATAACATTTCTAGGCTCTTTTTATTGCCAAAAATTCCCATAAATGACACTATTTGTAATCAGTGTTGGTTATCGGGAAGGGAACAAATGATTTCGGCCATTTTAGACAGCTCGATAAATCCCGTATCAACAGTTTATATCAATGTTCAGATGTACGTGATCCCTAAATTGAATGATAACGACACTATTTAAATAGTCCCCAGAATAAATATCGTTATTAACTTTATTGACACTCATTAACTGCAAATCACAAACACCATTTGTTCGTATAACGGGAATTATTGTCTTAGCAATAAAAGACACAAAGTGGAACTCCCGTATATCCAGGAAAAAAACACATTCTGCGCAAAAGCACATGTCACTGATTACGTCATATTGCAGCTGGCAGACTTTGTTAATATAGGGCACGTGGCACTTAAATTAAGATGTCGTCATGTCTTTTTATAACTGGCCTCAATGTGTGAAATAAATATTTGTGTTTTGTTGATGGTGCTATTAGTAAAACTACACACGTGACGCGCGAATGGCTGTTTTGTGTTTTGGACACTTGTATTTCCATTACTTCAATGCGTCCGTTTGGCTTACATAATGCTCGCAGAAGGTAGTTAAGATATTTATCGATCTATTTTGGTATTGCGAATAATATTATGTGCGAACCGCCACGTGGCTTTAAACAGACAAGTCTCATTCGATCTTTAAAATGTTGTGCACGTAATAGCTATTTATAAATATTTGTCGCACAAAAGTGAGACAAACGCTCTTTATTGCTACCGTATCGGGAATAAACTAACAAGGACACCGAATTCGATCACTTGAAATAATTATGTTACAATGTTAACCTCTGTATATAACCAAACAAACATATTTAGAGGTCAACTTTCCAACACCATGCATGGTTTCTTCCGAATAACGATTAGATAGGAATACCGGTATGTGATATAATTTATACTGCGACCCACCGAGAACTACAAGTGCACGCCCTCGCCAAAAGTTGCAATTTCACATCAAACGATGCCGCCCGACACACACTCGTGAGCTCAATGAATGTTCACGTAACAAAATCAAAGACTGATTGGACAACGTTGTGTCTTTCAATGTTTGGTGTTTTGCGTGTGTCTTTTGTCGCGCACATTGGTGATGATAACAACTTTACTTTGCTGCATGACATGTGCCACGCTTTCTTAGTTATTTTTTTTTTTTAGTTATACATTTTATTCCCACCGACGAGAAATCTTCATGCGCAAATGTTTGTAAATTGCTTTACTATTTCACTTATGCGTACAATCATACGTCTTGGCGACAATATACTATTTACGCGCCGATTATGTTTGGCATATGAACAAAAAAAACTATAGATTTGAACGAATATGAATATTTCTGCAATGATCGCTGGCCTATAAGACTAAAATCGGACTCGGTGTTACTAATGCACCGTCCCCGCTGGTTTCGACCAAATTCAGATAAATGGAGGATTTACTTTTCCCATTTTATAAGAAATTTAGATTTCGGAAACACAAAAAAAAAATAAAAATCCGCATGAGTGGAAACCGATATAGGAATCGGGTGCGTAAATCATTTGACGATATGCAAGATAGATGCTAACAACAAAACTATTACTCCACGGTATTTTACGTAATCCAGTTGGAGTAAGCAATTATAGCCGAGTTCAAAAACCGCCGACGTGATTAAACGCGTTGTACGTGTACATTTGTAATATGTTACATGTAAACCCGACATGTTCATATGTAATCCGATTGCATTATTATTCATTTATATTCATTACGTATTCATAATTACGTGCAGCTTACAGGTATTCATTCAATACAAAAGTTATTCATAATCATTTACCTACCGTGTGACGCCTTGTTTCAGTCGTGTTCTTTCCGCGGTGGAGGGCCGTTAGCGGTAATTTGAACGCGGTTACGAAAAAAATAACGCGGTGTATGGCGGTAACGAACGCCAATAACGCGGTGACCTGCGGTAACCAACGGTAAAAATACTGTACCAATACCGCGGGTCAACCGCCCTCCGTCGCGGTACAGAATGATAACCGCGGTAGTTTGGTGGTATCACCGCGGTAAGTACCGGCCCATAACCTCGTTAAACAGGTTGCTTACTGGGAGCATAGCTGTATGTATCATGCAAACATTATCAGGAACGGATGTGACAGGGAAACTGACCACATGGAACGCTTGCCATGTCTCTAAATGTGACAATGATTCAACCAACTTGAAGTTATCTTTACAGCTAACTTAAATTTATGAAATTTATAACCACAAGAGAACGTAATGACATTAAAACAGTAAAAAAAAATCCCCAGCATAAGTCATAAAGAACAGGAATATTATCGTGGCAACAAATTTTGCATGAACGATATCTGACCAATAACACCCAGCTACTTCCAAAGAGAAATGATTACGTCACCATTAGTCTATTTATATGAATCGCGTGCGACAGACTGTGTGGCAATTTGTGACAGTCTGTTGCTAAACTAAATTCTTTGTGTGAGTGATTGCTTATTGTCACTTTCTCTGCGAGTGTTATATCATTCTGGATCAAAGGTCGTTTGTATACTTGGGTTCACAAAATTGATGCCGGCTAAACAAGTTGAAAGTTGAGCTCATCTAGCGGAACGCGACCTGTGCACATGTACAGAACACATGTAGACATCCCTTTACCCTACAGGGAATAAATTAACCCTACAATTTATTCAACAGAATGAATCAATAAAAATCGGTTATTCCTCATATAATTATAAGATTGATGTAAACGATACATTAAGTATCCCGTGTATTTTTAATGCGTTTACTTGTCGAAAAAGACAGATTAAAGTTATCCCGACATTCATAATAATTCCTTTGAGATTCACGAATCGGATTACCATTGCAGTGTATATATGCACATAGCGCTCAATCGAATGGACCATATGCATTTAGTGATACAAATAATTTTTTGTGCTAGAAACCTGTACTTTTATCACTGATTGTGGAGGCGACCGTTTGTCACAAGTAGTATTTGCATTGCTATTGCAGATAGAAAACACGGCGCCCAATATAATAAATATAATTTCATGTAACATTTAATGATGCATCCCGAGACCCTCTGGTCAAGTCTTTGGGAATAATTGCGGTTATTTTTTTCAGTTCCTATATACTCGCGATCGAATTATATATACATTCAAATTATATCTACCGACATGGACGTAAAATCGGGTCTGATTTCGTGTTTTTGTTTTTCGGGTGTACAAAAAACTTTTGCTCGATCATGTTATTCTGTACATAAAATGTCCACATTGGAGTTGTGCATAGAGACTGAAGGAACAACAAATGTTTCACTCCAGTGACTAATCTAGCATTATATATGTAATCAATGGGGCGAGTAGACGAACTTATTATTGTATACTATAGCTGCAGATGAAGGTAAGGAAGAAATGTGGCATGTTATACAAGAGTCAGTATACTTTGAGATATTTTTATTGTTCTTCGTGTACCACGACAAATTACAATAAATAACAGATAACAATGCTGAATAAATCCATATTCATATGTACATATAGTTTATGTTAGATAAATGATACATCGTAACTGGGCATGAACACAGGAAACATTCATTTATACCATAATTGGCTATATGCTATTACGTGTAAACACTTAATTTTGTAAACTTCATATTTACACCCTAATGTTGGTATGAAGACTCCTGTTGGTATAAATTTCTACTGTTGTGTAAATGTGTCAACGGCACTTTATGGGTTAAGCGTTTATACCCATAGTAGAACGACGCGGCAGTTGACCTCTGGCGGCCTCGCTGTCGAAATTTAGCCCATTTTTTTTGTCACGCAGCTTCGCGAAGTAAATACAATTTTCCGACTCGATAAGTGGTCTAAACACAGATGTAAACTATTGAATCGCAAATACTGCGTTTACTTGTCGAAAAATGACAGATTAAAGTTAGTTTAGCGATGTTTTATGCTATGTAGCTGCACCGACGAAGAACAGTGTTTAAAGCGAACGACGGCTTACACTTTTACAACAAAGTAGATTGTTAATGTTATCAACAATGAGAAATATCTGAATGTGCACAAGTATTCATATCATCTGACTGATGCCCTATATAGAAAGTTGAGAATCATCGAATTTCCTAGAAGTATATATTGCTACGCACATTCCTGAGATTAAAATATTTGGGTCACTCGGTGTGCATACATTTTAACAGTCACCAACAGAGTAGCAATACAAGTAGATACATTTACGAAGCGACCAAAGAAGAATAATTATGGTATAAATAAAATACACCCATAGTATTTATATACAGTAAAACCTCCCGAAACCGAATACCTTCGGACCAGCCCTTCTGTTCGGATTAGAGAGGTGTTCGGTTTATAGAAAATAGCACTACGATCGGAATGGTATGACGTCGTTGTCGAAGCACAACCGATTCATTATTGATTAATTAAAATTTATTCAATAAAGTACCGAATTAAATATAAATAACAATAGATAAAACATCATGTTATAATAATTAAAAACATGGTACATGTATATTAAGACATACAACATGTCTAGATAAAACAGGAAACATGGAGACGACAATATATATACTTTTGCCCAGATGGAGGCAATAAAGAAATATATATAATATTCTCTCCCCAAATGTATAGCAACTCATAAGAGTTTGCCAAACACTTTCCGTAAGAAAACTCCATGGTCGCCATGCGACTCGTCGAAGAGCTGGTCCATTATATACAAACACAGATAGCATGAATGTCACAAGCATGTGGTTGAAACAAATTATACCAGTAATAAAAAAGTCCAGTATGTGATAGTATTATATACACAAAACAAACCAAATCAAATTTAATGAAAGAGAGGGGAAATAAAAATAAATTCAAAAAATCTCCCCCAGTGGGAGAGTATTTAGTAAACATAATTTTTACTGAGACACGAATGATCATCACGAATGTCCCAAGCACAAATTACACCAACGTGATAATATATTCGTAGAAAGTAGAAAAAATAAAAGAAATAAAGAAAAAAAAAGTGGCGCTTTCTTGATTACATTGAGTTATTTAGATATAGATAATTAAAGTGATGTGAAACACTCCAGTGGGGTAATAAAATATAAATGGAGAATAATCTTGTTTAAAGTAATGTTTAAAAATATTATATCCAAATTGACAACACACCATCATTATTATACATTAATGCTATGCAGTGACGCGCGACTTGTTTCCATTTATCGGAAAGCTCTCGGTGAAAAGTTACCATTAATTCTACTGTGGTTAAGGAGTTGATTACTTAAGAGCATTACTGTATTGATTAGAATTGACCCCTCAACCACAGCAGAATTATGGGTAACTTTTCAGGATTTGGTCGGAAATACGGCTTGTTGCCGACTAAATCCTGAAAATTTGACCATAATTATGCTGTGGTTAAGGAGTCGATTACTTACAGCAATACTGTACTAATTAGAATTAAGAATACGGCATCAATGATGAGAGGTCGACAAACTTTCTTAATTTCACTGTATTGATGTTGCTGTTAAATTGGTCCAATCTTTCCACACACTTCTTCCACAATTAAGTTTCCATGCTGACAGGCTGCGCGGGGAAGTATCTAAAGAAACTGGCCTTAATGAATGTAACTTTTTCCTTGTGCATTGCTGGTTTTCCTCGAGCGCCATTGACGTTTCTGTTTATCACTTCTCCAACACAGAAGAGTTTGCCAAACACTTTCCGTAAGAAAACTCCATGGTCGCCATGCGACTCGTCGAAGAGCTGGTCCATAATCGGCACTAGTATGGAAGTGGAGGGTACATGTGTGAGCATAGCTGCTTCCTCTAGCATCACACCAACGACATCGGCTGTGACTTTTTGGGGAATGTTTTCCAGTGGCAGGTTCATGAACTTTTGTTATGTAATCACTATCGGAAATTCAGTCGATGTTTCAGTTGTTTCATGTATGTTGGTATCCACGGTCGGTACAGGTGCTTCGGTTGTCGTTGATGCCGATGGTTGTAGTTGTGGTAGCTGTTAGATTCTATCCACTTTCTCCTCTAATTCCACAACCCGTTGTTCCAGTACAGCATACTGTTGCTTCCAAAAGGCAACCTCATGTTGGTTTACACAACCAACAACAGGTGGCGTTTCGGTACACTTGTTGTGTTCATCGTCTAGCTCGCTTTCTGAAGACGATTCGCTGTCAGTGTAGTCGTTGTTGTAATTTCTTCCACTAGAAATCTAGATGGCATTAATATAAGTGTTGCAAGGGAAATTTCTTATATCGCCATTTATATATCTTGAAAGGGATTGAAAAAGCCAGACATTTCTTCTGAACATTTGTTAATTTGATAATAAAAATGACAAACTTTGAATCATATGGTACTAATAAAACAAATTGTTTTGTGGCACAGAATGCACAACGAATAATGGCTAATTCCGATTATATATATGCAGGAATATGTCTGGGAAAGGACAAAATATATTTAAAAATAACATTCACGCAGCGAGATTACTCACGCACATTGATAATGCAACCACTTATTTAATAATAGTGAACACACAATAATTCATTATTTAATAATAGTGGCCAGTGTCGTAATGCAGACACAATCATTTTTTAGCACCCTTTCATATTCAAACTGGGGCAGAGATCGAATTACTGACATATAGATTTGACCGTAAAGTTTCATACATATATAATGGATACATTTGCATGTGAAAACACACCTGACAGTTATATCGTATGTCATTGTCGTGGTCATCAAGTGTTGTAGACGTGGAAAACTGTTAGTAACATTATGTTACTATGGAAACATATATAATTCATTCTTAACACAAAGCAGAACAATTGAACGTTGACCATACAGAGACAAAGTAAAAATGTTTACCTGAATACCTATAAAAGGAATTGATGTAGACGATGAGTTCGATGAAGGCGAAAAAGGTTCATCAGAGTCAGTTTGCTCATTTTGCGCTTCCGTGATGAATGCCTGAACATCAAGACGTGGGCCAGAAAACAAGACCTCAGCTACTGCAGTCACTCTTTTCGACCACCGAACCTGAATAAGAAATTAAATTAAATTGGAGCATAACATATATGCTGTAAGTACGACAAATACCTTCAGATGTGGGGGAAAATACGTTTTAACATATTCTCTTGAGTCCAGTTTTGCTGTAGGTCATCTGTGGTACTCGTTTAGGTTAATTGTCGGAGCCACTATCCTCTCCTGTGTAAACATTGTCAGATATATCCTTTCCTGTGAAAAAGATAGGATTCACTATAGAAAACGGGGCAAATTTGATAAGTACCTGAAGAATTCTCATTGCAAAACATCCTGCTATAGTCAGTTTCCGAGACATTTGAGTTATAAGGATGCCAAAGACACCAGAGATCAACTTGAGATAAAAAATCACTTTAAATCCGTTATGGAGAATTGGAGGAATAGCAAAAGCAATAGCCTTATAATCTGAGCAAGGGCTTCCAATTTGCTATGCTAGTGAGAGCAAGGTGATTCCAAGCAGTGTCTTCAAAAACTTAGTTGTGGATTTTTTTTTTGGAGTTTCATGAAATTTAAGAATCTTTTTATTAAGATTTTTCTCCCTTTCCAAAGATCTGTATATATGCTTGGTTTTCTACACACCAGCAACATCTGCATATACTAAATCTCTTGATGATGATGTATCTGACAATCTTTAAAAAGAAATATGCAAAGTTTGGTGATGATCGGGTGACAAATACGGCCTGTAGACTGAAGGTTATGCAATTGTTGACATAGAGCCGTATAGAGGCTACTGCCCACATAAATAATAAGGATAAGGATGAGTACCCACCCACCACCCCATCCCTCCACCCATAGTATCCAATAACGTTGTGTACATGTATTCAATATTAGGATTAGTTGGGGAGCCCGCGTATGTTCTATTTACACTTTTGCGTACAAAAGGTTTGACCCCCTAAAGTTGGTACCAATAATGGAACATTCTGAAAAACCGATTTCTTAAGTTGCGCATTCCTGGGGTTTAGGGGCTGCTGAACCCCAAAAAGTGCCAAAAATCACTTCTATTTACACTTCCGCGTACATCGATGAATTTTGGTTTGATGATACTCCTAAGTGTACTCATTAAGAAAACACAACTTAAGAAAGGGATTTTCCTGGGGTTTTCAGATAAGGGGGTCCCATGCTGAACCCCAAAACGTGATTTTTCCCTTTTTTTTACACTTTCGCGTACATCCATAATTTTTGGTCTCAAAGTACTTTGATATATACTAATTATAAAAACACAACTTAAGAAGCAACTTTTCCTGGGGTTTTAAGATAAGAAGGGGGTCATCGGGTCACCCCTCAAAACGTAAAAAATCACTTTTATTAACATGATTGCATTCGTCCAACGTGTGTATATGTGTGTACACCCCTGGAACGTTGCACTATTACAATCAATACATCCCTAAATCGATACGATCAACTTAAGAAATATATATTCATGTCGTTTTCTGATAAGAACGAGACTTGTTACCCCCCCCCCCCCCCCCCCCACAACCCGATCCATTTTCTAGAACTATAAGTGAGCCAGTTTTATGAAAATTATAGCGGGAAAATCTAGTAAAATGTATACAAATGTATATATTTTCGTGAAGCTAAGACATAATGACACTTTTTTGGGCCAAAATTGAAACTCACCATCCCAAGATGGCCGCCAAAATGGCTGCCGGAAGTTGAAAATATGACATTTTTTCACAAATATCTTCTAGATCAATTCATGCTGTTTGGAACTGGTTGAGTAATGCAACTTTATTTTGTGTTTTTTATATTAACTGATCATTGGAGCAATTAAATATGCAATTATTGGGGTCCTAACCCCTTCCGATCCCTCAAAAATTCGATTTTACAGAACGCAGTAAAAAAATTTACAAAAAAATCACAATTGAGATTCTAGTCATATATCAACAAGAAATGAAAAGAACATTGTAATGTAAGTGAGGCATATCATTACCTATGTATATTCCAAATCTCTGGAACCACAAATCTTACCTTTGCTCAAAATGGCTGCGAAAATGGCCGCTAAAATATGGTAAATATTGCCCCAGGGTGTCCTGCAATCGCTTAAAAGTTGTGGTTGATGTACACAATTGGCTAATCTGTTTCTATACATTGCATACTAACATGTCTGATGCACCATGGATCATTTTTACTATTGTCACCACTGACATTTACCAGAAATATTGGACATAAATATCGGCAAGAATTCACTTTTCGGGGGTTCGACCATTTGTTCAAGTAAAATGTAACTATCTTTGGATTGAAAGGTGTTTATTGTTTTGGTCTATCTTAAATGTGTCACACTACGGTGTTTATAGACTAAATTGCTCAAGATGGCTTCCAAAATGGCAACCAAATTTGTAAAAAGTTAAAAGTTAACATATCCCGAACATTATTCTCTGCGTTATCAGAAAAAAAGTGGCAAATTGTGACTCACTTGGTTATTGTACGTGTTAGTTACAATGTAATTAACTGACAACTACGTTCTATTATGTTTGTCCCAGTTCCGTATGGGGCATGACAAATTCATTTTAAAGTTGCAGTATGGAATTTTGCGGAGAACCATATTATTGAAAGGAAATGGGCAGAACTTTGAGACTGAATTGAGATGAACCATGATATGTGGGTATTCTGGCCCATTATGATAAAAATTTATCAACTGGATACAGGGTGGAAGCCAAGATGATAGCCAGGGAGTTATGACCATATATGAGGATAATCGGTATACAGGGAGTTATTGTATGGTCATGAATGGTGTGTGGGTATATAGGGAGTGCCCTGTTGGTAACGGTGGGGCGTATATTTATATATGTTGTGGATGTGTTATCATTGGTGGTGTATGGGGAGTAGATTTATTATCATGGATGGCGTGTATGAGTATGGCAAGTATGGAACTTATGAGTGGTCGTATGTGTGGATATTGGTATATCTGGACGGGCTCATCATTGGTGATGTGCATATGTAAACCTGGATTTACTCCATGGCCATGGGTATGGCGAATAGGTATACATGCAGTGGCTGTATGGTCCATGTGAGGTGAATATGTATACATTGAGTGACTGTATGATCGTGAATGTAGTGAATATGTATACATAGAGTGACTATATGGTCGGGTGTAGGTGTTCATGCATGGTGACTCGTGGCTGTATCGTCATTTGTGGTATGTATGGGTATAACCAAGTATGGCTGTATGATCAGGTGTACTAGTACATGTACGTGTATAAAGTGGGTGACTATGTTGTCATTTGTGTGGTGTTTATGTAAATATGGAGTGACTGGGGTAATGGGTGGGTTGTACATATGTACCTTGAGTGGCTATCGCTTTCCACAATAACTCAAGGATATGTTAATAAATATAGAGGTCATGTCATATCGTGGAAAGCGATAGCCACCCATTAACAGTCATTACATATATACATAAACACCACATACATAACAATATAGTTACCCACTGTATACATGTACACCTGACCCATGACCACGGATGACCATACAGTCACGCGTCACACCGGGTATACTCCTAAACATGACCCATAACCATATAGTCACTCCATGTATACCCATTCATCTCACCATTTGCCATAAGGTCATCCCCTGTATACCTATTCTCCAAACGCATGGTCAAATGAACAATCAATATATACATCTACACCACAACAATGACCATAAAGTCATTCCGGTATACATATGCACATCACCAATGGCCATATAGCCACTCGCTTCATACACATACCCTCACCCATGTTACCTGGTATACTCCTTCACCTGACCTATGGCCATATAGTCACCCCGTGTGTACCTATTCATACACGATCATGGTCAATCCTTGTATTCATATTCACCCCAACAGTGGCCATGTCAATCCATGTATTCCTATTTGTCACACCATAGCCGAATAGCCACTCAAGATATACTAATACACCCCAGCCATGTCAGTATAGTCACTCCATGTATGCATATGCACCTCATCCATGGCCATATAGCCACTCGCTATATACACATATCCCTCACCCATGACAATAAAGCAACACGTGTGTGTACTGGTATAACCTACACATGACGATACCGACACGAGTCGCCAAACAGGTACATGTATACTCATATGCCTGTCACCCCCTGTATAGATGTTCATTACATTTATGATCATAGTCACTACATGTACTCATCTCACCATTAACCATAGTCACTACATGTATACCTATTCGACACATATAGTCATATAACCACTTGATATACGTATGCAGCCCATCATAGACCATAGATTCACTCCAGGTATACATGTAACGCTCACTAATGGCCATTCAGCCCTTCCAGATATACAAAAAACCCGCACATACCACCACTCAAACAATCCATACTTGCATATACACCTCACACATGACAATTCAGCAATTCACTGTATAATTATCCATGATAATACAGCTAAGACCTATGAACACCAATGATAATACATCCACGATATATATAAATATACATCCCACCCGTTACCACAAGGACACTCCCTATGTACCCACACGCTCGATAATGTCCACCAGCTTACTCCAGGTATTCATATTAAATAATGACCGTACAGTCATTCCATATATACCTATACACATTACCCGCAACCATAAAAACACTACCTATTTATCCACACACCCCATCCATGATCATACAGACAACAAATGTACATCCCACCCATGAACTTAGTCACTCCATATATACATAATCAACACATAGATGACCATGTAGATATATCCATACACCACACCAATTACCATACAGGCACACCGGATGCACCCGTACTGGATATACACAATCATACACCATACAGTCACTCCGTGCATACCGATTCACCTCACACCTGACCATGACCTCTCCCTGTATACCTAGATGCATCTTACCATGGACACTCCACAGTTTCGAATGATCAGTAGGGGTGATTTTATAGATATAAAGTGCTAGTGGTTTCTGGGACCATTCATGTGGTATGTATATTGAGACAAGGTGGGATATGAATTTGTGTAATTTTAGAAGGTGTTCTAGACTGATGAAAAAATTCAGTGCAAGTGACCTTGACCCCACCCATAGACAGCAGTAGCGTTTTCTGCAAAACAGTGGCTCTAGATACTGGGTCAATTTTTTAGCACCCAAAATTTGTCATCTGCATTAAAAATTGATTTTCTGGAAAATTTAACGGCGAAAGTTTGAAATTTTTTCACATTGATGTTGGAAGCCAGAGGCCTTTAAACCAACATTGGTGAGCATGCTTGAAAAAATCTGGTATTCGTGCCTCTTGGGTATGAATATGCAATATTTTGGTCATTTTTTGAATAAAAATCACATTTTCGATCAAAAGATCAAGGGCCATAACTCTTGATAGCCCATATATTATGGAAATTATGTATCAAATTCTGAATGCCTATTCTGGACTAATTTCAGGCATATATATATTGTCTATATGGTTTGGGATCATACTCCAGATAAATTTCAATGAATCTATGGGCCCCCTATTTCTGGGCCCATACCTGTTGAAACTGGAGTGTCACCTTATAACTATATAGTCACTCATTGTATACCTACTCACTTCAGTCATGACATACAATAATTCCATGTATACCTATTCACCTCACCTATGATCATAGAGTAACTCCCTGACTACCATCTTGGCATCCACCCTGTATCCAGTTGATATTTTTAGTTATCATAATGGACCAGAATAGCCAACGATTATGGTCCATCTCAGTTCTGTCTCAAATTTCTGCCCATTTCCTTTCAATAAATATGGCCAAAATCACAAAAGAGGTTCTCGGCAAATTACATACTTTAAAATTAATTTGTCATGCCCCATACGGAACTGGGACAACTGGGAATAGAACATGTAGTTGTCAGTTAATTAACTAACACGTATAATAACCAAGTGAGTCACAATTTGCTATCTTTTCGGATAATGCAGAGAATGTTCGGGATATATGTCAAAAATTAGCATTTTACAAATTTGGTTGCCATTTTGGAAGCCATCTTGAGCTTTGAGAAATTTGGTCTATTAACACCTTAGTGTGACACATTTAAGATAGACCAAAACAATAAACAACTTTCAATCCAAAGATAGTTATATTTTACCTGAAAAAATGGTTCAAACCTGAAAACTGAATTTTTGCCAATATTTATGTCAAGTTTTTTAGAGAAAAGTCCAATATTTTTGACGATGTCAGTGGTGAAAATAGAACAATTAACCATGGTGCATCAGACATGTTGGCATTCAATGTATAGAATGCAGAATGGCCCATTTTATACATCAACACAACTTGTAAGCGATTGCAGGACACGCTGGTGTAATATTTACCATTTTCCATATTTTGGCGGCCATATTGGCAGCCATTTTGAGCCAAAGTAAGAATTTTGGTTCCAGTGATTTGGAATATGCATAGGTAATGATATGCCTCACTCACATTACAAAGTTCTGTTTATTTCTTGTTGAAATATGACTAGAATCCCAATTGTGATTTTTTTTGGTGAAATTTTATACCGCATTCTGTACAATCAATTTTTTGAGGGATCGGAAGGGGTTAGGATCCCAATAATTGCATATTTAATTGCTCCAATGATCAGTTAATATAAAAAACACAAAATAAAGTTGCATTACTCAACCAGTTCCAAACAGCATGAATTGATCTAGAAGATATTTGTGAAAAAATGTCATATTTTCAACTTCCGGCAGCCATTTTGGCGGCCATCTTGGATGGTGAGTTTCAATTTTGGCCCAAAAAAGTGTCAATATGACTTAGCTTCACGAAAATATATACATTTGTGTACATTTTACTAGATTTTTCCGCTATAATTTTCATAAAACTGGCTCACTTATAGTTCTAGAAAATGGATCAGTGTCGTGGGGGGGGGGGGGGGGGGGTGGGGGGTGTGTAACAAGTCTCGTTCTTATCAGAAAACGACATGAATATATATTTCTTAAGTTGATCGTATCGATTTAGGGATGTATTGGTTGTAATAGTGCAACGTACAAGGGATGTACGCACATACACACACGTTGGACAAATGCAATCATGTAAATAAAAGTGATTTTTTTTACGTTTTGAGGGGTGACCCGATGACCCCCTTCTTATCTTAAAACCCCAGGAAAAGTTGCTTCTTAAGTTGTGTTTTTATAATTAGTATATATCAAAGAACTTTGAGACCAAAAATTATGGATGTATGCGAAAGTGTAAAAAAAAGTGAAAAATCACGTATTGGGGTTCAGCATGGGGGCCCCCTTTCTTATCTGAAAACCCCAGGAAAATCCCTTTCTTAAGTTGTGTTTTCTTAATGAGTACACTTAGGAGTATCATCAAACCAAAATTCATCGATGTATGCGGAAGTGTAAATAGAAGTGATTTTTGGCACTTTTTGGGGTTCAGCAGCCCCTAAACCCCAGGAATGCGCAACTTAAGAAATCGGTTTTTCAGAATGTTCCATTATTGGTACCAACTTTAGGGGGTCAAACCTTTTGTACGCAAAAGTGTAAATAGAACATATGCGGGCTCCCTAACTAGATGAACATCATGGGTTTCTGCAAATAATTGGTGACAAGATCATAGCCTTTTGTGACTTCACCTACGCCTTTATTAATGTTCAAATTTGGAGTCGGTTTCATGATAAATATGTGAAATCCAGCGACTATTGATTTGTATAACTGAAATACTAGACCAAAAAATATGGATTTTAGCTACCTGAAGGATGCGACTCCCTGCGAAGAAGGTTAACAAAAATGTTTAACAAAAAGAATTGCAATTGTTCACCATGGTGGTCATACAAGTAATTCCGTACCATAATTCAAACTGTTGGTTTCAAGAAATTGACAATTTAAAATTCTATGACAGTAAGTGCATTATTGAAATTGTCTATAGAAGAAGTCTTGCACAACACCTATAGGTGCAGCATCAGATTTTATTACTTTATTCAGAAATGTTCTGAACCTGTGTTCAAGCATCCTGCACACAGTGACTGGGTTAGATCTCAGTGTCTTACATTTTTCAGACCAATCAAGTTCGATGAATTTACGAGTATCTCCTTGCTGTATTAATATTGATGTGATCATTTATGGCCATCGAAACTCTGCAGTTGAAAATGAGCAGAAAAATGTTGGAATACCAATCTGTTTGACCATTGCAAACAAATCCTTTTGGACATTTTGCTAGTATGCTGGTGTACCAGGTATTGACTTCATGAATTTGAAAACCTGGTCTGATTTCAATAATTCAGCCATTCTTTCAGTATCTTTAAAAACTTCTGCTGTTATTTCATCGCCTTCGGATGTTATTTCATCGCCTTCGGATGTTATTTCATCGCCTTCGGATGTTATTGCATTCCCGTTTATTTCATCGCCTTCGGATGTTATTGCATTCCTGTTTCGACAGACAATTGATATCTGAGAAATAACTTTCTGTAGATCAGATAGGTACTGACTAAAAAATATGAAATTAATATCTTCGGCAAATCTATTGTCGGCATTCATCAATCTCATGTTGAAATATCTGCCGAGTGTTATTCGTTCAGATCTATCTTCTTCATGTGTGTTTTTACCATGAGGAAATTTTACTGGGAATTTTACACTCAATTCCCTTTGCTTTCAATATATGGAGAGGATTATTCCCTTCAGCTGGTGCTAGATTAATAATGTCATCAGTTGTATTATCTAATACAAACTGTTCCATATCTGGTTGTAAACATGTTTCAGATGGAAAAGCACTATTTTGAGCAACTATTTTTCATTTTCAGTATCAGTCTCATCTTCTGAATTTATCTCTAGATCATTATTTTGATTTTCATTCGGATCTTCACACCAATTCTCATCAATTGTTAAATCATTGAACCACTTATTCTCTCACTTGAGGATTGTTAGACCTTTATATAATTTTTCAGGATTCACTTTCTCATATTCATAATATCCTTCATAGCACAACTTTCTCTTCAGTCTGACACGAAGTAATGAACTTGTGTTCTTTTGTCTGGGTAATCTTTTTGTTGTTTTTTTTTAGATTAGATGGCACACACACAACAGGTCCTTTAACTCCATGTTGGCCTCCTTTTGGAAGCTTAAGCATTTTGAAAAATGGAATTACTGGTGCTATAAAATGCCTCTCTAAGCTATTGAGACAAGCAAGTTCATCAGGAATTTCTTCCAGACTCATGTTGTTGTAATGAGATTCAGCTGGGATTTTGCCCTTGATAATTTTGTTGTGGCATGTAGTGCAAATCCACTGTTTGAAGCAAGGCATTTCAGAGTATGGACATTCAATTCCACATCCCTTTGTGCACTCTTCTCATCATATATTTCTAAGTTACATTTCTTCACCCGATTTGCGAAGAATATTCGTTCACAACAAGAGCATACATACTCTGGTCCATGAGATATCTCATCTCTAAACTTCTTCAGAACATTCAGGTAGACAGAGCTCAAAGTCTTTTCTATTGATTTCTTAATTCTGTATTTCTTTTTGTTCTCATTAATATGTCTTTGTCTGAACTTCTGATCTCTTCTTTGTCTGGCATTACTAGCCAATATCAATTTTTTTCTGTAAACATTGTTTCGAGCATATCTTTTTTGGCCACTAATTACTTTCTGTTGTCTGTATGAAATATTCTTTTCATATCTTTCTACGTTATATTTCAATAACTTTGTCCGGAAAAGATTATCTAATTCATGCTTTTTCTTAGAGTAGTTCTTCACATTTTCTCTGTGCTGCTCATTTTCTCTGTATTTCAGTACAGAATACTTTTTCACCTCAGCCCGGTGAATAGCATTAGTTTTGTACTTGTCAACAGACAGTTTTCTCAGGTCATTTCTATGTTTTTCACTTTGTTTATATTGTTTGCTTGAGTAATTTTTCACAACCTTTCTGTGCTCATCATCATGTTTATATTTCTTTTTTGAATCTTTGTAGCCTTTATCTGTTTGATATTTGTTTATGTGATAGGTCTTTTTTCAAACTTGTATACAATGGTTCATTTTGGAAATGTTATATGTTAGGGTCATCCTCATAATTCCTCTTCATATAATCTGACATGTAATCATTCTAATTAGAATGACTATTTTTGCGATCACTTCTTTCATTTGTTCTGTGCTTTTTTTGTGGCAGAATTTAATTGTTTTCTTTTTTCGCTTTTTTCGTTCATCTGGTTTCACAGGTTTGCAGCCTGTTGGATTTTCTTGAACCATAGTGACAATATGTTCATTTTCATATCCGCTGTCTGAAGACAGAACAACAACATAGTGAGTACCATTAATGTTGTGTAAGCAGATAGCTTGGGAGTTTGAGTTTCTCATAATATCAAAGTCTCTTGGTGGATATTTCACCCATGATGTGTTGTATGTGTATATATCAATGTTCATTAAATCACAAACCGTATATCTACTTCAGTTGCCCATGTTTCTTGTAGTTTCATCCCTGAATCAACAATGTATTGAAAAAAATCACTAACTCCATGTCTGAGCCACTGTTGAAATTTCTTAGTTTTTAAGCAGGTGTCTGACAACAGTTTGTCTGATAACACCATGATATTTTTCCGTGCCAGTAATAGCAAAAGAAATGGCTCTAAAAAAGCAATTTCCATCTCCAGATATTTTCCTCGTTTTGAAATTTCCCCTTAATTCATTGCAACTCTCATACAATATTGCTTCTTCAACAGACAGTCCAAATGATTTACATACATCAGCTTGCTGCTGACCGTCAAGTGGATTAAATATGATAGAATCGCTTCTTGGGTGGCCTATTATCTCAAGATCATCAGATTGATCACAAATTATCTCAACATTCATGCCAGTAAGTTCGCATATTGTGGAATCATAGTAATTCATTGATACAAGTAGCTGGCAAAAGTGGTGGCTAACAGCAGTCAAATTTTGGAACATCAAGAGAACACTTGTTCCATCTGGATTCTGCAAACTCAGGTTATCTCGGGAATGAGAGTCAAATAAGAAAAATATATTTTCTGACTTCCCAACAATCACTGTGTAACCCACAAATGTTACAAAACAATAGTTTGATGTCTGGAGGATTGAATTTAATGCCTCGTGAATAGGAATTAGAGCCAATGTTTATGCTTCTTCACTTGTGCAAAATATTCCTGCCTGAACAGGAGATTGCAGACTAAACTTGAATTTCTCACTGAAAGCTTCATGTTTCAGGAAGTTCTTGAATTTCAAGGTATTCGGGAACATGTCCCTCCCATTCTGGTTCGTATTCGTGATCAGGATCAGGATATCTTAACTGAGAGTAGATCTCGGTCCCTTCTTGAATGACAATATCCATATCTTCTGCTTTCCATAACTTTCGATTTTTCACTTTTGAGAAAGCTGCTGCCATGAGGCAAGCTGCAGTACATTGTACACCACGATATTTGAATATCTTATCTCCTTGATGGTATGTTCCTTCCAATATGCTAAAGTTAATTTAATGTAACATTCTGTTGTATCTTTAATAAATGTGAATCCCTTACAGACGGTCCAAGCTATGATTTGGGTAAGTATAGTGCGAGAAATCAATAAAATATTCCAAGAGAAAACTGGTTTTTCCCCTTGTGGTCAGAACACCGGTACATTTTGACAAATGTCAAGGTTGTTTCTTAGCAACTGATTGGGGAACACAATAGGGCGGAATTAGATTCAGTTAAAAAAATAAGAGTATTTCCCCTTTGATTATAAACACAATTAAACTGGTCAGCTATTCACACACATTAATAATTTTGTCACAATGTCATTGCTTGACATGAAAGAACTTGTCTAATTTTGGTTGAGCTGCAGGTTTCACTGATAATTGTCTTTCTTCTACGGCTGTCTCAGTGGACATGACATAGTTACAAACGTCTCTCCAGCCATGGAAGTCGTCGTGGTCCACTGCGATTTTGCGAGCACTGTCACCATGTTCTGAACGATCTATAACTTTCATACGCTCCTCTAAATTAAGAATCTTACACTTTTTGGAAGGTGTGCCAACACGATGCATTTTTAAATTATAAGTAACTGAAGTGCACGAGAAAGATTTGGAAATATAACTGACATTACGGTCTATGAACCTATATAGGTAGAAGAAGCCCACGTAATACAAGCCGAGGTGATTTGTAAGCTTTCCGTAGATTATAAGTAAAACAATACAATTCCAGACTGTGCGTCTGCGAAGTGTAAACATGAATCCATTCTCGAGGCCAAAGTGACTCCATAATTAACTGCTTACATAAACCCTTTTATCTACCAAATGGCCCTCAAGTGTATTCTATTCAAACATTCTTAATCACCAGCGAGCAATTCTCACCTCTTTATAATATCCGGTAACCTTAATTGATATGTGAAACTAATACCCTCACGCGCATCAAACACTGACGGACTCGGGGGTTCAGAACGGGGAATAAAAGTACATAAGTTTGTGCATTTAAAGTTAAATTTTTCGTGCACAAATTATATATTTTTTCGATGGAATTGGTCGTTCATAACAAGTAAATATTTGTTTTTGCCGCGATATACTGACCGGTGGTCGCGTTAGACAGGTGGTCGCTCATGGCAGGTCGTTTATATTGCGCAAATTGTCCGTACAAAAGGAATTTGGTCGGAAAAGAAAGGTGGTCGGTCACGGCAGTGGTCGTAAATTGCAGTTTTCACTGTACTGGTAATAATAACAGACAACACCTGCATGTTAACCATAATGCTTTTTTGTGAACTAGTGTCGTATAGTACCTGAGCAGGGACCCCGAAGTTTGAATTGAGTTACATCTTATATGTATTGTCACCTGCAGTTCCTGAATGGCTATACCATAGACTAAATTAGTAAACAAACATAGCATTTTATGTGTTCATCAGATCATTAGTATAAATGGGTATGGTTCTTTGGTTTAAGAAGAGCATAGCTAGGGCATGGCAAACTATGCAAAATAGTTTTCATATGCCTAAAGGCTAATTAATTAGATGGAAAACTAATAATACGATCATGTCGTTATTGTTGAAATCTACTTTCTGGCATTACTATGGCGTAATTGAAACAGAAATTAAAATAGAATCTCGGGAGGGTGTATGAGATTTTCCCACAACTCTGCGTTGACAATATTGGATAAATTGGAACTTTTATCAAATTCATTCAGTCGATTTGCGATTTCTTCAGGCGAGATGGAGCTTAGGGGGGAGCTCTAGGTCAAGTGAAAAAGTTTGAATGGGGTTTGCCATGCAACTCTGCGGAGCAAAAGTTAGAGTTGCACATACCTCTGAGTGTGACTGATGTCGTAAAAAAATAATTAATGTATAAATATAGAAAAAAACAGGTATTCATCTGGCGGGTCTGCTTCGTAAATTATCGTTTTGCTATAAATATATTTTTGAGAATTTTGTTCTGGAATTCCATCACATGCCAGCCAACAGAACTTTCTTGTGACGTCCAAGTTTTTGGGGAAAAACATGTATTATTACTAAATGTTATGTGGCTCTTGATTTATGAAATTATGTTCATCTGTATGCATGGGGACTGGGAGTAAAAAAAAAATCAGAGTTGTGAATCCCCCTCCCCAAGCATGATAGTATGGTGAATATTTAGTAGGTTTTATATTTATATTTTATAACAATAAATGTAATAAACAAACAAAAGGTAAGTTTTGTTTTATCAACAGATCAATGTGACTTTCAGTTTCAATTTCTCTGTCGGAAAACCATATCACGAAATTGGGTGATTTATTAATGTTTTAAGCAATGGCTACGTGGTGAAATGAAACATAAAATAAATCATCAAGTGGCCTATCAACTCTTGGATAGTTACGTGTAAATTCAGTTACAATTGACTGCATTATTAGTCCAAACTAGTCAACATTGTGCCATTGATTACAACGCACGTGTTTTTTTGTTTACTTCAATTTGGCGCACGCACCGGTTTTTGACCTTGACATTGCAGTCAATACATTCGCACAAATGGCATGCGAATTTCGATACGAAGTATATCGATAAAGTTGATAATCAATACCGATGCACGTAACAACAATGTACAAAAATTGTTAAAAATGTAAGAAAAAATTATTAAATTCTTGAAGAATGTAAGAAAAAATGGTAAAGAATTTTTTTAGGTTAATGCATTCTCTTATATATGCGATCCATGTGCTCGTAAGAAAATAGCCTCGGATATCGTATTATTATCCGCTCATCAGATTTCCCAAATCACAGAGAAAAACTTGAAAAATGCGTACTGGTTCGCATGCAACAGGAGGCTATCAACACGTGCCCACAGTCCCTGCAAATGGGAAACATATCAGCATTCCAGCACTCCATGGAATGCCGACTGTGGATCTCAACCTATGATAACCTACATGACATCCAGAACCACTTTCTCGAGGGAAGATTGAGCACAATCCGATAAGGCACTTGGGGATGAGCGATGCATATATTTCAGAAATGTATGGAGTGTGGATTATATTTAAGAAAGTTGCAATCAGAAAAAAATCAAGAATTTGAATTCAAAAGAATATCTTGTGAATTAGCACTATCACGTTATACATTGAACAAAAATGACACTTGACTTAGCACTCAGTATTTATCGTTTAAACTACAGACAACTGGCTCTAATTCACAATAGGGAATGCAATGAGAAACAGCAGAACAGTCCGCATGCAACACAAGACTATCAACACGTGCCCACAGTCCCTGCAAATGGGAAACATATCAGCATTCCAGCACTCCATGGAATGCCGACTGTGGATATCAAGTTCTCAACCTATGATAACCTACATGACATCCAGAACCGCACGCCATTTATAAATGCGTAAAGTATTGAAATCCGAATAAAATATTCAGGGGCAAAGTAATTTGTATCGGGGCTCATCAATCGAGTTATATTCGAAAAGGCGTTTCCTACGGTCTACACTCTCGCTATGAATTTGAATTTTCCTATTTGTTTCCTCTTTCCACTGTTCATGAAAACCATGTTTGTCATCTGGTGACATAAGACGCCACTCTGCACTAAACTGACTTATTAATGCCGATGTGGATCGGAAATCGGTCGTGCCAGAGCCATTGTCCCTAGCATGCTGTTCGCGCCTATGCATGATGTAAAACATAGCGCTGTTCTTCGATGGTGTCTTTTTAACAGGAGGAATAGGAACTCGCCATGCTTTAGCCCGTTTTTTTTATTTGGGATATTACAGTTGGTCGTTGACTCATGTGTATATCTACGAGAGTTGGCTCTGGTATAATATTGTCTAAGATGTTATTTGTTGGCACTAGATAGTCATTTTCATTTGGGCAACACTTATCATTCACTGAGTCCACAATAAAATTATATTTTAGGACAGGAAATCCTCGTCTCTTTGCATTGGACACGGCCTGTGGTGTCTTTTTGCTTTTGATTATCGGAGATAGCACAGTGTAAGGCATCATGCATGCATTACTTCCTACTGGGACCTTATCATGAACTGTGCCCCCGTTCGTTTCAATTAAATCTCGTCTCTGCTTCTTATCATATTTTGTATTTCCAATCTTGGGCACTGTACCACACATGACATATCTGTCTTGGAATAACCCTGAACTGAGATAGTGTGTAGGAATGGGGGGAGCGGTTTCGACATTTCCAACAAAATGTTCTTGGACCTCAGAGGGAGACTGGGCTATCTCGTATCGAATATTCTTAAATGTATGCAACATAATCTTTAAGAATGGGTCATCTTTTACCCGGCCACCTGTTCTCATTGTGTGATTGAAAAAATAACGAGCATGGTCATAGTTGGCATGTTCGCCGGCTTCAGCTTGAAATCTGGCTAGCGGGCACGGGAGAGACTTCATAAAAATTGGTGTTTCATCAATAAATTTAAGCATATACGGGGTAAGCTCTTTGTGTGTATGCCTAAGGCAAAACAATTGGTAAAAGCATTCGGCATGGTATACGTAATTGGTAATATCACTGTCAGAGTAACCCCATATATAATCATTCTCCATGAGGGATCCCTCAGGACAACCATTCTTCAAAATAGGATCTGGATCCTTTTTCAAAATAGTCATCATTTGGTGAAAATGGTGCCAAATGCTCTTGGCCAATGAGTACTCATTGAATTTGGAAGGGATGTGCAACTTTTCCAACACGGATTTGGCGATTGAGTTTGTGATGGGATTGTGTGTAACTACGTTGTCGAGCACATGTGACGAACAAATAGATGCACCCGGGGGCGTCGGCAGTGTTCGCGCTGGACCGAAAAAAAATTAGCCAAAAGTTTAGCCAAATGAAAATTTTATTAGCCAAATGTTTTTTGGCCAAATTAAAAAAAAACTTTAGCCAAATTAAATCATCGTTTTCTGGTCGGTTCACAATTAATGACTAAAATATTTGTTTTAAACTTTATTTGTTATACTCAGAATGAAAACATATTTAAAACAACATATTTAAAACAACTTTAAAAACAATATTATAAATACGAACATATAATCACATACCACACAGGCATTCGCAAACATGAAAATAACATATTCTATATAATTATAATCCGCTAAACTAATTGTAATTACTCTATGTCGTTAACACTACTGACACCATGGCACGACCACCGCTAACGATGGCTTATTATACTGTAGTAAGGTGTTAACTGATGAATATCTATTGTATTCAAATCTTTTATGATGTGATGCCCGGTTAATAGACGGGATGCATTTTATAACACCCATTACGTAACCATTGAGTTAAGAACCGCTCTTTTATACCGAACAAAGCATTTAGGTATTTTTATTAGACGGCTTAATCAATTACATAACCAGTAAACAGCTTATACGTTTTGATGATTAGGCTGGTTAGGATCTCAACGGAAATCCCAATGTCTGAACATCAGAAGTCTTTTAGGCGTCGGTAAACTAATGTCTTTCGGTCTTGTCGTATTCAGTAGTGCTTCGTCAGGTTCGTTCGTCTGTTCAGTAACTTCCTCTCATCTACTATCGTCATTTCGTATGTCCGTTACTTTCGTCACCTAACTTCGTCCTGAATGTTGATCTATTAAGCGCTTTTATTAATTAGCTTTTTGACGCCATACTTTCCGTCTCCATTTGGGGTAAAAAAAAGTTTAGCCAAAAGTTCAGCCAAATGAAATTTTTATTAGCCAAATTCGAAAAAGATTAGCCATTGGTTAATTTGGCTACCGACAGCTCGATCACTGGGCGTCGGAGCAATAATTGTGAAAGCATGGTCTTTGTTAAGTGACACAGCCTCGGGCTTTCCACTTTTATCAAATATGATATTGAATTTGCCCTGCTTCACATTGCGACGATTTATATTCGATTGCAATTTCGAGATTGTGACATTTTTGTACGTTTCTAAATCCATTTCTGTTTGCACATTAGCTGTTTGGATGATCAATCTTATTTCCAAATTGAGAAGTTTTTCCACTGAGTGGTCAAACCATGCAACAAGCACATTACAACATTGGGGAGTGGGATAGACTTGAGCAGAGATGTTGGATGATCCCGATTGATTACAACAGGTAATTCAGTTCTTAATTTAGAGCGTTCACAAATATCCCCTGAATTAGAGAGTGGCTAAAATGCAAGCTTGGCGCCAAGCTTGGCAGTTTAAGGCAGGTGACTAAAAGACAAGCTTGGCGTTTTCAATTTAAAAAAAAGCCTTTTAAACGCTGTTTTCGGGTGAATTATGCGGGAATAGCACCAGTTGATTACTTATATGGCCCATTTTCGTAAATTAATCGACAATAGTGGCAGTAATGTCCCTGATTGGTTGGTTAATAGGGGGCGTGGTCACAAAATCAAAACATCATCTTTTTACGCAGATTTCTTGTCGGTTTTTGGTCGATTTCTCTTTTTAAACATCAGTTGGACTCAGTTTTTTTATTCAAAACATGTTGAATGGTTATCATTTATCACTCTCATAGTCGAGCTTGGCGGTTTTGAACATTATATACAAAGAATTTTTGACTTTTAGATGACCGACCACCGAACCGCCAAGCTCGAATAAAAAATCAAAATATTAAGCTGAATTTTCGCCGATTTCTCGTTTCTAAAACACGTTTCAGCTAGTTTTTATGTAAAAACGTGTAAAATGATTATCATTCTTCACAAATATACTCGAGCTTGGCGGTTTTTAATATTTTATATTTAGAATTTTGGATATTTTGATGACCGATGGCTGGTTAATAGGGGGTGTGTTAACCGAATGAAAACCTCGCTTTTTTACGTGATTTCTTGTCGATTTTTGGCCGATTTCTTAAACACCATTTACACTTAGTTTGCATCTGAAAACACGTTTAATGATTATCATTTATCACTCTCATAGTCGAGCTTGGCGGTTTTGAACATTGTATACTGAGAATTTTCGACTTTTAGGTGACCGACCACCGAACCGCCAAGCTCGAATTAAAAATCAAAATATTAAGCTGAATTTCCGTCGATTTCTCGTTTCTAAAACACGTTCCAACTAGTTTTTATGTAAAAACATGTAAAATGATTATCATTCGTCACAAATATACTCGAGCTTGGCGGTTTTGAATATTTTATATTAAGAATTTTTGACATTTGATGACCGACCACCGAACCGCCAAGCTCGAATTTTAAATCAAAATATGAAGCTGAATTTCCTGAGATTTCTCGTTTCTAAAACATGTCCCAGCTATTTTTCATGTAAAAACATGTAAAATGATTATCGTTCTTCACATATATACTATAACTTGGCGGTTTTTAACATTGAGTACTTAGAATTTTCGACTTTTATATGACCGCCCACCGAACCGCCAAGCCAAGGCAAAATGATACCCAGACCAAACAGAGGCAAAATGATACCCACCAAATATTGTCAACGTGTACCCATTAATGATCGTCCATGCAACTAATCAAACTTGTTCAATTATGTTATATTCTTGTTTCGATGTAGCATTGTGATTTAAATGGCACGTATATATAAGATAAGTTAGTCGTGTGTGGAACGGTCACAATGATAATATACATGAATTCCAGAGGGCAAACTGTAATATAATTTAATTCTCCATCCACATTAAATTATTATTATTTGTTTTTTTTTGGGGGATTTGACCCAGGAGGATCTGAAAGGGCCTGAGACGTCATTCTTTCTTTCTTTTTAGTGTAAACATATTTTTATTTCCAACATAACATAATATACAGATGATACAAAATTAATATGCAAAATAGAAGAGAATCAGAATCAGAATTCAATTAATCTCAAATCGTCGTACATGTTGACATAACAGAGACAAATATATGTCACTCACATCAGTGCTATAATAAATAATATTTAGTAAAATGTCCGAAATGTGATCTCGTAAAGTATAGCAAAATAAACCGACTTGACACATATTTTTGGTTTATATTTTCTCCACACTTCCAATCTGCTCGGGGAGAATGTGGGTAGGGCAGAGGACGGTGTGCCTTTGACCGTTTCTGTAAAGTTGTATACTCTTAAACATCTTTGTCTTTAAGAAAATAGCAGCGGTGTACTTCTTCTTCACATTTAATCCTGAAAAAAATATATTTACATGTAAATGGTTACTATATATGACACACTGAATTTGCATATTATACAAAAGTGATTGGGGCAGTCGCATTGAGATATTTAACATGATTTGATGAGTTAGGGTGGAACAAAAAGGAAGCAGATAGTGTTGCACTGTGTTCCGGACAGCAAAATGCATAGAAAGAAGAAACTGAATGAGAAAAAAAGTAGAAGAGATATGCACGAGACGATGACAATGGTGGGGAATTTTCATTATGTGTTCACAATAAGATTTGGTTGTTGCGTGAGTAAAACTGATGCTCGTATGCGGTTATCGACATGCGTCGGACGCCATGTGTGTTGGGGGGTGGGTGGGTCACTCATACTGTAAACAGTTTGCATCCATAAAAAAATAAGTAAATAAACATTCAGTTACTGTGGCGATACATACTGTTTGCACCACGATACGATTATCGCCATGTCTCTATACGACAATGAACTATACATATTCACATTAAGCACATGGACATGCTTTCATTTCTTTATTAAAAGATAACTATTGATAGTTTGGATTACCTCTTATTACACGGTCAAGTGCCGATCGTTCACACGTGATTAAGTGCACAATCGTTCTACCCATCTTCTTCACGCCAACATCGAGAATGGACAGAACATTCTCCCATTTTGTCATATGGACTAGCTTGTCCGTTCTTTTTGGTTCAAAGATGGTGTATTCCATCTCTACTGGGTTTACCTGAAACGAGAGAATAACAGTTTTAGAAGTAAGACATGGCAAGTACATTGAAGTTCAAAGTGATATATTCACAAAATAATGCACGACTGTACATGATATCGCTCTCGTTTACTAATATAATTCAATTTCATTCGAATATTCTGATACAGCCCGACTGTAAGCGGCACATTATTAACTTTAGATCTGTACATGCCCGAATATTTGATATAGCCAGGTAAGTTGTTCCAACATCTATGTTTGTCTGATAACAATGAATACTGGTAACTATCGTGTGTGGTCTGAAATATTAATGGTCTATTGGATTGAATGCATGCATTATGCAATGTATACCTTAACGGTGTGTCCCTGTTCTGCTCTGAACCATATCTGTCCGTGTTCTCTCATAATTGTCACTCTTTCACCAAGATATCCTTGATAAACTACGTCGACGAAGTTCTGACAGACAATTGGTTTCCTGCAATTTCTGGATATAACTGATGCAAGGTGGTTACCTTCCAGGCGCCCATCAGCTAAAAAAAACGGAAGATGTTGTTAGTCGTTTTCCTGGTTATTTCGATGCCAGTTTATTTCTTCGTAGTATGCCAAATCCAACACAATAGAGTGTCGGGCAATGATTGAATCAATAAAGGTTTATTCCCCATTCATTTTCGTGTAGTTATACACGAGAAATGTGGATACAACTTTCGCATTTGCAACTTCAAATAAACAATGTATCATCGTCTTTCTCTCGGATATTTTAGTTGGTCGCAGATAAAAACTGAGAGTCTGCCAAAGTCGCGCCATGCACGATGAGTGATTACAATACATCAAAGTTTAAAGCATTGAAACATATTAAGAATGTCAGATTGAACTGTATGACCGTATACTACGCGAATAGCCGTGTTTTGTTAGCAATCACTGTGACAATTTTGTTTACTTAACGGTTTTAACACAAGATATTATTTTATTGGAAACATATCAACAACGAATCTACTTCTCCGTGTTCTTCGTGCTATCTTACATACTTCTGTATATTTGCACATTCAATTTAGTCACTCGTGTGGAAAAGATTCTCTTTTTGTTTGTGCTGAGAGTGAATTAAGGAGTGGGTCAAATACACGAGACCAATTTTGAATGGGGATTTAGAGTTAGAGTTGCAAAACTAATACTTCTGAGTGTAGCTTGACGTGGTGTTGAAAAGTATATGTATTTATATGGCGGGTCGGCTTGGAAATTTTTTCCATTACAATGTTTTTTTTTATTTATTTACAGAGAAAATAACTTACTTGGTATCAAGTCTTTGTTGTGTCGTAAATTCCACAGCAATTGGTCGGACATAATTTGATAGAAGCATTCGCCATATAATCTATCCATAGTGACGGTGATTATGTTTTGAAACTTTATTAGGCACTAGGGAAATGACCCGGAATGATTTTAGTGTGATGCGATATGGTCTATATAGTAAGTACCTTGGCGTCCGTTTGGCTTCCCATTACGTGATTGACGTCTTTCCTGAATACCGAATTGTTCTTCTCGCAAAGCAACACCGACAATGAAAACAATTAAAACAAGCGATGTGAGAATAGATCTCACTGGGCTTCATATCATGTTTGCATAGAAGAATCGCGGTATGCCATGAAAGGTCACGGTAACCAAACTGATATCAACTTGAATTACCGACAAACTGAGGCGTCATGTTTATTTTAGGGTATCCAATCAGAGCCTGTTGAGCATACATGGGTTTCCGACAGGAGACGACTTTAAATGAAGGCTCGTATTGCACGAAGCAGATCATTCTGTTCACTTAAACTATTGTTTAACTAAGTTTCACCATGGATAATTCATTCAAGTATGCTTTGCTTGGTAGCAGCTATATAAAACGCCTAGCAATGTATAACGACCACGACATGAATGTGATAGGTGCTCGTGGAATGATTTTCTTCAAAGGCGGTATGCGGATTGACACTCCAAGAGAAATAAAACATTATCGACACTACCTAGATTTGCTGAAGGTATGGGGGCCCAAGGTTGTGTTCCTGCAGCTAGGAGGAAACGACATTTCTCCAGATATGCCTGGCGACGAAATAGCCAAAGTTCTTCAAAGCATCGTCAACGAGATTAGAGAAACTGGGGCAATTGTTTATGTCTGAGAGATCCTGTGGCGCGGAAACACCGATAAGGTTCCGGGCCTGACACCCGAAATGTTCCAGAAAAAAAGAAAACTGATAAACGCCCTGATGAACAAATACATGGGACGCGATTTCATTCTTTTCAAAAAGATCAAGCCTGCGGATTACAGCGACGATATGATCCATCTGAAAGAACCAGCTGACGACTCAAACGTTGGGATCAGAAAATATTTCTTCGCTGTGCAAAGATTGTTTTTCCTACACAACACACGCTGACCTTCGATGACCTATATATATATATACATGCACATTTTTTGTCTTTATTACATTGTTCATGTTTTGACAGGTATAAGGCGCTCATAAATTACTATTTCTTTGGCTTCGGGGGTAAAACAAAATATTTTACTCAAGTAACATACCCGTCAAAGCTCAGAGTGATCAGATATTGATGATTGAGGTTAGTTCAATTGTTTCTAGCCCAGAAACTCGAGTTCAAACGGACATTTTTGTAGAAATATATATATATATATTCGGCATCGTTTCTGTAAAGATCGATAGCACTAAAATTAAGTGGTTATCATTAGCACTCGATTTTAGAGTTATCCACATTTAGCTGCAAGAACGTCCGTTTGAACTTGAGTCTCTGGGCTCGAAACAATTGAAATCCCAAAAATCGATATCTGATCACTCTTGAGCTTTGACGGGGTTCCTCGACTCGAATCAAATATTTTTTACCCTCGAAGCCAAAGAAATAGTAATTTAGGAGCGCCTGATCGGATTGAGTACCTTTAATAAAAGTTATGCATATTATGGAGTTCCTTTTCGAAACAATAATAGAAAAGATTCCCCAACCTTTGTAAGCCGTCAATTCCGATCACGCTAGAAAGTGCCATCACAAATGCGGTCAAGACGCATATGCCAAATTTAACAATTCTATTTTGTTGGAATCACATCAAGAGGGATTTCAGATTTAATATCAAACATCATTTAGGGGCTCAACCGAAAGAGATCACCGTGTATTTGAATGACCTTGCAGTCATACTTAAATGTAACAATGTTGAGGAATCTACAGAGAGTACAAACAGCGATCTGAAAAATGGAGTGTTGCAGCAAAATCATATTTCGATAAAAATTAAAATTCTTATCTTAAAATATCAGTAAAAACGTAGCATTTTCGGTCGCCCCTTTTTTGGCGACCATCTTGGGCATAGAAAGGTGGCTTTGCTTCATTTATGACAAGATAACACCAAAATTGCATCAAACTGACTTAACAGAAAATGGCAGCCATCTTGAATTACAAAAAATGCTCAAAGCGGATTTTAGCGAAATTTTGGATATTTTATATATAAATTATTGGACTTAAGTCCAATTCATCTGGTTTAAAACGATAGTCCCCTTCTTTGTAACGGTATATATTCCTGCAAGTCTTGATTGACAGTCAAACTCCATACAATTGCGTCCCTTTTGCCACGTGGCTTGTTTTCGGCATCGTTGAAAATGGTTCGAACCCGAATTGGCATCTTAATAAATGCTAACTGTATGCATGAATGAAGTAACAATAATTCACGATTTGATTCAATTGTTATTTGACAACATATACAGCAAGTGTGTGTGTTTTTTTGTCAGCCATTATTAGAGAGTTCAGAGAATAGTTTATGGGTTTATTTCGTTATGGCAGAAGGCAGAACACACGCTATTTTTGAGCCTGCATGTGCAACAGAACAGAACGGAGAAAATTGCATGCTGAAACCTGAAATTTGGGTTCAGGCCCATATCTGTATAAACCTAATTATGAAAGTTTCGTATTCATACGACTGCTCTGCGAAATCGGGTGTATGTAAAGAGTGCCATGGTGGCCACACTACAATTAACACCCTTTGTTTGACATAAATATCAATATTTTCGAATAAGGAATGGAACTTGGAAGTCACATTCGTGTCATGTTTGGGGAGGGGAGGAGAGGGTCACCGAAACTGATAGTGATACAAATATGTTTAGCGCTAGTTTCCACCAAATTCATACGTACGTTTTTCGTCAATGATACGATGAATCAAAGTAATTGGTTATCAGTCTTAACTTGATAGGCTACGTCCCTGTAAGTAGGGAAAGGACCATGCATGCCCATGTGTCAAAATAAATACATTCATGACATGTCCCGATTGGTCATCTAGTTCCTACTTAGCATGTACTAACAAATAATTGGACTTAAGTCCAAATAAATTCTCCAATTGGACTAAAGTCAAAATAATTGGCATATAATAATAATTGGACTTTCCAAATAATTGGACTTAAGTCCAATTATTTGGACGTAACTCCGCCCTATGAGCAATATCAGACCAGCTTAATATCTGTTGGGAGTGTTTCTTATACAGTTGAATTGCACTTAAGTGCAAATGAGTTGTACTTAAGTCCAAAATACCACTTAATTGTGAATTCGGCGAGGAACTGGCGTCCAAATAGATTAAAATATCAGTATTTACACTTAAGTGTAATTCATTTGCACTTAAGTACAATTCCTCGCCGAATTCACATTATGTGGTATTTGGACTTAAATCAAATTATTTGGGTTCAGGCCCCTATCTAGCATGTAATACCAATTAATTGGACGTTTAAAATCCAAATAATTTGTGAAAACGGGTTGCCATATATATACGAAAGGTATATATCTCATATATATTTTGAAGACCTCTGTCTGTCTGTATGTCCTTTATAGAATCGAAAACGGCTGGTTCGATTGAGTTCAAACTTCATATCTAAGGGTAAAATCCCACGGACACCGTCGGCGTCGCGTTTTGGAGAAGCACAGACCACCCGTTCTCCACTCTCAGTAACAAAAAACGGCACTGCGGTGGTTAATCAAGTGATAATTTAATGAGCGTTTGTTTTTGACGCATCGCTATAAAGAGCGTTTATTTACCATTCAACGTTATTAGCATCTGCAGAGAGATATACGGGAACTCGGAAACGGGTGGAGCTATCGACTTGAAATTTGCTATGTGAATGTATCTTGCCCCGGATACGAATTTTATCGGGTCGCCGAGCCCGTGCGACGCAAGCTTCGCGCATGCGCAGACCAGATCTCGGAAACGGGTGGAGCTATCGACTTGAAATTTGGATACCAGATCTCGGAAACGGGTGGAGCTATCGACTTGAAATTTGGTTTTTGAATAGCCCGGACAACGTCTGGCTCATCTGCTAGTCTATTATATATTTTGGAATATCTGTGTGTCTGTCTGTGATCGCGATGAACTCGAAAACGGCCGAGCCGATTTCGATGAAACTTGGTATGTGGGGGTATTTTCGGCCGGGGACTGGCATAGGCATATTAATTTGTCTGTGCGACGTGAACTTGACCTTGACATTGGGTCATTTCAAGGTCAAACGCCCGAATATCACGGGATTTCGATGAAACTTGGTATGTGTGGGTACTTTCGGCCGGGGAGTGGCATAGTCCTATTAATTTGCCCGTGCGACATGACATTGACCTTGAAATCGGGTCATTTCAAGGTCAAACGCCCGAATATCATGGGATTTCGATGAAAATTAGTGTCTATGGATACTTTCGTATGGGGAGTCTCATAAGCCCGTGTGACGTGACCTTGACCTTGAAATCTGGTCAATTGAAGGTCAAATCGCGAATTTTGATGTGATTTCGAAAAAATTTGATACGTGGGTTACTTTTGTCCACTGAGTGTTTTGGAAGGGTCAAATCGTGACCCCGACCTGACCTTGACCTTCAAAATTATCAATTCGAGGTCAAATCGCGCAATTCGCTGAAAAGCAGAGGGGAAACAGCCCGGACGGGTCAAATCGTGACCCCGACCTGACCTTGACCTTAAAAATGATCAATTCGAGGGCAAATCCCACCAAATATCCCGGGATTTCGATGAAAATTGGTGTCTAGGGATACTTTCGTATGGGGAGTGTCATAAGCCTATTCATTTGCCCGTGCGACGTGACCTTGACATCGGGTCAATTCAAGGTCAAATCGCGAATTTTGATGGGATTTTGACGAAATTTGATACATAGGGTTACTTTTGTTCACTGAGTGTTTTGGACGGGTCAAATCGTGACTCCGACCTGACATGTACTAGAGAATGTTACCCCATAGTTTCCTTGCTGCTTGAGTGATAAGGTATAACACTGTGTGCAAATAAGGTATTGAAATGGTTTATTATTTTCAAGAGTAAGCATGTATATATATGAAACAATAACATAAATGTGTTCTCATTCTGTTCTCTTCCATCGATGTTGGGGGTATTCCTGTATTTCCATTTAGGAATTTGTCTTATTCTTCTTTTCTCCTCTTCGTCGATGTTGGTGGTATTCTATTATTCGTCTTTTCTCCTCTTCATCGATGTTGGGGGTATTCTATTATTGTTGTCATATATCTGTGTTCTCGGTCTGTTCTCCTCCGTCGATGATGTGTGTATCTTTGATTTCGGTCGATATATCTGAGCTAACGTACTCCTATGATTGCCATGATGTTAGTTGGGCTATTTCATCTATAATATCTCTGGTGGTGGATAACTCTTCTTGGATATACATGATATTTACAATACATGTGTGCAACTTTCTTACACAATATTCAATTACAACGAATAAAAATGGTGTCAACAAACATCATTCAGGCATATTTGCAGTATAGATAAAAGCAATGTGTTCAAAGTAGATATACACAATACAGTTTTATATACAATAGTCTTTGTATGGTGTTATATATATGTTCTGAACACGACATGTATCATGGATTACATATAATAAAATATACCATGCAATACCAGTTTCGTATTGTACAAAAACAGTTATACATATAGAATCAGAAGCACTGCGTTTATATATAATCTTAAGCATGGTCACTACATGTATGTAAAATAGTGCAGTCATGAAGCTGCGGTTGTTACGATTTAATGTGGAAAGAAACGATTACTTGTGACACACATTGGAGCCATCTACACCAACTAGCATCCAAGAACACCCAACATTAGAGGTAGGCAAACTCTGCCCTCGGTGGAACATTGGGCAGAGCTTGTTCTCCTTGAAGTCAGTAGGTGGAAATGGCTCAATGTGCGATTGTTTCGCTTGCCGATAAATGTACGATGATATGTTATTATACATTAAGCATGCATGCATCATACATATACAACAGGCATTCACGTATAGTACGGTATATATGCTAATAAATATGATGTCAGCAACGTAGATTATACACAATACACATCTATATACAATATACGTCCTATGAGGCAGTGGTATAAATACAACTTGTAGCACAAACAATAAAGCACAAAATAAACAAGTACCAAGCACAAAATACATATATAGCATGCACTTGACATATGTTCAAAATATAACACGAAGCACTATATATAGGCCTAATTAACTAAGCATGAAAACATGCATGTAAAAGAATACTCTATAATTAAATGCTTCCTGAATGCAGATGTGGTTGATATGAATTTATCTGGAAAGAACATTGAAGCCACATACACCCACTGACATTCAAGAATACCCGACATTAGAGGTAGGCAAGGTCTGCCCTTGGTGGAACGTTGAGCAGAACTTGTTCTCCTTAAAGTCAGTGGGCGTAAATGGCACACGGTGCAATTATGTGCATATACTATATAGTGTTTGTCATATATATATATATATATATATATATATATCCAGAAACAATCAGGCATTTAATTTTTTGTTTAATATAATATGTTACGCGGGTGGTAGCCGTTACCATAAGTAATAATTTCACCAAAAAAGAGCCAGAAGGGCTCAGTATAATTATCGTGCCAGAGCAAATACGTAAATTAAGTGTGTGTGTGACACAGCGAACACTCCCACGTTCCTTTAATGAATATATGCATGTAAAATAATACTCTATAATTAAACGCTTACTGAATGCAGATGTGGTTGATATGAATTTATCGGAAAAGAACATTGAAGCCACATACATCCACTGACATTCAAGAATACCCGACATTAGAGGTAGGCAAGGTCTGCCCTTGGTGGAACGTTGGGCAGAACTTGTTCTCCTTGAAGTCAGTGGGCGAAAGTGGCACAATGTGCAATTGTGTGCATATACTATATAGCGTTTTGTCATATATATATATGCAGCAAAATCGGGCATTTAATTTGTTTAATTTAATATGTTACGCGGATGGTAGCCGTTACGCTATGTAATAATATCACGAAAAATGTGCCAGAAGGGCTCAGTATATCGTGCCAGAGTAAATACGTAAATTAAGTTTGTGGCACGGCGAACACTCCCACGTTCCTTTCATCGCGCGATCGACAATATTCTGACAATGCATATGATACCATTTCTTACAACATGAACACTGGATCATGTTTTCGTAGCAATCCGGCATTGCACACCCAGGAGACTCGCAGTTCTTTTCTATTTCTACCTCAGTGTGTCTAGCTTTTGTTCGCACACTTAGGTTGTTTCTTGGAAATGCCGTGAAACGTTTATCATGTAGACATTTTAGCAAATGTTTTCGCATTTCCTGCGCCCGGAACCTACAATAGCCTGTTCGACCAAAACATGGATCTAAACAAAATTCTACGATGTTGGCCACGGCAAACACACCACAATCGTCAGAGTTTGCCTGCCTCTGTGTGTGAGGTATACGGACGGACAGTTTTCCTAGTTGTGATCCACGACCATATATAGACCATAATTGTATCATACTAGATGTAGTTAGAGGGTCCAATTCGTTGAGAAGCGAGTCAAATAGGTAGACAGACTCATTGTCGTGGCTTGGTATGTATGTTGACGCAATCCAGTGACTATGGCCGGTGTGGTGGATTTGGGCTACAGGTTGAGAGGGGCCGAAACCGGTAAAGTGACTGAAACCACCAGGGTTATACATTCCTAATGACATGTCTACGTTAGGCGCAAAAAGTGTGTCCTGAAAACCAAGAAACCATGGAAACTGGTCGGCGAGAATAGTCTGAGAGTCCCTAATTATACTGTCACAGAGCCACTGACCCGTGCTGATAGTCATTACTTTACTGGTTGTCAATTTATGAACAGTATGTTGCGTCCTTACCGGAGATGATTGTTGTGATGACATTTTCGGCGGCGCCGGCGCCGGCGAAAACAGCCTTCTACGCTTTGCGGTGGATATAGTGGGCAGAATAATCGGTTGATCCGGTGATAAGACTGGAGAAACTGTGGGTGAAGGTGAAAGTTGGATATCGGTGAATACTGCCGGATTTGTTTTTGGTGATTGAGAACGCTCTGGTGTAAAAGACACGTTTGTCGGAGAACTAGAGAGTATCTGTGTGAAATCAGGCAATTGTGATGCATTTCCCTGAGATGCAGGGAGCGGAGGAGTTGTAGTCAATGGTGTAGACATTTTTGAATTGGCGGCACGAATTGTGGTTATAGGATGAGTTCGGGTAACGTTGAAAGTTATCTTCTGGTTGCCATGTCGTGTCTTTTTTAGACAAGATTTTGGGGGAGTTGGTGTGGTTATCGCGACAACTTCCGGTGATGTTCTGACAGGTGAGCTCACATTTGATGCGGTCACAGAAATTGGTCCAGGTGACTGAGACTGCTCTGGTGTAGTCGGAGATGAGCTTACATTTGATGAGGCCAAAGAATCTGGTGCGGGTGTGGACAGACGATCATAATCGTTTTTTCTTGGCTTCTTGTTGCCAGATTTTTTATCCTCACGCGAGCGACCGCGTTTCCGGAGAACTGTCAGGTTAACAGGCCTGGTTTCTGGGTTATCAACTCCCATGCCGATGAGTAATCTGGCGGCTAAAATGTGGTAACATGTGGTATTTGATGCACAACCACATGTCTCTTTGGGGAAGAGTTTTATGCAGTAGTTGTCGCCTCTGCTGCCAACTACACAAAATAGATGCTGTTCGGGAACAAACGATATTCTGTTTGACCTAATAACTTCATTATCGAGAGCAATCTGACCACTGTATCTAGTGGGTTCTGATTCGGTTTGTGAATCGGGTTGCGAAGCAGGGATTTGCTCGTCGTCACCACCAGAATCATCCATATTGAGACGACCATTCCTTGTTTCCTCGACAATGTCACGCCAATGTGTTACTCCTGGAGGCATTATACACTCTCCATCTTGGAGTCTGGCTGACTCGTAAACCTCTTAGTACAAAGTTGCCTACTCCAAGTCGTCCTCTTTTGTATTCGTAAAAATAAAATTTACAAAGAAAATACAAAGAAAGTACAATTGCGTCTATCGGAGCCTCTTTCCAACCTTGCAACTGTTTCAAGACAACATTGAATGACTCAGACTGATTGCTTGTGATGCCAGAGAGAGAGTCGTACACTTTATGTGGACGGAGCAACCAGGCACCAGCGCCTCGTTTGATGTCGCTTTTCATATTTCTATCAAAATAAGATTTAACTGACTGTGTCCAATTAGAAGTGAGGGCTTCGTACCTCTTCTCAAAATCATCCTCAGAATTTGCCTTCAACAAAGATATCAAGTCCTGCTTATAAATGGCAATTTCGTCTACATTAGCCTTGAGTTCAGTTTGTAAATATCGATGGAGATCCCTTTTGAGATGGTTCCAGCAGAAAAAAATGGGCATACTTGGAAAGATTGTGCTTACAGCATTCGAGAAGGCGTCCTCTCGATCAAAAACTATGGGGATTCGACTTTGAAACTTTGCAAAGTTTGGGATCTTTTCCCTCACCGCCTCGAAAAGACGAGTATGTGGCTTTTGATATTTCCGCTCGTGGATGAGAAACGCCAGTGGAAAAACAGGAGAACCTTCAAACAAAATATTTCGAATGACAAGAGATGAAACGTAGAAGTCACCAACGTTGAATGTTGTGTCATAACCGAGAACGAATCGACGAGAATCCTGGTCAATTTCGAGAAGATCATTTACCTCATTGGATCATTCTGGGTAATGAAGAATGACATGCAGATCGTTGTCAAGGTAGCAAACTTCAGGTAAATGCTTCAACTGATGTGCCATTTGCAAAAGGTCCCTGATGGGATCTTTAGACCTTGTGCCCGCAACTACATGCGCCTTTGAATTCCGTACCTGTTTCGTATTTCTTGGATTGAGGACACCGTTATGATCTGGCTGAATATTATGATCTGACACGAGGCGTTGGTATATGGTATGGGGGTTGGATTCAGAAGATGTCACAGCTTCTCTGATAGAATGCAATGCAGAAGGTGCAGTTCGGTTGAATTTGGAACGACTATTTTTGGAATTGCCATGAGGGAAGCCAGAAGACAATGATTCGCTGCCCATATAATGGATCAGCACTTGATTTGAATTTTCATATAGGGTATACGCAGTGCGCACAAACGAGCCTGATCCTGTTCGATCACCAGCTCCCTGTTTTATATAGAACCGAGTTCTTGTGATAAGAGGGTCCTTCTTTGGAAAGTTGTTAGGCCCTTTGTTAACCCAACGATGCTGATCAGCTTTCCAATCGTCACGCTTAACTGGGTCATCATTTTTGTAGATATATAACGTGCCACCGATTGGCTTAACGGGTGGGGTGTTACCAACCTTGACCAGTCGATTTTGGTTTGATGAAAGTATGTCTATCGCATCGTCATTTGAAAGGGGACCGTCCCAGCTATCAAGTTCAGAATTTGGACTGGCTGCAGTTTCAGCATCAGGATTTGTGTCTATCCCCGAATCCTGTAAAAGACAAAAGGTCAACGTTAAATACAAGTTATTGCAATCATATTAGTTAAAAGATAAAATATACGATTTGATACTAGATCGTACGAATTTCAACGAAGTCTTAACGTTCGAATTGTGTTAGCCTATATATATAAATAATAATGACCGTCTCATATAAAGAGCGTTAACTTTACCGTGACTTCATGTATTTTCTCGTTTTTTTGTTGTAAAGTAAGCTGAACAATCATTTGATATCGAATAGGACAACGCATATGTGCTATGAAACTACTAAATCGTAGTGCGATACAACAATTCAATTAGTGACAAATAGAATACATTCAAAGGTTATGATTTTATTTGTTGTCGTGGAATGATGTCGACATTAACTATAGTGTTTATATTAGGCTTTTCTAATATCACAATTATTTGCATCACCTAAATGTTTTTTCTTCACAATATACTGTAGAAAAAATATATTATTTGACTTCCCATGAAAAAACGGACCAATAACCGGAGTACAGTTGAATGATATATACATATGCAATATTATATATTACTCACCATTGCCACTATCTTTCTGGAACTGATGTTGTTCGCTCACCAACGGGAATTTATAGCAAGAAGGCGTGTCTAAATCAACTCAAACGAAACCCATACCGTCGCACGTGCGTGTCACCGTTAACACTTCGCATGATCGGCGGCATGTACACAAAAGTGACGAGTGTTCTGTGGGGAAGCAAAAAAAAACAACCCTATCAAAACAGCGGCACATAGACGTGTCACTGAATAAACAGTTCCACCACTTCACTTATCAATGCACTGTATGGTGTGTTTATGAGCGATAACAGTTTGTCCGATTTAGTAAGCGTCATGAATTGTTTTTAAAGCAATTGCTAGTCAATTGAGCTGTGTCAAAAAAACTAAAACAAATCATGAGTTGGGGTTCAGATTCCCACGTTGAACCAACGCGTTTAGTTTGATAATTCTGACAGAGGGTATGGATCTATTCTGTAACGGAGTTTTCGTGTCGATTATAATTCACTTCATCCTGGTGAGTAAACTACTCGAATTGCAACTAACCGGTTCTTGGCTAATCAGTGATATATATAAAATAAATGAAACCTAAATTAATGGGGACGGATGAAAGAAAACTCAAGAAAGCTAAGAAAAAGAAACATTATCTCAAACCTTTCCCATCTGATCGATACCCCTCCCTCACTTATCGGGGAAGTGGCATGTCGCCAAAGAGGAAAAGACTTCATATAAGCCATCGGGCTTGTTGTCTGGTCCTCATTTCCATACATTATCTCTTCTATTTTGCATATTAATTTTGTATCACCTGTACACGTGCATATTATGTTATGTTGGAAATAAAAATATGTTTACACTAAAAAGAAAGAAAGAATGACGTCTCAGATCCTCCTGGGTCAAATCCCCCAAAAAAAAAACAAATAATAATAATTTAATGTGGATGGAGAATTAAATTATATTACAGTTTGCCCTCTGGAATTCATGTATATTATCATTGTGACCGTTCCACACACGACTAACTTATCTTATATATACGTGCCATTTAAATCACAATGCTACATCGAAACAAGAATATAACATAATTGAACAAGTTTGATTAGTTGCATGGACGATCATTAATGGGTACATGTTGACAATATTTGGTGGGTATCATTTTGCCTCTGTTTGGTCTGGGTATCATTTTGCCTTGGCTTGGCGGTTCGGTGGGCGGTCATATAAAAGTCGAAAATTCTAAGTACTCAATGTTAAAAACCGCCAAGTTATAGTATATATGTGAAGAACGATAATCATTTTACATGTTTTTACATGAAAAATAGCTGGGACATGTTTTAGAAACGAGAATTCTCAGGAAATTAAGCTTCATATTTTGATTTAAAATTCGAGCTTGGCGGTTCGGTGGTCGGTCATCAAATGTCAAAAATTCTTAATATAAAATATTCAAAACCGCCAAGCTCGAGTATATTTGTGAAGAATGATAATCATTTTACACGTTTTTACATAAAAACTAGATGGAACGTGTTTTAGAAACGAGAAATCGGCGAAAATTCAGCTTAATATTTTGATTTTTTATTCGAGCTTGGCGGTTCGGTGGTCGGCCATCTAAAAGTCAAAAATTCTTCGCATATAATGTTCAAAACCGCCAAGCTCGACTATGAGAGTGATAAATGATAACCATTCAACATGTTTTGAATAAAAAAACTGAGTCCAACTGATGTTTAAAAAGAGAAATCGACCAAAAACCGACAAGAAATCTGCGTAAAAAGACGATGTTTTGATTTTGTGACCAAGCCCCCTATTAACCAACCAATCGGGGACATTACTGCCACTATTGTCGATTAATTTACGAAAATGGGCCATATAAGTAATTAACTGGTGCTATTCCCGCATAATTCACCCGAAAACAGCGTTTAAAAGGCTTTTAAAAAAATTGAAAACGCCAAGCTTGTCTTTTAGTCACCTGCCTTAAAAACTGCCAAGCTTGCATTTTAGCCACTCTTCCTGAATTAGCTTTGTTCTGATTACGGTAGATATTAAACCCTGTGTTTGTATTGGGCCCTAGCTGGTTTTCCCCATCCAAAATTTTCTCCATGAACATTTCGTCACCAGTTAAAAAACACTCGAATCCTTTTTCTTTTAATCTTTTAACAACCTCGTCCAAATGTGATATGTTCATTTCTAAATTATCCCTACTGTCCTTTCCATAAAACATTGCTACCATCTTACTACTTTGAAACAAATTGCCATGCAATCTTAGAACATTGTTTATTAAAGAAATACCGATAAACGTGCAGCTGTGACCACCTATCATTCGACCATAACCATAGAATCTTATGGCGGGTTTTACAGAAGAAGATAGGAAGGGGAACCTAGATTCCAACAATGCAATTAATCGTTTAACCCTTTACCCAACAAACCGGCCAAAACCGGCCAAATAAAGCTTCAACAGCCTAAAATATCTTCGGTCTGTCTCAATAAAACCATACAAATATGGATATCATTGGAACCGGCTCATTGACCACATTGTGATGGTTATAGTTATGCCCTGTGCCAATGCATTCTCTTATATATGCGAGTCGACCATATGTCGCCTCGCATATATAAGAGAATGCATTGGCCTAAAAAAAATCTTTTTTTAACACTTTTTACCATTTTTTCTTACATTCTTTAACAATTTTATAATTTTTAATGTGTTAAGCCAATGCATTCTCTTATATATGCGAGGCGACCTATGGTCGACTCGCATATATAAGAGAATGCATTGGCACAGGGCCGTTCTGTTGGGTAAAGGGTTAACAGAAATTGCCCAACCTGTGGATATGCGGGTGGGTCCAAGGATGTTGTTGAACTCCTGGTTATAAGTTTTTTTAAGTTTCCGCTCACTTCGCTCAGACGGCACTAGCCAAGAAGGAAGACGTTTTCGAAACTGATCGATCGGTCTACAGCCACTATAATTCTCCTCGATATTAACCAAATCGGCAGATGATAGTTGGTATTCGCTTGTCATGTATTCTTTAGAAATCTCAGAAAGCAAGTTTGACGACTTATCAATTTTTATTGAACTAAGGTATTTAGTGAAATCTTAACAGAAATAACTTTGCCTTTTTTGCCCTCGTCTCAGTTTCAAAGCACCCCTCAATCTTTTCAAATTTTTTTGTTGGGCATCAGCATATAAGGCTCGTTGAATGGAGTGATGTTTACCAGTCAATTTAAACAGATCTTTTTTTTTCATATCCTTTCTTAGACAGAAATGATAAATTAATTTATACCCATGTTTTTTAACGTGAGAGGCACGATTAATTTCGGAAAAGAAAGATTTGCATGAAAGAAATAAGCGATTATCGCGAACTATCATATCACTGGTGATTCTGTCTATGTCAACAACACTTGCTTCCAAGATTTTATGCACTATTATATGGCAAACTAAAAAACGTGAGAATAAACAGTAGTGATGGGCGGTTAACCGAGAAAACAACTCTGTTTCGGTTTTTAACAATAAACCGAAAACCGACCGACGCGATTCTGCTCAAACCGACATTACGGTTTTTTTTATATGTTTATTTTTCACTTAAATCAACTTATTATACCTCCCCAGGTACTTATTAGTTGATATTGTTATCAAATTATCGGCCTCTCTGATCAATATTATATCGGAATGTGTCCATTTCGTCTCAGATATGTGTTGTTATAATATCGTTGGCGACTGTTTTTGTTCTATTTCAAAACATGGCCGAACAAAATTACGAACAGGGTTCAACAAAAAGCCCTGTTTGGAGTTATTTTACGCATCTAACTGGAGACGACTCCAAAAAATGTCGCTGCTTAATATGTCATAAAAACGTCGCTTAAGCCAGAGTCCGGCTAACTATATGAATGCCGAACATAAGTCCAAATAAGGTGATAATCGCCAACCAAAAAAATGGAAGCGTCTGCTAACTCGAAAACTAAACCAAGTAAATGGTATGAACACTTTGATCGTCTGGACATTCCGATGTGACGTAATCTGGTAGAAGTTTGCAGCCATGTGCATATTGTAAACTATGTCGCAACACAGATATCAAAGCGATCACACCGCAGTCATTGAATGTGGGTCAATCATGCACGTGTCAAGAATTGTTACACAGTCAGGTTAAGGACGCCCACTGTTTGTGAATTTGCTGCTGCTTGCGGTTGAATTCTCAGATACTAATGCATATAATATGATAAATATGTTTTAAACATGTCAGGAAGGGATAAACAAGTGAAGATGGGGGTGTTTATTTTTTTAAATACCGAATTGTATCATCTTATCGCGTTGGATTCAGTTTCCGTCGGAATTTTGTCCCGTTGTTTACCTGTGATCGCAGTTCCTTCCTAAAATATTCAACGTTATCGGGACATTATTGACTCTAATTACGGTGATTACTTTGAAAGTATATACTCAAATTGTATGTATTTCAGTATAATTTCACTATATAGTAAAAAAAAACGAAAACCGAACCGAAACCGAGGTTTTTTCTCCCAGAAAAACCGAAACCGAACGTAAAAAATAAAAACCGCCCATCTCTAATCACTATTGACAAATTAACTTAAATTGATGCCTGACAAGCGTTTGAAACCTGCTCGATGTACCTTTCTATAGCTACCCTATAATTGGTAACTGGCAGTTTGTTGCCACGATACACAGAGCAACGGATGACGCCTGACATGATAAAATCTTTCGACAGCTTGATGATGACATGACTAACAAAATGTAAATGACACTTGTCAAAGAGATCCCAGGCCTCTCCGAGGAGAGAGTTCAGTTCACCAAGAGATCCCAGGCCTCTCCGAGGAGAGAGTCCAGTTCACCAAGAGATCCCAGGCCTCTCCGAGGAGAGAGTCCAGTTCACCAAGAGATCCCAGGCCTCTCAGAGGAGAGAGTCCAGTTCACCAAGAGATCCCAGGCCTCTCTGAGGAGAGAGTCCAGTTCACCAAGAGATCCCAGGCCTCTCCGAGGAGAGAGTCAGTTCACAAAGAGATCCCAGGCCTCTCCGAGGAGAGAGTCCAGTTCACCAAGAGAACGAGTGTCTTTTTCGTAGCTAAACTGGACTTCTCTTTAACACTCAATCTCAGAATGGCATGATCAGTACTGGGTTGAAAAATTCCTAAATTAAACTGGCATTTCTCAGTGGAACCTTTCAGCGCAATACTGATCTCCTTAGAGAGGTTAATTTCTATGAGGGACCTGCGTATCTCTTGTTGACGAGCGATCGACGAATATAAATCATGACCTTTGGTGTTTAAGGTTTGTGCAAATTTGCGGTCATTTTGGTTATTCAACTTGATATTTGTTTTCTTCAAAATACCTACATCTGTTGTTACCTCTATTCTCTGATTAATGCCGCCATTCTGTGACACTAAACAACCCTTGACTTTGGTACAACTTGAATCAGTGCTGGTTGTAATGTTCTTTATGATGATACCGAATGGTTGGTCATCTACGTCACTTATCTCACCAACGTGAATAAGTCTTTGTTGGTGATAAACCAACGGAACATCTACTGATGGTGCACATGAGTCTGGCAATGACTGTTAGTCGTATATCGGATTTGTTGCTGGTGCTGGTGGCTCTGAGGCGATGGTTGCTTGCTCTGCTCTTTTTTTCACCGTTCGTCGGCGTTTTGATGGATTACCTGAAACGCAAATAATATGAGTAGAGTTCACTCTCCAGGCCGAAATACATACACATACAAAATTTCTGTTTGTATATAAGAAGGTGTATGTACATCCAACCGTAAGCCATTGACTGGAGGTAGCGTTGTGTTCAACGCGGTGCCCGACACTATGCTATGAATTTGGACAGTCACTTTAAGCTAGTGTTTCGTGTCTATTTTTATTCGCCGACTACTCGTCGGGGACAGGCGATTTAATTAGATAAGTTGACATTTTATATGTCTGTTAACATGTATTACATGTGTATACATATAGTTTGTGCCACGTTGTGTGGAATTGTTGGATTTGCAAATTTCATGCAATCAGTCTGTATCTTCGGAATGCATAGGATTCAATATTAGTCTTTGCCACGTTTGTGGTATGTTGGATTTGCACGTATCATGCAATCATTCTGTATATCAGGAATTCATAGGATTCCATATTCGTCTTTGCCCCGTTTGTGGTAGGTTGGATGGTTTGTAGTTTCAAACTGTCCGCGTACACTGCCGCTCTGAAGACTGCCTGGTCGTGTATAGATCAGAATTCATCATTGTTAAACCTGCAAAGTTCCTCTTAAAAACAAACAAGCAAAGTTCCTCTTAAAAAGAATTTGACCGCGGCGGGCGGGCGGGAGGCCTGTTTTGCTTATAACTCAACCGTTTATTGACGGATTAAAAAAAATTCGCAGATTTGTCTTGTTGGTGAATTTACAATACATTACCGAAATAAAGTGAGGTTTTCGAAGAACTGGAAAAATATACCTATGGAATGTTGTAGATTGGCATCTAAGGTGTAAGAGGTACCAAAAGTTTTTAGTGAAAATATATTTTTTGTAGGAATACAGTTGAGTTCAAAATGGGTGCCAACAATTTGTTGTTTCGTTCCTTCCGCTTGGCCCCGGGTGGTGGTTCCGCCAATAAAAGAGGGGTTTTGACCAAATTCCAAGCTCCTGTGATGCTATAAAGAGCGTTTAATTTTGTATTTATAATTTTGCAAAGAAAACAATTTATCTTGATATAAGATTTGTCTTATATGTAGTTAATAGTCAATAATATGGTAATAAGTAAATAAATAATATATAACAGTATTTTACGTTATGAAAAGTGTAATGTGATCGTGTTTAAACGGGTACTGTCCGTCAATTTCTATAAATCTAATATCGATAATATATAGAAAAATAAGTTATTTTGAGTCGCGGATGTACATGTTCAGGTTAACAGCCTCTCTTAAAATCAAAGATAATAATAGGGTCGAGATCTCTTAAAAATCAAAGTTAATATATAAAGAGCTTTTAATTTGATATTTAAAATTTTGCAAAGAACATTTTATAATATTAATTCTTACATGCCGTGTAATTAATATGATAACTTAGTCCGCAGGACTGATCGATATCGAACGACTAAGACTAGGTGAACCACCATCAAAGAGCGCTCAAAAACAAGCTACACAAGCTGTGTTGAATTCGACAGCGGGAAGGAGAGCATGGTGGATTTCCTGGACATCGTTGGCCATTCCATTAGATTGAAGTGATTTGTTATGTACTGTTTTTGTTATTTATTGTTCCATGTATAATATTCGTTGAAACAAATCTGATTTTACCAAACTAGTACTTAGTAGTCAATCAGTTAAAATTAGTTTACACTAAACACAAGCTTACAGTTTCGTTGATTCTACCACCCCCAAGCCCCCCCCCCCCCCCAAACCCCCGCCCGCCACGAATTTTAGGAATGTGGGTACTCCAACATCTGGAAGATGTACTCCAACAAAACTGGAATATGATAAAACATTGGTCATAGTCACGCTTTTAACGAAGCAACGAGCGAAAGAGTTAAACATTCCTGCAATGTTTGTCCGACTTAATTTATATACTGATGTCGGAATGGCATATTTCTTAATGTTATTGATATACAATCACCCCGACCCCACTCCCGCATTTTAGCTCCATCATAATCAACTATTCGTTCAACAAAATGAGAGTTTCAGTGGCACCATAGTAGCAAAGAGCAAAGTCTATGCTGCAGACTAGACTTATCGATTGACTATCGTAATATTTTTAATATTATATCATAACTTCAGTGTTAACTATCTGATTTCTCCGGCTGATGGGTCAAACCATAAAGAAATTGTAATATAAATCACAATTTGCTATTAATATGAAAGTATTGAGTCCAAATTTGTAAGATAAAAGTTTAACTACAGATTACATAGTCGATCACGCAATCTTACATAACGCGATTGACAGCAGCCGCACTGAGAACAATGGTATATACTGCAACGCGCAACATAATTAACTGTAATTCTGCTATACTAGCTGCTATAGGATAATTGGTACCCGGGGGTATGAATGAGTCCAGATTGTAGAGGCACTGTCCACGTCATGTAGTATTAAATATGGATCGGCTTTTTGTGATTTTATCAAGTCTTCTGGCGAATAGATGTCAGATAATGTTAAATCAGTGTTTGTAGTCAATTGTCTAACTATTACACCTGGATGTGGTAGACTATTGTTAGCTAGACTCAGTTGAGTATGGGTCCACCCAGAGACTGGGTCTATTGTATTCAATAAAGTTTAATCTACCCAATTATTTAGAGATTCTATTATCTCGGTTCCTGATTCTGTCATACATGTACATTATGCTAATAAAGCATCATCAGTAACTGATCAAAATTATCAAACATTCATACCGGTCAGTGACACCCTTTCTGAATTTTTTTTACAATTTTACAAGTCCGGAAATATCAAAGGTAATTCATGAAATGTTCAGTGCTCGGTCTACTTGTACATGAAAGTTGAGCTGTATTTTGTTATTTGTTGAAATAACTGAATTACCGAATGCCCATATGAATTATTTGAATGAGGTACATGTACTTACTCGTCATTACTTCCTGCTATACTAGACGGGTCGCTCTCCATTTGAATACCCTTCCCATGCCCAGCTGGTGTGGATGCCAGCAGTCTTTTGCTCCTTCGTGGTTTAGATAGTGCTGTCAAATCATGGGAAGGTCCAGGGTCATCTGTCGGTTCAATTCTCACTGCAGCTTTATGTGGACTACTTCCAGTGCCAAAAGATTCAGTTGCGGTCAGTGTTGTCTCAACAGATTTATGTAGACTACTTCCACTACTGACAGATTCTGTTCCTGTCAAAGTTCTCTCTACATCTGTGCTCCCATCAAAGAACCTGTTAAAAAATAACCAAAACCTATTTTATAAATGGCATTTCATTCACAGGGAGGTGAGGATATTGAGAAATAATAACAAAACCAGCTGACAATACTGAAATTATTTATGCTCTAATATTCAATCTGACAAGTGAATATTACTCCAGCCATACAACTTTTGTGTTTCAAAATACCAATAGCACTGCAACAAATTTAGCCACAGTTAACATATGAAATAGGCTTGACTTTTGAATTATTACATGGCCATCGGGCATAAACAAATTAAAAATCAGTATGCAGATCTTTAAAATCTAACACACAAATTTGTCAAACTATTTTATAAACTTTATTCAAAAGTTAAAACATAACACTCAAGATACTTTGAAGATAGTGATCAAATTAAAAATAATGCCAGATAGAAAGTCTCGGTTGTATGGTATCAAATTCCTAACAGCACCCAAGCCCTTTATTGCAGGTGTTAACCCACTACCCTCTATTCTGAATACCATTTAACAAAGAGTGGGCATAGGGGCCACTGACACCCTTCTTGAACTTGATTGAAATTCTCAAGTCCAAGAAACTTGATTTGCACCTCCCCTTGTGTTAGAACATTCCAACTTATAAATTTTTAAAACTTTAGTTTTCCAACTAATGTAACGAGTACCGGTATATGTGTTAGCAATTTCCAAAAAATTCCACCTTCACAGGGACACCCCTATGAGGTTTGGATTTTTTAGTTGAACGTGAGATACCGGGTAGGAAAATATGAAAAAAATTGGTCTGAAAATAATTACCCACATTTTCTCGTTGGAAACTCTACTACAAGAACAATTACTACCACATATATACATTTGTGGTGTGAAATTGTGTCAAGCAATGAATGACACATCATGTATTGTCCATATACCGGTACAGGGACATGTATACATGTATGATATCCAGACTGGTAACTTGCTTGTGTGGGCACCCAAACTCCCAATTTTGTTTAGAAAAGTGTAAAATATACACATTTTAATAAACTCATGCATGATTGATCATACGTTGTCATTACAGCATTAGTCATCTAACTAAGAATAGTCAGATACCGGTAAGTAGAAAAATCACCATTATATTGCTGCAGTTTGATAATAAAGGGTGGAAATGATCAAATTCCAAAGTTCGCAAGCACTCTCGCATTGGGTTTTCCCCAGGTTGTAATCGAATGTTTCAATCGGAGTATACCCATTTTAACTTTCAATGAATGCGGTGACGCGATGCCGACTGGATATGCACAGCGCACTCCTATTAAAAGGAGGTGCTGTGAAAATCAACACAGGGATCTAATTTGACACTACATTAGCTCTGCCACCACGTGAAGATATCACCCATTGTATATAATAATAATAATGTATATCATTTATATAGCGCTTAATCCCTGGTGTAGCTCTAAGCGCTCAAGGTACCGAGTACCACTGTAGTTTGTCCTGTCTAGATATTTCAGTGCAGAAACCAATTCTGGTTATAGACGCACTGGTCCAGGTGCTACCACGGCCTAGTAACTTTGTAACTCTGACAGGCATGTGGTGACTCAGTAGCGTTCTTTAATGTGCACACAGAGGCGTGTATATATGATTATATATGATTTTTAGAAGAGTTTTTTTTCCAAAACTCGACTTATAATTTGATGGGGGACGGCGGGCGGGCGTGCGGCCGGCCTGTTTTGCTTATAACTCAACCGTTTATTGACGGATTAAAAAAATAATTTTGGTGTCTGAGTACATATTCATGCACGTAAGCTGCAGACATTTATTACAGAGTTATGGCCCTTTGCCATTTTTCACTGATTTTAGGCTCGTTAGCGCAACAACTTCAACAAACGTTATCTGATTCGATTGAAATTTGGGATATAGGTGTCTCCCAAGAATATCTTGGACGAGTTCGAAAACCGGCCTGGTCCGATAAAATTTGATAGAGTTATGGCCCTTAACCCTTTACCCAACAGAACGGCCCTGTGCCAATGCATTCTCTTATATATGCGAGTCGACCATAGGTCGCCTCGCATATATAAGAGAATGCATTGGCTTAACACATTGAAAATTATAAAATTGTTAAAGAATGTAAGAAAAAATGGTAAAAAGTGTTAAAAAAAGATAAGACAAGCATAATTATAGTATTTGAATACCTGCATATGAAATGGGTAACAGTAGAGTACAGTATGCTTTTCACAAACATGATGATATTTGTTATTGCAGCAGACATAATGCAGTATAAATTAATCAGTGGATTCATCAGGATCATTCTTTAATACTCTTTGTAGGCTTCAAAAAACTATTACAATTACATGTAAGTCTTGCCTAGAGTACTTCAATAAAAATATGTGGCATCAGTAAATCACGCTTAATGAGGTGGGATATTCATATGCTACTAGCAAGTCCCAGGTATTGAAGCACAAACATGACAATAGTGGTAATGATTAGATTGAAAAACATATTTTCTCGAGCAAAACAGATTATAATTCTCAATGCCCATGGCAGAAATATATTCACCAGTAATCAGACAGCTGTTTGTATGTTCCATTTCCAAACAAAGTCTGTGCGACATAAAACGGCTTTTCGTTACTTGTCATGTCAATGAGATATGAAATAGGCCACACTAATGTCGTATTAATTAACCAAGGTAGATACTCGAGTGTAACAATTCACACTCTGTCAACAGACTATATTGGTAGTTGTTCTACTTTCAGACAAGATATACCACCATACAGCAAGGAATAGTATAGTCTGATAATGTTTGATGAGCAAAGTTTGAAGTTTTCAATTAAAACATCACTATTCTCTGATATGTGTGTGCACACCGATATTTTTATTCAACTTACAAATTAAACTTAGTGCAAGATCAGTCTTTCCATCTGTGATTGAACTACCCAAAATGGCCTATAATGCAGTAAATTAATCCAATTATGAAAATGCATAAGGTCAAATTTAGTTATTTCCATGTTAGCATCAAGTTGTAAGCACTTAGTACAAATGTGGTATTTTGAAATGCGATTATTATAGCAAAAAAACTATATAAATCCTGAGATAAAATACACATGGAAATGGGACTTAACATGAAATTGAATAACCAAGTCTCTCTCCTACCAGGAATGAAAATATGCCAATCCAATTTAATTCAGTATGAAGTGACATTCATGAAATTCAATAAAGCACTCTTTCTACAAATTTATGCGAATGATGCTAATATGGTAGTAAATTAAAAGTGGTCTTATGAATATTCATATGGTATTTGAGGCATTAATAAAAATATTTGTGACTACAATACAACAAATACCGGTACACCCAGTTGGACCAACTTTCCTTTGTCTCTATCAGTTGGTTAATTTAGTTACATCAAACATGAGAGCTGAATGTAAAAACCTCCTAGATATACAGTAATGCCCTAATTAATCGACTCCATAACCACAGGAGAATTATGGTTAACTTTTCAGGATTGTCGGAAATATGGCTTTGCAACAAGCCATATGTCCGACTAAATCCTGAAAAGTTACCCATAATTCTCCTGTGGTTATGGAGTCGATTAATTAGGGCATTACTGTATATGAAATCAGATTTATAATGACTATTATTGTCATGCACATTCTATATAGCAAAGCTGTAAATTATACATTCCATCCAAAAGATCATAAAAATATGAGAATATCATGAGAACAATGAGTCAGCAAAGGGATATACTTAAATACTTGGTAATTAGGCAACCAATGGGCCTTGTAAATTGCACAATGCAGCACAAACTATTACTATATCATCAACTAGTGAAAGCAATGTGATTGGAAGAACATTCTGTAGAATGCGATATACTTTCATTCGTCCAATTGCGCGTTCCACATGAATTCTGAGGTTTGCTATTTCTTTCGTCGTCTTGGTCTCCTTCTGTCATTTGTTCTTTACCCCGAACACCAGGTGGGATAACAAGATCTGCATTATGGACTAACAGGTCTTCTGTTATGGTGAACCCTTTGTCAGCCATGTATTGATCATACTGTTCAACTAATTGCAAAAAACCACTATTGCGAACAATGTGTTGATCTGAGGCTCTTCCACCCCAACCTTTTGATAGGAAACTAATGCATCCTCTGGGTATTATACAAACAAGGTATTTGACTGTGTTACTTTTTTTATAGTCTGACCATGTTTGTGCTTGTATCAACCGGTTTCTTGGCCTCTCAATGTGAACTTCTGTGCAGTCAAGTATTCCTCGACAGCGTGGATACAATTTTCTAAACTGGTCTGGTAAATTTGTAAACACATTTTCCTTAGATGGAAAGTGTATCAATGGTTTAAGTAAGTCAGATAGAGCCTTGATCCAAGCTGTGAAGTACATGCTCACACTGGACGGTGGTATGTTGAATCTAAAACCTAGGTCTGTGTGAAGTAATCCCAGTCTTAATTTAACCAACACCATGAGGAACTGCTCTTTCTTTGTAAGAGAGGGTTTTCTCCCCATTCTTTTTGGTGTTGATTTAAATTTCCTCTTGGTTCTCGCCAACTGCTTTGGACGCCATTGTCTCATTTTTGCCACTTTTGGTTCAATATAATTAAATATCACGTTTAACGTTGGCTTATTGGGAAGGCCGGTATAAAATTTAACTGTTTTATGGTCTTTCATAATAACCGAGTGCATTGTTCGAGTTTGCTTTGCTTTTCTTGGTGTGAAAGGTGTACTTGGTGTTGCAGTCTGAACAGTTTTCATTTGAACCAATTCCCTTTGTAACTCATCAATATGCATTTCTTTTTTATAACAGCCTGGGCACTCACAATTTATACTGCAGTCACATTTGAATTTAGTACCATAACTGTGTTCTGGGGCAGGTGATGAAAACTTTTCCTTATCTGGAGTCATTGAGCAACTGGGACAGTTACAATTATCAGTTTGGAGACACTTTGTGGGAAATGTATAGCTATGCTCCGTGGCAATCATAGGGGTGCTAGTTGAGGGTCCTGGGCAAGTGTAGCTGTAGCCATGTTCCATGCTAATATTTGGTGTGACAGATATGTGTTCTGTGGTACACGTATCTGCCGATAATGCTTCTGTTTCCACACTGACCATAGGTACTACTAATGAAGTGTTGACATATGTTGACAGAGATTTTCTGTTAGAGTCATCTTCAGGCACACTTGTCGCACTTTGAACAGGTGATGACAGAGAAGACTGCAGAATTTCACCCTCTGTACATGTATGTGACACACCTACATTCTTTGAAATTTCAGTGTCAGTAATATCTAATTTTATCTTCTTTTTGGGTGGTGGCTTTCTTCGTATTGAAGGTGAGGGTCTATTAAATAATTGTCGACGAACTTTTCCAGACCCACTCTGTTGTGCATCTTTCCCCATAAATAGTGTAGGATAAGGGTTCTCAACTGAGGGTTTCATGTCAATAAAATGTAGTGAACAGATTCTACTTTGAGCATTTGGCTTCCAGACATCTCCAGTAATTTTGGCTTTCCTTCCCAGTTTTTCTACCCATTTATCTAGAGATTCTTCATCAGATGGAAATGAATACAACCTAAATGGTGGTGGACAAAAACATGAGCCAGTAAAGTTAACACATTTGTGAACTGGACATAGTTCCTTTTTCCATTGTTCAAGTTTCCTTGCACCATTTTTACAAGTCTATACAGCTCATGATGATCTGGGCATGGCTATAATTTTGCTTTACCACCACCACCAAAGCTGGTTAGTACATCTAGTTAGTTTAGTTAATGAAAAGAGTAGACTACTAGCAGACAACACTGAACATAGGTATTATATATATGCAGGCACCTGGAAAATATGAGAAAATATGTAAAAGAAATATGCAAAGCATTGTCCACGTAGCAAGCAATTACACAATGCATATTAGAAGGATAGAAGGCGTGCAATTTGTTTGAAACTATAATTAATCTTAGTCTTTAAATTGACAACCCCTAGGAAATATTTACCCTATTTGATTCTGAAAAGCATAAAATGCCCCCCCCCAGTTCCTTTTTCCATTGTTCAAGTTTCCTTGCACCATTTTTACAAGTCTCTACAGCACATGATGATATGGGCATGGCTATAATTTTGCTTTACCACCACCACCAAAGCTGGTTAGTATATGTAGTTAGTTTAGTTAATGAAAGAGTAGACTACTAGCAGGCCTCGCATTATCAAAATCAGTGCGAGGCTGCCAAGGAGGCCCCGCAAAAGAATTTACGAGGCTGCTTTTGTTCGTTGGGGGCCTACATTTGTTTATAGAATCCAAATTAACCTAAAATTGGCTATTCCAAAACTGCTAACCGACAGTGACATAAATATTTTACTAAATTAGTAAAATTACTACTATTTTGTTTAGGCGAGAGATTAATGTTGATGCATTTCCTCGACATAGTTTGCAGTATGCCTTCGTGACAAATGACCGACCTTTATCATCAACTGTTGTTTTAATTTCAAAGTTGTCTTTAAAAGTAAATTTGTCAAACGTAGAGACAAGAATTGTTTTGTCTTTCTTAACTCTTTCGTTGCCGAGCTAATTTTACACCTAAATTGCCGGAGAATTTATGAGAAAACTGATTTTATTGTGGAAAAGTATGATACAATGAATAGTCTTCTTCTTATGAAATAATGTTTCAAATATCAAGGACATGTATGTATGTGATTAGCCAAAGAATTGCGGGTGAATATTTTGCCGAAGAATATTCACGACAATTAAGGGGCATAACTCCTTGTAACCCAAGGGAAATAACTCCAAATAAGGATTTTTTTGCAATAATCCAATTGAAAAATACCCCACAACCTGCTATATTCAATATTGGTTTTCTGAGACAGTATTCCAACGATGATGATCTGATAAATCTTTCTACTGTCTTTCTCATTTAAAAAACTTGTAAGAGTAAATTAGGGTCTAGTTCTGTTATAGCTGGACCATATGTGACGAGCTACACAATGCAGCAGCCGATTTAGACTTTAGTTGCGACAGTTTACTACGAAAATAGCTAGGTTTTTTAATTGAGGAAAATGGCAATTTTGACTGTCAAAAACAAAACAAAAATTGTGATATATAATTAAATCTCTAACTACAAGCTTATCATCATTGTGCTATAAATACAATAACAGAAATAACACATATGCATGTTGTCTAAACTGTCACTGAGGCACGCTGGGGCCTGTGGGAGTTTATAATCACGCCGTTTGTTTTAATGAATTACGTTTTTACCTTGAAAAATAGGTGATTCATTCAGCAAAAACGGCAATTTTGACTATTAAAAAAAATAATAAAACAATCTAAAGTACACATAATCTTTATTGTAATGTCAGGTTGTCATACTATCATGTTTAAATTAGTTAATGCATTGGTAAAATGCAGATCTTTCATATAAATAATTGTCTAAAATATTTTTCTTAAATTGTCGGCCATTTTGGATTTCCGACTGCGGATCTTACATTATGTTTACAAACTTATTTCATTATTTTAATTTTCAAACGTCTTAAAAAGGATTAAAATTCAGATACATACTGCAGAATTTAATTAGAAACAATTAAAACAATAATTTTATGAAACTTGAAAAACTTTTTTATTATTGTCATTCAGTTGTGATCAAAATAATTACGGTTACAATTATGATTTAGATGCACGTTCCGGACCCCGGATTGAGTCCTCTTGACCGGAACCCGCCGTGTGGTCGCGTGGTTGTTGACGAGGCCGCCGAAGAGACCTCGTTGACTTGGTTACGGGGCCGGGCGGCCGCGGCCTCGTGATAATGAGAGGCCTGACTACTAGCAGACAACACTGAACACAGGTATTATATAATTGCAGGCACCTGGAAAATATGAGAAAATATGTAAAAGAAATATGCAAAGTATGTCCACGTAGCAAGCAAATACACAATGCATATTAGTGTAAACATATTTTTATTTCCAAATCCAACATAACATAATATACAGATGATACAAATATGCAAAAATAGAAGAGATAATGTATGGAAATGAGGATCAGACAACAAGCCCGAGGGCTTATATGAAGTCTTCTCCTCTTTGGCGACATGCCCCTTCCCAAATAAGTGAGGGAGGGGTATCGATCAGACAGCAAAGGATAGAAATAATGTTTTTTAAAGGAGAAGTAACTAAGTTTGAGTTAGGGATGGAAACAGGGGGAATATAGTGTTAGGGATAGCATGAGGCAGAGAGATAGTGAGAGAGAGAGAGAGGGGTGCATATTAGAAGGATAGAATCTTAGGGGGGGGATCAGACAGTCCACTCTAAGAAATGAGTTGCATGTCTTCTTGGAAGCTAAATGAGGATTATGTAAGTTGATTTGAGTGAAAATAACCAAAAAAAGTGAGATATCAATATTATCATTATTTTCTTTAACTATTATTTGTTATTTCAATCTTGATTACAGATCATGTATGGCGTCTCATGTCAGCCGAAACATGTTATTATTATCGATAAGTGCATGTTTATTAGCCAAACTATGCATGTATATTGCTCTTGTTTCCATGACACTGGTCGAATCGAACTGAAGACAACATAACTCGTGAATGTCACGCCCCCTTTTGTCAAGGAACTTCTCATAATTTACTGATAAATAGCGAGTATTTGCGAAAAAACAAACGCAAAAAGCATATACGTGATACACTCAATCCATCTACTGCGCGAAACCTACGTGTATTGTATGTAAACAGGGTGATTGTTTAATTTGTTTCATGAAGTTGTCGCACATGCGATTGTGAAACGAACTGTTGCCATTTTATTTTGGGAATTCCCAGACTGGAGCCGTATGCTAAAAATAGATGCTACTTGTTAACTTTGACCTCCGGAGACCAAATGGCGGATTCACCGCGAGTAAGTGAAGTCACTTATGCCGCCATGGAGCTTCATTTTACAGTGTGTCTGAAAACCACGTGCGCGTTTGTTTTTGTTTACAATCTGTTGCTATATCGGTCACAACACGGAATTTTATTGTCAGTGGGTCGATTTAATAATCAAATAAGGGAGACAATTTTAGTATGCTTGTTTATGTGGGAGGTCTATATATAACAATATAAATAGTGTAGTATTAATTCACGTGGAAATAGTAAATACATCGTATTTTATTTTTCGGGATTTGGAAAATAAATCAAGTGAGTTTCGTCGGGGGATTTTGAGGTGGGGCGGGCAGGGGAGTGGAAACATGCCTATTTTTCGCTTTGGCCTTACTCTCAAGTTGGTGAATGGCTGTAAATGGGAGATATACAGCTGACCATTTGCTTATTAAATTTTAATTTTCTCTTTATATTTTTGAACCATTATTTTTTTCCCTTGAGAAATATGTCGATCTGAAAAAGTCATCAATCTGGAAGCAGTGGTATTTTGACTTAAAATCTCGAAGCAAATAAATTAAGAGACTTACCATCAAATCAGGTGTTAAAGCTTTTTCCAAGGAGGTTTCTTCAATTAAGGGTGAAGTTTTGACTGGAGAGCAAGTTTTGCCAGCATATGGAGAGTCACCTGGGTATTCAAAGTTAAATGAATGTCTTAAAATTAAAGATGGATTATCTTTTTAAAGAACAAATTTTAAATAGTTGCGTGGGTATAAAATAATAACTATGAACTGAAGACCCATGTCTGGAAAAGCTTCAATCAATTTTATTTCGAATATTAAATCGGGACCGTTTATGTTACTATTTTTAGAACAGACCATTCGGTTGATACCATATTGCGATATAGAGCACTGGGCTGTTCTTAAGGCTACGCACCGAAAGTCAAATGTGCCAGATTGATTGTTTGCATTGTTTTGTTCCACAGATATAAGCGATAATGAGTATAATTAACGTTTATTTGTGACAAAATTGTACAATAAAATTTCTAGTCTCTGTTGATAGTAACCACTGTTGTTCGTTAGCTGAACAAACACACCTTTTTAGACCAGAAAATATTCGAAATAAAATTAATATTAATCGATAGAAGCATTTCCGGACAGGAGTCTTCGATTCATATCTAATATTTTATAGCCCTGTAACTATATAATACATGTTTACAAAGAGATAATCCACCTTTAATAGTGATTTCACTCTATATCTGACTCATTGTAAAATATTAGTATGGATGGAATTTTTTTCTGAACTTAATAATACAATGTAGGTTTGACATTATTATTATTATACACATAAGAGTTGGATAGTGTACATGGTGTGTGACATGTATATATATATATATAGCTAAAGTTATAATAATGTACTTACCCTGCAAAGCAAGTGCAGTATGCACTGTGTACTGAACCTGTGGTCTTGTCAATTGCCACCCATATCTGGTGCGGGTTGTTCTTCAGTCTATCAGATGGCAAGGATGAGCTTTTCTGAAAATAGATATCTGACTCTTCAACAACCGAATGAAAGAAAACTTCCCCTAACCATTTTGAGTCAAAGTACGAGTATGCTTTCCCCTCCTTGTAGTCACTTAACATTCTTTTTGCAAGATTACGGTGCGATTCATCAACATGAGTTAACAGCTAAGTTGATATCTCAATGGACATTGTCTGTGGCCAATATACCATGCCCTGCTTCTCACTAACCATCTCAATGGACATCGTCAGTGGCAATATACCATGCCCTGCTTCTCACTAACCATCCCAATGGAGATCGTCAGTGGCCAATATACCATGCCCTGCTTCTCACTAACCATCTCAATGGACATCGTCAGTGGCAATATACCATGCCCTGCTTCTCACTAACCATCCCAATGGACATTGTCAGTGGCCAATATACCATGCCCTGCTTCTCACTAACCATCTCAATGGAGATTGTCGGTGGCAATATACCATGCCCTGCTTCTCACTAACCATCTCAATGGAGATTGTCAGTGGCCAATATACCATGCCCTGCTTCTCACTAACCATCTCAATGGAGATTGTCGGTGGCAATATACCATGCCCTGCTTCTCACTAACCATCTCAATGGAGATTGTCAGTGGCCAATATACCATGCCCTGCTTCTCACTAACCATCCTGCAGTCAGATGCTTCTTGTTTTTGTAGTTTAGCATCTGGTGGAGAGGGTTCCCCAGGAATATTTTGTAGCTGTGTTCAGTAAACACTAAAGCACATAGTTCATTCTTTCTCATGGATTATTTCAGTTTTCTTTTTCTAAGGAAGTCCTTTAATTCAGGGACTTTCCATCGTTTAACCCTTTGAGTGCCATGGGGCCGATCTCATCGAGGGGCCGATCTCATCGAGGGGCCAATCTCATCGAGGGGCCGATCTCATCGAGGGGCCGATCTCATCGAGGGGCCGATCTCATCGGCCCTAAACCTACAGAATAAGTCTGTTAAAGAATATGAGAATAAATTATTAAAATTGTAAAAAATAAAATAAAAATATTGTTAGGCAATGCATTCTCTTATATATGCGAGGCGACCTATGGTCGACTCGCATATATAAGAGATTGCATTGGCACAGGGTATATGGGTTGATACAAAAATCGACCTGGCACTCAAAGGGTTAATGAAAACATCCATACGTTTGTTGTCCTCGCCCCAAGGACAAATTACTGTGGTAATCGTCCCTGATGCGGACATTGACTTCTGGGTATATCGAGTTTATATATAACTTCAGACAGTTCGCAGTTGCGAGCATGTGGAAAACACCACAATATTCATTCTTGTCCTCTGTGTCACGAACAAGTTGTTCGGAGAAAATGTCTGCGTTTATTGTATGTAAATCTGTTCCATATTGCTCGAAATGTTCTACAACCTCGACGATAACCCTGCATCTTAAACAGACAGCAATTAATCAACACCGCCAATCTCCAGCAGAACACCAGCAGAAATGATTCCAAATGATAACAACCGACGTACTTGATGACTTATATAAAACATAAGCGTGTCGATTGCGTGATTGATGTCGTAACAGTAAACAGGTGCATTATGGGCTTGTCAAATTATTGAAGTTAGGAATAATTATTGATACCATACAAATGAGCTGGTAAACAATATACAGCGACATAAATATAATAAAACCAGTCATACCATGCAAAGCGACTATACTGTCACTGGAAGCATATATAGATACAAATTGTAGTGGGGTGGGCCATATGTACATGTGGGGGGGGGGGGGGTAGATAAGGTTGACTTATGTGAAGCAATATAAAATAGTATGATAGCGAATTAGTGTCGCAAGATAATACTTAATACATGCACGTTAGCAAAAATGTGTGTAGATAAATTACATAAAAATTTTGTGTCTGCCAAAACAAAATAAATAAACAGTAGGCTGTCATAAACAATCTTTTGTTTAATAAAATAATAATAATTTAGACAGAACCAAGGACGTCAAATGGTTAAACCATGGACTTGCTCAATTTTCACTGCTCCAGCACACATGTTGTATAATTATTGAAGGGTTATTAGGAAAGCCGTTAGAATGAGGGTAAGTCCTAAACCACTGGTATGCATCCAGACAATGTCATTTCCTGGATACATATTGTGGAGTAAGTCATAAGGACTATCACAGTTAATGTGTTATATTGTTAGTCAGAAACTAATGTATAACATGCAGCCGTTATACCATATCAATACACATAAATAACATGCAGCCATTATACCATATCAATACACATAAATGTATAACATGCAGCCGTTATACCATATCAGCTACACATAAATGTATAATATGCAGCCGTTATACCATATCAATACACATAAATGTATAACATGCAGCCGTTATACCATATCAATACACATAAATGTATAACATGCAGCCGTTATACCATATCAATACACATAAATTGGGATCATCAATTATTGATAGTGTTATATTTGGAAGCCGATGTTGCATATGTAAACAATAAACTGTAACACAATAATTGGATGGGAATCGCAAATTAATTTTAAAAGGTACCGTTAGAAATCATAGGTATATTATGTAGATGAAATCATAGGTATATTATGTAGATGTAAATATTATAGTTTACAGCTACACCTGAATGGAAATCAACTGTTAAAGATGGATTATCTCTTTAAATAATTTTTTTTAAATAGTTTTGTGGGTATAACATAATAGATATGAACTGAAGACCCCTGTCCGGAAAAGCTTCTATCAATTAATATTGATTTTATTTCGAATATTAAATCGGGACCGTTCATGTTACTATTTTTAGAACAGACCATTCGGATGATACCATATTGCGATATAGAGCACTGGGCTGTTCCTACGGCTACGCAACGAAAGTCAAATATCACATATTGATTGTTTGTATTGTTTTGTTCCACAGATAAAAAGCGCTAATAAGTAATTGTTACATAAAATTTCTGGTCTCTGTTAACGGTAACCACTATTGTTCGTTAGCTGAACAAACACACCTTTTTAGACCAGAAAATATTCGAAATAAAATTAATATTAATCGATAGAAGCATTTCCGGACAGGATTCTTAGATTCAAATCTAATATTTTATACCCCGGGTAACAATATAATACATGTTTACAAAGAGATAATCCACCTTTAATGTTATCCTGTTATTGTCAGATACTAATATATAACATTCATCCGTTATATCATAGCAGCTACGCATAAATGCGTTTATACTGTTATATTTAGAAACCAATGTCGTATAAGTATACAATAAACTGTAACAGCACTGGAATCATTGATGCTCTGCACCTCACACTGTTATATTTAGAAACCAATGTCGTATAAGTATACAATAAACTGTAACAGCAGCAATAAATGAATGGGAACCCCAGATTAATTTTATCAGCTTTTTCAGTTTTTAGAAACCAAAGAGTATATTTGTAAACATTATACTGGAACACTAACAGCTAAAATGAATGGGAATCTCAAATAAATTTACAAATAAGTTTTACGGTAACAATTGCATGCGATTATGGAAAGGACTCCACAATTATTTCTAACTAGTGATTTTTATAAGAATAATGTGCTGAACTTAAATCAAAACTTGAGCTACGTATGGTCTGCATTGTAGATTGATTGCTGTAATTTGTAAACAGTTATCATAATGGTGCTTACCACGTAAAATATACTCCCGATTCCGTACATCATTGTCATTTGTAAACACTCTTCATGATAGAGTTCATAAGGTAAATTATTTCCAATTCCATGAATAATCTCAGATTCCACGAATGGCATGTTGAATGTCCGTGTAGATTATTATTTGATGTATAACCGAGAAGTAAGGCCAAAAAAAAGTGTTGATTCTCGGGCAATTTGTTTTGAGAATTGATGAGGGAATGAGGGATTATTATTTTTTTTTATTTTTTGTTTTTTATCATGGAATAATGCCCATAGTTAGCATGGGTTATTATACCTTCCCAGGTTAAGAAAATCTAAGGAGAACATTGTTTTGATATAAACTAATATATTCCACTATAAAGAATGACCAATTATCACATTATACTACCCGTATATCAAATCTGAAATAAAGAATCACATAAATCTATGAAATTGTACTATCCATACATCATATAGGGATATACCAGATATATATGCACTAGTACAATGTATATTTCAATTTCTGAACCATTGTTGATATATTTGTTATATGTATATACCTTTTTTAGTATCTATTTATATCAGACCTGTTTACTTTCTTAATTGGAAATAGGGAGATTTGTCCTCAGAAATAGGGAAATTTAGTTAAAAATATGGAGAATTTTTTCAATGTCAGTAACATGGAAAACACTTCATATTTTTTATTTAAATGTCATAGACTGTTTGTTGCATTTGGCGAGTGTGTCAGTTGGTCATGATTTACTACCATTTCTGAAACATTTCTCCGTGATCGCAAGATGATATTCAGTTAACCCTTTACCCAACAGAACGGCCCTGTGCCAATGCATTCTCGTATATATGCGAGTCGACCATAGGTCACCTCGCATATATAAGAGAATGCATTGGCTTAACACATTAAAATTTATAAAATTGTTAAAGAATGTAAGAAAAAATGGTAAAAAAAAGATATTTTTTAGGCCAATGCATTCTCTTATATGGTTGACTCGCATATATAAGAGAATGCATTGGCACAGGGCATAACTGTAACTATCACAATGTGGTCAAGGAACCGGTTCCAATGATATCAATATTTGTATGGTTCTATTGAGACAGACCGAAGATATTTTAGGCTGTTGAAGCTTTATTTGGGCATTTTTGGCCGTTTTGTTGGGTAAAGGGTTAAATTTGTTTATAATAGTATACATACACTAGATCCCATCCATCTTTCCAAATAATTAGTGGATAATAAAGTAGGTCTTAACTTTTAAGATTATCTTAAGACATCCCACCCCAGTCTTTTTACGTTTGTCAAGCACCCTGTTTTGCTTAGTACAACATTGCGGTTATTTTAGTTTATTCACTGAATTGACACTAGAAACAGTTCTAATTGCTGTGAATCGTGAACTAAATGCCGACTTGTTCATTAGTCTTGTTTTGGCACAACTTTTTTATCTTTCCCCTCTGTGATGTTCTGGATTGCACAATACTTATAGGTGTGAAAAGTGTGATGTATGTATGTATAAACGATTCGTGGACCTCAATATTTCGTGCTATTGAATTTGAATAAATATGTTAAATGTAAATTCACGATGGAGCCCATGCATTTGAATGCTAAATCGATTATACTGATAAAAGAGGGTGTTGCAGGTAGACAAAGGGACTCTCCATTGTGCACAGGATCGGATCTGGTGTGAAACATGAAGATGAGGATCAAATCAAATGTTTCTGGTCCGTCCACATTAAACTGCATAAAAATATTACCCTCATTTTCTTGAAGAAAATCTTACACCTATGAGAACTCGACAGTTTAAAGATGGCGACGATTGAGCTGAATACGAACAGTATTAGTTGCGCTGGTACAAGTGAATTTAGATTACTCTTGCTCAAAGCACAATTGCATTCTTATACATGATTACACATTAACAGAGTGGTTGCTTGCAATTAGTTCGTACAGAGAATATTTGTAAGACTTTGTGTATAGAGTGTCTGCTAGTAACAACCAGGCTGGGTTATCTCCCTTAATCTGCCTGTGGACGACACATACATCCAAGCCTTATTCAGCAACCAGGACGTTCTATCTTCCTTAATCTGCCTGTGGACGACACATACCATACATTGGAGCCTTATTCAGTTAGCAGGCTGGGTTATCTTTCATCATTTGTATCCTAATAAAGATAAACAAAATGGATGTATTCCTATCTATGATGGAACTCTATATACAAAATCAATCTTGCAATTTCTGATGGCAGAACTTGGAAAGACATTGTTAATCGACGTGACTACCTTGTCGAAGAATTCTTCACTGATAGCCGACTGTTAAGAATATTTTCTGATTTTTTGCCAATGTCTTAACTGGCTGCTGTCTGTACGTATTGTCGAATTGCCATCATGTTGTTTTTTAGCTCACCTGAGACGAAGTCTCCGGTGGAGCTATAGTCATCACTCGTCGTCCATCCGGACGTACCAACATTTGGAGATAGGTTGCTATTGAGTTATGCGGCTAATATATTTAATGTGGCTAAAATTTGTGGCTATTAAGCAGTGGACAAACTTTTATGTGGCTATCAAGTAGTTAAAAGTAATATAATTTCTGATTGTGGAGTCAGAACATGTAGGAATTATAGCAGAAGTAGCTCATTGAAACCCAAAAACCTGTAAACAGCAACTAGGACAGTTGAATAGGAGAAACTGACATGTCTGTGATTGGGTAGCTAGCCACATAACTGTCTGAACACCTCCTAATGGCCCCTATAGACAGATCATGGAGGTCCAAATCTATGGACTTTTTGTTTCCAACTATTAAGTGACCAAAAAATTAATTATGCTGATATGGCCAAATAGATCATTTTAAAGGGTTGATCTCAACTCAGTTAGGTGGCTAGCCACGTAACGGAAATCAGCCACCCAACTATCCATTTTTCTTAATTGTCAATTGCGTCACATCAAACTAGACAGTGTTCAGTCGGCAGCGACACTTCATGTCTTTGATGATCAACATAAAAGAAACTGCGCCTACACATGCATACATTGGGTTCAGTTCAGGTCATGATATTCACCGGCAGTGCATGACTGATGGCATCATTAAAGGAACAATGCAATAAGGCTTTAAGAAGTTAATATGTATCAACTGTTGCAAGATTACGTGATAATATGGCCGTGCAATGGCACTGCTGTCATGGTAGCACATAGGTAGTGCTTTTTTCCTCCGACTAATCGAATAGCAGATTTCGGGATCGACTAATTTAATAATTGCGTCAAATTGACTAGTGGATTAACCCTTTACCCAACAAACCGGCCAAAAACGCCCAAATAAAGCTTCAACAGCCTAAAATATCTTCGGTCTGTCTCAATAACACCATACAAATATGGATATCATTGGAACCGGTTCATTGACCACATTGTGATGGTTACAGTTATGCCCTGTGCCAATGCATTTTCTTATATATGCGAGTCGACCATAGGTCGCCTCGCATATATAAGAGAATGCATTGGCCTAAGAAAAAATTTATAGTATTTTTCTACATTCCTTGACAATTTTATCATTTTTAATATGTGTTAAGCCAATGCATTCTCTTATATATGCGAGGCGACCTATGGTCGACTCACATATATAAGAGAATGCATTGGCACAGAGCCGTTCTGTTGGGTAAAGGGTTAATTGTTTCAACACTGACATGAAGGAAAGTAACTCATCCTGAAGCTTCTTCATGGTTTCTACTAGGGGTTGTGTGGCCGTATTTTGGAAGCACATACCAGGTGCCCTGTCGGGAGATGTTTATCACTGAAAAGTAGCCATTTTCTTGCGCTTGAGACGAGCAGGAACATTTAAGCTTCGAATAGAAACCAAATTAGTTACATCATGAGCAGGGATCATTGTCACATTAACGTTTTTTGATGCCTGCTTTCTTTGTATTTCGTTCAGTGACGATCAAAACAATTTGTTGTAACAATCAAAAGCCATTTCTCAGACTGAGATGACCTCATGCTGGATTCATATAATGAATAATTAATTGGATAGGGAATAACTATTAAACATTCGCCCAACAAAGCGTAACCCATGCAGGATGGTGTAGACAAATGTCCACATGGTCCGCGCTACTGAATATGTCTTGTTCAGGCACCAAGTGTAGGATTCCTTGCAATCTGTTAAAAAATGATCAGTGTCTGTGATCGCTTGTTCTGTGTAAAAAGCGGACTGACCAAGGTCTGTGGCTATTTTGTGGCTCATATTAAGTCAAAGTTGGAGGGGAACGAGGCTGCTGGACGGCCGTACTTGCGGAAACAGTGGCTTCTCATACAGCTCATGGCATGATGAGATGCAATTGTTTTTATCCAACAGTAGTTTCCCCAAGGGTTTCTATTATCTGTTTTGCTCTAGCTATCATATCTGAATATCTTAGTTGATCTTTGTCAGATGTTTGAGGTCTCAATAGTAATGTTCACTTTGATGACAGGCTGGGCACCCGGCTCATTGTATCCTTTCTGCGACATGCGACGGTGTTTCTTACTACGTTGCTGAACATTAATAACTATTTCGTGAAGTTCAGGGTCTTCCCTAGAACAAGCCTGTACCGCAGTTAGCTTAGTACAACATGCACAATTATTTTATTAAGTTAATTGACACTATAGTTGTAATTAATGAATGAAGACCGCTTTTATCACGATGGATGTAACTATGGCAAATATAGAAATTTATTCATGTCCGAAAAGTAGTTGCTCCATTAAATTAATAACCGCATATGTCTTACTTTTGTGTCTGCATTGATTTTTATTGTTTTGGTGTTCAGGTCGACCACAACACCCTTCAGGCCGACCACAACACCCTTCAGGCTATAATACGTCCGTTTGTTCAAATTATGATTTTGAATTGTGAATTGTATAAAAAGTGTACGAACGGTAGTTTACTCCATTAGGGTACTAAGTGAATTGAGACACTGTTTTGCATAAATTGGGAACTAAAGGCAGACTCGCTCCAGCATCTTGTTGAGCACACCTTTCTCATCTTTCCTTCCGTATGGTTTTCCATGACACAGCTATAATATGAAGGTGTGAACTGTTAACACGTGTATATAAATATATATATAATTATATATATATAGATTGTAAATAAGTAAACATGGTCCGAAGAATTTGTTGCAGATGAACTTTATTTCGCTAGGCCTTTCAACGCTTGTATGCGCGTATCTTCAGGCGATTGTTCACAACATATGGCATCAGTCTCTTCAGTGTTTGTACATCGATGAAGAACTTTGACGGGCGCATTAGATTTCCTCATTTGGTGGATACCATCTGGGTCAGATCAAACATCCATTCACACCATTGCTCCCTGATGCTGTCTTTCAGTGGTTGAAGGATGCTGGGAATGACGGCCATGTCGACATTGGAATCTTTCAATTAGGAACGCCGTCTGTTTTGTGCCCACTAAAACTGTCCAGAACCAATAATTATCATTTTCGTCGTAGACCGCCAATTCGTTTGTTATATCAGGACTCGACCCATTCCTGCATTCCATCCACCCCTTATGCTGCACTCGGATGTTGACTCCTGGAGGAAACTTTTCTTTTGGACTCTTAGATATATAACATGAGATAAAGTTGTATGCTATGCCGGTGTTCCATTTTAAAAACTTGCGGAACATCCCAGATATCGGGGTTGTGAAATTGATTGATCGCTTTCGTAGTCTCTGCTATTTGCTCAAAGGCCTCCAGGTTGGAAAGCGGCATTATCTGAAAAATATAGTTTTAAAATTCATAAAGAGAACATTTGCAGGGGAAATATAATGGAATTACTTTAATATAATTTGAAGAAATGAAATTTAAATTAGTTAGCTTTGATGAAGAAATTGGATTGCAATTTGATCATTTGTTGTAACAATATAGAGATCCAGGCGACTGGGAACACTGTAGAGTACAGGGGTAAACCTGTCTTTGGTAACATGGACAACGATGCGTAATAATGCTTGGTACGCATTCCAATGACCACATAAACATAGATATAGCCATAAATTTAATAGAGAAACATAACACGATCTGGTCGTTCATCCAACATAGAAAACTTGCTCGCACCTTGTTCAGTAGGACCATGAAGTGGCTGACGTTTTAGGGAAATCACGTTAAGACTTGGCAAGATGACGTATGTGACGTGTGACGTCACATACCAGGTGTACCTTAACCCCCTACCAGCCAAATTGTTAGATAAAGGAAAGGTTTTTTGTCGAAATTACCCATGATGCAATGTGCATGTAGAGACATGTTTTAATTACCCATGATGCAATGTGTATGTAGTGACATTGTAATTACCCATGATGCAGTGTGTATGTAGTGACATTGTAATTATGGTGAATTTGCCTCTCCACCGATTACTAGACTCTCACAAGGTGGTGACTATCTTTCAGGTATCACTCACCTTGTGTTTATCCTGTTGACACCTTGCAGTTGACACATTTACTCGATCGAGCGATTTGGCTAGACACAAGAGAATCCACACAGGAGATACGCCTTACCATTGTGATATATGCGGGAAGTCATATACTTTATCGAGCGACTTGGCTAGACATAAGAGAATCCACACAGGAGATGTGCCTTACCATTGTGATATATGCGGGAAATCATTTAATCAATCTAGCGACTTTGCTAGACATAAGAGAATCCACACGGGGGATAAACCTTACCAGTGTGATGTATGCGGGAAATCATTTAATCGATCGAGCCACTTGGTGGTGCATAAGAGAATCCACACCGGAGATAAGCCATACCATTGTGGTGTTTGTGGGAAATCATTTAGTCAATCGAGCAACTTCGTGACACATAAGAGAATCCACGACTGATGAGATAAGCCTTACCATTGTGATATACCGTATGCAGGAAATCATTTAATCAATCGAGCCACTGTGATATATGCGTCAAGTCATTTAGTCGATCGATCCACTTGGTGAAACATAAGAAAATCCACAGCCGAGATAAGCCTTACCATTGTGATTTATGTGGGAAATCATTTACTCGATCGAGCAGCTTGGCGATACATAAGAAAATCCACACCGGAGATGAGCCTCACCATTGTGACATATGCAGGAAATCATTTAGTGAGTTAAGCCACTTGGTGAAACATAAGAGAAACCACACCGAATATATGCCTTACCAGTGTGATATATGTGGGAAATCATTTAGTGATTCAAGCCACTTGGTGAAACATAAGAGAATCCACACCGAATCTATGCCTTACCAGTGATGTATGCAGGAAATCATTTAGTCAATTGAGCAGCTTGGTGACACATAAGAGAATCCACACCGGAGATAAGCCTTACCATTGTGATATACTGTATGCAGGAAATCATTTAATCAATCGAGCCACTTGGTGAAACATAAGAGAATCCACACCGAATATATGCCTTACCAGTGTGATATATGTGGGAAATCATTTAATCAATTGAGTAATTATACCACATCTCCCCCATTTTCTAAATGTGCTCCACCTTAAAAGCTATGAGTACTTCAATTTTGTTAAAGGGTTATAATCGTTTTTCATCATAATACTACTTAATGTCCACCCCCCCCCCCCCCCATAATGCATCCTTTTAATAATAATACCAATACTGAAAAGTCCACCCCCCCCACTTATTGTTATCCGTACTTCCCGTAATGTCCACCCCTGAGCATCGGGCTGTCATAAGCCCTGGAATGTAACATATCAAAAAATATATAGAAACATTATAAACTTAACAAGGAGTGGGAAAAACGCCACCTAGTCCCCTTGATACTCAACAATATATACATTTAGGGAGGGGCGATATCCAACCGGCAATGTGCATTATCCCCCCCCAAACAATATTATACAACAGTGGCAGGCTTCTCCACTAGCGCATATCAATACCCCACAAAACACTTGGGAGAGAAACCCTGAACAACAAAAGCCAGTCAGGGAAAATCGCACACTGACCTGGCTACTTGCCAATCTGGACATCTGAACCCCCCTGAGGTCGATATTTATGGACAGATATGCATTTGGGTTGATCTGGCTCATCTAATTAACTAGTTAAACTATATGACTGCCAAATCTTTTACTCGTTAAACCTAGCTATTTCCAATGTTTGTATTAGAGAAAGTACAAACTAATACATATACATACTAGTGATGATTAGATCCATATGACAACTGTTTCAAGGGTAACGTATGTTAAATTCTCAAAATGAATTTATTGTCTATACTACACAGTGATTTATATATTTCCTCAACGCCCTGCGTCCCTAAATTACTGTTTCCACACGCTGACAATTATATCCTTTCCTTCCCCTCACCAAATTAAAGTGCCCCATTTTCCATTACATCTCCCAGCAGGTTAACTAGTGATGAGATGTCATTGACTACATCCATGTTAGCACTGAACAAGTTTATATAAATTTGACAGCTTGTTCCTCATTGTGTACGTATTCACCATTAACCCTTTACCCAACAAAACGGTCAAAACCGGCCAAATAAAGCTTCAACAGCCTAAAATATCTTCGGTCTGTCTCAATAACACCATACATATATGGATATCATTGGAATCGGCTCATTGACCACATTGTGATGGTTAGTTATGCCCTGTGTCAATGCATTCGCTTATATATGCGAGTCGACCATATGTCGCCTCGCATATATAAGAGAATGCATTGGCTTAAAAAAAATCTTTTTTTACCATTTTTTCTTACATTCTTTAACAATTTTAAAATTTTTAATGTGTTAAGCCAATGCATTCTCTTAAATATGCGAGGCGACCTATGGTCGACTCGCATATATAAGAGAATGCATTGGCACAGGGCCCTTCTGTTGGGTAAAGGGATTATAAGAGTGTCTCAGAATAAAATCGCCAGCTATTGCAGATTGTTCACCCACTATACTGTACCAGGGTAAAGACCCTATGATTCCTATTATTCAAGTATGCCACATAAGAATGTAATTGATATTACATAGCAGCGACCGTACTATATGGGGTACTATTCCTATTTTCTTGTTATACCTCCTAATAACTAGCCCGGCGCATGGCTGTGGTCATGAAATACCAGGCATCCTTGATAAAACCGCTCTGTGTCAATAATAAATCAGTACCTTCTTTAACCCTTTCATCAACCTGCAATTAACATAGTCAAAATCATTACAAAATGTGCTCGAACCTCGGTCCATACATGCATAAAAGTCTACGAAATGCTACAACCTGGACACTATATAGTATATTGAAATATAATGCATACATGTATAAAATGAAATTATATTAAAATTATATAATACATGAACAACTTACCCCCGCCATGAAATTTTTTTCTATGTTGTAATAGATTGCTTCTACTACTGAATCTTGCCTTGCATGGCGCACACCATATCTTCGTCATTGTAAAATATGTCTGATTTACTAAGTACGTACGGTACTTCCGTTACGGGTATACTGACGTCATCGACACGGTAATAGTGACGGCGTCACGCTCGACCTCGGGTGTCAGACAATAAAGTGTTCCAACGCGCATCCAGTACTTAGCAGAAAAGAGAAGCGTGACCATTCCTTTTGTTCATGACCGCGGACACTAGAAAATAATAAAGAACATTTATATACCCGTCATTTTGTGATGGGCAACCCCCTAGTATTGAAATATAATGCATACATGTATAAAATGAAATTATATTAAAATTATATAATACATGAACAACTTACCCCCGCCATGAAATCTTTTTCTATGTTGTAATAGATTGCTTCTACTACTGAATCTTGCCTTGCATGGCGCACACCATATCTTCGTCATTGTAAAATATGTCTGATTTACTAAGTACGTACGGTACTTCCGTTACAGGTATACTGACGTCATCGTACCGCGATTTTTGTGAAGGGACCGGAGAAAGAGATTGTTATGAGTTAAAGGGTAATACCCTGTAGGACAAGCCACCCATTATACAACGGGTATATGACTACTAGAATGACCCATAGTATCGATCGGTGGAATCACGGAGCCTTGACTCGGTGATGAAACCAACCTCAGAATCGGCCGGGAACTCCGGCTCGTCCCCGGACAGCAAAAGCCAATCCAAAGGGATACGGCCCACGTAGTTCTGAGAGTACAAGCGAGGTACCCCCAGAATACAGGATGATATGGTAAAGTATGAATTCAGGAAATCTTGAAGCCATCGCTCCACCATATCGCCATCACTTCCAAACCCACTCAAAAATGAGCAGTGACCGTACTAGATCGGGTACTATTCCTATTTTCTTGTTATACCCCCTAATAACTAGCCCGGCGCATGGCTGTGGTCATTAAATACCAGGCATCCTTGATAAAACCGCTCTGTGTCAATAATAAATCAGTACCTTCTTTAACCCTTTCATCAACCTGCAATTAACATAGTCAAAATCATTACAAAATGTGCTCGAACCTCGGTCCATACATGCATAAAAGTCTACGAGATGCTACAACCTGGACACTATATAGTATATTGAAATATAATGCATACATGTATAAAATGAAATTATATTAAAATTATATAATACATGAACAACTTACCCCCGCCATGAAATCTTTTTCTATGTTGTAATAGATTGCTCCTACTACTGAATCTTGCCTTGCATGGCGCACACCATATCTTCGTCATTGTAAAATATGTCTGATTTACTAAGTACGAACGGTACTTCCGTTACGGGTATACTGACGTCGTCAACACGGTAATAGTGATGGCGTCACGCTCGACCTTGGGTGTCCGACAATAAAGTGTTCCAACGCGCATCCAGTACTTAGCAGAAAAGAGAAGTGTGACCATTCCTTGTGTTCATGACCGCGGACACTAGAAAATAATAAAGAACATGTATATACCCGTCATTTTGTGATGGGCAACCCCCTAGTATTGAAATATAATGCATACATGTATAAAATGAAATTATATTAAAATTATATAATACATGAACAACTTACCCCCGCCATGAAATCTTTTTCTATGTTGTAATAGATTGCTTCTACTACTGAATCTTGCCTTGCATGGCGCACACCATATCTTCGTCATTGTAAAATATGTCTGATTTACTAAGTACGTACGGTACTTCCGTTACAGGTATACTGACGTCATCGTACCGCGATTTTTGTGAAGGGACCGGAGAAAGAGATTGTTATGAGTTAAAGGGTAATACCCTGTAGGACAAGCCACCCATTATACAACGGGTATATGACTACTAGAATGACCCATAGTGTCGATCGGTGGAATCACGGAGTCTTGACTCGGTGATGAAACCAACCTCAGAATCGGCCGGGAACTCCGGCTCGTCCCCGGACAGCAAAAGCCAATCCAAAGGGATACGGCCCACGTAGTTCTGAGAGTACAAGCGAGGTGCCCCCAGAATACAGGATGATATGGTAAAGTATGAATTCAGGAAATCTTGAAGCCATCGCTCCACCATATCGCCATCACTTCCAAACCCACTCAAAAATGAGCAGTGACCGTACTAGATCGGGTACTATTCCTATTTTCTTGTTATACCCCCTAATAACTAGCCCGGCGCATGGCTGTGGTCATTAAATACCAGGCATCCTTGATAAAACCGCTCTGTGTCAATAATAAATCAGTACCTTCTTTAACCCTTTCATCAACCTGCAATTAACATAGTCAAAATCATTACAAAATGTGCTCGAACCTCGGTCCATACATGCATAAAAGTCTACGAGATGCTACAACCTGGACACTATATAGTATATTGAAATATAATGCATACATGTATAAAATGAAATTATATTAAAATTATATAATACATGAACAACTTACCCCCGCCATGAAATCTTTTTCTATGTTGTAATAGATTGCTTCTACTACTGAATCTTGCCTTGCATGGCGCACACCATATCTTCGTCATTGTAAAATATGTCTGATTTACTAAGTACGTACGGTACTTCCGTTACGGGTATACTGACGTCGTCAACACGGTAATAGTGATGGCGTCACGCTCGACCTTGGGTGTCCGACAATAAAGTGTTCCAACGCGCATCCAGTACTTAGCAGAAAAGAGAAGTGTGACCATTCCTTGTGTTCATGACCGCGGACACTAGAAAATAATAAAGAACATGTATATACCCGTCATTTTGTGATGGGCAACCCCCTAGTATTGAAATATAATGCATACATGTATAAAATGAAATTATATTAAAATTATATAATACATGAACAACTTACCCCCGCCATGAAATCTTTTTCTATGTTGTAATAGATTGCTTCTACTACTGAATCTTGCCTTGCATGGCGCACACCATATCTTCGTCATTGTAAAATATGTCTGATTTACTAAGTACGTACGGTACTTCCGTTACAGGTATACTGACGTCATCGTACCGCGATTTTTGTGAAGGGACCGGAGAAAGAGATTGTTATGAGTTAAAGGGTAATACCCTGTAGGACAAGCCACCCATTATACAACGGGTATATGACTACTAGAATGACCCATAGTGTCGATCGGTGGAATCACGGAGCCTTGACTCGGTGATGAAACCAACCTCAGAATCGGCCGGGAACTCCGGCTCGTCCCCGGACAGCAAAAGCCAATCCAAAGGGATACGGCCCACGTAGTTCTGAGAGTACAAGCGAGGTGCCCCCAGAATACAGGATGATATGGTAAAGTATGAATTCAGGAAATCTTTAAGCCATCGCTCCACCATATCGCCATCACTTCCAAACCCACTCAAAAATGAGCAGTGACCGTACTAGATCGGGTACTATTCCTATTTTCTTGTTATACCCCCTAATAACTAGCCCGGCGCATGGCTGTGGTCATTAAATACCAGGCATCCTTGATAAAACCGCTCTGTGTCAATAATAAATCAGTACCTTCTTTAACCCTTTCATCAACCTGCAATTAACATAGTCAAAATCATTACAAAATGTGCTCGAACCTCGGTCCATACATGCATAAAAGTCTACGAAATGCTACAACCTGGACACTATATAGTATATTGAAATATAATGCATACATGTATAAAATGAAATTATATTAAAATTATATAATACATGAACAACTTACCCCCGCCATGAAATTTTTTTCTATGTTGTAATAGATTGCTTCTACTACTGAATCTTGCCTTGCATGGCGCACACCATATCTTCGTCATTGTAAAATATGTCTGATTTACTAAGTACGTACGGTACTTCCGTTACGGGTATACTGACGTCATCGACACGGTAATAGTGACGGCGTCACGCTCGACCTCGGGTGTCGGACAATAAAGTGTTCCAACGCGCATCCAGTACTTAGCAGAAAAGAGAAGCGTGACCATTCCTTTTGTTCATGACCGCGGACACTAGAAAATAATAAAGAACATTTATATACCCGTCATTTTGTGATGGGCAACCCCCTAGTATTGAAATATAATGCATACATGTATAAAATGAAATTATATTAAAATTATATAATACATGAACAACTTACCCCCGCCATGAAATCATTTTCTATGTTGTAATAGATTGCTTCTACTACTGAATCTTGCCTTGCATGGCGCACACCATATCTTCGTCATTGTAAAATCTGTCTGATTTACTAAGTACGTACGGTACTTCCGTTACAGGTATACTGACGTCATCGTACCGCGATTTTTGTGAAGGGACCGGAGAAAGAGAGTTAAAGGGTAATACCCTGTAGGACAAGCCACCCATTATACAATGGGTATATGACTACTAGAATGACCCATAGTGTCGATCGGTGGAATCACTGAGCCTTGACTCGGTGATGAAACCAACCTCAGAATCGGCCGGGAACTCCGGCTCGTCCCCGGACAGCAAAAGCCAATCCAAAGGGATACGGCCCACGTAGTTCTGAGAGTAGACGCGAGGTACCCCTAGAATACAAGATGATATGGTAAAGTATGAATTCAGGAAATCTTGAAGCCATCGCTCCACCATATCGCCATCACTTCCAAACCCACTCAAAAATGAGCAGTGACCGTACTATATCGGGTACTATTCCTATTTTCTTGTTATACCCCCTAATAATTTACTAAGTACGTACGGTACTTCTGTTACAGGTATACTGACGTCATCGTACCGCGATTTTTGTGAAGGGACCGGAGAAAGAGATTGTTATGAGTTAAAGGGTAATACCCTGTAGGACAAGCCACCCATTATACAACGGGTATATGACTACTAGAATGACCCATAGTGTCGATCGGTGGAATCACGGAGCCTTGACTCGGTGATGAAACCAACCTCAGAATCGGCCGGGAACTCCGGCTCGTCCCCGGACAGCAAAAGCCAATCCAAAGGGATACGGCCCACGTAGTTCTGAGAGTACAAGCGAGGTACCCCCAGAATACAGGATGATATGGTAAAGTATGAATTCAGGAAATCTTGAAGCCATCGCTCCACCATATCGCCATCACTTCCAAACCCACTCAAAAATGAGCAGTGACCGTACTAGATCGGGTACTATTCCTATTTTCTTGTTATACCCCCTAATAACTAGCCCGGCGCATGGCTGTGGTCATTAAATACCAGGCATCCTTGATAAAACCGCTCTGTGTCAATAATAAATCAGTACCTTCTTTAACCCTTTCATCAACCTGCAATTAACATAGTCAAAATCATTACAAAATGTGCTCGAACCTCGGTCCATACATGCATAAAAGTCTACGAGATGCTACAACCTGGACACTATATAGTATATTGAAATATAATGCATACATGTATAAAATGAAATTATATTAAAATTATATAATACATGAACAACTTACCCCCGCCATGAAATCTTTTTCTATGTTGTAATAGATTGCTTCTACTACTGAATCTTGCCTTGCATGGCGCACACCATATCTTCGTCATTGTAAAATATGTCTGATTTACTAAGTACGTACGGTACTTCCGTTACGGGTATACTGACGTCGTCAACACGGTAATAGTGATGGCGTCACGCTCGACCTTGGGTGTCCGACAATAAAGTGTTCCAACGCGCATCCAGTACTTAGCAGAAAAGAGAAGTGTGACCATTCCTTGTGTTCATGACCGCGGACACTAGAAAATAATAAAGAACATGTATATACCCGTCATTTTGTGATGGGCAACCCCCTAGTATTGAAATATAATGCATACATGTATAAAATGAAATTATATTAAAATTATATAATACATGAACAACTTACCCCCGCCATGAAATCTTTTTCTATGTTGTAATAGATTGCTTCTACTACTGAATCTTGCCTTGCATGGCGCACACCATATCTTCGTCATTGTAAAATATGTCTGATTTACTAAGTACGTACGGTACTTCCGTTACGGGTATACTGACTTCATCGACACGGTAATAGTGACGGCGTCACGCTCGACCTCGGGTGTCTGACAATAAAGTGTTCCAACGCGCATCCAGTACTTAGCAGAAAAGAGAAGCGTGACCATTCCTTGTGTTCATGACCGCGGACACTAGAAAATAATAAAGAACATTTATATACCCGTCATTTTGTGATGGGCAACCCCCTAGTATTGAAATATAATGCATACATGTATAAAATGAAATTATATTAAAATTATATAATACATGAACAACTTACCCCCGCCATGAAATTTTTTTCTATGTTGTAGCAAATTGCTCCTACTACTGAATCTTGCCTTACACGGCGCACACCATATCTTCGTCATTGTAAAATATGTCTGATTTACTAAGTACGTACGGTACTTCCGTTACGGGTATACTGACGTCGTCAACACGGTAATAGTGATGGCGTCACGCTCGACCTCGGGTGTCCGACAATAAAGTGTTCCAACGCGCATCCAGTACTTAGCAGAAAAGAGAAGTGTGACCATTCCTTGTGTTCATGACCGCGGACACTAGAAAATAATAAAGAACATGTATATACCCGTCATTTTGTGATGGGCAACCCCCTAGTATTGAAATATAATGCATACATGTATAAAATGAAATTATATTAAAATTATATAATACATGAACAACTTACCCCCGCCATGAAATCTTTTTCTATGTTGTAATAGATTGCTTCTACTACTGAATCTTGCCTTGCATGGCGCACACCATATCTTCGTCATTGTAAAATATGTCTGATTTACTAAGTACGTACGGTACTTCCGTTACAGGTATACTGACGTCATCGTACCGCGATTTTTGTGAAGGGACCGGAGAAAGAGATTGTTATGAGTTAAAGGGTAATACCCTGTAGGACAAGCCACCCATTATACAACGGGTATATGACTACTAGAATGACCCATAGTGTCGATCGGTGGAATCACGGAGCCTTTACTCGGTGATGAAACCAACCTCAGAATCGGCCGGGAACTCCGGCTCGTCCCCGGACAGCAAAAGCCAATCCAAAGGGATACGGCCCACGTAGTTCTGAGAGTACAAGCGAGGTACCCCCAGAATACAGGATGATATGGTAAAGTATGAATTCAGGAAATCTTGAAGCCATTGCTCCACCATATCGCCATCACTTCCAAACCCACTCAAAAATGAGCAGTGACCGTACTAGATCGGGTACTATTCCTATTTTCTTGTTATACCCCCGAATAACTAGCCCGGCGCATGGCTGTGGTCATTAAATACCAGGCATCCTTGATAAAACCGCTCTGTGTCAATAATAAATCAGTACCTTCTTTAACCCTTTCATCAACCTGCAATTAACATAGTCAAAATCATTACAACATGTGCTCGAACCTCGGTCCATACATGCATAAAAGTCTACGAGATGCTACAACCTGGACACTATATAGTATATTGAAATATAATGCATACATGTATAAAATGAAATTATATTAAAATTATATAATACATGAACAACTTACCCCCGCCATGAAATCTTTTTCTATGTTGTAATAGATTGCTTCTACTACTGAATCTTGCCTTGCATGGCGCACACCATATCTTCGTCATTGTAAAATATGTCTGATTTACTAAGTACGTACGGTACTTCCGTTACGGGTATACTGACGTCGTCAACACGGTAATAGTGATGGCGTCACGCTCGACCTCGGGTGTCCGACAATAAAGTGTTCCAACGCGCATCCAGTACTTAGCAGAAAAGAGAAGTGTGACCATTCCTTGTGTTCATGACCGCGGACACTAGAAAATAATAAAGAACATGTATATACCCGTCATTTTGTGATGGGCAACCCCCTAGTATTGAAATATAATGCATACATGTATAAAATGAAATTATATTAAAATTATATAATACATGAACAACTTACCCCCGCCATGAAATCTTTTTCTATGTTGTAATAGATTGCTTCTACTACTGAATCTTGCCTTGCATGGCGCACACCATATCTTCGTCATTGTAAAATATGTCTGATTTACTAAGTACGTACGGTACTTCTGTTACAGGTATACTGACTTCATCGTACCGCGATTTTTGTGAAGGGACCGGAGAAAGAGATTGTTATGAGTTAAAGGGTAATACCCTGTAGGACAAGCCACCCATTATACAACGGGTATATGACTACTAGAATGACCCATAGTGTCGATCGGTGGAATCACGGAGCCTTGACTCGGTGATGAAACCAACCTCAGAATCGGCCGGGAACTCCGGCTCGTCCCCGGACAGCAAAAGCCAATCCAAAGGGATACGGCCCACGTAGTTCTGAGAGTACAAGCGAGGTACCCCCAGAATACAGGATGATATGGTAAAGTATGAATTCAGGAAATCTTGAAGCCATCGCTCCACCATATCGCCATCACTTCCAAACCCACTCAAAAATGAGCAGTGACCGTACTAGATCGGGTACTATTCCTATTTTCTTGTTATACCCCCTAATAACTAGCCCGGCGCATGGCTGTGGTCATTAAATACCAGGCATCCTTGATAAAACCGCTCTGTGTCAATAATAAATCAGTACCTTCTTTAACCCTTTCATCAACCTGCAATTAACATAGTCAAAATCATTACAAAATGTGCTCGAACCTCGGTCCATACATGCATAAAAGTCTACGAGATGCTACAACCTGGACACTATATAGTATATTGAAATATAATGCATACATGTATAAAATGAAATTATATTAAAATTATATAATACATGAACAACTTACCCCCGCCATGAAATCTTTTTCTATGTTGTAATAGATTGCTTCTACTACTGAATCTTGCCTTGCATGGCGCACACCATATCTTCGTCATTGTAAAATATGTCTGATTTACTAAGTACGTACGGTACTTCCGTTACGGGTATACTGACGTCGTCAACACGGTAATAGTGATGGCGTCACGCTCGACCTCGGGTGTCCGACAATAAAGTGTTCCAACGCGCATCCAGTACGTAGCAGAAAAGAGAAGTGTGACCATTCCTTGTGTTCATGACCGCGGACACTAGAAAATAATAAAGAACATGTATATACCCGTCATTTTGTGATGGGCAACCCCCTAGTATTGAAATATAATGCATACATGTATAAAATGAAATTATATTAAAATTATATAATACATGAACAACTTACCCCCGCCATGAAATCTTTTTCTATGTTGTAATAGATTGCTTCTACTACTGAATCTTGCCTTGCATGGCGCACACCATATCTTCGTCATTGTAAAATATGTCTGATTTACTAAGTACGTACGGTACTTCCGTTACGGGTATACTGACGTCATCGACACGGTAATAGTGACGGCGTCACGCTCGACCTCGGGTGTCAGACAATAAAGTGTTCCAACGCGCATCCAGTACTTAGCAGAAAAGAGAAGTGTGACCATTCCTTTTGTTCATGACCGCGGACACTAGAAAATAATAAAGAACATTTATATACCCGTCATTTTGTGATGGGCAACCCCCTAGTATTGAAATATAATGCATACATGTATAAAATGAAATTATATTAAAATTATATAATACATGAACAACTTACCCCCGCCATGAAATCTTTTTCTATGTTGTAATAGATTGCTTCTACTACTGAATCTTGCCTTGCATGGCGCACACCATATCTTCGTCATTGTAAAATATGTCTGATTTACTAAGTACGTACGGTACTTCCGTTACAGGTATACTGACGTCATCGTACCGCGATTTTTGTGAAGGGACCGGAGAAAGAGAGTTAAAGGGTAATACCCTGTAGGACAAGCCACCCATTATACAACGGGTATATGACTACTAGAATGACCCATAGTGTCGATCGGTGGAATCACGGAGCCTTGACTCGGTGATGAAACCAACCTCAGAATCGGCCGGGAACTCCGGCTCGTCCCCGGACAGCAAAAGCCAATCCAAAGGGATACGGCCCACGTAGTTCTGAGAGTACAAGCGAGGTACCCCCAGAATACAGGATGATATGGTAAAGTATGAATTCAGGAAATCTTGAAGCCATCGCTCCACCATATCGCCATCACTTCCAAACCCACTCAAAAATGAGCAGTGACCGTACTAGATCGGGTACTATTCCTATTTTCTTGTTATACCCCCTAATAACTAGCCCGGCGCATGGCTGTGGTCATTAAATACCAGGCATCCTTGATAAAACCGCTCTGTGTCAATAATAAATCAGTACCTTCTTTAACCCTTTCATCAACCTGCAATTAACATAGTCAAAATCATTACAAAATGTGCTCGAACCTCGGTCCATACATGCATAAAAGTCTACGAGATGCTACAACCTAGACACTATATAGTATATTGAAATATAATGCATACATGTATAAAATGAAATTATATTAATATTATATAATACATGAACAACTTACCCCCGCCATGAATTTTTTTTCTATGTTGTAGCAAATTGCTCCTACTACTGAATCTTGCCTTACACGGCGCACACCATATCTTCGTCATTGTAAAATATGTCTGATTTACTAAGTACGTACGGTACTTCCGTTACAGGTATACTGACGTCATCGTACCGCGATTTTTGTGAAGGGACCGGAGAAAGAGATTGTTATGAGTTAAAGGGTAATACCCTGTAGGACAAGCCACCCATTATACAACGGCTATATGACTACTAGAATGACCCATAGAGTCGATCGGTGGAATCACGGAGCCTTGACTTGGTGATGAAACCAACCTCAGAATCGGCCGGGAACTCCGGCTCGTCCCCGGACAGCAAAAGCCAGGGATACGGCCCACGTAGTTCTGAGAGTACAAGCGAGGTACCCCCAGAATACAGGATGATATGGTAAAGTATGAATTCAGTAAATCTTGAAGCCATCGCTCCACCATATCGCCATCACTTCCAAACCCACTCAAAAATGAGGGGCTCACAAGTGATGGCCAAATCCCGCAAGATATCCCTTGTACGGCAGGCCATGTCCCTGCCCAAGGGTTCACCCTTGTGTCCTGTCATGGACACGACGAGGGGCTTGCTGATTGGAGGAAGAAATTTGCATTTCTTGGCGTGTATCCAGAGATCCAGTCTGCTGCAAAAAATCCATGACAATATTCACATGGTAACTAGTTCCAGGCTTTGAGTAATTCTGACTTTTTTGTGCTTTGCCGTCTGACAACAAAAAGTGTGCCAATTCCATATTGTATGACCTGCAACATGAATAAATAACTTTTTTTTATTCCAACAGGCCATAAGCAAACTTTTGCGTCCATGTATCAGTCTGTGTCCAAATAGTTAAACCAGAAAATATGTGAAGGAAGGAAATATCACCAAATGAAGGACAAAATGCATGAGATTAAGCTTCCCTGGTCATGGGAAGTAATCATCCTTACCTCGTCTCGGTCAATTTCCCTTCATCGTTGTATATACTCATTGTAGTCTCTTTGTTTTTTCCTCTCCCAACTCCCACATCATATGGAACGTTTGTCAGTGGAGATGTCCATTCATCAATAATACTCTCCCAGCTCCCACATCGCATGGCACGTTTGTCAATGGAGATGCCCTGTCTTGGTAAGGATAATGTTGTAACTCTCCTGAGGATTTTCTTTTGATGCAGGCTGCAACATTGTGGCACAAGCTGGTTGGGGGGGGGGATGACATTTACAAATCTCCCTGTGGGTTTGCAATGTGTACAGTATTTTTATATTCCAAGTTATTTCAGTGAGGCATATATTTTAACCCTTTGAGTGCCAGGGGCCGATATTATCGGCCCTAAACCTACACAATAAGTCTGCTAAAGAATATGATAAAATATATTAAAATTGTAAAAATTTGTAAAAAAAATAAAAATAAAAAAATAAATAAATAAATAACAAATTAAGCCAATGCATTCTCTTATATATGCGAGGCGACCTATGGTCGACTCGCATATATAAGAGAATGCATTGGCACAGGGTATATGGGTTGATACAAAAATTGGACCTGGCACTCAAAGGGTTAAACCATTATTGAATAGTCGGGTATATATAATTTTTTAACTCAAATTGACAACTGGTGAGATGTGAGGTTATTGGGTTTATCAGTATTAGCTGATATGTTATGTTTTAACCCTTTGAGTGCCAGGACCGATCTCATTGGCCCTAAACCTACAAAATAAGTCAGTTAAAGAATATAAGAATAAATTATTAAAATTGTAAAAAATTGTAAAAAAAAAAAAATGTTAGGCCAATGCATTCTCTCATATATGCGAGGCGACCTATGGTCGACTTGCATATATAAGAGAATGCATTGGCACAGGGTATATGGGTTGTTACAAAAATCGACCTGGCACTCAAAGGGTTAAAGAAGCATATCCTGTGATACCGATCCAATAGACTATTTAGAATCGTGATGGTTTGTGCATTTAACGCATCGTACAGAGACTACAGATCTAAATGGTATGAAATATCTCGGATATGTTTTGTGTGTTTGCTTCTGTGGTGAAATTTGAGTTGTGTTGCCTAATTCCGTGATGTTTCGATATGTTTTGCCTAATTCCGTGGTGTCTCATATTGTGACCAAATTTGTGAATAATTCCCCCACTACACAGCCACCATATCACTTGGATGTCGACCAATGTCAATGTACATATTAATTAATTAAACATTTCGTCTCTTAACCCTTTGAGTGTCGGGGGCCGATCTCATCTGCCCTAAACCTACAAATTAACCCTTTACCCAACAGAAGGGCCCTGTGCCAATGCATTCTCTTATATATGCGAGTCGACCATAGGTCGCCTCGCATATATAAGAGAATGCATTGGCTTAACACATTACAAATTATAAAATTGTTAAAGAATGTAAGAAAAAATGGTAAAAAGTGTTAAAAAAAGATTTTTTTTAGGCCAATGCATTCTCTTATATATGCGAGGCGACCTATGGTCGACTCGCATATATAAGAGAATGCATTGGCACAGGGCATAACTGTAACCATCACAATGTGGTCAATGAGCCGGTTCCAATGATATCCATATTTGTATGGTTCTATTGAGACAGACCGAAGATATTTTAGGCTGTTGAAGCTTTATTTGGCCGGTTTTGGCCGGTTTGTTGGGTAAAGGGTTAAGTCTGTTAAAGAATATAAGAATAAATTATTAAAATTGTAAAAAATTGTTAAAAAAAAACAAAAAAAAACATTGTTAGGCCAATGCATTCTCTTATATATGCGAGGCGACCTATGGTCAACTCGCATATATAAGAGAATGCATTGGCACAGGGTATATGGGTTGATACAAAAATTGACCTGGCACTCAAAGGGTTAATGAGCATATTGCTGATTTTTGTTATTGTGTCAGGAGTTCGGAGGTGAATAACACCCTTAGTCCTTCTGCTTTCCTTTATTATTATTTCAGTCATTTGTGAAGTTGTCCTTAAAAATTACTCTTCCTATGTCTGCGACCATTTCATCCACATAACTGATTTCTTTTTCGGTGGTTCTGGAAATAGATTTTGGATAGTTATTTTTCATCCGTGAGCCAGTAAAAGTAGCAGGTGTTGTTCATAAGTTATTTTATGTTGTTGCATATAGCGCCTCCTATAAAGAGGATAACCGTCACGTGATGTCTGTGTTTCTTCCAAGAACTGTCTGGGAAATTGCTTAGTGCATTTGCCATCTTTTATGCGAGGTGAATTGGTATTAACTCTACCACATGGCCCATGAACCATCTGTCACTTCACAATGTGAAATAATGCCGGATCTACTTCAGAATCTGGTATCTCCGCTGAGATTATGCTGTCGATTTGATTGGCATGAATCTTGTTTTCCAACCAGATAAGAATATGGGCATGTGGTAGGCCCCTTTTCTGCCATTCGATGGTGTGCATAGATGCGACAGGTCGTTCAAAAATTTGCGATTTCTTAATAAGGTTCATCAGCTAGTTTTAAGCGAAATAAGCGAGCTAAGAGGTCGTGTCTGTCTTTAGGACTCTGACCATCAAATAGTTCTGATTTTAGCTTGTCCCATGCTGGGTTGCATGTAAATGTGATGAACAGATCAGGACGACCAAAGTTCCTGACAAAAGTCATGGCATCTTGTGTCTTCTCCTGCATATACTGCGGACTGCCTGTGAAAGATGACGGAAGGATGCACAGCTGGCCTAAGCCTTCTGTCGTATCAGTATTTATGCGGTCACGGAGGTGGATATAAGAATCGGCTCGAAGCTCCCTCTGGTGTGTCCTTATAAGGCTTATATAGAACAATCGTTCAGACTCTATTTTAGCATACATGTCAACAGCAAATTGTTTGAAAAGGTTTCGGCTCCGATGTAGGTGGTTGAAATAATTCCTTCTAATCATGAAATGAAAGGATTATAAATCCTTGCATGAAACACTTTCATTGCCGATTGCCTGGCGTATACCGATGTGATAACCATCTTCACCAAATACACACAAAAGCGGGTACTGTAACGGATCATATGATTTGTGTGTCTCGCAAATCCTCCTGAGTGTATTATCTCTCGATGTGATTACAATATCACGTTGACCATGTTCCTCCCCAGACATGACTACTGCTACTTCGTTGCAAGTTGGTTCATTAAAACGGCCACGGTGCTGCCTTGTTGGTCTCTTATCAGCGTTGATGACAATTTGCGTAATTCGGGCCAATGTCTGAGTCAAGTGCACACTTGAAACTCAATATTAGGGCCCTGCGAACCTTATAATTTAGGTCGAACCGAACCTTGAAACCGAATCATCGTCTTGGTTTCGAATCGAACCGAATCTCGAACCTCGAACCCAATTACCGACCGTGTCATTGAAGAGAGTCCAAGCGACGTACTCATAATACTAGTAGCCAGTTAAAACGTATGTGGATCATTATAATAGTACAATCAATGTGTTATATACAAAATTATTGTATACGATATAAGATAATTACATGTTGAAGAATTATTTTATATTGTAGATGAATGACAATCCGATAAAACGTTCGTTTATGTCCATTCATTATATTACATAACCCCGATTAACAAAAATATCCGATTATCATTCTCCGTATATACCCGCGTCCGCTCACTGAGCATCACTCATGAAAAATCATAACTTATGACTTATTCTAACAGTAAGTGAGACAGATGTCTGATTGAATCATCGGTCAAACTTCCAGTGGTACATATGTACAATGTAAACAACGCGATAAACGACGCATTGAACTCCTAACACACTGACAGCATGAACGCGCCACGTGGCATAACTCGGTAACTATATTAACAGACTCGTCAATCTGTAACTGCGACAACACATGACAAAGATCAAAGCGTGCCGACGTCGCGTTGTAGCAATTAAGTGTCACAAGACAAAGCACATCGGGTTACATAATCATGTCAATCATTTATGCTCATAAACAATGGCCACACCTTCTCCTCACTGTGATTGGTTGACTGCAATTATTGACACAGAAGGCTGCCGGAAATACCTATTCACGTTCAGCCAGTTTACGGAATTCAAAAAAGCTTGTTCGATCTGTATTCATCAACAATCATAACTTATTGTCTCGTTTGTTAGGTATAGTTATGTCTATTAGAAAGTTATATGGACAATAAAACAAACTTTGACTGAGATAGAAATGTTGTAGTTTGACTAATAATAATTATCATGAATTTGACATTTCCGACTGGACCGTTTAGCGGGAGCGGAATAAAGTTATGCCAAAAAACCCGTTCAATGAAATATCACCCAGTTACCCCACCCGAGTAATGATCAAATTAATTATGTCCAATGTAAACATAAAATCATAGTATCACACAGTTGTATGTAAACCAATTAATAGACGGTTTATAATCAATAAACAATTCCCAGTACGCAAAATTTGCCCATTTTGCGGGACTAAAGAAAAGGTTCGATATAAACGAATCCCGTCTAAGGTTTCGAACCGGACCGAATCATCACAGCGGTTTCGAACCGAACCGAACCTCGAACGGTTCGCAGGGCCCTACTCAATATGTACGAATTTCCCGAATGGAGCATGTCTTGCAATGCCAGCGTGAGCTGAGGTCTAAGGTCAAGAAGGGAAGAGCGAAGATCAGCTTCTCTCTGGTCATCACCAACGAAATACAACTGCAAGAACTTTGCTTCCTGATCGGCGGGAGGAAGGAGTGATCCTATCGTATGGTATACCTGCCCTTGAACTTTAAATGTTGGCATAAATCCCCCCTCAGTGACAAAATTTCTCCCAAATGATGTCATTTGGAATGCAGAGTTATACCGTCTGATATTCTGCCGGAAATGATTAGAATCTGGAGAAACTCCACCAAGAAGATCTTTGAGTTGCTGGGGAGGGTCTGGGTGCAATGGCACAGACACTTTTCCATTGGAACAGCACATTCCAGGCAATTTCCCCCAGCCACTTGAGTGCCTCACACCGAGGGCACATAACTGTCATGGCACCAATTTGCACCTCTGGTGATGACTGGTAATCTATATCAGGTAAGTAGGCAAATGCCACGTCCAGCCATCGGTCGTCAGAATGCTGATGTCGTCGAGCATCTGCCTCGAGACGGCCACGCTGCTCGTCAGTCTCATCAACTCATGCAGCCTCTGTGACAAGTCTGTTTTCATTGAGACGACGGGCACGTTGCTCGTCCGTCTCGGCAACTCGTGCAGCCTCTGTGGCAAGTCTGTTTTCATCGACGACGGGCACGTACGCAGAAACTGATTGTTTGAGTAAACATGGTTCTGTTGTTTCACACTGGTTATATAGTTATAGTTATCTATTAAAGTTTTATAGTTTTGTTGTGTTTTTATAGTTGTGTTGTGTTGTTTGTTATAGTTATGTTTTAACTCGCCAAGACCCCAAAAATGGTGGAAAAAGTTTGAAGTTTGCATTCTTGAGTGGATGAAAGTTAAGAAGGAATGTCCTAACGACTAACATGAGGTCTGTCATCCTCGATTGTTCAAATTGGTGTCAACCTAAGTTGATATTTACAAAGCAATGGTAGCTTGTGGCTTGAGAATGAGGCATGTGAATCGACCAGTCAGCAGGTAATCAGAATGCATTGAAAAAAGGTTCAAATTGGTGTCGGGCAAAGTTTGTATTTACAAAAGCAGGTAATCGGAATGTATTAAAAAGCTTCAAATTAGTGTCAAGAAAAGTTAATATTTACCAATTGAGTGAATGGCCAATTGGCGTGAGAATGAGACAAATCACCATTTTATACCACGGATTCCACTTATCCCTTCGGATCTACTCTGAATATGCTCAGCGACTCCAGAAAAAAATCCAGCTCTGAAATATAATCTCTCACGGAGTTCCACATCTGAGTAGAACTAAAACCTGTGGACTTTAAACATATTTTATTTGTATATCGAATAATACAAAAGGGATTGGGGACAAGTTACAAAACTTACTTTGCCCCTCTCCCTGACGCAGGTGGATGGTTGATAATACGGAGATCATATTTTCATCTTCGAACACCATACCGGATCATATATACATGTACATCTGCGGAAACCATGTATACCAGAAACGTGGGCTATCCGGTAATGATGCTGATGTCGTCGAGCATCTGCCTCGAGACGACGGCCACGCTGCTTGTCAGTCTCGTCAACTCATGCAGCCTCTGTGACAAGTATGTTTTCATTGAGACGAGTAGAACTAAAACCTGTGGACGCAGGTGGATGGTTGATAATATGGAGATCATATTTTCATCTTCGAACACCATACCGGATCATATATACATGTACATCTGCCGAAACCATGTATACCAGAAACATGGGCTATCCGGTAATGATTTCGCAGATATAACGCTCGGTATATGTACAATGATGTATGATATCACAATCAAGAGTGCATGGGTTATGAACATGTGAGTTTTAACTTGATGTGAACGATAGCAATGAGATGATTACCAAAGCATGCATGTTTGTGAACGCAATTTAATGCTTTGGTTCTTATTGTATTATGAAGGATTTGCCACTCAATTTTGAATTTTCTTGGTGAAATGCGTCTGTTAGACATATATAATTAGTAATATGATGATAAAAAAAATGTTTTTCACCAAATAATTCCTTTAAGTAAATGATTTATCACAAATACATGATTACAACGTCGTGGGTAAAAGATTATGTTTAAGGTATTGGTGTAAATATTTGTACTATCGCTACAGTGGCTACACATTGTATTTGTCCATGACCTGAATTTATTCATATAATGATCGCTAATCCATCATGAGTTTATATCCATCTAGATCAAAATAAATAATGGATTAAAAATCATTAATACTTTACATCTAATACATTGAGAGATTCTATCATTTAGTGATAAATATTGTGGATCCACAATCTTATAGTAATTATCTGTCAATTTGCACTGCTCGTTCCAGGCATCTAGACGAGTTTTATACTTCACGTCTAGTGCCATCCACTGAACCCGTATATCTTCCCAGCTCTCATTGGAAATATTTTTGAAATTCGTCAATAGTGTTTTAACATGTCAACAGTTTTACTAAATGGCTGTAGGGGTAGAGATTTGAGGGCTTCACTATGTTTGGTTATTACATAATGGTTAGAAGGACGGTCACCATGTGATCGCTTTGGCTTTGTTGGTGCTTTAATGACGTTACAATGTTTTTTATTGTGGGCAGACTTGAAAATGCTCGTGCGGTTTTTCACATTATATTTGGATGCAACTGTTTGACACTCCCTAACATCAAAATCTCTGAAAGCTAGTCTGTATGGTTCCATTGGTATACTAGTCTGTATGGTTCCATTGGTATACTAGTCTGCATGGATCCATTGGTATACTAGTCTGTATGGTTCCATTGGTATACTAGTCTGTATGGTTCCATTGGTATACTAGTCTGTATGGTTCCATTGGTATACTAGTCTGTATGGTTCCATTGGTATACTAGTCTGTATGGTTCCATTGGTATACTAGTCTGTATGGTTCCATTGGTATACTAGTCTGTATGGTTCCATTGGTATACTAGTCTGTATGGTTCCATTGGTATACTAGTCTGTATGGTTCCATTGGTAAACTAGTCTGTATGGTTCCATTGGTAAACTAGTCTGTATGGTTCCATTGGTATACTAGTCTGTATGGTTCCATTGGTATACTAGTCTGTATGGTTCCATTGGTATACTAGTCTGTATGGTTCCATTGGTATACTAGTCTGTATGGTTCCATTGGTATACTAGTCTGTATGGTTCCATTGGTATACTAGTCTGTATGGTTCCATTGGTATACTAGTCTGTATGGTTCCATTGGTATACTAGTCTGTATGGTTCCATTGGTATACTAGTCTGTATGGTTCCATTGGTAAACTAGTCTGTATGGTTCCATTGGTATACTAGTCTGTATGGTTCCATTGGTATACTTTTCTCTGCCGAGATCCAATCTTCAATACAAGTATGTGGTCCATACCGCTTGGCATTCCTAATATCTATTGGGGGATTTTTGCTTCACTTCATCAAATCTGGGGCTAGCACAATATACTGTTTTGTTGAATGATATGTCAGTTGAACTTTCGGAGATACCTGACCTCTGTGTTGCTTTATTAAATCCATTGCAGTGACATATGTCATTTTTTTTGCTGTCGATTTTTGGTACAGATCTGCAGAAAACAAATTTACCTAACAAAGTAGACCGAGTGCATTTACACCCTCCATGCCACCTATTTTGAAACGTATATTTTTCCAGCTATGAAAAAGTATCTGATAACTTGTCATGTTTCTTTACGACGGCTCTACCTTCGACCCCTAGTAGTGTGGTGGTGAAAGTAGTTTGCATGCTCCCCACCTTCGGCCTGGAATCTAGATATTGTTTCCGTTAGTACAGGGGCAAAATCAATTAATTTAATCATGTATGGTGTGAAATTAGAACTGGTAGAATAATTTGGCATGATGCAGATATTGTATCACATCATTTTCTTGCAAATCCCATGTGTAGTCTGAGTGACGCAGTGAAGTTTCGTGGCACCCTTCGATTGAGTTTGGTTGCTTTGTGTGACCCACATTATGTGAGTAAAGGGGGAACCGGGGATGCCCTATAGCAGAAAAGTACACAAATTGAGGTACCATGCCTTACCCACCAGAAGCTGACATAAGCTTATGATGGGCAGAGCACCCTGTTGTTGTTGTCACGGCAGTTTCTGATATACAGTCAATTCCAATTAATCGAATAACGGTTAATCAAATAATTCGTTTATTATAATAATATTTCGGATTCCAAAACCATTCTAATAGTACATCTGTATTTTTTAATTGCTTATTCGAATAGACTCCCGATGGGACTATCGCTTAATAGAATAGAAAATTCGCAAAAATGTGCTCTGAAAGTCGTTATTTTCGTGCATTCTAGAACTCAGTTGAAGGTATTTCATCCAAAATATTATAGTTTATGTCAAGAAACCGCAGACAATCGTACTGTAGTTGGACAGACACATGTTAGCGACTCGGTTCTTTTGTATTTGATGTCTGAACATGCATAAAGAATTAGACTGTACAAACCGTTTTGTTCGTTTCACACTCTATGGCGCGAACAAAGGATTGTCCCATTAATGATGACAGCGTGTTTGTTTTAGTATTTGTTTGAGTACACCCGCTAACAAAGGGCAAATTAACGTGTCACTTGTAAAAACAAAACCAGGGGTATTATAAATGCGATGCTGTGGGTACACCAGTCATAATTACTCAGTCATTATGAACTCGAAACGAAAGCGCAAAGACCTCTCCGTTATATGTTTTAAAATAAATAAAATCATGTTCTATATAAATGGTCTTCCTCAATCACTATATGTGCTTCTATCAATCAAAGGTGAATAACTCTAACCAGTCCTTCAATCTAAACATTAAACATGTGCTTCAATCGATCAAAGGTGAATAACTCTAACCAGTCCTTCAATGTAAACATTGAACACGTGCTTTTATCGATCGATGTTTTTACAATTTTCCCTCGGTAAAAAGTAACAACAAACACACAATCTGACAATGGTATTACAAATATTTTAATATTACATGAAACAAGCAATATAGAGAACAATATTATGAAGTAAATACACATTTAATAACAGGTATTTAAAAGTTTTTATATCAAACAAACATCGGTCAAGTCAGTGGTACAACTCGAAATTACGAAATTGTCAACTCGAAATTACAACGTTTTGGTGCAAATTCGTCTAATCAAATAATCGGCTATTCAAATAAAAAATTGCTGCACCGAGCATATTCTATTAACCGAAATCGACTGTAGTCATAAAGAATAGGAAAAGTATTTCAAAATGTATGCAGTTCATGCATGGTATACCGTAAGGGAAAAAAAAAAAATTCAACCACACAAAATTTAAATTCATTGTTTTGTCATCTCTTAATAATTGATTTGATGTTCTACGATGACGATATGTGAATGTCAAGATTTTTGCCAGATCCAGAGAAATTATGTATTGAAAGGGATTTATTCAAAAAGAGGGTCTCCCCTTGACCACACCCTCTGATACCCACCATTGAATACAGCCTAGCTGCCCAGTATCTGAATATGATTATATATATATGAATATATGACCAGTCGCATTTGAATTTATTTTATTAAAAAGAGAAAACTGTATTTATATAGCACAGATAATTTGCATGATGAATAAAAAAATGAATTTGTTGAATATTATTATTTTTTTTTTACATTTTTCTGGATCATTTTCAGGAAATGTGAACTTTTGGAGCCCATTTCTCATTAATGCTTTATTGAGGATGTAATAATCTTTAATCTTTTTTCCCAATGTAACTATTTGTTTTATCAGGCTAGCTATAACTATTAGCTTACTCAACTTACTTTAGACAATTAAACCATTCTTTAATGTAAAGTTGGGTTTTCAATGATGTTTGTATAATGTGCAACATGAACAATCTCAGGCTCAGGTATCCTGGGTAAACAATTGTTTTATTTTGAATTATAAGTGTTTCATGCAGTGGTGGCATATTTGAAAGGTAGAGGACTACTAATCCTTCACATAAATATATATATTTAAAATTAAAGTTCCGGGACCCTTGTGCACATTACATAACAACTTAATGTTATGACTGGCCAACTGTTGGAACACCATCGGAGATAATCCTTGCAGCTGAAACTGACTGATATTTTCAGTCACTTTGAAAATGAACCGCATAGAATGTTTGTGGTGGACGAACGTTTCTATGGCTCATATTGATAGAATTAACATTTTAATAATACCATATCCGGATCTAACAAATAAACAAACGCCAGGTTGCACAGGTGCAGTCAAGAGGTGACGAGAAATTATACTCCTTATCATTTTCTTGCAATAGGTACAGAACTTTGTCATATATTTGTTTGCAACCCAGTGTGCAACCTGGTTTTTTTTAGTCCACTTTCGATGTGCTTTTCTTTCCATCTTGTTTATCGTGGATTTCTTTGGAATCATCAAATTTCATATTTTTTTTGGCCGTGTACTAAAATACAATGATGGACGCTTTCGGCTTTGCTCTCCCTTCTTGTGCCATTTTTCCACACTACTCAACACACTTTTTCTATCTTCTTTTCCGCTCTGTCTTGTCAGGCATGTCCACACTCTCGCTCTCCTCCATCACCAAACACATGTCTGCTTCCCTCATGCGTACGAACAAAGATCCATGCATCTTCATAGCAAAATCCCAGTCTCAGCCTTGTGTTTCGTCTAAGAATATCATTCTTGACAATCTTGATCCAGTTCACGAACTCGCTATTGGTTTCTCGCATTGTGTCAGTTAAACACAACCCAGATCAAAGAGGAAATATATGCATATGTTTGTTCAGGCATTGGATTGCATCGGGAGCGTAGTTTGGGTCACCCTCAGAGTTGCCATCTACGTCTATCAGAAGTCGGTCAAATAATTTTTAAAATGGCGATTTATCGCTTAATGATTTGTGGGACTGCGTATTGTCAAGTTCATATGTTACATCACTTCTTTCAATTTCACCACCCTCCATGACCTCTTCAAAATTTATCAGTTTGTTGAGACGGACGGTCGATGCTCTTGTTTCGTCAGTCAGTTTGCTAGAGCCGAATACCATACACATATCTTGGTATGTGGCTTTAGCCTCCTCAATATTATTCACATTCAAGAGACGCGCCACTGAGAAGACGAAAAATTTCCGTAGTCTGTCTTTTGCATTGTGACCTCGAACTTTACTTGAAATGTTATGTAGAAAATGAGCTGAACAAATATGCAAGGTGCTTGAGGGACATCTTCTCCGAGAACCTTCGTTGCCCAAATATTTTCTAAATAGGCCTCGATTGTCATAACATTGGATGCATGGTTAGCAGCATGTATTAGAGCCCACGAGTAATCTGTCTCGATCCGCGTGGGTACTGCTTGTTTTCCATGATCTTTCAACAGGCGATTTAGATAGTTTTGAATGTTGACAGCCGTATGCTCACTTGTGACCATTTCAGCAATTGGAAGTGGTGGTTTCCCATCTGCACATGTATAAAATGTGTTTCTGATCAACAAGCTTTCTAATCCCTAGGCACTAATTTTCATCGAAATCCCATGATACTCGGGCATTTGACCTTGAAATGACCCGATTTCAAGGTCACGTTGCACGGGCAACGCACATACCAAGTTTCATAGAAATCGGCTTGGCCGTTCTAAGAGTCCATCGCGGACAAACAGACACAGACAGATTTCCCAAAATATATAATAGATGTATGATAGTACAATGTACAAATGCATCGCGACAATAAGTATGTGTAAATTAAGACAAATTATGTCCTTATTCGGGTGCGTGAAAATAATAAGTTAGTATTCAGACGCTATGCCAAAATTGAAGAAAATAGCATTCTATCAACATCGCCAAAATTTCAAACAAATCGACCTTGCCACACCATGTAAATCATCTTAACTATGCGCAATTGTAAATATTCACCTCTCAAATTGGGACGCTACTCTCTGCGATAAGCTAACGAAAATGATTTTGCCATCGACAGTCACTGTCGTTAACTAATATATAAGAACGATGGTGTTTGTTGTCAATTTGGATAAAATATTTGTAAAAAATACTACCTTGTGCCAGATTATTCTCCATTTCTATTTGATCACCATACCTGAGTGTTTCACATCACTTTAAATACTAACTTGAAAATCCACATATTACTATAAATGTTGAGATTATTAGTAACTGTAAATGAGCTAACTGTACCTGTATGGTGTTGACCGTATGGTGTTGATATCTATTGTGATCTATTGTGTGATGTCTGGTTGACGTAGATCTGTCAATTGCTTGTTCTGAATCGGAGTCACTTGAAGCAGTCGGACTCACGATGAAATCGTTGACATCCTGTTGCGTGCCAGCATACAGCACTTCAGCTTCTGCGGTAACTCGCTTTGACTATCGAACCTGGAAAGATAGTGAAATAATTAACCTGTTGTAATTAAATGGAAATCAGTGATATTAACTTTACATCAAATGATCTCGTAATGTTTAGTCGTAAAACTAGTATTTTATAATGTTTTTACAGTCAATAAATGAACAATTTTAGACTCTTAATAAATGGACAAATTCTAGTTCTAGAATTATAAACATGCCTGGGCCACAAATGATTAATTCCCGTAAGTGAATTAAACATCAACAGAAAGTAGATTCCATAGCCAATAAGACACTTTGAAATAAATTGCAACTTTATATTTGCAATTTTGAGAATATATGAGCAAAAGAATATATGGTTTATTTTCCCAAATTCGGATTTGTGAATCTTTTCATTGCTGAAGAATATATTGGTATATTCCCCAGGGGCTGTGGAAGATGATAAACAAACTGGGACTACTTGGCAAAACGGCTGCGTATGTTTGGCAAGTTTCGTGTCCAGTGACGCAATGTCATAAATCGAGATTTACCCAGTCTTAATACACATTAAATGATCAGAGTAATAGAAAATTGTATGGACCAGTCGCATTTGAATTTATTTTATTAAAAAGTGAAAACTGTATTTATATAATATAGCACAGATAATTTGCATGATGAATAAAAAAATGAATTTGTTGAATATTAAATTATTTTTTTTTACATTTTTCTGGATCATTTTCAGGAAATGTGAACTTTTGGAGCCCATTTCTCATTAATGCTTTATTGAGGATGTAATAATCTTAAATCTTTTTTCCCAATGTAACTATTTGTTTTATCAGGCTAGCTATAACTATTGGCGTACTCAACTTACTTTAGACAATTAAACCATTCTTTAATGTAAAGTTGGGTTTTCAATAATGTTTGTATAATGTGCAACATGAACAATCTATTAGGCTCAGGTATCCGGGGTAAACAATTGTTTTATTTTGAATTATAAGTGTTGCATGCAGTGTTGGCATATTTGAAAGGTAGAGGACTATTAATCCTTCATATAAATATATATACTTAAAATTAAAGTTCCGGGACCCATGTGCACGTTTCATAACAACTTAATGTTAAGACTGGCCAACTGTTGGAACACCATGGGAGATAATCCTTGGAACACCATTGGAGATAATCCTTGGAACACCATCGGAGATAATCCTTGCAGCTGAAACTGATATTTTCCGTCACTTTGAAATGAACCGCATAGAATGTTTGCGGTGGACGAACATTTCTTTGGCTCATATTGATAGAATTAACATATTAATAATACCATATCCGGATCTAACAAACGCCAGGTTGCACAGGTGCAGTCAAGAGGTGACGAGAAATTTCCTTATTATTTTCTTGCAATAGGTACAGAACGTTGTCATATATTTGTTTAGCAACCTGGTTTTTTTTAGTCATAATGCTAATTATTGTTGTGTATCTCAAGTTTATCAGATGAGATTTCAGCAGCTGCTTTAACCCTTTACCCAACAAACCGGCCAAAACCGGCCAAATAAAGCTTCAACAGCCTAAAATATATTCGGTCTGTCTCAATAGAACCATACAAATATGGATATCATTGGAACCGGTTCCTTGACCACATTGTGATAGTTAGTTAGCCCTGTGCCAATGCATTCTCTTATATATGCGAGTCGACCATAGGTCGCCTCGCATATATAAGAGAATGCATTGGCCTAAAAAAAATCTTGTTTTAACACTTTTTACCATTTTTTCTTACATTCTTTAACAATTTTATAATTTTTAATGTGTTAAGCCAATGCATTCTCTTATATATGCGAGGCGACCTATGGTCGACTCGCATATATAAGAGAATGCATTGGCACAGGGCCCTTCTGTTGGGTAAAGGGTTAAATTCAAAGGCCAAGACACAGATGGAATGACGCCAGACATTTCACTCTCTGATACTATTTCATCATCAGACATTTCACTCTCTGATACTATTTTATCATCCTCATTGTAATGGTGTCTCTTAGAATTTTGAAATTCAGACGAGCTGATGAATGATCTTTTTCGGAGCAATTTAAAAAAAACAACACAAATCCCTTGAACTATCCACTGGATATGAATTTGTTGATCAATTTGCTTGTCAGAATTATCACCGCTCCCATCACAAGAACTATCCACTGGAGCACTGTCCTGTTGAAAAACATGTAAAGGAATATCAGTGAAATTGAATGCCAATATCCTTATGGAATTGTCGAAATATCTGACTTTGAGCAGTGACTGGTTTTGATCGTGATGTACAGGACCTGGTGTTCCCGGAACAAATGTAGTCTCAGTCAGAATGAATTTGGCTTCTTTGTCTAAATCTTCTATTCTACATGATGTGGCTCAGGTTTGGCTTGGACTGTTTTTCCTAACATCATACTTCAATATCGACTTATTTAGACTTATCCCTTTACCCAACAAACCGGCCAAAACCGCCCAAATAAAGCTTCAACAGCCTAAATACCCTGTGCCAATGCATTCTCTTATATATGCTTTTATGTGTAACCATATAAGGTAAGGGGGTGTCTGACCAGGTAGCAGAACTGTCAAGGTTAGCGACCCCACACCTAGCACACCAGAAAGACAGAGAAAAGTCAAAGTAATGTGCTGGCAGGTGGACCAGAAGGCCTTTTTGAAAGTCAACTAAAGAAAAAAGTAAAACGGCTAAGAACGCATTTGTCATAATAATTTTACACACAATTGATACCGGTCGGTGCAAAATGTACGTTCTATATAAAGTGGTAGTATAGTCCCCCCGCAAGTTTGGAAACAATTACATATGCGTGACACGGAAAGGGTTCTACAGTGTATTCCATATAAAACGTAATATATATTAGTAAAACGCTATTTATATGGCCTTGTAATCTCAATGGGTTGATATATACGCGCCCAAGTACAGTATCTATGTATATATATAGGTATATGTGGGTATATGTGTTCATATACAACCCTACGTTGTTATTTAAGTAATATATATGATGTGGATCCCACCACATCACCACTCTTCATATTACAAACCGATAAGTGTCACATATATTTAACACGAATCTTATAAGAGGTATTTAACACGAATCTTATACTAGTAAGAGGTATGCAAGTTGGAATGTACTTCCCAACAATTGTAGATGATTAGTATAGTATTCGGGAACATATATACATAGCGTTATCCAAGTTATCGTGTGTATGCGGTATGGGTGGTCTACACCATATAGTATTATAATATATACACTGTAGGTATAACTAGAGTTAAACGCTCTCTATATTATATTGTTAAACGCTCTTTATGTGACCAAGTTAGCTATATATAGCTATCATATCTGTCATCGTGAAGTATCTTTACATATTACAATCAGTATATGACTATGTGACATATAGGTGGTGGTTAAACACTTAAACAAGATTCCGAATAATTAATTTAGATGAATACATGGGGTAATACATCTTATTGTGAGATGTATGCATGCTGGAAAGTACTCACTAACAACAGTAAATTATTACCTTAGGATTATGAAGCATAATATAAAGGGTTAGATTATATACTTAAGATAAATGTAAGTGAGCATTATATCTCACAACAATTATTATATGGGTAGAGATAATATTATATATATACATATATATGCACGAAAAAACACACCTAGCCCTCCAGAATGACAATAAAAAGTCAGAATGGAGCACTGGCTGACGGACCTTGCGGCCTTTCCGTTTGTCAACATAAGTATAGTGAAAGAATTAACGGCTTTCAACCTATCTGTCATATAATTTCCCCACAAAATGAAGGTGGTTCACAAATGCATGGATGTCAAAAGAAAGGGGAGGTTGTCTGCTGTATGCATATTAAAGAAGATTCGAGGCTAAATGTGATGATGACCAAGGTCCCAATTTCCCGCAGACAATTTGCTCCTCGTTCTGATGACATGAATTTTGAGGTGGAAGCTGGACCCTGGAGCGGTTTATTAGAATTTTGAAAATAGTTTTAGAACGTACCCCATCGAAATAAGATTCATTTAATGCCAAAGGTAGAATTTCTAGGTTTTTTGAACAATTCTCCCAATGAGTTAAAAAGATGCCAGAATGTTTTGATAAGACCGTCTTCAGTTGCAGTTTGCTGACTATATGCCACGCTAAGCGCATGTCATATCATGTTTCGACCCTTTAACTGCAAGACATGTGTACTAAGCCAGCTCGAGTCCGGGCGTCGCCCGCGATCTTATCTAAATACCGACAGAACATAGCTTCCAGGGGGATGATGTGATTGGACCCGTACCGTGGAAGTTCAACACTAATAGTATAGTTTGGATAAGTTAATGGTGTAAGCCACGAGCCATCATAGTGATTCGTTACATAATCAACTACCAGTTGTTCGTACATATAATACACGTGCAATGCTTCACAATTTTCCAAGGTTGTACCATTTGTAATGTCGTAGCATCAAGCATATATGGTATCGAAAATAGCACTGTCTCTATTGATTTCTATTGATTTCCTAAAAGTCATGCACATTATAAGCCATGATCCTCTAATTGGAGTGTTTCATGTTACTTCAAATCATACAAATTATAAGCCATGATCACCCTACTGGAGTGTTTCAGTTTCTTATAAATTTAAGTAACACAAATTATATCACCCTATTGGAGTGTTTCACATCACTTTAAGTCATACAAATTATAAACTATGATCACCCTACTGGGGTGCTTCACATCACTTTAAGCCATACATATTATAAGCCATGATCACCCTACTGCAGTACTGGAGTGTTTCATATCACTTTTAAGTCATACACATTATAAGCCACGATCACCTTAATGGAATGTTTCATATCACTTTAAGTCACACAAATTATAAGCCACGATAACCCTACTGGAATGTATATATCAATTTTTGTTGAGATCCCAGTACTGTTTAAGTTATGACATGAACAGAAATCGGACAGACGAACGGACGGATGGATGTCCGGACGTATGTACGGCCGGACAGGTGCAAAACTGTATACCCCACCCACTCTTTTTTAAAAAGGTGTATAACTATAAATGCATGTGCTAATAATTGGCATAAATATGATCCACAATAATTTCTAAGTTAAATATGGCATAAATATGATCCACAATAATTTCTAAGTTAAATATGATCCACAATAATTTCTAAGTTAAATATGGATTTTAAAAAACTTTCATAATAGTGCTTACCAAGTAAATTATTCCCGATTCTGTGAATCGTAAATCACGTGTAACAGCCCTGCCGCTTATAAAGTGAATTATTTACCGTTTTTTACGATTCCATGAATAACGTCCGATTCCATGTATGCCGTGTTTAAAGTCCATGTAGATGAATATTGTTTGTATAAGCGAGAAACATATAGTTCTATAATCACTAAATTGACAAAGAAGCACACAGACTGTGACAGAGTATTTTTGGATTCTGACCGCTGTATACAAAATACGATATTTTAGGCTGCTGAAGCTTTATTCGGGCGATTTTGGCCGGTTTGTTGGGTAAAGGGTTAAAATGATGCCATTCGAGAACTGATGGCGAAATAATTCACCTATGTTGGCGGCAAAAATCATCCAACTGCATGGTATTTCAACAATGAGGTGGGTATAAAATGCTGCGTCCTGTGTTATACTTCCAAGCATCGTTGTTCTTGTTAGATGAAATGTAATGGTATTGGGACTGCGTGTATATTGAATGTAGAGTATTGCATATATATAAGACAAATACACATTTCAGTTTCCATATCGTTTCTGTCCATACCTCATATAACTAATGCTTGCACTAAACCTGGTCATTATCTAGATAACTAGCATAGATACTAAATGTGTCAAACTCATGCAGCTAACAATAAATACAAGTTTGAAAGATCTCATCGAACCACTTGAATCGTACACTTTTGATGATTTTGAGTTATCGTGACAATTATATACATACAACTCCTGTTCTCTGCGTTTTGATAGCACTATAGTGTGTTTTATATGTTTAATGTTGGAATCAAATATTCATATTTATTCCCATCTGCATGGAATTGAACCCCCTATTTCTATGTTAGTCTTATAGTAAATAATAAATTTTTTGCCATTATGATGGCATGAATCATGGTATTTTACTTAAATTGAGTCTACTGATATATGCAGACGACACAGTCCTGATATCAAATACACGAGAAGGCTTGCAACAGGCCCTTGCCACTTTCTCCAATTATTGAGCCTGGCTCATGGACTAATAACTGATTATTTTGTTTCCTCGTTCGTGTATTGTATCGGACATTGTATTACCTGCTGCTTCCATGGTCTTGTTTGATGGCCAGTAGCCACATGGCCATCCATGCCTCGCCGGTCGTGGCAATAGCGTCGGCATCACTGTCATGGTCGTGCATCCGCATCCTGTAGGTAGAGTGAGATATATACTAGCTGGTGGGGTTGTTTCTTGAGAAAGCTGTTGGTAGAATTTTCCCACCAAGTTGGTACCATTTTCCATTAATTTGGGGAGCCTGACTCATGGACTAATAACTGATTATTTTGTTTCCTCGTTCGTGTATTGTATCGGACATTGTATTACCGGCTGCTTCCATGGTCTTGTTTGATGGCCAGTAGCCGCATGGCCATCCATGCCTCGCCGGTCGTGGCAATAGCGTCGGCATCACTGTCATGGTCGTGCATCCGCATCCTGTAGGTAGAGTGAGATATATACTAGCTGGTGGGGTTGTTTCTTGAGAAAGCTGTTGGTAGAATTTTCCCACCAAGTTGGTACCATTTTCCATTTATTTGGGGAGCCTGGCTCATGGACTAATAACTGATTATTTTGTTTCCTCGTTCGTGTATTGTATCGGACATTGTATTACCTGCTGCTTCCATGGTCTTGTTTGATGGCCAGTAGCCGCATGGCCATCCATGCCTCGCCGGGCGTGGCAATAGCGTCGGCATCACTGTCATGGTCGTGCATCCGCATCCTGTAGGTAGAGTGAGATATATACAGACCTTCTCAAAATAAGTGGCCCTTTTAACGCGGTCCTCAACGTGGTCGTAACGCGGTCGTAACGCGGTTTTTGCGTTGATAACGCGTTGTTGATACGTTACGACCGCGTTGAACATCAACGGACCGCGTTGAAGTTTAACGAAGACTGCGTTGAAGTTTAACGCAGACCGCGTTTACGTTAAACACGTTGCGCTAATGATCAACGCACCGTCGCGCACACGTTTTCAAATGTATATGTTTTGTTTTTAAATATTTGATGAGGACACATAAAGAAAATGAATTGCAGTGATTTAATTCTGGTGAGAAAAACAGAATTTAACTGAATTATTAAACTTATATATACTACTAGTACTGTAAAAAGTAAAAGTTAATATTTAGTTATTTACCATACATGTACATGTATGCTTGCCAATACAATAGCGGACAATTACTGAAACATGTAACGTCTCTTCGAAGCCACGTTGAGTAAGTTTATTTCATCATCGTGAAAGTGACTCGGCCTCATTGCGCGATCATTGTGGCACACGATGTCCGCTAGCCAATCAAAACAGACAAAGTTATGCTTGCACGTGTCCAGTCGAGAATTCTGTGTTTGAATCACAGTCAATCAATACAGAATACAAGCTGGTAGGAGGAGTCATCTTCACAAAGTTGCTACATGGTATAAAAATATCTTGCAGAAATTCCTTTGATCTAAATTTAATAATAACTTCAAAGAACGAGACAATGTCACCATTCAGCAGCGTGCGTGGTCCAATAGAGGTTCGCGATGGGGAAGTTATGTTTTCCTTGTATTAAAGGGGCACTGATATCTGGATAATATTTTACGAACTACCGACGAGAGGCTAATGAAAGTCCGAATAATCAAGTCATGGTATTCTTCGACATAAATCACAAATCGTGTTTATTTTACAATGATTATTGGTTTATTTAATGCTACATGTACATGCACGTGTATAGTGGTATATATAACGAGCGTCGTGAACATTTCTGGAATTTTTCATGGCGTTTGTTTATGGCGTATATAAACGCGCTTTATTATTTCATACAGTTTCGGCCGACATCGGAACTGACACAATACCCTTGGTCTATACATGAGCGTACAGGTAATCGACATTTAAACGGATATGACGCTGAACATTAAATATTCAAATAACACACATACATGTACATGTACATAGCGACGTGACATCAATATGTTTTGTTTGTTAGCAGTCTCGATTACGTTTCCATTAATTCGTGCAGCGCGATCAACGTGATTTACATTAATTTATTATTTTTTCCCGGAAAAAATCTAAATGTGGGCCAATATGTAAAACATTTTAACACAAATCTATCATGCATTACTCCCATCACGTCAACAACATTGTATTATTTTGGAAACGTTCCATTTCGTTGATGGTTATCTCGACTGCGTTTGTTGCGTGACGGTTTACTCGACCGCGTTGTGATCAACGTGATCTACATTTATTTATTAGTTTTTTTTCCGGAAATATCTAAATGTGGGCCTATACATGTACCGCATGTAAAACATTTAACACTAATCAGAATGCATTACTCTCGTCACGCAAACAACATTGTATTATTTTGGAAACATTCCATTTCGTTGACGGTTATCTCTACTGCGTTTGTTGCGTTGACGGTCAACTTGACCGCGTTTGTTGCGTTGGCGGTCATGCCGATTTTTACATACTGCATGTACACATATCAATCAATTTTCAAATATGGGTGGAGTTACAGAAAATTATCTGGTGGTGGTGTGTGTGTGTGTTTTTTTTTTTAGCGGGACATTCAATTACCGTATATATTTTGTCCGGCATCGGCGTTTGAAATCAAATGGGTAAGCCATTATGTGTCGACTTGTGATTTGAATTGTTAATATTTTACGATGTACTTGTCAGTAGAAATGATAACGAATTTCGGAGAATACTGTAAATATATGTACAAAAGAACTTTTTATTATATGAGCTTTTGATGACTAGATATCGGCTTTCAAGAGAATACATTTAACTCACTTGTTGTCAGTCTTGCAAAAAAATTCAAATTATCGCTTCTAATAAAGAGCGTCCATGTTTACACCGAAATGTGGTATGTAATAAACTATTAAAGAGCGTTTAGATTATGATAGTTTGTACTCGTTTTCAATGTAAAACCACAAACGTATGTAGATATAGATCGATAATAAAACGGTGGACATTTGTGTGTTTTTTTGCGATTTCTGTGACATAATAATTGATGGTGACTATATTAAAGTTTTCTTTTATAACCCGGAAATCTAGAAAAAAAAATTTGTTTGTCTAATTTGGTATCTACTGCGTCGGACGGCGCTTGGATCTTCAAATGTACACTGTACATTGTTTTCAAATATTTGATGAAGACAAATAAATAATTGAATTGCAGTGATTTAATTCCGGTGAAAAAAAACTGAAGTTAACAATATTATTCAACTTATATATCCTACGGTAAAAAGAAAGTTAATATTTATCATATGCTTGCCTCCACAATAGCGGATTAAACATTGTTGGTCTCTTCGAAGCACCATTGAATACGAATGATTTCGTTATTTCATCATCAATGAATAAAGTAACACCTGAACAAGACTTCATCGAGTGGTCACTAGCCAATCAAAACCGACGAAGTTATGACAGCACGTTTTCAATCGAGAATTCCGTTTGAGTCGCATGGTATCACTCTCCACTTTACCGAAGACACGCCCCGTATTGTATTTGCGTCTATTGACACCGCTGTCAATCATTCGCGGCATGCTTTTGATCCGGGGTCTGTTGGTTAAAGTGACAAATCACTGGTAACCAAATCTGAGCGCTGTTTGTTTTACATGTATTTCACAACACATGGATAATTAATATTCTAAATTATTTGCATCACTGTACATGTATATCCATGTGTCAATTACGAACGTGCGTGTAAATGTAGATGTGTGTTTTATCGTACCCTCACGAAGATTTCAAATGACATCGGACCCTTGGCGTACAGGTTATTGACCTTTATTAGGAGGTGACGCTGAATATTAAATATTCAAAGAATACACGTACATGTACATTGCGACGTGAACTCAAAGTTTTTTGTTTGTTAGAAATCTCAATTGCATCTCTATTAATTCGTGCAGCGCGATCTGCATTTATTTATTATTTTTTTCCAGAAAAATTCTAAATGTAAATGTAAAACATCACCAATAAATCATGCATCACCCAAGCCAAACACACGGTCACCGTCTCGATTGATTACAACACTTCGTTCTGTTTCCTATCAGAAAATTGTATGAAACTTAAATTGGTGGCCGTCGTTTTCTCTTTTCAATTTAATGTTTTTTTAATAAAATGAGTTCATGTCTCAAAGTTCATGTTTACAATGTTATTCAATAATTATTATTACAGTTGATAAGCTATTCTCCCGATCTCGTTTGTTGCGTTGACGGTTATCTCGACCGCGTTTGTTGCGTTGGTGGTCGTGGCGACCGCGTTATGTTGCGTTGGCGGTTTCCTCGACCGCGTTGGAGTAACGTTACGACCGCGTTGGAGTAACGTTACGACCGCGTTGGACCAACGCGGTCGTAACGCGGTCGGGAGGGCCATTACTTTTGAGAAGGTCTGTACTAGCTGGTGGGGTTGTTTCTTGAGAAAGCTGTTGGTAGAATTTTCCCACCAAGTTGGTACCATTTTCCATTTATTTGGGGAGCCTGGCTCATGGACTAATAACTGATTATTTTGTTTCCTCGTTCGTGTATTGTATCGGACATTGTATTACCTGCTGCTTCCATGGTCTTGTTTGATGGCCAGTAGCCGCATGGCCATCCATGCCTCGCCGGTCGTGGCAATAGCGTCGGCATCACTGTCATGGTCGTGCATCCGCATCCTGTAGGTAGAGTGAGATATATACTAGCTGGTGGGGTTGTTTCTTGAGAAAGCTGTTGGTAGAATTTTCCCACCAAGTTGGTACCATTTTCCATTTATTTGGGGAGCCTGGCTCATGGACTAATAACTGATTATTTTGTTTCCTCGTTCGTGTATTGTATCGGACATTGTATTACCTGCTGCTTCCATGGTCTTGTTTGATGGCCAGTAGCCGCATGGACATCCATGCCTCGCCGGTCGTGGCAATAGCGTCGGCATCACTGTCATGGTCGTGCATCCGCATCCTGTAGGTAGAGTGAGATATATACTAGCTGGTGGGGTTGTTTCTTGAGAAAGCTGTTGGTAGAATTTTCCCACCAAGTTGGTACCATTTTCCATTTATTTGGGGAGCCTGGCTCATGGACTAATAACTGATTATTTTGTTTCCTCGTTCGTGTATTGTATCGGACATTGTATTACCTGCTGCTTCCATGGTCTTGTTTGATGGCCAGTAGCCGCATGGACATCCATGCCTCGCCGGTCGTGGCAATAGCGTCGGCATCACTGTCATGGTCGTGCATCCGCATCCTGTAGGTAGAGTGAGATATATACTAGCTGGTGGGGTTGTTTCTTGAGAAAGCTGTTGGTAGAATTTTCCCACCAAGTTGGTACCATTTTCCATTTATTTGGGGAGCCTGGCTCATGGACTAATAACTGATTATTTTGTTTCCTCGTTCGTGTATTGTATCGGACATTGTATTACCTGCTGCTTCCATGGTCTTGTTTGATGGCCAGTAGCCGCATGGCCATCCATGCCTCGCCGGTCGTGGCAATAGCGTCGGCATCACTGTCATGGTCGTGCATCCGCATCCTGTAGGTAGAGTGAGATATATACAGACCTTCTCAAAATAAGTGGCCCTTTTAACGCGGTCCTCAACGTGGTCGTAACGCGGTCGTAACGCGGTTTTTGCGTTGATAACGCGTTGTTGATACGTTACGACCGCGTTGAACATCAACGGACCGCGTTGAAGTTTAACGAAGACTGCGTTGAAGTTTAACGCAGACCGCGTTTACGTTAAACACGTTGCGCTAATGATCAACGCACCGTCGCGCACACGTTTTCAAATGTATATGTTTTGTTTTTAAATATTTGATGAGGACACATAAAGAAAATGAATTGCAGTGATTTAATTCTGGTGAGAAAAACAGAATTTAACTGAATTATTAAACTTATATATACTACTAGTACTGTAAAAAGTAAAAGTTAATATTTAGTTATTTACCATACATGTACATGTATGCTTGCCAATACAATAGCGGACAATTACTGAAACATGTAACGTCTCTTCGAAGCCACGTTGAGTAAGTTTATTTCATCATCGTGAAAGTGACTCGGCCTCATTGCGCGATCATTGTGGCACACGATGTCCGCTAGCCAATCAAAACAGACAAAGTTATGCTTGCACGTGTCCAGTCGAGAATTCTGTGTTTGAATCACAGTCAATCAATACAGAATACAAGCTGGTAGGAGGAGTCATCTTCACAAAGTTGCTACATGGTATAAAAATATCTTGCAGAAATTCCTTTGATCTAAATTTAATAATAACTTCAAAGAACGAGACAATGTCACCATTCAGCAGCGTGCGTGGTCCAATAGAGGTTCGCGATGGGGAAGTTATGTTTTCCTTGTATTAAAGGGGCACTGATATCTGGATAATATTTTACGAACTACCGACGAGAGGCTAATGAAAGTCCGAATAATCAAGTCATGGTATTCTTCGACATAAATCACAAATCGTGTTTATTTTACAATGATTATTGGTTTATTTAATGCTACATGTACATGCACGTGTATAGTGGTATATATAACGAGCGTCGTGAACATTTCTGGAATTTTTCATGGCGTTTGTTTATGGCGTATATAAACGCGCTTTATTATTTCATACAGTTTCGGCCGACATCGGAACTGACACAATACCCTTGGTCTATACATGAGCGTACAGGTAATCGACATTTAAACGGATATGACGCTGAACATTAAATATTCAAATAACACACATACATGTACATGTACATAGCGACGTGACATCAATATGTTTTGTTTGTTAGCAGTCTCGATTACGTTTCCATTAATTCGTGCAACGTGATTTACATTAATTTATTATTTTTTCCCGGAAAAAATCTAAATGTGGGCCAATATGTAAAACATTTTAACACAAATCTATCATGCATTACTCCCATCACGTCAACAACATTGTATTATTTTGGAAACGTTCCATTTCGTTGATGGTTATCTCGACTGCGTTTGTTGCGTGACGGTTTACTCGACCGCGTTGTGATCAACGTGATCTACATTTATTTATTAGTTTTTTTTCCGGAAATATCTAAATGTGGGCCTATACATGTACCGTATGTAAAACATTTAACACTAATCAGAATGCATTACTCTCGTCACGCAAACAACATTGTATTATTTTGGAAACATTCCATTTCGTTGACGGTTATCTCTACTGCGTTTGTTGCGTTGACGGTCAACTTGACCGCGTTTGTTGCGTTGGCGGTCATGCCGATTTTTACATACTGCATGTACACATATCAATCAATTTTCAAATATGGGTGGAGTTACAGAAAATTATCTGGTGGTGGTGTGTGTGTGTGTTTTTTTTTTTAGCGGGACATTCAATTACCGTATATATTTTGTCCGGCATCGGCGTTTGAAATCAAATGGGTAAGCCATTATGTGTCGACTTGTGATTTGAATTGTTAATATTTTACGATGTACTTGTCAGTAGAAATGATAACGAATTTCGGAGAATACTGTAAATATATGTACAAAAGAACTTTTTATTATATGAGCTTTTGATGACTAGATATCGGCTTTCAAGAGAATACATTTAACTCACTTGTTGTCAGTCTTGCAAAAAAATTCAAATTATTGCTTCTAATAAAGAGCGTCCATGTTTACACCGAAATGTGGTATGTAATAAACTATTAAAGAGCGTTTAGATTATGATAGTTTGTACTCGTTTTCAATGTAAAACCACAAACGTATGTAGATATAGATCGATAATAAAACGGTGGACATTTGTGTGTTTTTTTGCGATTTCTGTGACATAATAATTGATGGTGACTATATTAAAGTTTTCTTTTATAACCCGGAAATCTAGAAAAAAAAATTTGTTTGTCTAATTTGGTATCTACTGCGTCGGACGGCGCTTGGATCTTCAAATGTACACTGTACATTGTTTTCAAATATTTGATGAAGACAAATAAATAATTGAATTGCAGTGATTTAATTCCGGTGAAAAAAAACTGAAGTTAACAATATTATTCAACTTATATATCCTACGGTAAAAAGAAAGTTAATATTTATCATATGCTTGCCTCCACAATAGCGGATTAAACATTGTTGGTCTCTTCGAAGCACCATTGAATACGAATGATTTCGTTATTTCATCATCAATGAATAAAGTAACACCTGAACAAGACTTCATCGAGTGGTCACTAGCCAATCAAAACCGACGAAGTTATGACAGCACGTTTTCAATCGAGAATTCCGTTTGAGTCGCATGGTATCACTCTCCACTTTACCGAAGACACGCCCCGTATTGTATTTGCGTCTATTGACACCGCTGTCAATCATTCGCGGCATGCTTTTGATCCGGGGTCTGTTGGTTAAAGTGACAAATCACTGGTAACCAAATCTGAGCGCTGTTTGTTTTACATGTATTTCACAACACATGGATAATTAATATTCTAAATTATTTGCATCACTGTACATGTATATCCATGTGTCAATTACGAACGTGCGTGTAAATGTAGATGTGTGTTTTATCGTACCCTCACGAAGATTTCAAATGACATCGGACCCTTGGCGTACAGGTTATTGACCTTTATTAGGAGGTGACGCTGAATATTAAATATTCAAAGAATACACGTACATGTACATTGCGACGTGAACTCAAAGTTTTTTGTTTGTTAGAAATCTCAATTGCATCTCTATTAATTCGTGCAGCGCGATCTGCATTTATTTATTATTTTTTTCCAGAAAAATTCTAAATGTAAATGTAAAACATCACCAATAAATCATGCATCACCCAAGCCAAACACACGGTCACCGTCTCGATTGATTACAACACTTCGTTCTGTTTCCTATCAGAAAATTGTATGAAACTTAAATTGGTGGCCGTCGTTTTCTCTTTTCAATTTAATGTTTTTTTAATAAAATGAGTTCATGTCTCAAAGTTCATGTTTACAATGTTATTCAATAATTATTATTACAGTTGATAAGCTATTCTCCCGATCTCGTTTGTTGCGTTGACGGTTATCTCGACCGCGTTTGTTGCGTTGGTGGTCGTGGCGACCGCGTTATGTTGCGTTGGCGGTTTCCTCGACCGCGTTGGAGTAACGTTACGACCGCGTTGGAGTAACGTTACGACCGCGTTGGACCAACGCGGTCGTAACGTTACTCCAACGCGGTCGTAACGCGGTCGGGAGGGCCATTACTTTTGAGAAGGTCTGTACTAGCTGGTGGGGTTGTTTCTTGAGAAAGCTGTTGGTAGAATTTTCCCACCAAGTTGGTACCATTTTCCATTTATTTGGGGAGCCTGGCTCATGGACTAATAACTGATTATTTTGTTTCCTCGTTCGTGTATTGTATCGGACATTGTATTACCTGCTGCTTCCATGGTCTTGTTTGATGGCCAGTAGCCGCATGGCCATCCATGCCTCGCCGGTCGTGGCAATAGCGTCGGCATCACTGTCATGGTCGTGCATCCGCATCCTGTAGGTAGAGTGAGATATATACTAGCTGGTGGGGTTGTTTCTTGAGAAAGCTGTTGGTAGAATTTTCCCACCAAGTTGGTACCATTTTCCATTTATTTGGGGAGCCTGGCTCATGGACTAATAACTGATTATTTTGTTTCCTCGTTCGTGTATTGTATCGGACATTGTATTACCTGCTGCTTCCATGGTCTTGTTTGATGGCCAGTAGCCGCATGGACATCCATGCCTCGCCGGTCGTGGCAATAGCGTCGGCATCACTGTCATGGTCGTGCATCCGCATCCTGTAGGTAGAGTGAGATATATACTAGCTGGTGGGGTTGTTTCTTGAGAAAGCTGTTGGTAGAATTTTCCCACCAAGTTGGTACCATTTTCCATTTATTTGGGGAGCCTGGCTCATGGACTAATAACTGATTATTTTGTTTCCTCGTTCGTGTATTGTATCGGACATTGTATTACCTGCTGCTTCCATGGTCTTGTTTGATGGCCAGTAGCCGCATGGACATCCATGCCTCGCCGGTCGTGGCAATAGCGTCGGCATCACTGTCATGGTCGTGCATCCGCATCCTGTAGGTAGAGTGAGATATATACTAGCTGGTGGGGTTGTTTCTTGAGAAAGCTGTTGGTAGAATTTTCCCACCAAGTTGGTACCATTTTCCATTTATTTGGGGAGCCTGGCTCATGGACTAATAACTGATTATTTTGTTTCCTCGTTCGTGTATTGTATCGGACATTGTATTACCTGCTGCTTCCATGGTCTTGTTTGATGGCCAGTAGCCGCATGGACATCCATGCCTCGCCGGTCGTGGCAATAGCGTCGGCATCACTGTCATGGTCGTGCATCCGCATCCTGTAGGTAGAGTGAGATATATACTAGCTGGTGGGGTTGTTTCTTGAGAAAGCTGTTGGTAGAATTTTCCCACCAAGTTGGTACCATTTTCCATTTATTTGGGGAGCCTGGCTCATGGACTAATAACTGATTATTTTGTTTCATCGTTCGTGTATTGTATCGGACATTGTATTACCTGCTGCTTCCATGGTCTTGTTTGATGGCCAGTAGCCGCATGGCCACCCATGTATCACCGGTCATGGCAATAGCGTCGGCATCACTGTCATGGTCGTGCATCCGCACCCTGTAGGTAGAGGGAGATATATACTAGCTGGTGGACCCGACTTTGTCCGGGATGTTTCCCCTCTGCTTTTCGGCGAATTGCGTGATTTGACCTTGAATTGTCCATTTTGAAGGTCACGATTTGACCCGTCCAAAACACTACCCGGACAAAAGTACTTGTCGAAATCCATCCGGTTTTACCCGATTTGACCTTTAATTGATCATTTTGAAGGTCAAGGTCAGGTCGGGGTCATGACTCGACCCGTCCAAAACTCTCAGTGGACAATAGTAACCCTATGTATCAAATTTCGTCGAAATCCCATCAAAATTCGCGATTAGACCTTGAATTGACTCGATTTCAAGGTCAAGGTCACATCACAAATGAATAGGCTTATGAGACTCCCCACACCAAATTTCATCGAAATCCCGTTATATTCGGGCGTTTGACCTTTGAAATGAGGTGGGTGGCGCTTTAAGGACTTTGCTAACCCAATATCCTCCAAATTTAATGGAGTCCAAAATAATGGTTTATGTTCACTTTTGTTAGTAATCACAGTAACCAAACACATGAATGCAACATTTTAAGAGAAAATTCATGGTGGAATATGTTAGAAATACTAAATGTGAATTTTAGGTTTTTTTTAAATCAATTTGTTCGAACCCAAAATCAATAAACAAAGTCCATATCAAACAAAAAAATATGGCAATGTGTACTGAACACTGAAGAATGATGAAAAATAAATTAATATGCTTATTTGTCAAGCATTTTTTGATAAATTTACTAAGAACTAATTTTTTACAAATATTTGAGTAACTTGCCTGACATCCCTTGTAGTGAGGTGACAGTTAAGTGTTAATATATGTGGACAGTGGCGGTTTGTGAATCTCTTGACAAAAGAACTGTAATCACCAATCTCTGGGTATCCCCATAACCCAGAAACAAAAACTTCACCAATCAGCCTGAATCAGGATGTAATATTGTCATGGATTACCAACTAAAGTCATGGTTGCATGATTTGAAGTTCAGAACACAATTTCCCTGAATAACAACTCACCTAGGCTGATTGTCATTGACTGGTGACTTTCTTCTCATTGGCTGGAGACTTGTGACTTTCTTCTCATTGGCTGGAGACGGGTGACTTTCTTCTCATTGGCTGGAGACTTGTGACTTTCTTCTCATTGGCTGGAGACTTGTGACTTTCTTCTCATTGGCTGGAGACTTGTGACTTTCTTCTCATTGGCTGGAGACTAGTGACTTTCTTCTCATTGGCTGGAGACTTGTGACTTTCTTCTCATTGGCTGGAGACGGGTGACTTTCTTCTCATTGGCTGGAGACTAGTGACTTTCTTCTCATTGGCTGGAGACTTGTGACTTTCTTCTCATTGGCTGGAGACTTGTGACTTTCTTCTCATTGGCTGGAGACAGGTGACTTTCTTCACATTGGTTTTGAATTGAGGTCTTGTCACTTGTCTGGCAGTTAGTTTGGAGGGAAGACAAATAGTTAGGTGTTCTATTCTTCTTCACTTGAGAATGCTGATGCTTGAGATATTTGACACAACTTGTGTTTTGTGATAACATTTTGTAGTTTTCATGTTAGGAATATCCAAGACAGCTTGGTTATGGCTGCGGCGCGATAAATGTTACAAGTATATAAAGGTGTTACAATCTTATTTATATCATCCAATTCTGGAGATTGAGCTGGTAAGTTTTATGCAACACAACAAAATATGGAAAATGAATGCTTATCAAAATAAGCAACCGATGTCATCATCCAGTCTAAATCATCTAAATGAATAAATTGTGAATTACTTCGACACCCCAGTAATAGTTATTGTCCCCCGAAAAATTATTATAGAAATGGGCTCCGTCCGTTCGTTTGTCTGTCCGTCACACTTTTGAGTACCTTCATGGTGTAATCAACTCCTACAGTTTTCATCCTAGAGATTCGAAACACCAGAATATTGTTGCCGATATATTGAAGATGTTCAACATGTATAGATGTGTAGATGACGGAAAAATAATTTTTTGAAGAGTTATTAACCCTTTTCAACTTACAAAATTTCAACAATATTATTAATATTTTCTGTTTTGATCATAGATATTTGAAACTTCAGAGTATTGTTACCCACATATTGGATATGTTCAACATGTATTATTTTTGACAGTTATTAACACTTTTCAACATTTTTTTTTATTTCTTAACAAAGTGGCATCTACTTGCCATGTTTTCGGGGGACCTTTTATTCTTATATTATTGGCGGCGGGGTAATTTGAATCTGGATAAATGTCCTCAGCATTATATATATCATGCCCATTATTTCGTTCTATAATTAGATATTTAAACATTTATTTATCTCATAGCAACACTTCTATATATACACATATATATATCCTCCATCGAAATGTCTCTCACTTTTATAATGTTATCGACAAACAAAACACATTTAATAGCGTTGACATGAAATGAGATATTAAACTGTGTCGTGGCATACAATTTCAAAAATCCAGTATTGAACGAACTCATTTCTTGGCAAGTAATGGATAATTATTGAAAGTGAAAAGCAGATTTAACCCTTTCAGTACCACGGGCCGATCTCATCGGCCCTAATTTACGGTCTGTAGAGTGCCAGGGCGGATAAAATCGGCCCATTTTTTTTTTGTTTTTTTTTTTGGGTTGAAATGTTTTTGGTTATGCTTAAGGACTTTGCTAACCCAATTTTCCCCAAATTTAATGGAGTCCAAAACAAAGGTTTATGTTCACTTTTATTAGTAGCCACAGTAACCAAACCCATGAATGCAACATTTTAATGAGTATAATTCATGGTAGATTATGTTAGAATTTCAAAATGTGGAATTTATAGAAGTTTTTAAAATAATTTTTTTCGAACCCAAAATCAACAAGCACAAAGTCAATATCAAAGAAAAAAATATGGCAATATGTACTGAACACTCTGAAGAATGATTAACAATAAAGATATACTCACATTTCTTTAGTTTCATTAAGATTTTTGGCTTGGAAGCAGTTGTTTAGATAGTAGCTTTCATTGCTCAGAAAAGCTATTTGGGAACTGAATTTGATGGGTTAAGTTAATGTTCACTCAAGCCAGCTAAGATTATGACCAGCAGGACAGTCCAGGTGCTTGAGCCATGACGAGATTACATCCTGATTCAGGATGATTGGCGACCTAGTTTCTGGGTTATGGGGTACCCAGAGATTAGGGATTAATCATTACAGTTCTTTTGTCAAGAGATTCACAACACACCACTGTCCACAGTTATTAACACTTAACTGTCACCTCACTTAGAGGGATGTCAGGCAAGTTACTCAAATATTTGTAAACAATTGGTTCTTAGTAAATTTATCAAAGAATGCTTGATAAATATGAATATTATTTTATTGTTAATCATTCTTCAGAGTGTTCAGTACACATTGCCATATTTTTTTCTTTGATATGGACTTTGTGTTTGTTGATTTTGGGTTCGAAAAAATTGATTTTAAAAACCTCTACAAATTTCACATTTAGTATTTCTAACATATTCCACCATGAATTATACTCTTAAGATGTTGCATTCATGGGTTTGGTTACTGTGATTACTAATTAAAGTGAACATAAACCTTTATTTTGACTCCATCAAATTTGGGGAAAATTGGGTTAGCAAAGTCCTTAAAGGATTTATTCGGTCAAGAAACTACAAAACGCAATCGGAAAGCCCTCCCTGTTGTGATTAAAATGATCCAAGTCCGATTCCGATCGCATAATAAATAACCCGTAAAATAAATAAATAATACCACCACCGGTATTCGGAGATTTCCGTGACTAAACTACCAGTGACGTACTTGTGGGGAGCAAATTAAAAACACAGATTCGGAGCCGGAGTTTATTATGCTGACTACGATGGCGTAATCGTAAGTCAGCTGATACTAAAACGCGGAGTCGAATGTGCTCGTGTGGTGTATATATTACGTTACGCTTTGGCCGTTTATCTGGAATAGTAGACAACAACTATGTGAATAAAGTAATTAATAGCGCCTAGAATGGTTGTTGTTTTTGTAGCCATTAATAACATGCCGGCACGTGTCTGCTTTGGTGAATAGATGGCAGTAATTAGTGCTTTGATTGTCTCGCGTATTCACTCGGTGATTTGTAATAACTCAGTGACTATTCATCAGTGTCAGTCGCGAACTTGTTTGCACTCTAAAATTCCACAAAGTGAATAGAAAGAATATTATCTCTCTGGTCATACATATATAAGAAGCGCCCATATTAATATAAACACTGGGCTGAATAATGTTAACTCTATTTAGGCGCTTTTGTTTTGTGTTTGTTTGTTGTTTTACTTTCGATATAAATATCCCGAGTATCTGTCATCGCCACATATTCCAAGATGCCTAGTAGATGTAGTGTGTTCAGTTGTGGGTGGGCTAGCCATCCATTATTTAGTATCTCCAAAAAGACAACACAGTGCGTATATATTTAATTGTCACAATACCACATACAAAATCAAACATGGCATATCGAAATAGAGCACGTTCATAATTGAGAACGCTCTTTATTGTCTACACCGCGACGAAAACATGGACGCTCTTTATTAGAAGCAATCATTGGATTTTTTTTATACTAACAATTCAAAAAAATCCTCTTCTAGAAAGTCTATATGTGCCATCAAAACGTAAAATAAAACTAACAACAAACACAAACTGAAAAACAATGCCAGGCTAGCCTTCAATTAAAAAAAATGTCGTTATGCCAAACTGCAGCCTAAATAATAATTATTGTAGTTTCAACAGTCTGTTGTGTATTAGAGTGAATTATTTTGTTTACTCACTTATCGATCTTGACTGGAAGGATTTTAGCAAGCTGTTCAGTCATGCACTTCTCCACACAAAATGTTTCGTGTGAAGAAACAGACAGGAACATTATTATGATGAATATAAGCCATCATGATACATGTACTAGTACAATAACCACCACCTTTTTAATCACACCCATTTGTATTTAATTGTACGCATATAGCTCACAACGGGGTGACACTAGTGTGTAAAATAGCTTCCGAAATTGGTACCATACAACGAAGAATGAAGTACCGGTATATGGCGTAACTTGTATTCTTTCAGAAACAGTTAAATTAGTTTCGCACGAAATTCCGCTCGCTCATTGCATTTCTGCATAAATTAATCTCATTTCAAACAACTTTTATCGCCTCAAAGTGCATTTTAGCCATCATTATTCGTTATATAATCCAACATTCTAGCAAATCCAGTTCATAATTCAGCACATTCAAACAGTTTTATTCCGTAATCGCCATTTATCGTAAAGGCTTAGGTAATTAACCAGCGTAATTTATCAACTCGTTACGCGATTGGCGGAATTATTTCACGCTACACCCACCGCTGTCATCGGTATGCGTCGATGCAGATGATCGGTCATGTGACCGCGTTGTGGTCATGTGATCGCACTCACGTGACTGACTTCGGATATTTCCGCGATTTTTTTAATATCATAATAATAAAAATACTATCTGCTCGATTTTTAATTTTCTTGGCGAAATGGGTCTGTTAGACATATATTATTAGTATTATGACGATAAAAAAAATATTTTTTTGACAGACTAATTCCTTTAAGCATGCTATAGTGAATTTAAAAACAAACTGGATAAAACCCTAGGGCCATGTTATAACTCAAAACTAATAATAAGTATTCATAGTAATAATTTTGATGCCCATGAAAAACGTAAGATTCCCTGCAGGCACTAAACCTACAAAATAAGTGTTAAAGAATATAAGAAAAAATTATTATAATTGTAAAAAATAACAAATGATGAAATATTGTTAGGCCACTGCATTCTTCTATATATGCGAGGCGACCTATGGTCAACTCGCATATATAAGAGAATGCATTGGCACAGGGTATATGGGTTGATACAAAAATCGGACCTGGCACTCAAAGGGTTAATTAGAGACTGTTTGTTCTAGTGTTGCCAGTTATTTCGTTCAAATTAGGATAACATTATCGTCCTTGATATTGAACTGATGCTGTTTAAATAAAGGTCCGGAATTTTTGTGACATCTGGTAACTTGTGTTTGATAAAAACAAGTTGTTCTTAGGCGGAAGTCATGCACTGAAGATGAAGGCAGGATAACTCTAATTTCTTATACTTCCACATTACTAGTCGAGTTATCTTTCATATTTCATGCCTTAAAATTTGCGCTCTTTAATATGGGAGGCCCTTTTCACATTTATTATTTATTTTGAGTTAAGGCAAATAGAAGCGCTTAAGCGTAAATCATTTTTGCTTAAGCGCAAATGTGTCAATTTATTTGTCACAATTACATATGCCCGTCTGTTAACTATACACGACCCGAGCTCGGAGCTAGCCTGTCGAGCAGGGGTCGTTGTAAATATTGATTTATTTACGACGGTGTCATTGGCTGTGAGAAATCACTTGAATGGTCGTGGTGAGAATTCATGCCTCTTCATGCCTCTTCATGTGCTATGAGTTATGTGTTACACGTGCTATGAGTTATGTGTTACACGTGCTGGGAGTTATGTGTTACACGTGCTGGGAGTTATGTGTTACACGTGCTGGGAATTCATGCCTCTTCATGTGTTGTGAGTTACGCGTTAGACGTGAGAATTCATGCCTCTTCATATGCTACGGATTACGCATTACATGTGCTATGAGATGTGTTACACGTGCTATCAGTTATCCGTTACACGATTTTAGATAATGTATGATGAGAACATGCACGAATCATTCATTCGATGATTTCCTTATTTCCGATTTAGTGTAATTTTCATCAATTTTGACAAAAAAAACAATATAATGGGGGGAAATAATAAATGTTATGACTCAATTAATTCATTAGTTATGTTACTAACTGGAATCTAGAAAAATATCATTTTAAATTGATTTGAAAACCCAGTTGGTACCGCTATGGTATCGGTATGGCCTGAAGGCAATTATGCATATATATATATTGATTTTCTGTAATTTAATCTAATTAAATGGCCCTATATGAGTTACAATTCTCAATGCAAGTCCTATATCAAAATTCATAACGACACTTAACCTTTGCTGCAGACATTGTTGTAAACTGATAAATGGAATGTTTCTTTGATATTTTCAGAATATTCTTAGTGAGTGGGATATTAAATTCCAACTAACAAATCAATATTCGGTCGTCTCATTGGCTGTGAGAAATAAATCACTTGAATGTTCGTGCTGGGAATTCATGCCTCTTCATGCGCTATGAGTTCCGCGTTACACGTGAGAATTCATGCCTCTTCATGCGCTATGAGTTACGCGTTGCACGTGGTGAGAATTCATGCGCTATGAGTTTCGCGTTGCACGTGGTGAGAATTCATGCCTCTTCATGTGCTATTGAGTTATGTGTTACACGATTTTAGATAATGTATGATGAGAACATGCACGAATCAATCATTCATTCGATGATTTCCTTATTTCTGATTTAGTGTAATTTTCATCACTTCTGACAAAAATTCCCAATGTAATGGGGGAAATAATAAATATTATGACTCATTTAATTAGTTATTACTAACTGGAATCTAGAACAAATATATCATTTTAAATTAATTTGAAAACCCAGTTGGTACTGCTACGGTATCGGTATGGCCTGAAGGCAATTATACAAATCAATATTCGGTCGTCTCATTGGCTGTGAGAAATAAATCACTTGAATGTTCGTGGTGAGAGTTCATGCCTCTTCATGTGCTACGAGTTACGCGTTACATGTGCGAAGAGTAATGTGTTACACGTGCTATCAGTTATCCATTAAACGATTTTAGATGATGAGAACATGCATGAATCAATCATTCACTTAATGATTTCCTTATTTCGATTTACCCTTATGCCTAGCATTTGAATGTAATCTGTCCATCTCACTTAAATAGTATAGATACCTGGAGTAGCTCATTTGACCTGGTGACTTGTGTTAAGAAATCGGATAGCATTTGCTTTATGCTTCCTGATGGAGAAGCCAATCACCCACTTGCTCATCTCATATGTGCATTGCAACATCATAATAATAAATGCTGGTTTAATAAAGCAATCAACCCACACTTTTGTTCAGTGAAATATGACTTTTTATTGGGACTGTGATGTCACAAATTATTGAGAAATAAATCTGAAAGTTTTAAACTGATGTAGGCAGGGGTATTCCGGTGTATACCCAGAATTCAGATTATAGCACCATATATGCATCATTAAAAACTCTTAACAGGTTAGTAACTCCCACCTTTATGTCATCACTTGCTTTCTAAAGTTCTTAGAGTTTACAGTCTGGATAAGCAGTTGAATGACACGATGCGCAACATGCTATGACATGGGGGAAATCTTGTAAAATATCTCTCGCCAAAATGTTGAGCTGAAAGTCCGATCTTATTGGTACATGGGTTCGAATGTGGCAAACAGTATGGGGATCAACAGATGTATCTTATAAACAGTATGGTTATTTACATAATAATGGATTTGGAACATAGGTACTTATAATCTATCTTCATGTACCCAACCTTCAATGTCGGTGGATGTTCACATGGATTGAAGATCAGAAGATTTTTTGTTGTTGCTAATGACGTTAAACCCCGATCAATCAATCCTGACCCACTCAAGAGGCTGTCTTCCTATCCATCCATCATAAATTATGTGAGGAGTTGAGGGGGCCATGTAGTTCATATCGGGCATGTGAACATTAAAGAATGCTCCTTGATTCCTTATAAAACGGATGGCTGCGAATTCTTCATTTTTGTGCAACAGAATAACTTTTTGAATATCATTTTGTTACGTTTGGGCTACCATGGCATGAAGTGTGCGCTTGGCACACATATAATGGATATACAATTTTGGAAACTGCAAGGTCCAGAATGGTACTTTGTAATTTACAATTAATATTATATAATTATGTGTACATGTGTCGGCCAATGACATGGGTTGTTGTGTAAAGCCCATACATCCCCCTTTATTTAGAAAGCACAATATATACAAGGTTATTGTCAAAATTCACTTTATTTAAACAAGATAAAGTACATACCAACTGTAGAATAACAAACAAAAGGGAATAAAATGAACCAAAATAACAGCACAACATACAAGAAAAAAACCCCAGTTGACTAAAGCATAAATAACATAACAAGTTCCAGCCCTAGAAATTAGGAAATGACCCACGTCAAATTTAATACTGTTGCATGTTAGATTCAAAATGTTGCCATGCCAATCTTTATTCCACAATTTTTCAAGGACTGCATGGATAACACAATCAACAAATGACAGTCGGCACTATACACATATGAACAGTAGGATAACAAAACAGTTGAGAATAGCAAAGTATATGTCCCTGAATAACATAAGTTTAGATAAAGGTACACAATCTGATCAGGCCCTCATAAATTACTATTTGGCATAAAAAATAATTGAATATAGTCTAGGAACCTACCTATCATTGCTCGGAGTGATCGGATACCTTTTTTCAAAAGGGCGTATAAAAATGATATCATGTAAATGGGTTGTCCGTCCACTGTCTGTCCGTCCATCTATCCGTCCCTCTTTTGGTTTCCAGATGATAACTTTAGATTGAATAGAGTGAAATGAACCAAATTTGGTATGTTAGTTTACCACATCAAAATACAGATCAAGTTCTAATATGGGTTTCGTCCGCATGATTTTGACTGAGTTATGCCCCTTTTTGACTTATATTTTACCCGATGAGGTTTCCAGATGATAACTTTAGATTGAATTGAGTGAACTGAATCAAGTTTCAAACAAATTAATTAAAAGTTACCGGTGAAAATCTGACTCGTTTTCCAAAAAAAATAATATATCTAGATAGACTCAACTGTGCCAACGAGGCATTTTATTTATCAATTATACATGGTGTACCCTATCCACATATTCTAATCAGGTTGTGTGTTTTTGGAAATGGCAAATTGCTCTGACCAACGAAGTTTATGATGAGCTACTGGTTCGTTTTAAGGAGACTGGAATCTAGACCTTTGTTCTGTCGGGTCATTTTGTAACCGCAAATTGTATAGCCATACATGGACACCATCGCTCTTGCAGTAGCCAATGTGAACAAATAATACTGTCTTTGAATTTAAGCTAAAACATATCTATGATTTTTCAATTTTACAAAAGTAGTTAGTTTCCCAATCCAACTTTTTTACTTTTTGGAATTGCATATTTAATGTTTACAAACATTAAGAACACATGCTTGCTTACTATTAAACACAGATGTTTAAATGCGCATTGGAAGTACTTTTAATGTTCTTAGTTTATTATGTAGATGTTTGATTTAACTATTACTATCCAAACTCATTTAAAAGGATTAATTTGTGTCAGAACTATGAGTTTGCAAATTACAATAATATTGTTGTCAATCTATTGCTCAGTCCATGTGCGCAATATACGTCTCTCAACAGTTGCAAATTAATTGCATGGAGGCCTACTTTGTTACAATGCAGGTATTTAAATAACCTGCTGGTGTATATTATAAGCTCAACAGTTCTCTGTTAAGAACACATTACTAGTAATCAATACCTTTTGTGACACAGCTATCAAACTCGTCAAGTTTATTGCTTTAATCGGATTATCATCAGACATCAGAGTCTGATGGCATTACGGTCCTGATGATGCTACTCAACAATAAACTTGTTCGAAACAAAATTAAAAGCTTTTACACCTCCTTAAGTAGTCCTTATTGTTTATTTTAACGGACACCCACATTACAGCAGTGGCCAAAAGCCATTTCCAAAAAAATTTAATTTATAATAACAATTCAGATATTAAAAGTTATGAAGTCAACAATTAATTTCTTCAGATAAAGTCAACACTGACAACAGTTTAAAAAAAATTAAAGTTAAAAATTTAGTTAAAATTTCAGATTATCGATCTTTTCAGGTGCTAGCATTCAGATTAATAAAGTCTATTATGTGATCGCATGTATATGATATTTATATTGACGCGCATATCAGTTATGGATATGGCAGTTTGAATATCCATTGCTTCAATGTGCAAAAAGGTAATACTCAAATCCAACATGGATTCTATTGAAGCGAAGGAGTTTTATTATCTCCCGTGATAAATGGTTGTAAAGACAAATATATTCACCGAATTCCTTTGCTTCCAGGTTCACCACACCCCAATGCACACGCATTACATCCTCAATGTGGACCCGATCACCGGTATATCTCGGACCGGTCAATGGGATAGCTCGTGCTACTGCGGGCAGGTTCCAGTTGACCTCTAACTTTTCTATATTGGTTTCTCATCAACCCAGGAGCCTTTTTGTTTGGGAAATTCTTCCGCTCTGAGGACGACATATTTTCAGATGGCAGTGAAGTGCTTTATAATGTTCTCTTGAAGACCGATAATGTCTGTGGCGGTTGATGACTTTTTAATGTCATTGCCACCTAACTGATTATTACACCGTCAGGATGCAAATCGATCATATCTCTATAAGCCTTGGTCAGCCAACAACCTATAAAAATAAAATATGCATATAGGTAAACTTCTGTGTTTCCATATTATGTGTCTCAGTTGTTGATCCCCCGTGTTGAAAATGATGGTCTTTATCGCCATTTCCTTTATGGTTCCGTGAAAGCAGTCTGTCGTCAACATTGGAAACATTTGAAGAACCCCAAATTAGAACAGGAGTTTTGAGAAGTTTAGGTAACGCCATTTCATTTTGTCCCCCGACTGAGATAATATTGTCGGAATTTAGAAAATTTGGTTGAAAACTTAAGTTTGCCTTTACCATCGATGACTTTAAAAGTTGGTGACAGGATAATTGGTGATGGGGTGTTACTTAATCGATGCACTGGGATCAGCGTCCGTAAGGGCTGGCAAATGTTTCCTCATGTTGACGATTTCCCGGTCGGTGTTGATTTTGTTTGGAGCTGGTCATTTTGACACTGTTTCTTCAACTGCCAGTGCCTGAAAAGCTGGCAGGCCAACGGCAACCATGCACGTTTGTTACAAGTGCTGACATACACCCTATTATCCTGGCAAGCCAACGGCGACCATGCACGTTTGTTACGAGTGCGGACATACACCCTATTATCCTGGCAGGCCAACGGCGACCATGCACGTTAAAATAGCAATCTCTATCCTTATTTCCCTTTGCGTAACCAACTGCTCAACCTGAGGGTTTTTTCCATATTGAGGTTATTTACATCGTAATGGATTTGGAACATAGGTATTTATATCTATCTTCATGTACCCAACCTTCAATGTCGGAAGTTCACAAGGATTGAAAGTCAGAATATTTTTTTTTGTTGCTAATAACGACGTTAAACCTCAATCAATCCTGACCCACTCAAGAGGCTGTCTTACTATCCATCATAAATTATGTGAGGAGTGTGAGGGGAGGGGGGCTAGGTACTTCATATGAGGCACGTGAACGTTAAAGAATGCTCCTTGATTCCTTTTATAACGGATGGCTGCGAATTCTGATGTCAGTCAATTTTGTGCTACAGAATAACTTTTTGATATTCATTTTGTTGCGTATGTGCTACCATGACCGTGTGGGGGAAGTGTAAGTGTTAAGTAGACACTTACACTTGTTGTCTCCTGCTTCTATCCATCCACCTTGGGTGATCACACAATGGCTTCCCTTCCTGTGATGTCATCAGGTAGCTGGTGGGTGGAGTTATCTCTCTTAGATTGACAAGGTTGCTACTGCTGACAATAACAACTAATTGGTAGCTGGTAAGTGGAGTTATCTCTCTTAGGTTATCAGGGTTGCTATTGCTGACTATAACAGTAAGAAGCTTGTTTCATTTGCAGTCATAATCATTAAATGAAAGGCTCTAGTGCATTATTTAATTTAATTTAATTCTATGCTTCTGCTTGAACATAATAATGCGAAAACATTTACAAATTTACAATGAAAACAATAAAAGAAAAGCGGCTGTTCTTATCCAGAACAAAACTATTGACTATTAAATAATTGCAATACCTCTATATTTTCGGATATAGAGTCCCATCATTTGTGTTCTAAATAAAGATAAACAAAATGGACGCGTTCCTATCTATGATGGGACTCTATATCATCTTCATATTCATACCAGTAATCAATTTTCTCTTCATACATTTTCATTTTCTTGTCGCAAAATAGCTGAGAAATTGTTGAAAGGACCACAGGAGTAGCCACCGGGCTTATCGACAGTCTTGATCCGGCAGATAATATGTTCATATGAGAACCTCCACTGCGTATGACCGGCGGATAATATGTTCATATGAGAACCTGCTCTACGTATGACCGGTGGATAATATGAACCTCCACCGCGTATTACCGGCGGATAATATGTTCATATCAGAACCTCCCCCCACGTATGACCGGAGGATAATATGAGAACCTCCCTCGCGTATGACCGGTGGATAATATGAACCTCCCCCGCGTATGACCGGAGGATAGTATGAGAACCTCCCTCGCGTATGACCGATGGATAATATGAACCTCCCTCGCGTATGACCGGCGGATAATATGAACCTCCCCCACTTACGACTGGCAGATAATGAGAACCTCCACCGCATATGAATGGCGGACACATAAGTTTAAGTCTTTAAACACTATTTGATTTGATTAGATATCGGCCGTCCCACGCAATTTGAAATTCTGTCCCGCAGATTGTCGTTTTGTCCCATATCCCATCCCGCAGATTGTCATGTCCCGATGTTTGAATGCGCATTGGAAGTACTTTTAATGGTCTTAGTTTATTATGTAGATGTTTGATTGCAGACCCCCCCCCCCCCTAAATTACTGAACCTCCTAGAATTCGGGCAATATTAGATGTTTTTGGGTAAAATTCGGGCAAATTTAATATTTTGGGGAAAATTGTGATAATTGATCAAATTTCTGCCAGAATTTGACATATTTGAAACTAATTTGGACCCTTTTGTTAATTTTGTTTGTATATATACTGTATATTCTGTGACAATAAATAAATCATGAAAAATTATTCGGGCAAAATTCCCCAGCCCCCCCAAAATTTTGGGTGCATGGATGAAATCGAATTCTAAAATACCTTATTTTTAATATCCCCCGCTATAAACCATTCCGCAATGGATTGTATTGCAAGTTTCACCCAAACATGCATTGAAATTTTGGGAGAAAAATAATTTGAACAAGAGCACTTTTGAAGAAGATGGCAGCATACAACCAACTATGGTTACACCAAATATTATTTTGATCAATCATACTAGGCCACGGACCAATTCTCATTTTATTTAATACAAAAACTTGTCTAAAAACAATTGAAGGTGTTGTGGGGTTATCCTGTATTAATATGTATCTCATGAAATTGTCATTATATGGCTTTAAAATCCATGTTAGTATTTTGTGAACCTGGAAATAGAGAGCAAAGCCAAAATGTATTGTATCCATGTGCGTTGGACATAAATTACCCCGTCACAGATGAAAACTACAAATATGTTATATTAAATATCTATTGTCTTAACAAATAGAAAACAGTGACGCATTTAACGAAAACAACATAAAAATATAGAGTGTATGATGCATGACTTTATTTAAATTTTGGTCGCTCCGGAACAACCCCGCCAACATCGCTTAACCCTTTACCCAACAGAACGCCCAGAAACGCCCTAACAGCCTAAATTATCTTCGGTCTGTCTCTATAAAACCATGGAAATATGGGTATCATTGGAACCGGCTCATTGAGCACATTGTGATAGTTACAGTTATGCCCTGTGCCAATGCATTCTCTTATATATGCGAGTCGACCATAGGTCGCCTCGCATATATAAGAGAATGCATTGGCCTAAAAAAAACTTTTTTTTAACACTTTTTACCATTTTTTCTTTAATATGTGTTAAGCCAATGCATTCTCTTATATATGCGAGGCGACCTATGGTCGACTCGCATATATAAGAGAATGCATTGGCACAGGACCGTTCTGTTGGGTAAAGGGTTAAATAGTTGTGCTTTGTCTGCGCCGGCTCAGGTGATGATTCTACAGGGTTTTTTTTATCTTTTTAATTCTTTCATGTGATATATATTATCTTCAATTCATTTTGTTGGAAAATCGGATTTTATGAAACTTGTTTGATAAATTTTAAACACAACTTATCTTCCGCTCACTGTGAATCAAATTTATTGAATTCGTTTCATAAAACCTGATATTCCAAATTAACATAAGATCCTTTATGTATTGGTCATTATATCCTTTCTCAGTGTTTAATAACACGATAATACATTAGAATGTGGGAGTTACATACCACATTCTCCTCAGGATCGGCGGCTGATACATCCTTCCTCCGGGAGTCGGCTGAGTCCCGGAGCCATTTTCCAGCAACCTTCCAAAATGCGGAATCTGTTGTTGGTCAAACTTTTCTGGCTCCCTCTGGAAGATGAAGTATTTGAATGATTATAGTCATAGTTGATATAACAAGTTCATTAAACAATGAGTGCATTTTCCAAAACTTGGTTGATATACATATCTACAATTCCGTCAATGAATCGCGCAAAATTGTGTGGGTCAGAAACTTGTCTCAGTATTTTAAATTGCACTGCTCAATATTTTATAAGCAATGGCTCGTTGCATGTCTGTAACCTGAATTTTATACAAACCCACACAACAATATTACTTAATTTTAGTTAACTGTCGATGTATTAAACGTGAATAATAAATGGATGTTATTTGGTCACAAAAGGATGTTAAGCACCAGAACATTTTTCGCAATTAACAAGATGTACAACCCAGTTGAAATGCCCAAATTATTTCGATGACAACAAATGATTGGCTGAGGTCTCAAATGTTTTCCTTTTCCCATAATAAGAAGGTACTCGCGTAACATAGCTGACACGAGCTAAGTAGAGTCCTTCATTGCCACCTTTCTTATCATGATGTTGGTGCCTTGTTTTACGGTGTTGGAGCCGGTCCAGTTCATCTTGCATGCCAAACCTGTCTGTAGTGTTGCCAACATAATGTTTCAAATGACTGCAGTTTCACTGTCGCCACCGAGTAATCGGTATTTTGTTACCTGGAATGAAAATATTGATAACATTAGTTGAATAGGACATTGGAGCCAAAAGTCACTTTTTTGTGACAAATCAATCGAACAGCTTAAAATTAAAAACATTGCAACAAAAATGTTTTACATCCACGACAAAATAGATGAATTCAAAAGCAACCAACATCTACTGCTTGCATGGTACTACCATACAGTATAAAAAGGAAAATTTAGGCGACACATCAGCCGTTTCTGAGGCATGCCACTATTTAATTTCCATTCATTTATCGACAGACCATTTAAAGCTGAACATAGAATACAAGGAAAAGCTAAACGTTTATCAAGGAAAACAACCAATCTTTATCGCAATGTATTTAAAGTCGCAAATTTAATGTGAAAATTATACAAGAGCTGGGCTCTCACCTCATGTGGCCAATTCCATGCCGCTTTAGGCAGAATAAAAGTGACATAAAATTAAAAAATGAACCATATGTTATTAACTCTGGTAAAAATCATCGGACCGAACCCCTATTCGCACCTGAGCCGTAAATGTTCGTAAATAGTAAATATAGTATACCTTTTTGCCTATATTGCCTGTTACAGCAGACATGCCAGTTAGAAATATTTGTATCATAGCATAACCATTAATTACCCCCCCTTAAACCGTAAACCTATCCCTCTCTATTACTACAGAAACAGTCCCAAATTTTCCCCAGTGCTTTATCACTAAAGATTATATCTATAAACCGAACGCTCTATATATCAAACGAGAAATCCAGTCCAGAATACAGTCTTCAATTTTGTGCAGATATTTTTTCAACTTTATTATCGTTATTCTGTGACTGCCGGCGGACTCCTGGCGATATCAGCTCTTGTTTTATACTACAAATGGCTTTGGTTTGGTGGGTGTCCATTATTCGTTGCTTTCGATGTTTAATCGAACGAGGGCAAAAATCTCGACATTTACAATTTAATATTATACAATTGTTGCATTGCTTCGAGGTTGACACGAGGAATTATCAACCCAAGGATGCCAATATTCACCGTTGATGAAGAGTCAGAGAAAATTCCAACTAATTTCATCAACGATGAGTGACTATACACCGGACCAACAAAACACAAAGTGGCAAATGGTTCCCGTCCCGCTTCCGCAAATCAGCAAAATGAGTTATGTGGATTCAATTTTGATTGGCTGATTAAAAATGCTACGCGTAATTTCATTGGACAGTGAATTCAGGCACGTTAAGGCGTGCCAGAGAATGATGTTGCATGATTGACTGGACAATATTAACCTGGCGCCAGGTTAATATCGATATTTGATAACCAGACCGCCTTTCTCAATTACTATAGGATTTTCGGGAGAAAATTAGTGATCATATAATAAGACAATTTAATACTTTTCAAGTAGCAATTGTCTTGCTAAAATTTTACTGCTACCGATGGTTTTCAGAATGTCGCAAAAGCAGGGCTATTGTAAAAAGTCGAAACGCAGAATAGTGATTGAGGCAGGTGCAATTATCAATCAATGTGTTTGCTTTACACACTCGCTGATTAAACAATGAAGGTGCAAACAATGTGAATCATGTGAGCCAGACAATGCTGATTAACAATCAGCGTGAGGGATTACCAGGGATGATGACACTATGGCTTTGTGAACCTAGTGGCTGTAACAACTATCTTTTTATGAATTAGGCTTCTCAGTCAGATTATGGTGAAATAACACAAGGCTCATTTGATCTGTTCTCCAGAAAGATAACTAGGATATTACTAACCTGTTCTCGCTGTTCAAACAGGATTTCAATGGCTTTTTTGGAGTTTTTTTCGTTCTTCTCGTTCCGCTTCTTGGTTCTTGATGATCTTTATCATCAGTCCTGTGAATAAAATGAAATGTTCATTTTCTAAATTAACAAAATTGCATGACAATGATTACAATAAATAGACTAATCCTAATAACAGATGTAACCATGTCAAATTTTATTCAAACCAACAAATTTCACGCAGATACATTTCAAACAAGAGGTGGGCAGTCGCCCGTGGCATACCCCCACGTGGTCAACCCCATGCCGCTTTGTCAGCAAAAAAAATCAACAAAATTGTGACGGATGGACGGAAGGAACCATAACTGAGGCCCGAAACCATATTTGCAACTGATCTGTATTTCAAACTGAGTAAGGGAGCGTCTCAAACGTCTTTGCGGAATCCGCAAATATTTTCCGAAACGTCGAGATTTCCGCAACGCTATCGTCTGAATTTTTCCGCAAATGTTCCGAAAAACGCCGTGAGTTTTCCGCAAAATTACCAAAACGTTACATGAAGTTTTCCGCAAAAATTACCGAAACGTTAAATTGAGTTTTCCGCAAAAATTACCGAAACGTTAAATAAAGAATTCCGCAAACATTCCGCTATTTTTCGCAAAGTCCGTAACGTCGACATTGAGGAAAGTAATTTTCTGAAATCGTTGAAAATTCATGATTGGGGACTGGACTCCTCGTCGGAAGTAAATTTCGCCGGAATGGACATTTCGCCGAAAGTCATTTTCGACGGAGTGACAGTTCGCCGGAATATTATAATCCCGTAAATTAGTCATTAGTGAAGACTGATTGACATAGGTATTATAATCCTGCGAACTGCTATAATTAGTCATTAGTGAAGACTGTTTGACATGGGTACTATGAAAACAAACTTCTGGCTTCCTTCCTGGCACGTGTGATTATTACCATCATTTGTGTTTTACCGACAATACTGTTACCTGCATGAGGTGTGTTCATATTACAATTCACCCGAAGCCATTCTTCCTTCCTCGCACGTGTGATTATTACCATCATTTGTGTTTTACCGACAATACTGTTACCTGAGGTGTGTTCATATTACATATTACAATTCACCCGAAGCAATTGGTGATCCGTACGTAGTAAGTAGCCTATAGGCCTATGTTGTTTTAGCGGTGGTGATCCGTATAGTAACTAGGTTGTTTTAGCGACTTTCATATGGTATATATATCACTGGCTTAACAACATTTACCATATCCATCCAAGATGGATAGAACTACGAATGTTGAGTTGTGTAGGCTATATTTTGCTTGTCATAAAACTGTATGCGCACAATAATGCAATAACTTGCGATAAATGTCAGAAATTTTCAATTGTCCCACAATACACCCACAAATAAGTCGAAAATCTCGGCGAAATGTCTTAAATTACGGCGAATAGTCCCGACCTTCGGTGAAGTTGTCGTCAGTTTCCGGCGAACTGTCCCAAATCTCGGCGAAGTGTCCGGAAAATTGTTCCGGCGAAATATACTTCCGCAAATCGTCACGTCGCAATTAAATCTCGAGACAAGACGCATCACAAACGCGAACCTGACACACAAGGCATTAAAGGGATTGTTAATCAGCACTGTAAATATAATTGCTCGAACAACAAACAAACGTGCTATATTTTAATATATTAATCAATGCACTGTATCCACAGTTTTATAAACTCTTCTATCATTACGATAGTTTTTATCAGAATAGTTTTACTATTATCGTTTATATACCCAATATACTGGGGTGCTTCTCACCTAAATGAGGGATTTCCATAACAAGCAATTAGCTACCACGCTGGACAAAACAAGTGTCCACTTAACTGCGGTGCGGTTTGTGTTTCCACCACGGCCGAACTGCAACATCGCGGCCACACCGGCTAACTGCAGTTGGTCCGCGGTTTAATTGCCGTTCGGCCGCGGTGTAGGCCTATACTTGCCGTCCAGCCGCGATATACTTGCCGTTCGACCGCGGTATACTTGCCGTTCGACCGCGGTATACTTGCCTTTCGGTCGCGGTGTACTTGCCGTTTTTAGAATGTGTTGAAAAACACAAAGAGTGCACTATAAATGTGGTTTGATTGAGCCCATTGTTTAGCCAGACGATCTATTCAGTGTGTTGGAGATCTGATACGTCAGGCGACAAGGTGTGATAATCTTATAAGTATATAGTCGACGTCCTACCGGTATACTAAATTAAATTACACTAATTTAAACTAATTATTTGGTTTGAAATTACATTGACTACATCCGTCCATGTGGGCCTCCTTTTGGAATTTACTGCCGGCCAGAATTGTCTTCACAATAAAAAATAAAGAGCGTTTGTGCGTGGTAAGGTATGTTTCGCCCGCGAACATTTTATGAACCTAAGGGGCTTGTTACATGAGCCGGGACAATTCGGCTAGCCGAGTCAACTCGGTCTGCCAGGACACAACTCGGTCGCGCTGTTAAATGAGTCGAGACAACTCGGTCAACCGGGACTACTCGGTTGACGTGCACAAAACTAGCTGTCAATCACCGAGTCACGGCGTAATGTGGGTGGTCATTAGACGTCACTCACATGACGCGAACATTCTATTGGCTGACTTCATGAAAGTCACAACGAATCGTGTAACGTTCCATGTCTAGCCGGGATGACTTCATCTATGCTGTTACATGGACCAAGTTGTCCCGGCTAACAGAGTTGTCCCGGCTATCCAATTCAATTCAATTAAGTTTATTCTGGTCGTCAATTATAGACATTACAGAAGAGTTGTATACATAAATACAATATATATGATTTCGGGAGTTAAATAGAGCGGCTAATTTATAAGTGTTTGGTCTCTGATAGAAGTCGGGTTTCAGATATTTTATTCTTAGTTTTCTAAGTTCCCTACAATTCAGTACCATGTGGTATTCATCGCCGATTTCGAGATTACAGAGAGTGCAGATTCTGTCCGAATAATCCGTAGGCCTAGGCCTATTCGTCCAAGTGCCGAGTTCTTTTGGCAGTTTGTGGTTTCTAGTGCGGAAAGCTAAATTATTGTGAACTGCTCTATTATCATCAGGGGATATAGGTAATTCTCTCGTTCGAATTTGACTTTATAATCCTGCAAAATGCGAATCTGCTTGTACAGCGTAAACCGGAACCGCCCAGCGCGCGGTGTATTATGGGAATTGGTGAAATCGAGCATTGTTGACCACCATTCTTGAATGTATGTTCAAATCTTTTCAAGTTACTATAAAGACAAGTCGCGGGGCATCGTGCCAGTGGACTTTTGATTAAACTTGAATGAGAATATCGCCGAGAAAGTGACATACAATCAACGGTATACGATGTAGCAAACCATGTTCATTGCTACACAGTCCTCGTGCTGACGTAATTCGTGTGCACCTGGCATTTGAGAGATACAGATGCGCGCAAAAATAATGGCGATTAACAAGTTCCCAATCAGGGGTTTTATTCACTTTTTTGTGGCAATGTTCGTAAGATTACTACTGTAAATGGGCATATAATAGGTTTACCACCTCTTAATGATATAAATATATGAATAATATGATATTGTTCATCAACTGACCACATTGGTAATCTTTATTGGCTTGTCAAAGTTACCCAAGTGTGTCAGTGTATGACCTGCTTATACTGAGATTTGTACTTAATTTCTACCCATGCCGTTTCTGACGGAATTATTAATTGAAGGTCACATTAATTTTCGCAGTTGAATTCACACAATATGTCCAGAAAAAAAGTGGTCGGATTAATTTGAATGGACATGTCTTCCAATACAAATCGCCTGAGTAAACGTTACAGTTGCAAATATAGTTGGATGTGACTTAATAATGTAGTATTGGGAACAATACGTATTTATCTGGCTGAAGATACATAATAGAATGTTGGTCTATTTTTCAATTTAAAAAAAATCAAGTGTAGCCGTATTAAAGAAAACAACATTCATTTACAGCTACTTATAACTAGTAGCCCATATAGGACTATGCACGTGTACACTTGTCTGTTAAATATGACTGCTTCGCGTATAACCTTTGCACTGGAGATTTGTATCGAAATTTCCTGCGCTCTTTTAGTTTTTACTATCCATCAGGATTCATGATAAAACTACGGAACGCTCTTTATTAAATTGTTAGGAGTAAAGCCGAATTAAAGACGGGACCTAATGTATCTAAAATGTAATATGCAAATTAGTGTTTCGGAAGATAAAAAAATATGTCATTCTATGGCGATAACTAGATTCGAAAATTGGCAGTATTATATACTATTACGACTGTATTAGGTTCCCCTACTTGCGAAAAGTTGGGGGGGGGGGGGGGGTCCACAATAGGCAACATATATCATATATTTAAGTGAAATATAAAGGATGCATGCAGTCACACCTCATCGCATATTCTGGTCGTTAGCTAACGAAAACGGAATCCACAAAAGACATGCACTTTGCATGGGCAGAGCTCGATTTAACCAATCAGTGGTAACTCCATTCAGACTGGGATAGAGGCCGGGTGGGAACAATACCTGAAATACTATGATTGACGTCGGTGTTTGTTTGTTGTCTAACCAATCGCAATGCGACTATTAATGAAAGAAGTCAGTAGGCCTACACACATTGCACGGACTTCAATGGGGAGGACAGTGTTGACATTGCAAACAGTGTCAAACTGACATCATTGCTATAATTAACTAGGTCAGCCGTGAACTTTTCCAGTGTCATGGAACTTGTTATACATGTGGCGATAATTGCGCACTCTCGTGTCAAATATATCTGAGTACATGTCAGGAGGTTTATATAGGGTACCGGTACTCACTCCCTGCATGCCATATACATGATTCGTGCTTGTGAATTAAAACACGTTTTGACTATATAGCTGTGGCAATGACTGCTTGATGAAGCCATACCAAGATTCGTCAAGGAAAAGTGTTTTAATTTCTGTATTGTTTTTATTAAATTAATAAACACTGTAAACCTAATAAATAAACGAACCCAATAGCAATAGACCTATATACTCCAGTATGCGGTGATGTTTACGATTTTACCGGCCCGACACCCATGAATATATTCCGCAAATTTTCCGGAACGAGGTCCGCATGCATTCAAATTCCGATAACGTTAGGGTGAATTCCGCAATTATTTCCGCAAATTCCGAAAGAGGAAACTAAAATTCCGATAACGTTGGGGTGAATTCCGCAATTATTTCCGCAAATTCCGAAAGAGGAAACTAAAATTCCGATAACGTTGCGTTGAATTCCGCAATTATTTCCGCAAATTCCGAAAACGTCGGGACATATTCCGAAAAAAATCCGCAAACGTCGTCTTCTTTTCCGCAAACTTTAGCGCTATTTTCCGAAAGAAGGAACGTAATTACCGAAAAATTTCCGCAAACAGTTTTCCGCAAAGTGTTCATAACGTCATTTGTTTTCGGAAAATACTTTCGGAATTCCGCAAAGACTTTTGAGACGCTCCCTAACTCACATACAAAATTTGGTTCCGATCCGTAAACCCAAACAAAAGTTATCATTCATATTAAACAAAAGTGTGATGGACTGACGGAAATTCTACGTCGAAAAGGAACCATATCTCCTTTTCGAAAAAGGATCATTAGACCAAACACAAACAGAAATTCACATACCAAATTTCGTTCCAATTCAATCACCCAAACTAAAGTTATCATACATAAACAAATCGGACGGACAGAAATTATGACAATTTTTCTGTCGAAAGAGGGGATAACTCCAGAAAGGAAAACTTGTTAAAAACAAGATAGTCCAGGGACTATTGAGCGCTCACCTGCTCTGAAGAGAACTAAAGACACTACTACTAAAATGTTAACTGAGTTTAAATCTCATAGCCCCAAGAAAGAAACCAGTAGTTACATAGGTAAACATGTTTTTCTTTGTAAAATATGGGTAAATGGGGTTATCTGACCTTGACCATTAATTGACAAACCAGCCCCAAATTAACAAGCTTGAAATATGGTCACCTATATGCCAAATTCAAGCCAAATCGCACAAGTAGTTACAAAGGATGTGTTTTTAGCTCACCTGAGACAAAGTCTCCGGTGGAGCTATAGTCATCACTCCTCGTCCGTCCGTCTGTCCGTCCATTAAAATATATTTTGAAGAACCTATGACATTACATCTTTGGGAGGGGAGGGGAGGTACCTCTAGTCACTCCACTATATTTGGTTGAAATCAGGGGTTTGGGAGAAATCAGGAACAGACAGATGTACAGAAATGATCAGTAAATTACAAAATGTACTTTAATCCTTTTATTCAAGCCACCCATGTGCTCTGATGGATACATGTTTATACAACTGGCAGATGGGTAGATAACAACTGCCTTGCCATAGTGCTATCCATCCCCAGAGAGTGTAATTCATGTCATTTGTAATTTAAATGAGATTAATGGTGTTATCAATGAAGCACCCTTGTTGTTTACATTATCACTCAGTGGTCATTAAAATCAGATTAATTTCATTTTCTCCAAGTTTGAATTAAGAGTGTCTTCCCAGAGGGTGAATTTATGTTGCTCCACACAGCAGGCTAGCTTAACCAAATACACCATCTGAGAACCTTATTCTGCTTAGGCCTCATCTTCTGGGAAGTACCTAGAGTCTCAAGATCTCATTCTGCTTAGGCCTCATCTTCTGGGAAGTATCTATAGTATCAAATTTACATTGTTGTTAGTTAAATTTCCCTTCTAGGAAGTTTATATATCCCCTAATTTGCAGAAGATAAAATTCATGATTGAGGTGCCCAATGGGTGAACATCACCAACTTCAACTGGGGAACTTCAATCTTATTCTAGGTCTTCCATAGCAGTTGAGGGCCTTATCAGAATGAGGTCCCCAGAGGGTGAATTTAGTGATACTAGCCCGCTGTGCGGGATAGCGTCACTAATTCACCCTCTGGGGACCTCATTCTGCAAATAACAGACAGACTATTTCAAGGCTTGATTGTATAATACATTGTGTTGCTTGAGGCCAGACATGCACAATATAGGAACAGACATGCTTTTAGTGATGCTAGCCCGCTGTGCAGGATAGCGTCACTAAATTCACCCTCTGGGGACCTCATTCTGCAAATAACAGACAGACTATTTCAAGGCTTGATTGTATAATACATTGTGTTGCTTGAGGCCAGACATGCACAATGTAGGAACATACATGCTTTTAGTGATGCTATCCCACACAGCGGGCTAGCATCACCAAATTCACCATCTGGAGACCTAATTCTGCTTAGGTCTCATCTTCTGGGAAGTATCTATAGTATCAAATTTACATTGTTATAGAAACTTCCTAGAAGGGAAATTTAACTATCCCCTAATTTGCAGAAGATAAAATTCATAATTGAGGGGCCCAATGGGTGAACATCACCAACTTCAACTGGGGAAATTCAATTTTATTCTAGATCTTCCATAGCAGTTGAGGACCTTATCAGAATGAGGTCCCCAGAGGGTGAATTTAGCGTCACTAAATTCACCCTCTGGGGACCTCATTCTGCAAATGACAGACACACTATCACACTATTTCAAGGCTTGATTGTATAATACATTGTGTTGCTTGAGGCCAGGCATGCACAATGTAGAAACAGACACGCTTTTTGTGATGCTATCCCGCACAGCAGGCTAGCATCACCAAATTCACCCTCTGGAGACCTCATTCTGCTTAGGCCTCATCTTCTGGGAAGTATCTATAGTATCAAATTTACATTGTTTTTAGTTAAATTTCCCTTCTAGGAAGTTTCTATATCCCCTAATTTGCAGAAGATAAAATTCATAAATGAGGTGCCCAATGGGTGAATATCACCAACTTCAACTGGTGAACTTAATTCTTATCCTTATCAGATTTGTGAAAATGGGATCACAAAGTCAAATAAGGGCAGAGCAAGAGACTTAACTATTTCACTACATAGTAATTCTTAAAATATGTTTGCAAGAACTAGTTGGCTTATATAGAATGGAATGTTCTTCCTTGACTGCAATTCAGATTTTTTTTAATGGGGTCACCTGGTCAAATAGGGGCCAAGCGAAGGACATTTTCCCTCTTAATATGCTTCCTTCACAAGGACCATCAGGTCTATTTTACTGATATTTATGATATGTATGAAGGGTTCTTTGGTGTCTGGGATTCAAATTTATTCAGATGGGGTCACCAGGTTAAATAGGGTGGGACCAGGGACATAACTATATGTCTCTATAGTAATTCTTAAAATGTCTTCTCAAGAGAGTTTGGACTATTTAGCTTACATATAGTATGGAGGAATCAGGAGGATCCTTTAGTGACTGAGATTCAGATTTGTTAAAATGAGGTCAACCTGTCAAGAAATGGCAGGCTATGGGGAGTTAACACTTTTGTGTCCAATAAAATCATCGAAATACCAAATTCATTAAAACATCTACCTTGGAACCACCTGACTGATTGGTCTGACATACATGTATTGTGTTTTGGGTCCATGGATAATTGGGCTTCAAACATGTTTAAATGGTTTTAGAAAAAGTCGCTTGTGAGATTGGAAATTTCCAACAATTGAGAAAGTTTGAGGTGTCGGTTGTGAAATTCCAACCTAATACTTGGGAGTCTGGAGCCTGGTTGGGAGGGGACTTGTTGAGCTGGAGGAGGGGGGTGATCAGTAGTGTACAGTTGGCAATTTTAAGGTGGATTTTCACCAAGCTACATACTTGAAGTCTCTCTAGCCACATATCCTGTTTAAATCTACTTCTTTTAAAGTGATTATGAAAAGTTCTGACTGTTGTGGTCTCCAGAGTCCCAGTCATATCAGTCTTTGCAGTCTGGTGAGCGACCCCACAGTCATTGACTGTCTTGTTATTAGAAAATGTGGATAAATAGAGTTGTCTTACCTTGATCCCTGTCCCCAGTTGAAGAACCGTCCCAAAATTAACAAGCCTGAACCATGATCATCCAAGGTACCTATATATCAAATTCGAGCCAAATCGCCCCAGTAGTTGCAAAGGGGAAGTTTTTATTAGAAAATGGGTAAATAGAGTTATCTGACCTTGACCCCTTGTTGACGGACCAGCCCCAAATTAACAGGTCTGTACCATAGTCACCCAAGGTACCTCCATACCAAATTTGAGCTAAATTGCACCAGTAGTTACAAAGGATAAGGTGTTTTTATTCGAAAAAGTGGGTAAATATAGTTATCCGACCTTGACCCTTGGCCCCTAGTTGACGCCGTCACTTGACTGACCGGGCCCAAATTAACTAGCCTGTACCATGGTCACCCAAGGTACTTCCATACCAAATCGCCCAAATAGTTACGAAGGGGAAGTTGTTTTTATTAGAAAATATGGCTAAATATAGTTATTTGACCTTGACCCCTGGCCCCTAGTGGACAGACCACCCCAAATTAAAAACCCTGAATCGTACTCGCCCAAGGAACCTCTATACCAAATTTCAGCCAAAATTGGTCCAGTGGTTTCGGAGAAGTTTGTTTTAGAATTGTGGACGGACGCTCGAACGGCCCCCGGACGAAGAGTGATTGGTAAAGCTCAACTTCAGACTTTGTCTGAGGTGAGCTAAAAAGTGGGGGATATAATTACAATTGATTTAATGGATAACTTCAGTTCACTGGAAATTCCTATTTCAAAAACAAAACACACCCACAGAGCTGTCTTCAAATATAGGCCACAGCAGTCAGTACTGAATTTCCATGAATGATACCAATATATATCTATGAACCCAGCGATGAGACTACAAAATTCTGACATTTTTCGGTGATTATGGTAAAATATTTACGTTGATGAAATTTCTACAATAGGTGCTTGAATTATTACCTCGTTCTGTATATTTGTCGAATCGATCTGATGGCAGGTTTCGTTGGGCTGGCGTACTCGACATGAGTGGTAGAAGAGATCGAATGGTCGATGATGTTGTGGTTCGGTTCGAGAGCAGACTTGGTGATGGATTAGTTGGTGCAGATGGTTGCATCAGACTGAAAGCATCACGAACTGGTATCGGGTCTTCTTCATCTGATACTGGGCGATAAAGTCGAGTTGGTGCTTTCTTTGGTGCTTTCATTGGATAGTGGCTGAAAAAAGGTGCCTCGAACGTTCAACTGTTCTTCAGAATCAGATCCTCAATCCTTGGACGTTGGAAAGCTAAATAAACAAAATAAACAAATGATAATATTGATGTGGTTCCTCCTATCCAATTCATTCATGGATATAGCTGTTTGCCGATATTTGCATACGATTAAATTGATGATAGTCACTATTTTTTGGTGCTTATCATAACAGATGCACTTTACGAAAATTGACAATATTATTTCAAGGCTTATATCTGATCCACCCCACCCTCTCAAATTTAGCCAGGACTATGAAATGCATTTAGCATGTGATCATTTTAAGTAACCACTCGGATAGCTATCCGACGCCAAATCTGACCATTGTAACTCTAAAATCTATAGAGGATATATAATATACAGCTTACATAAATACTAACCAGATGCGCTTCTTGGGTCTGGGGGTTTCGTCTGCCTCTGACTCGAGGTTTGAGGCATCGTCGGCGAACTTCAGCTTCAAAGCTGCTGTTTTGAAGCTGGCTGGAAGACAAATTTATAATATTAAATATTGATTTTCAATCTAATATGAATACCTACCTTTTATATGGCAATGTTTATTTGACAGCAAATTACATACATGTACAGTGTAGTGTTTGTTTTTTCAACGATTTCACTAGATCTAACAAGAGCTCCGCAAGCGTATAGCATAATACGACCGTGTGAACCGCTAAATATTTGGGTGGAATCAAATTCTAAGTCGAAAAGGGCCATAGCGCTGGTAAAAATTGTGGAACGGAACCCATATCCAAACTTGATATGTGTTTTAACGAGGGAAGGCTGCATACAAAATTTGAAATTGATCCCAACTCAAGTTATCGATCGGAAAACAATAAAACAGCATTTCCTAAGTCGAAAAAGGGCCATAACTGCTGATAACTGTGGTAAAAATTGTCGGAATTAACCCATATCCTAACTGGACCTGTGATTTCACATGGGAAGGCTGCATACAAAATTTGAAATTGATTGCTATATTCAACTATTGAGCGCTCACCAGCTCTGAAGAGAACTAAAGAGACTAGTACTAAAATGTCCATGGAGTTTAAATCTCATATCCCCAAGTTCAAAGAACATTCTAACCACATTTTAGTCAAACAATTCTAATGGTTTCGAAGATGTATGTTAAATTGAAAGAAACCAGTAGTTTCATAGGTAAACATGTCTATCGTTATAAAATATGGGTAAATGGAGTTATCTGACCTTGACCCCTAATTGACAAACCAGCTCCAAATTAACAAGCTTGAAATATGGTCACATATATGCCAAATTCAAGCCAAATCGCACAAGTAGTTACAAAGGAGATGTTTTTTATTAGAAAATGTGGACAAATAGAGTTATCTGACCTTGACCCCTGCCCCTAGTTGAAGAACCGGCCCCAAATTAACAAGCCTGAACCATGATCACCCAAGGTACCTCCATATAATAAAATTCGAGCCAAATTGCCCCAGTAGTTACAAAGGAGAAGTTTTTATTAGAAAATGTGGCTAAATAGTGTTTTTTTACCTTGACCACTGGCCCCTAGTTGACGGACCGGCCCAAAAATTAACAAGCCTGAATCAGTCACCCAAGGAACCTCTTTGCAAATTTCAACCAAATCGGTCCTGTGGTTTCATAGAAGATTTTTTTTAATTGTTGACTGATGCACGGACGGACGCCGGACGAAGAGTGATGGGTATAGCTCAACTTCAGACTTTCAGTCTGAGGTGAGCTAAAATGTTATCAATCGGTAACCATTAAACAACATTTTCTAAGTAAAAAAAGGGACAGGCAGCATACAAAATTAAAAATTGTTCCCAATATCAAAACTCAAGTTATCGATCGGAAACCAATTGTTTACGGACCGAGGGTGCGGCAGACGGACAGGACAGACAGAGGGAACATAAACATGTCCCGTTTTTCAAAATTTGGGCGTATAAAAACTATTTTGTATAAAACTATACTCCATATTGACTACAATCTTATGCCTAAATACATGTAGCCACACATACACATGCACATAAGAGAGTGATCAAACTTGTTCATGCATTTATATCCAAAGAATATTGATGTAGAATACTAAATGTCTGGTTTACAGACCAATTATATGAAGCATCTCGTTTATTGAAACGCCACCGCTCATCATTTGTCAGTTCACCACCTATTGTGCTTCCCAGTACTTAGGCCATTAAAAAAAAATACCCGTGTTCTCAGGCAATTTTCCATAAAATATCAGACGAGGCAGGGAGGCTGTTTTTTTTTTTTTTTTTTTTTTATAAATCTCAAAAAGATACCCCAAAATGACATATTTAAATATGTAATTTTATATGAATCCATGATATATTTCCATTCATGTTTATTTGTATACAGGTATTATGTAGTGTTCTTTTACACATGTACCACTTTCAGTTATGGCTCAGCCTCATTTTCTTTGTTAATAGTCAGGTTTATAGCTCACTAAATAGCCTACTAATAAAAGGTCACCACTGACCATCACTGTGGTCTGTGAATTTTACATTCAATGGTGTCTTTACAATTCTTAGTTAACCCATGCATGGTCTTCCCTCCAAAACTATAATTGTCAGCATTGCGATAAAATCCCCCCCCCCCACAAATATTCAAGCTATTAATTAACTTGTCTTACCACTACCAACAGTGATTTCACACAGTTGTCCATTGATAGTGTGGTATGTTATCAAAACATTTAACACATTTATTGATCCAAACTGGAAACATATATCACACCTGAGTCTTGCTTGCTGACAGCTGTGAAGTGAAAACAATGTTAGGTGTCTTCAACTGTGAGACTGACAGTTGAGATTATCACACCTTACAATGAAGATTACAACTTATATACATCTCAAAATGTGTCAGTTCACCACTCCCTGTGTTTGGTAAAAGATCTTTTGAAAACAAATTCAATTGTGCAGCATATTCAAATCTGAACCGGACTTCGAGCGTACAAATGAGCATGCGCTTTTAGGATTTCGTTTCGTTTTGGTTATTGTTGGCATTTTTAAACAACCGTTGATAAAAACAAATACGAAAATAATTGCTGCCATTCTACCAAAACGATGCTATTAAATACTGCCATTCTCTCAATTGTGTTTGGGTGTTATTCATAGTTATCAGGGTGTATTTATTATGAAATGAAACCTGAAGTGAATGAAATTATCGGATAGACAAGTAAACGGTGCATAAATATATTGTACCGGGAAAATAAAAAAATTTGATGCGGCAACATTTTCGAGACGCGGGCGGTGCTTGAGAACACAGGAATTTTATTTTATTGGCCTTACTTGTGGAAAACATAATTTCTATGGGATGGTGCTCCCAACTCTTCTTCGCTGTGGCATGTCGCTTTGCCTTGCTTGTGACATCGCCGTTTGGCCAGTATACTCTGCCCTCGTTGGGGGTGTCCAAGTCCTTCGCCCATGTTGAACTTACAATAGCTGACCGACGTTCCTCATCGGGAAAGCAGACTACAAGGTAATGAGCCTCTGAAAAAAGAATAGAAAATGGCAATAAAAAATATACGTTATTTCTTACATTTATGCTACGGACTAGTCCCCTATTTCAGGGGTCAGTCCATGCGCACCTATTGTTAATTAGTTTGCAAGACAACTGTGACAAGAGGGCATCAGTTGGGAAAATTCTAACAGCGGGCGGACTCCAGTTCAATTTGTATGACCGTGTGGTTACGCAGTACACAACTGTAAGACCTCAGTTATATACATGTATATTCACACGACCGCAGAATAGATTATGTACACGCTGTGATGCCGTTGGGGTGTGATTCATTTTAATCAAGACAATCAGAACAAGATTCCTGTTGATAAATATTGTTCACGGGACAGGCCTACACATATAAGAAATGAACGGCGGTTTCATTGTGGTCATGGGATTTTGACCGCGAGAAAAATTCAGCAAACTGCATGAACCCCGAAGGGGTTCATGGCGGAGTTTGCTGATTTTTTATCGCGGTCAAAACCCATGACCACGTTGAATCCGCCGTTTATTATTTATATTTATATACTTACGCTCTTTAAAACACTTCTCCAAATATGTCCGTTATTTCGTCAAAAACACTTTTTCAAATATCTCCGTTATTTCGTTTATAAAAATAATTTCCTATTTCTATATTTCGCTCTATATTTCGCCCTATTTCGCTATTTCGCTGTATTTTCCTATTTCGATTTTTCGTGCTATTTCGCTGTATTTTGATATTTTGCTTTTTCGTTGTATTTCATATTTCGATAATTCGCTATATTTGACATATTATGGGATATGGGATTATATGATAACCAACATTCTGAAAGTCAATCGAACATCTCGTGCCACCCGTGCTCGCGATTAGATGCCACTAGCCATCCAATCGTGAACCTCGATTACACATTGTTTGCTATCAAATCATTGGCGTATTGGCTGACTAGATACTCAAGCAGTCGGTAATGTCCGACAATCCCCGGTGATTTCCGGGACCAATGTGTTCATAAACCTATGAACGACATTGAAAGTGACGTCACGTTACGTTCATAGGTTTATGAATGCATTGAATAAGGGGGCGTGTCTACCGTAACGCTATGGGGAAATCGGAAGAGACATCAGGTGTATGTAAATATATCGAATTGAATCTCGAATCGAACCGTTGTAGACATTGTACAGCATACATGTAAATTAGGCCTAATAAATATATCACAACTATTCATGATGCGATCTCAACCAACTCACGTTAATTTCAAAAATATAACCATTGAATATATTATATTTTTAGATCTGTTTTTTCGTACCCAATAGCGGCCAACGTGGATAATTTGATATTATCTCCCCGAGTAAGGACGTACTGTATAATGTGTACTTGTGCATATCGTCATCATTTTGTGAATCTGTTTCAATTTCGGACAAAAGTTCTTGACCGAATAAACCCATAGTAACTTAGTTTACCAAATGTTAACGAGTGCTATAGGGGCTTTAACCACAAGCCTCTGGCAGGTGGTTAAAACCCCTATACCATGAGTGGTTAACATTTGGTACACTCTGCTACTATGGGTTTATTTTGTTTATACCATGATCATATTAAGTAGTTGTGGGTTAAATTCGAAGTGGGTGTCTGTCAAGCCTTAGTAATGAGTGTACGACTGGGAAATCTCCTGTTTAGTTGGTTGTCATTGTAAGACACAAAATCTAATTTTTGAACCTATCCATTCTTGTTGTTTAATATGAGCAATAGAGAGGGCAGTTGGCAACTTAATTTTAGGTTCTTCTCACTATGACAAGGCACTAATATAAGGACTATGATAAATACGAAACAAATAAATATTTTCATCACCATTTATTGCACTATAAACAACTATATAAGTACTCTTAACATGTATATAAACAAAACAAAATAAACAGTTCCCAGTCCTTTCCCAGTGGACACCGATTCTATCGAACACGCATACTCATTCTTTTGACTGATACATATGAAAATAGTCATGGCAATAATCATTATTGTGGGGCAGTTCACTTTAATACTGTGCCAATTTTGTTTATGATCATGATAAGTCTGTTGTTTATCGATTTGTGGTAGATTTATTTCTCATTAATAAAGTTAATTATGTAATTCCTACATGTATTGCAAATTATGATTAAATTCATGTCTTGGAGAAAAAATAGTTCTGACAAAGTTTCAAGAAAATTTCGGTGGAAAAATGACACAGCCTGTAGTATTCTGGGTACCTATGAAGAGATGTTTGTTCTAATTGGTGAATATAATTCGGACAGCCGATTATTAATTAAAGTTATTAAAATAAGGAATAGGTGTCTTGGTGTCAGTTCAGAACTGACCATGGCATTATTCAGTTCAAGTTTCTGGGCTTTTGAATTTGAAGAATATTTCACACCAATATTTTCAAATAGTTCTTGTATATGCGAGTTGTCAAAAGAATTCTATGCAAATCAATCAAACATTAACTTGAATTACATACATGTAATTACAAATAAGTTGCATGTATCATCAAGGAAACAACATTTATTATGTATTATAAATTAATAGGAAATGGTACCGAACAAGGCTCAGTCTCCAAACATACATGGCAGAATTGTACGAACTCTACTCAATGATAAAAGTCCAATATACAGAAAAAAGCATGATTTAAATTTCAGAACTGACATGTATGTGTCTATATTCAATATTACCATACAAGCAAAAGGCATAATGTACTACCAGTACATATAATCCTGTATTTTTTACACATATTTTATAGACAAACTACGTGTATTCCATAGAATTCCGGTCATTAGTGAAATTATTTTGTATTTCACTAGTAAACTATTTTTCACGCACTATCTTTCCTATCCAAATATCATAAAGATTGATATTGAAACCTGATGTGTAATAAACCCAGAACGTAATTTGTGTTGGAATCGAGGAATGTTTGACACAACTCGTTGGAATAGGGCAGTCATATTTCGCTCGAGGCTGCCTGCTCTCGCGAAATATACAGTAGTATTAGTGGGCTTACGGTAATATATATAAAGTATAGACCAAATGAGTGAGAATTTCATCTCTAAAATTAATAAACTGCCATGTAAGATTATTTAGACGGACAGAGTAAAATCATGAATACTAAAAAAATTTTATAGCCATATTTTCTAATTTCCAATTAGAAAAACTATTCATGTATGATGTAACAAAGGCATTCCTACAAATTATCATCAAGAGGAAGTAACACATACTTAAGTTCAATTTCATCAACATGCACACAGTCAACTTCAGACTTGTTTGCTCTCAAAAACACTATAAACAATGAAAGTGCCATCTCCTGTTGACAAAATATTTTTAACAATTGCAATTTCAGAACCGTCTTTTACACAATTATCACCAACATTTATTAACAAGAAAAACCTATCTATAGTCACACACTTGTACTGCACAAAAGTTATTCTATTTGCCATATCAGGAATCGGTCCATTTAAATGAAAGTGTAAAAAATCTGGCTCTGTGCGACTGTCGTTAACTAATTTTAATGGCAATGTTTTCTGCTCCAATGTTCGATGTATCAGTTGCTTTATTTGGCGATTTCCTTTTCGAACTTTGCGTTTTATAGTCTGCATAAAGTTTTCAAAGGGAAATGCTGAGAAGTTGTCTAAAGCACCAAGTCGAGAAACTCCGCCTGCCGAGTGGACTAGTCCGTGCACATTATATACTAAATGGCACCTTCAGTAAATTACCAAGTCTCATCAACAATACATTAATAAGAAGACCACCGATTTTTTTCCTCAATCGTTCTTTTCAAGTATCATAGCCAATAACTGGCCATGATTATTGTCAACAGTAATATGTATATTCGATCCACTCTGGAATACATACTAATGCCGTCACTGATCACGGCTAGTCATTCTGTATAAATAGAAGAAATGAACGATTGAGGAAAAACTTTCCAAGTCTTATCAATATATCAATAAGAAGCCCACAGATTTTTCCTCAATCGGTCTGTTCAAGTTTCATAGCCAATGACTGGACATAATACTTGAAAAGAACCATTGTGGTCCTGTTTTCGTTACACATAATATTTGGTTTGTTTATTTAAACAGTGCAATTTAAGCCTATTGTCATCGTTTGAAAACAAATTAAAGAAAAGTAAAACCTATAGGTCTGGTCAAACCCGGCTACCCCAACCACGATGACCCGGTTGGCAAATAATACAACAAAATATGTTGAGAAAATAATAAGATATTTATTACCACAATGAATACAATTATGTACCTTGTCACATCTATATTGAATGGATAAATACATATTACACCAACGATGGAATTAATACAATTAAAATTACATGTCTCGTATGGCACTTATTCATGAACCCTGATAGGTATAATCGTGCTAAAGATAATTTTTCCTTATAACTTTTGTAAACGACTGTAATATGAATGGAATAAATACTCGGCTTGTCGAAACATGACACCTGCCGATAATGTGTTTTAGATAACATTTAATTTACATGCCATGCATTAAAATAAGATTACACTCAGCTTTGTTAGGGGTATAACACATAGGAAAACTATATTAATATAAGAGATGAACGTTGTGTGTAGTGTATTATTGGAAGATACGGCGATGTGAACAATTAAACATAGACATAGTGACTAACTGATAACACAGCAATAGTGTATCGGCCTCATATTTATTTTTTTTAATTTTGCCACATTTCTGAATTGCGTAGCAGATTGGATGTCGTTAGGAAGGCAATTCTCTTATGAGCAGTGTGATACCCAGTACGAAAGTTTCCATATCTTTTAATACTAATAAAGTATAATTAAACTCGGAAATGTATGCGCTCCATGCTATATTTATTAAACATTTGCGGTAGCTCATTAGTTATATAATAATATATATTTTATACTGATTTTCGGCGCAAATCCGGCTTATCTAAACATGACACCTGCCGATAATGTGTTCTTTTACATAACATTTAATTTACATGCCATGCACCAAAATAAGATTACACTCAGCTTTGAGTGGGGGTATATATTACACTCAGCTTTGAGTGGGGGTATAACACATCCGAAAGCTAAATAAAAGATGAATGTTGTGTGTAGTGTGTTATTGGAAGATACGGCAATGCACCACATCGCCATATCCCCAATAACACACACCCACGACATTCATTTCGGAAATGGATAGTTAGAAGGGATTTGCTACAAACATATCTGGGTAGATTAGACCTCTCATTAGTATCGTTCAGACTCTATTCTCGTATGCCTGCATGTTGTAACATCTTAGTGCTACAGACATCGCATAAACCGCGGCAGTATAGCCCTTAGCTGCTGCTGCATCTGTCGATGGCATCTGGCACTTCATATGGATGAAAGCTCTCTTCATTGGAGACAATCCCAATGAAATACAAGAATGCAATGTTAATATTATTATTAGCTTGAACCGATCTAATTATTGGGATTAAATGTTCAAATACCAGTGAATGTAAATACTGATGTCAATAGGTTTTCACAAGATATATAAGAATACAATGTTCAACGTGTATTATAAACGATTAATATTAGTATTTTCGTAACTGTGTATAGGTTACATGAATATCTCTAAGCTTTCCATTGTATTTGTGCTGTATTACTAGTGCATGAAGTGGGGCGTCTAATTAGTGCATGAAGTGGGGCGTCTAATTAGTGCATGAAGTGGGGCGTCTAATTAGTGCATGAAGTGGGGCGTCTAATTAGTTGACAAACTAGTTCATAAGGCAATGCAGGGTTCATAAGGCAATGCATGGTGCATAAGGCAATGCAGGATTCACGATGTATAGACAACTAAATAGCACTTACTGTGTTCCCGATGGCACGAAGATTGTGTACTTTGGTAAAGTGCACGAATGTGCGGCGCTCATTCATGTCATCTTCTTTCCACCCGTACGCACAAGGATCAATCTGGAAATGGAAGGAAATGTATATAGTACACAGCAGTCAAAATTAGTCTGGAAATTTAGATCCATGTATATAACACTAAGTAGTCGCACAACATAACACATGGTAGGTATTATATTTATTGCTCAATGACGTTTGTTTACAAAAAATGTGTGTAGTATTTGACTAATTAAATTGGACAAATAGCCATGTTAGTTTAGCGGTCAAGCAACTTCTGGTTCGAGATACACTAAAGAGTTGGGGTTTTGTGATGAACAGAATATGAATTATCTATACTCACGGGGATGCCATGGCCTTGATGTGCGCGCAGGGAATCGCCCACAATCTCTATTCTCTCGATTGTCCCTGCGTCGGACGTCGCCGCCTCCATGATGTCCGCTGGGTGGTGGCCTGTTGCTGTTGAAATGTCGGACAACTGCACAAGTCCATTCTCTAGATAAGATATGTATTTTAGTGATGTAACATACTCCACTATGTAGTAACATGCGCTATGTTCATACAAATGAATTACATATTTATGGGAGCAATCATCTGTGCAATGCGAAGAAAGCGTCACATTGGTACATAATATGTCATGCACTTTAAAAAATAAGTATCTTATAATTTTCAACATGAGCATAATAAGACAGCTGTCAATAATGTGAACTGATATATGAGAGTAATGGAAAAGTGATTGGTTCCGCGTGACCATCTATTATCACATGGTTGCGTGCTTTGTAAGGAATAAGAAAGAGTCTCAATCGCATGACTTACGTTTTGGGTGGACGTCCGATTTCCATTTCTGTACAAAAAAAGACAATTAGACATTAAATGACATGACTCAAATGTACACTTTCTTATATATTAGCATTATTTATACATTGCTTACATTATTTACGTTATTTGTGAAATAGATTAGACTGACTATTAATCATGTTTGTCGATAGTAGAATAAGGTATGACAGTATATATTTTTTGTCGAGAATAAATGCCTAAAACCAAATGTGAACATCTGCACACATATAATTGGTATAAACTAGTTAAGCTATTTGTAGACATTGATTAAAAGTTTAACAAAAAAATTGTTAAAAACAATACTTTCATGAAAAATATAATTTGTCTGAAGCTTGTATTAAATTCACAAAATAATATGACTGTCTACTTTGATGTTAGAGAATGCGATGGATTTGATTTATCAAAACAGGTTTTCATGTGATCTACAAACTGAGGTTTTCATTGCAATGAAATCAGATGTATAATTAAGACTTTATGTATAGAGTGTCTGCTAGTAACATCCAGGCTGGGTTGTCTCCCTTAATCTGCCTGTGGACGACACATGCATAGAGCCTTATTTAAAAACCAGTCTGGGTTATATCCCTGTGGAAGACGCATGCAAAGAATCTTGTTTACGAAACCAGACTGGCTTATCTCCTTTAATCTGCCCGTGAACGAAACCTACATCCGAGCCTTACTTAAAAGCCATGCTGGTTATCTACCTAAATGTCGACCCCATACATCAGTCTTATTAAATAAAAACCAGACTGGGTTATCTCCCTTAATCGGCCTGCAGACTATGGCTTTGCGGATACAAAAAAAGAGAAAGTTAGACTATACCTGTTTTCCTCGTATTCACGAATAAGAGCTCGTATTATTGTCGTGGTTATACCGTCAAGTGTTATCTTTGTTTTGTTAGTGGTGTGGAAAGAACCCCTCTCATTTTTCAAGTTTGTAAAAATGAGAATTCAGCTGTTATTATGGACCACATAAATTTTATTTAAGAAGTTGGTATACTCATTTAGAATATTCAGATAAACCTGGAGGAACTGATTGCGTTAAATGAACTACTCGTATTAAACCAAAATAAAATACTGCAACGCCACACGTCCACAAAATAAGACTTTATTTCAGGGTTCCCGCGGGGCCTTGGATTCAACGAACGGCCTTGAATTTGACAAGGTGTGGTTCAAGGCCTTGAAATCCTGGAATATGGGCCTTGAAAAGCCATGAATATTCGCGATACACAACACACGATGATCCGTAATTAATCACCTCTTACATTTCCCGGTTTACGGTAAATGACCGCATTGGAGCGAGATATAAATAGCGCAGTTATATTACAATAGAGCAGCGATGTATCGAGCATTCTCATTGGATAGTTGCAGTGACGTTGACCAATCGCAAAGCACGACGTATTATTGCATGTGACTGTCTTGTCAGTCTGCTAAAATGTTTTGCGTGTACTGTTTTTCGATGATTGTTTTCGATAATTACCAATAAAAAATGGGGAAATGCACATTCCAAGATTGTTTGTTAACTTCCGAAAGTTACAAAGACTGGTTAATGATCGTTATGGGCGACAGGTATTCTGCAAAATGCAAACTTTGCCTGAAAACATTTAGCGTGGCGAACATGGGGAAAAGCCGCGTTGGATTCCCATGTGAAATCTGACAAACATCTTAAAGTTTTGAAGGACAAAAAAAAGACGCTGCCATTTGTTGATGTTGATGTTAAAAAAAAATATTCCTAGCTTATCTGCATTGAATTGTGTGAGTATAATAGTACCAGGTATTATAGAACCCAACCTGAGTAATGTTAATAATTACTAACATGGCAATGTGTGATAGAATACTGATTAATTTATTTTAAGGCCTTGAAAATCCTTGAATTTGGGTATCAAAAGGCCTTGAAAATAGCTAAAAAAAATGTCGCGAAAGGCCTTGAATAGCCTTAAATTTGATCAGTCCTTGCTTGCAGGAACCCTGTATTTACAACATACGCTTGTTAAAGGTGGATTATCTCTTTGTAAACATGCTTTATATAGTTACCGGGGTATACAATATTAGATTTGAATCGAAGACTCCTGTCCAGAAATGCTATTGATTAATATTAATTTTATTTCGAATATTTTCTGGTCTAAAAAGGTGTTTGTTCATCTAACGAACAATAGTGGTTCTGTTAACAGAGACCAGAAATTTTATTGTGCAAATTTGTCACAAATAAATGTTAATTATACACATTATCGCTTATATCTGTGGAACAAAACAACACAAACCATCAATCTGGGACATTTGACTTTCGGTGCGCAGCCATAGGAACAGCCCAGTGCTCTATATCGCAATATGGTATCATCCGAATGGTTTGTTCTAAAAATAGTAACATGGACGGTCCCGATTTAATATTCGAAATAAAATCAATATTAATTGATAGAAGCTTTTCCGGACAGGGGTCTTCAGTTCATATCTATTATTTTATACCAACGCAACTGTTTAAAATTCGATAATTAAAGAGATAATTGATCTTTAATAGGTTAATTCATATTGAACGCATTTCAAAAAACCAAATGCGGCCAAATTGGCGTTATTTGAATCTGACGTGCGCTCTATGTGAACGTAAATGTCTGTTTTGAAATTAAACAAGTCCATAATACAAAAAATAAATAATAATTAAATGCAAAATTCTAATGCAAACTTAAATGTATAGTGGAGTTCAATGAAACTGAGCATAGAATTGTTAGTACTGGCGTGTGATGCGGATACCAAAATAAGAGAAAGTTATAGACTATACCTGTTCTCTTCATACTGCAGAATGCGAGCTCGCATGAAGGTTGTGGTTGTTATTGCGACTGAAGCGAGGATGGTTTTCTCAGTTGTATGAACACCCCTCCCCCTTTTCCTTTTTCAAATTTGATCTTTATTCTGAAAATGAAAATTGAGAATTCATCCAAATTGGCGTTATTTGTATGATTGTTTGATTTGATTGTTTCGTTTGATGCCACATTTATCCATTTTTAATCTAAGAAAACTAATATAATTAATAAAGCACAATGTCGATTGAATATTTTAAGGTATGAGGAAATACACAAAATATCCTTTAGGTTAATGCCATCGTTAATTTAGTTGTTGCCAAATTTTCATGAAGCATGCATGAAAATGCTTTTGGACTAATGGCGATGCACATGTATGCTTTTGGACTAATGGCGATGCACGTGTATGCTTTTGGACTAATGGCGATGCACATGTATGCTTCAATATTAATTGTCAAATATACTTCATAGGAATTGAATGTTTGCACTCGAAGCATGCAGCATAAAAGAATCATGTAATATATACACAAGTTTGTGGCTTCGCACATGAAAAAAGAACGCGCTGTCCAAGCAAGCATTTGGAGTCTTGAGTTTGTATAATGCTCATACCCAGGCTTTAAACATTCCGATGTGACGTCATCCAGTAGAAGTCTGCAGACACAAGCAGTTTGTAAGCCGGTTGCATTATTACATCTCACACCTTGAAACCGTTAACGGAATTGCGCGGTACAATAAAACGTCTATTATGCACGGGGGGGGGGAGATTTAAAACATGTTTCTTAATGAAATACAGTAGAAGTTCTTCCGTGAATTTGCAAGGTTATTTTAACGTTTTATTAAGAGCGCGAGTGGTAGAATCTACCCCAGTTTCGAGAAAAGCTTACTGCACTATACTCGCCCCCTAGTATTATGTAATCTCAGGGGCTGCGCTGCATCTCAACCAAACAAAACTGACCCTAAATACTGCCAAAGGATTTGCATTTGGTTGGCCCGTTATAGGAATATGAGGCACCTTTTGACCCTGTGCATTCGTTAGCATCCAAACAGTTTGCTGTTTGGGGTCATGTCCACCTCATGGCGCTGTAACCAATTTACTGTGACTCATCGGAACAGGACTACTCGTTAGGGGATTGACTGTTTTCCCCACTGGGAGATTTTGCCCATTTCCTATTGACTGAATTGGCGAAACTGTTTGAGCACTCGCAATCATGTTTGTTGCCGCCGATAAAGTTGTCTGATTAAAATCTGCCCCTGGTGGCAAATTATACCCTGGTTGTGGAGGCATGTTCATTGCAGGGTTAATTTGCAGTGCCTGAGCTTGATGTATTTCTCCGGGTTGGTTTATCACCGGTTTGCTAACCGATTACCCGAATGAGGTAAGAACCCCAGTTTGAGGTGCGTTTGGGGGCACAAAACCCTGACAGAGTACCCAGGCCCAGCTTGACTCGCCCCTAGTGGTCCAGAAAATTTCCCTGAAACCATGCACGTATCTGAGGTAGGAATACCTCAAATATTTGTATTAGTGCCCCATGGCGTCCGATCGGGGACATAGCCATGTGGTACTGACATTGTGGGCATGGCCCAAGATGTCGGCTGTACTGCCGGTGTCTGAATTGTCTCGTGTTTTGTCCCATTCAGCTGAGCGGGATTAGTCACCAATTGGGATGTCTGACCCGTTCCTGTACTGGAACAGGTGTAAGTTGACATCAGCACTTGGGTGCCTTTCCAATCCGGCAAGTCCCACTTCTCGGGGTCTGGTTTCCACGTGTTGGAAACTGGCTTCTCCCCCCTTGTGGTCCCGGATTGGTGCCCACATTAACATGAACTATCCCATCTTTTGTTTTCATGACCTCATGACTCTCCAACGAATGTTGTGAGCCCACTTGATTTAAAACCTCGGTGGGAAAATCATAGCCCCTATCAGCAGAAAGGGGAGGGGATGGTGGTGTGAACATCTCCCGAAATCTAGACCTCTCTAGTCCATGTGGGGAACCCATTATTGCATCAACCACTTTATTTATGTCAGACACCTCTTCCTCTCTATAATCGGTCTGCTGAACAATTGTTTGGTGGGAGGTGTTGAGAGGGTCACGCGTGCCCGGGATATAGTTATCCACGGGGGCCCCTTTTGGCGGAATGTGAAAATCCAACAACAACAATTGCTCTTTGGGTATTCGCATGTGCGATATACCCATCATGTCGTCCCTGGACACAAATCCCATCAACCTCCTTTTTTCAATGATGCTTGCTGTCAATTTGGGACCAACACCCTGTATGCTCTGTAGCTCGGCAAATGAAGCGATATTAACATTTGTCCGAGATGCCGTCGGTGAGGCCGTATTGGCCGCCATCACCGACATTGTTTTTCAACGTTCGGAAAAAGATGTGTGGCAAAAGCAATTGCCACTTCCAAAAGAATCCGACTTGCCACAAAAATCACGGTGCGAAGAAATTTATGGTGCTAGTTACAAATCACGGTGCGAAGAAATTTATGTTGCGGCAAAAAAAAACAATGGGTAGAAAATATCTAGAAAAGACAAATAAGACAGTGTTACATAATATATAGATGAAAAGAGAAAAGTGGATTGCAAAAAATATCAAAGATAATTACGGATTGAAAAATATGTGAAATTATTTTGTGAGAAAATAGTGAAATTACCGGCGAGGAAAAATATCAAACAGTACTTCAAAAAGCGCCAAAGATCCGGGCAAGGTCGACGACGCCATTTTGTATGAATGTGCATATAATATTACAAATAAACTCACCGATAGTAAATTCTGTGCAGGTGTAGACAGTGTATGCATAACAATAATCATCAGCAAAATATAATACGTCTGGTTAACAAGTTGGTTTGGATTGAAGAGGCCGGGTGATTACGTATTTCCCACAATTCCGTAGTTCCGCTGAACTCCGTGAACTTCCGCTCCTCTTCGTGTGTTTCCGGTGAAATCCGGCACCATCCTTAAAGAGTTACCTTTCTTCAGTTAGCTAACCAAAGTGGCCTCGCATTCCTCTTTAATGTATTTCCCAGTACTCGTACATTGCTGATAAATATTTTTAAGGAATTCTCCAAAAATATTTTTTTAAAAGGCGAATTAACAATATTTTATTTATTCTTGCACTGTTCAAAAAAACAATTAAAATTAAAAAAATTATTAGATATTTTATTAATTCTTTATAAGTGACCAAATAATATTACATTTTGGGATTAATTATATTGCCTCGATGTGTCATAGAATCTGCTGGAAATTCAAGATTATATTAAGTCAGATTAATTCTCTTTTTAGAAAAATAGATTTGTGGAGAAAAAATAAACATTCATGATTAAACATCTCTTGTGCAATGAATCCACACTGTTAATCATGATTACATCAAAGGTGCAACAAAAACACTCACACGAGCATTAAAACCCTATTCATAATTGACCACTTTCACCATTTCACATCAAAGGTTACATTATAGAATTCACAAAACCTAGAAACCCTTGGTAAGCCCACTGTCATTGCAAATCAAACAATGGCCACATTTTTGTTGGTATAACACTTGGTGAACAATGCTTGTTATAGTTATAACACCAAATGTTGTTTTCTTAGCACATAAAATCCTTTAGATTGTTTTTCAAATATTCTTTTTGTTTTGTTAATTCTTTTTTAAATATTTCTTTTATGAAATTTTAGTCTTAGAACTTTGGTTGGTCTTATGGGAATTGGTCTTTCTGGAATTGGTCATTAGGGAATTTGGCTAGTGGGCAGTAATCCCCCCACCCCTATTTTGTTTTGAAAAAAAGTATTCAAATTTATACATACCGTTGGGGTTTCCCCCATGGTGGGTTCCACGATGGCGATAGTTGTGGTCGCCGCCACAGTTTCAATGACGACGTATATAGGCATGATTATGCTGAAATTAAATATATATGTATGTAATAATACCTGATGTTCGGTTTGAATAGTAAATTGACAGCTTATATATTATATTATTTAGGGCCTATTTCATTTACAAGATACTTATATATGTTTCAAAACTTAATTCATGTTTTCCATTTAAAATTGGTTCTCAGTACTGCAGTAGCTTAGTGAGCATGATCATGCAGCGCACATAATACATTTCCCTGCACCTACGTTTTACAGTAACAATTGTAATAAAGAATATTATCTTATCTAAACAGGTGGACTGTAATTTCCACAGCCGGGCGTGATGTAGATTAGAATCATGACATCCAAGGAATTTTTTTTTACAGCCCCTTCTTTGCAAATTATTCAATTATCAGCGGACATCAGTTTCGCGAAGAAATGGGCACACATCCAAGGATTTTTAGCTCAACTTTACTTTGTAAAGTTTGAGCTATTGCCATGGCTTTGTCGTCCGTCGTACGTGTGTACGTGTGTACGTAAGGCGTCAACAATGCAGGCTACAGGTCGTACCTTTGGTCGGATCATTATGAAATTTGTCATAGCTGTTGACATCAACATTTAGACCAGAATGATTAATTTTGGGGTCATTCGGAAAAAAAACATGGCCGCCAGCAGCCATCTTTGATTTCAAAATTCAATCCATTAGCACGGGCTACAGGCCGTACTGTTTGTCTGATCATCATGAAATTTGTCATGGATGTTAATATTGACATGTAGATGGGAACGAGTAATTTTGGGGTCTTCGACCCAAAAACATGGCCGCCAGCAGCCATCTTGAATTTTACTCTTTGTATGACTAATCCTTTAGCACGGGCTACAGGTCGTACCTTTAGTCTGATCATCATAAAATTTGTCATGGCTGTTGAAATTGGAATGTAGATGGGAACGAGTCATTTTGGGGTCACTCGGACAAAAAACATGGCCGCCAGTGGCCATCTTGGATTTCAAAATTTAATCCATTAGCACGGGCCACAGGTCGTACTGTTCGTCTGATCATCATAAAATTTGTCATGGATGTTAATATTGACATGTAGATGGGAACGAGTAATTTTGGGGTCATTCAGGCCAAAAACATGGCCGCCAGCAGCCATCTTGGACTAAATTCTTTAGCACGGGCTACGGGTCGTACTTTTATTCTGATCATCATAAAATTTGTCAAGAATGTTAATAATGACATGTAGATGGGAACGAGTCATTTTGGGGTCATTCGGCCAAAAAACATGGTCGCCAGCAGCCATCTTGAATTTTACTCTTTGTATGACTAAATCCTTTAGCACAGGCTACAGGTCGTACCTTTAGTCTGATCATCATAAAATTTGTCATGGCTGTTGAAATTAGAATGTGGATGGGAACGAGTCATTTTGGGGTCACTCGGACAAAAAACATGGCCGCCAGTGGCCATCTTGGATTTCAAAATTTAATCCATTAGCACGGGCCACAGGTCGTACTGTTCGTCTGATCGTCAAAAAAATTGTCATGGATGATAATATTGACATGTAGATGGGAACGAGTCGTTTGGGGTCATTCGGCCAAAAAATATGGCCGCCAGCAGCCATCTTTGATTTTACTCTTTGTATGACTAAATCCTTTAGCACGGGCTACAGGTCGTACCTTTAGTCTGATCATCATAAAATTGTCATGGCTGTTGAAATTGGAATATAGATGGGAACGAGTCATTTTGGGGGTCATTCGGCCAAAAAACATGGCCGCCAGCAGCCATCTTTGATTTTACTCTTTGTATGACTAAATCCTTTAGCACGGGCTACAGGTCGTACCTTTAGTCTGATCATCATAAAATTGTCATGGCTGTTGAAATTGGAATATAGATGGGAACGAGTTATTTTGGGGTCATTCGGCCAAAAAAACATGGCCGCCAGCAGCCATCTTGGATTTTACTCTTTGTATGACTAAATTCTTTAGCATGGGCTACAGGTCGTACCTTTAGTCTGATCGTCATAAAATTTGTCATGGATGTTAACGATGACATGTAGATGGGAACGACTCATTTTGGGATCATTCGGCCGAAAACATAGCCGCCAGCAGCCATCTTGGATTTTACTTTTCTCTTCATGTCTATAAACTAGTATTAGACATTCAACTTTCCACATTCCTAATCGCTCCATTGACTGTAATACATTAAATTATACCCTTTCCATTGACACTGAGCTACAGTGTCATTGACACTTTCATGATAATTAACTAAAGTATACACATGAGATGTGCTGTTCCAATATTGTTTTGTTTATCACCAATTAGCTACGTGAACTTACTATACCTCCATTTTTCCCATCCCCATCTGGACATATATCTCAGCTATGGATCTGCATGAAATTTGGTGACTGCTTCACAGGGGCATATGATGTTCGTGTTTACCATTCTACAGTTATCCTTTGTCCATCTGGAAATAGTGGTTTTTAGCTCACCTGAGATGAAGTCTTCGATCGAGCTATATTCATCACTCATCGTCCATACCGTCAACAATTGTCTTCTTCTCCAGAACCATATGACCAAAAGGGTTCATGTTTGGTGTGGATGTTTCCTGGGTAAACCACATTCAGATCTGTTAAAATAAGGTCACCACGTCAAATGGTTGTGAAGCCAGGGCCATAAATCTTTCCCTCCATAGTAATTCTTAAAACTACTTCTTCTCCAGAACCATAAGACCGAATGAGTTATATTTGGTGTGGATTTTCCCTGGGTGACTCACATTCTTATTTGTTAAAATGAGGTCACCACATCAAATGGTTGCGAAGCCAGGACCATAAATCTTTCCCTCCATAGTAATTCTAAAAACTACTTCCCCAGAACCATAAGGCTGAATGAGTGCATATTTGGTGTGGATTTTCCCTGGGTGACTCACATTCTGATTTGTTAAAATGAAGTCACTGGGTGAAATAGTTACGAAACCAGGGCCATAACTCTTTCCCTCAATAGTAATTCTTAAAATGATTTCTCAGGAACCATTGGGCCTATTTAGGTCATATTTGGTATGGAGGGTCCTTGGGTGACTGGGTGGGGTTCAGATGTGTTCAAATGGGGTCACTGACACTGGGTCAAATATGCGAGGAGCCAGTGACATAACTCCAAAAAAACAATACATTTAGAATGAAACTCCTTGTTCGATTTAACAAAATTAATTTTTTTTTTTATATAAAACATTTTGAAAAACTCCATTATAACATCCACAGAGTTATGAAACTTCAATCTTTGATGAAATCATGGAAACATCCTCTTTCCATCACCCCCACATTAACCCAACCAACAGCTTCCCCACCCCATTCCCCAACTCGCCTCTCCCACCAGAAGCGTCAGTCAATGGTATTTTCTCCAGACAGAGAGAGTTAATTGTACATATGCCATAAATTGAGATTAGATCTTATCTGGCAGACTTGAGTAAACAACTGCATACCACTGATGTGTGTGTTGCCATTAAATTCATTAAAATCAAATTAAAACAAAATGTGCTGGCCTGTTGGAATATTATTTTCTTAACCACCACTTATCCAGATGAACTCATTATACCCTTTGCAAAGAAAATGGGGGGGGATATATTGAATTGAATTTGTCTGTCTGTCAGACGGTTCTTACCGTCTGCCTACCAACAATTGTTTTCTTCTTTAGATCCATATTAAAGACCGAATGGTTAATATATTTTGTTGTGGAAGTTCCCTAGGTGATTGGCCCTCCCATGATCCCGTCCCTGAATCAACGATTAACAAACTTGTCTCAAAAGTTCATACCATCATTACCAATAAAAATACATATCAGCTATTGACCTAGATTCATTAGTTTTGGATGAGATAGGGCGACAAGACACTCTACCCCAAACTCTGCCCGCTTTGGTTGGATCAGAGAACCATTTGCATATTTGTAATCAGCGACTCACACAGACTATATATACCGAGTTTGGTGGCGATCGGACCAAAAAACAAAATTTGCCACCCCCCCCCCCCCCCCCCCCCCCCCGACTCTTATTTGACAATGACCAAAAATGTCCCAAATGTTCATACAACATTGAGAGCCCATAACTCTGCCATGTTTCATTGGATAGAAAAACTTTGAATGGTAGGATCTTTAAATCCAGGAGTTAGCACCTGTAAGTTTGGGGAGAATCGGCGAAAAAATATTTTTTATGAATTTTGGTGCCCCTCGTCTGACCACATCCGTGAATATGGCACTGACTGAAAGTTCTCCCAGTTGTTTGAACACAATGCTTAACGATTTGGTACAAGCCGTTTGCCGTTGATAGGACAACATTTCATCCATATAGTACAATAGGGAGATAACGCGGACATCATTTTGTATGTATGGACGCAATTGGGCATACTGAGGTGTATCTATGGACCAAATTTCGAATCTCTGCTCCTCATACTTTCCAAGATATTACAGCCCCATTTCATTTTTTGCACATAAAGCGAGATAACTCTGCAAGTCAAGGGCGGACAAACTTCTAACCCCTGTGTCCATCAACAATTTCTGTTAGCACACCCTACAGGTCACATCTCTCATCCGATCATCACCAAACTTCATATGGATGTTTGAAGTGACCTCTGGATGGGAGCCATCAATTTTTTCCGAAATTTGTTAAAAAATATGGCCGCAATAGCCATCTTGGATGTAAAATTTGAATCCATTGGCATGCCCTGCAGCCCGCATTTATTATGCCCCCGACTTGAAGTCGGCTGTACAAACATTTTGCATTATTGTTCAGCAACCGCTGGGCAGATTTAGCTGATATTTGGTATGGTGATAGAGCAGCATGGGAGAACAGCTACATGCATAGTGCGGGTTTCGTCCACCCATTTTCACCAGAGTTATGGCCCTTGTTTTGCTTAGAAAATTCAATTTTGTCCGTCCGTACAAACATTTTGCATTATTGTTCAGCAACCGCTGGGCAGATTTAGCTGATATTTGGTATGGTGATAGAGCAGCATGGGGGAACAGCTACATGCATAGTTCGGGTTTCGTCCACCCATTTTGACCAGAGTTATGGCCCTTTTTTTACTTAAAAAATTCAATTTTTCTCTTGTTTTTTGGGTTTCCAGATGATAGCGTGAGCTTTTGTGGTACGATTGCAAATCCCGTATTTTTGTGGATCAGTTATATGAAAATACATGTCAAGTGCGAATTTGGGTATGATCTTAGAAAATTTGAATTTTCGCTTGTTTTTGGGTTTCCGGATCGCTTGTTTTGGGGTTTTTAGTCAACAGTTCTGTACGAACTTCTTTTGGAATGGTCATATAGACCTCCTCGGATATATGCAGTTTCGTCCATGCTTAATCCGAATTGCTACGGTCGGGGGCAAATGCCACGCGACGGCGTACCTCTTGTTGGATAATTATTATGAAAATGTGAAACCATTTTTAGGATCACCTCTAGATGGGAGCTATCAAATTTGAACAATTTCGTTAAAAAACATGGCCACCAGCAGCCATCTTGGATCTTGGATTTTGCATGACTAAAACTGCATATGGATCTTCGACTGACATATAAATGGGAGCCATCAAATTTCCCCGAGTTTCATTGAAAAACATTGGCCGCCAGCAGCCATATTGGATTTTTCTCTTTGTATGACAAAATCCTTTCGGCACACCCTAAAGACCAAATCCCTGATCCGATTGTCACCAAACTTCATATGGATCTTTTGGGTTACCACCAGATGGGAGCCATCAAATTTTTGGTATTTCATTGAGAAACATGGCCATTGGATTTTACTCTTTTGTATGACATATTCCTTCTGCGCAACCAAGAGGCCAACTTCCTCATCCGATCACCAAGCTTCATATGGATCTTCAGGGTGATCTGCAGATGGGAGCCTGCATCCTTTGGCACTCCTAACATCCAAACTTTTACATCCGATTAATCCCAAAACTAATTATGCATCTTCAGGGTTACCTCTTAATTACATCTACCATATATTTTGAGACTTCCGTATATATGTGTGTATGTGTGTGTATATCCTTTATAGACTAGAAAACGGCTCCACCGATTGAGCCCAAACTTCCTATCTAAGGGTAAAAAGGCACGGGAAGTGTCATCTGACCATTCGAGAGCCCGTGCGACCACTCCTTCACCCTTCAACTGCCACAGCAATGGGGATTGATGGGTTAATCGCATGATAATTAATGAGCGTTTGTATATGAGGCGTCGCTATTAAAGAGCGTTTATCTACTTTAGTGAAAATATACGGCAGGTCAAAACTGGGGATATCGAGACGAAATTTCGTACTTAGGGGTTCCAAGGGACGGTGGAGATTTTTGTCGGGTCAGTTTGTCCGCCCGATGTGACCTTCGATTTTACTCTTTGCATGACTAAATCCTTTGACACGGGCTACAGGTCGTACTTTGGTCGGATCATCATAAAATTTGTCATGGATGTTAACAATGACATGTAGAAGGGAACGAGTCATTTTTGGGTCATTCGGGCAAAAAACATGGCCGCCAGCAACCATCCTGGATTTTACTCTTTGTATGACTAAATCCTTTAGCACGGGCTGCAGGTTGTAACTTTTTTATGTCAAAATTTAATTCATTAGCACGGGCCACAGGTCGTACTGTTCATCTGATCATAATGAAATTTGTCATGGATGTTAAAATTGATATGTAGATGGGAACGAGTAATTTTGGGGTCATTCGGCCAAACAACATGGCCGCCAGCAGCCATCTTGGATTTTACTCTTTGTATGACTAAATTCTTTAGCACGGGCTATAGGTCGTACCTTTAGTCTGATCATCATAAAATTTGTCATGAATGTTAATAATGACATCAAGAATCAAGAAAACATAATGACATCCATAGCCTCCTTAGAAGTGTTTGGGACACTCAAAAACCATGCACTTAAATATGAATTGCATAAAACACTATTTATCTACTCAATAACCATGCCACTATTTATCTACTCAAAAACCATGCACTTAAATATGAATTGCATAAAACATTATTTATCTGCTCAAAAACCATGCACTTAAATATGAATTGCATAAAACATAATAATGACATGTAGATGGGGAAAAAGTCATTTTGGGGTCATTCTGCCAAAAAACATGGCCACCAGCAGCCATCTTGGATTTTATTCTTTGTATGATTAAATCCTTTAGCACGGGCAACAGGTAGTACCTTTAGACTGATCATCATAAAATTTGTCATGGCTGTTGAAATTGGAATGTAGATGGGAACGAGTTATTTTGGGGTAATTCGGACAAAAAACATGGCTGCCAGCGGCCATCTTAGATTTCAAAATTCAATCTATTAGCACCGGCTACAGGTCATACTGTTCATCTGATCATCATGAAATTTGTCAATTTGGATGTTAATATTGACATGTAGATAGGAACGAGTTACTTTGGGGTCATTCGGCCAAAAAACATGGCCGCTGGCAGCCATCTTGGATTTTACTCTTTGCATGACTAAATCCTTTGGCACATGCTGCAGTTCATACCTTTCGTCGGATCATCATAAAATTTGTCATAGATGTTAATATTGACATGTAGATGGGAACGAGTTATTTTGGGGTCATTAGGCCAAAAAACATGGCCGCCAGCAGCCATCTTGGATTTTACTCTTTGTATAACTAAATTCTTTAGCACGGGCTACAGGTCGTACTTTTAGTCTTATCATCATAAAATTTGTCACGGCTATTGAAATTGGAATGTAGATGGGAACGAGTCATTTTGGGGTCATTCGAACAAAAAACATGGTTGCCAGTGGCCATCTTGGATTTCAAAATTCAATCCATTAACATGGGCTACAGGTCATACTGTTCATCTGATCATCATGAAACATTATTTATCTGCTCAAAAACCATGCACTTAAATATGAATTGCATAAAACATAATAATGACATGTAGACGGGAACGAGTAACTTTGGGGTCATTCGGCCCAAAAACATGGCCGCCAGCAGCCATGTTGGATTTTACTATTTGCATGACTAAAGCTATCAAATGTTTTTGAATTTTATTGAAAAACATAGCCGCCAGCAACCATCTTAGATTTTACTTTTACACATATATAAATATATCTCTTCATGTTGATAAACTAGTATTAGACATTCAACTTTTCACATTCCTAATCGCTCATTTGACTGTAATACATTAAATTATTCCCTTTCCAAGTTGAGCTACAGTGTCATTGACACTTTCATTTTTTACAGCCCTGCCTCGCTAAATTTTAATTATCATGGGACTTCAGTTTCGCGGAGAAATGGGCACCTTTAATTACGACACATGGTCCGAGTAGCATTTTAATTGTTTTCTTTCCTATGTCAGCTTATGCTGTGATAATTGTATTGTGTAATCAAGCAACCTGAGGGCGGCCCATGCATTAGTTAAAATTACGTTTTCCCTCTGTTCTGCTAATTAAATGCGTAATAGAGGTATAATGACCTCGCGCGCGTGGCGGGTTGTTCGACACATTATGACGCCCGGTCACTTTATCAGAGGTGTCGACCACAGCGCCGGAATGCCACAGTACCTGCAGACAGGACATGTCTTGGGTGTTGACTTGCAGTTTTTATCATTGGTCACGTCTGCTGTATCATGATCAAGCATGCCAAGTCACACTATGGGGTTTTGTATATGTAAAATTATAAATGTTTGTTTTGTCTGACCGACGAGGCAATTCTTATAAGATGAGTGAAACTTAGATGTTGCTAAAGACATTGATTAATGAGGAAGAATTCTAGGTTCATTGGGAACTGAATGAGTTTCGGTACTCCTATACGTGGTAAATGGGCATTAAAATCGCCCATCAGGAATATGGACCCATGTGAGGAAAATTCATTTATGAGGTCACTGATAATTGGAGTTAGGTAGGTACACCTGGAATATGAAAATGAAATTATTATATCCCAGGCGAATCCGAACTCCAATTATACGTTCATTATCAGCATTTACACTGACAAAATGACATGTATATTTCTTGTTGACGAGGATCGCTACGCCGTCGCGACAATATGTACCACCTGTTTTCGTCATAATAGTTCTGCCACATTTACCTATACTAGTGTAATTGGTGTGTATATCATTCAAAAGATACAATTTTTCTGAATTTAACCAGTGCTCTGAAATACCAATAACATCATATTCAAATTGGTTGAGTAGACAGTTCAGATATGTGGCACTAGAGGAGAGGCCAGTTGCATTCCATGATAACATATTTACATACTTATACGACAGTGATTCACTGCTTGGGTCATTAATATGGGAACTATCCATGATAGTCCAGTGCATTCTCAGTGGGAATAAGTACTTTAACCCATTACAAATAATCTACTAAAAATCAACAAGAACCAGGAAAGGCGAAATTGATGAATTTTGTGAAAGAAATTTGTTAAAATTTGGTAAAATACTCATTTTATCTGATTTTATAGCTTTTTAAGGATGTTTATAAAAAACTTCCTTTCACATGTCCTTCCATTTATATATTCATTTTGTAGAATGCACAACCCTGATTACAGAACAGAAAACCTTTCCTAGATACGTTGAGTATTTTTTGAGTTATGTGCCTCCAAAATTTGGAGTTTGTCTAATTTCGGAGGCTCAATTTCTCAAAATTAGTTAAAATCCATTTTGTATGGTCTTCAAAAATAAAGAAAATGAAGGGATTCCATATTGTTTTAGTCATTTCCACTCTAGGTTGTGCACAAAATATGATTTCTTTATGCATCGATGATTGAGAGGGCAAAAATATTCTTAAACAAAATGTGTGTTCCACCATTGTATGGACAGCCAAATTTGCCTGTGGTCCAGAACCGGCGTGATGAAATAGCATATTTGATGTAATACAAATCAATAATTATATATCCAAATTCCCTGTCTTTCTCATAATTACTTAAGTAACATCGTTAAACACATTGTAAAGGAATTTCCCAAATCATGGTGTAGAAAATCAAATTATGGCCCTATTAATCTTTACAATTGACAGATCTAAAAATGTCCTTTTGGGGCGTTTTTTGTTAATTTTTAAAGGTTTTTGTGTATAAATTGTAAAACCAATGTATGTTTAATGTGCAAAATCATTTGCACTTTCCTCCTGAAACACCTTAGTGTTGAAATAAATGCCTTATGTTGGATATGTCAATGAATGTCACTGAATTTCACTAATTTTTCCCGAAACTGATGCCAAATTTGAATATCTGAAAAATGGGGTAGGGGAAACCATATTGACATTGATGCATAAAACTTTAACATCACCAGCTCCTACAAACCTAATTCTTTCATACAGAGTAAACTGCTTCCTGTTTTGATGTTCATATTTAGAGCTACGATCATTTTGTTGCCGTTAACTCAATGGCGAATCATTATTTCGGGCTGGTGCTATATAACATGCTGATAAAAGCTCTAAATAAACATCTAATAATTATTAAAGTACTAAATTGTTTTCCATGCAAGAATAATCTGCACAAACTGGAATAAAACAACCCTTTGTCTCCAATGACTAGAATATGGTGACAAGATCATAGCCTTTGGTGATGTCACCCACCCCATTATCAACATTCAAATTTGGAGTCAGTTTCTTGAAAAATATGTGAAATCCAGTGACTGTTGATTGGCATAACCAATGTAATAATATTTTTCCCAACACTAAGTGTTTTAGGAGGAACGTTCAAATGATTTTACACATTAAACACTAATTGTATTCATTGTTGTTTACTATTTGAGCACAAAAAAAACTTTAAAATGGACAAAAACACCATAAAACAGTCCAAAATGGCATTTTTGGAAAAGAGTCAATACAAAGGATTCCTAGGGCCAGAAGTTGATTATGGCAGATATGTGTTTAGGAATTCCAGCACAGTGTATTTAACCTAGTATATGTAAGAGGTTATGAGAAATACAGGGCATATCGATATCAATTTATTGAGTTGTATGACCTCAAATATGGTATTTTATCACCAGTTCTGTGTATTTTTTGTGCACAATATAGTGAGGCAACTAATACAACAGTAAGATATCCCTTCATTGTTCTCTAGTTTTTAAAATACTAGACCCTAAAATATGGATTTTAGCTAATTCTTCAGAAATTGAGGCTCCGAATTTAGTCAAACTCCCAATTTTGGAATTTCTCAACGTATCTGGAAAATGTTTTTCTGTTCTGTAATCAGGATTGTGTACTCAACTAAATGGATATATAAATGGAAGCACATGTGAAAAGAAGTTTTTAATAAACCTCCAGAAAGGAGAGATTTAAGGTCTAATTTCGAATGTCTCTTGGTCCACATGAACTTGCCTTTTTAATGTCATCAAGATCAATTTTGTTTGATTAGGACTGAGACGCAACTATCCCGATTTCTCTATTTAGGCTGGACAGCTCTTGGCGGATTTGCACAAGATCAGAATCAAGTGACTTATATTTAGCAAGTAAGTCATCTGAATGTTCGACTGCGGATGTAATATCCGCTTTCATCAGTGTGATCGTGCTGTGGATCTCTATAACTTTGTCTTGCATGCAAGTTGATCCACATGGGCAGTGATTTGTTGGTGTGCGGGGTGGTTGAGCGATAGATATCAGTTAGTCAGGGGGCATTGGGGTCAGAATGTCTTTTATGTCGTTGATAGAACCACCACCGATATATATATAACGAGTTGATAGATGTCCCCGGCTAATTTGTTTTCCAGAGGGCCGCCACCTGAGCGTTGGTGGCGCTGTTTTAAGTCACATGTGGTTAATTCAGTGCTCAGATGTTGAGCTTCTGCGAATATCTTGCGCCTGATTGTTTTCAACCACGATGCGTTTGATTTGTGCTACGTAGTAGCTCACTGGTGAATTTGTCTTTAGGAAGGTGTGACATGGTCACCAAATCATCTACCGACACAGTGTTGTTCCTTTGAGAAGCTGTGCTGTCAAACTCAACTGCAGATTGAACGCCATGTTGCTCCACCGCACTTCTGAGCATGGTGAATTCTTCCCTGTCAACAGTTCTCACTTTTGATGTAGGAATATAGTTCTCACTATTGCTATTGTTGAAATTAGACGACATTATCGTGAGTGATTGGTTCTGATTGGTGATATCGGTAACTTCGGATTCTGTGGGCATAGTGGTAATTAATCACCAGCGCGAATGCTGCACAATATATAATGCGCGAACATAGTTTATATCACAGCAGTTAATTAGTCCAGACACACGTAATATTCGATCAGAGTAGTCACAATTGGGCGCTGAAATTCAGTTTTGTCTTCGAGGATTTGTGTTCGATGTCACTGTTTTTTGGGCTGAGTTACGTACTTAATGGGTTAGAAGCTGACCCGGTGGAAATATAGTTTTCAAAAGTCACATACCGATCTCGAAAATCACAAAACACTAGGGGGTACTTATGAGTTTTTTTTGGAAAATTAAGATAGTTACTACAATTCCATATATGATTACTCCATTGATATGGCATAAAATAGACCATGCATAGAACACCACGACAGTGAACGTGTTTAAATACTGAACATCGTACGAGATTCTATATAAAACCGATAAACATTAATTGTTAACTAATTTCATGACTTTGCGGATATAGACGTGTTGTACTAGACCATTTACCAAACTTGCGTATTGCAACAATTTTTAGAGATTAATTCCAAACAAAACTGAGTCTAATTTGGAGTTTTATTTCGAACATATGAACACATGTCTATATTTCGTCGTTGTGGAAAACTTGCGTTATTAACATTGGGAAAATCCCCAGTGACCGTGCGCAGATCGGAAGTGAACTCAGGCAAAACTCGGAAGAGGTAATCTAGACTTCGGAACTCGCGGAGCAGTTCCAGTAACCCGTGAAAATATATTGAAAATTTCTTAGGTGAACTGGCAGATTTATAATTTCGACAAAGAGAGATAATTCTATACTGTTAGAAAACTGGTCATTTCGCATCTGAGGTAAAAATGTGTCGCTGCATAATATAAAATGCCCGGTATTTTAAACATCGAGACTGTGGATGGGGTGGGTGGGATATTTGGATTATTCGTACAGCGGGGGGTCTTGTCGAGTTAATATGCTGTCCGACAATTCGACGGCACCATGCAACTGCAAGGACGATTTGGGTTTTGCGCTTGTTCGTTTCGCCCCGGGACCAGCTAGTAGTTTATATCATTCAGTGCAGATCAGTTCAAGAAACAGTTTTAAAAAAGAGATATATATATATATATTCTCTTGTTAACTTATGAGTATTTAAATGAATGGTACTGATTTATTCCCGCGCCGGTACAGACTGGACTGGTGGCAATTTAACGTCGACGTCTGTCAGACGGAGAAGATTGACACCAAAGAAGGATAATTCTATACTGTGAGGAAAAAAATCTGGCTTGAACATGATTCTGTGATCGTCTGTTGCTGGACCGAAAGTACGCTCTTCCGACACCGCACTAAGATAGCAATATTCATGTAATTTATAATAGGAATTTATGAAGTGAGTGGTTGTTCGTTAGACGAAATTCGCATTTATGTTTGCACTGTCATTTGAGATAGATATAATTTAAGAACATTTTTGTACCATGGTGTTTGAGAGAGTACACAATTGGCACATATTAATTTGTTTCATACATACTCTCAATAGTTGATCAGTTATGTCACGAAGGCCAACGTTTGAAAATTCAAACCGTGCAACCAATAGAACCAGTTTTTGCGGATATAATATAATATAAGGATTCAATATTTCAAAATTCATGATTCAAGAAGAAATTTTAATTTAATTAAGATTTGTTTTTCGAAATCGGTGGCATGTCGTGCAAATTCATATAAACATCGCATGAAAAATGAGGTGAACCACATTCTGTGGCAGTATAACTGACTGCGGTTGATCGCATGAACACGCCTGAATACTGCAGTAATACCCGGTGGTCAACCTTTATAAGGAGAGTTGATTCACTAAAGCATAGCTGTAATTCTACATGTACATGTATGTTCTATGGACTTTGTTGGGAAAGAGAATATAGCTGTGCGACAATGGATGATATTTGCCCCACCTCAGCAGGTGTCGATTACAGAAAAATATACCAAACATACTGGTAGTCTGTTAATCCTGATGATCTAAGTTAGAAATGTTTCAATCGAAACCTCATAAAAAAAATATAAATTCAGTTCTCAATTTTCGAACACTTCTAGGAAATTGTTCAAAAATATTGTTAAAAGATGCCCATTCGATTTGACACTGTAAATATACCCCTGTTCAAGTGGTCCTGCTAATGTGCTATGATGCGGTTGGTCCTGCTGAATTTCTATGAATTGCGCTGCCCACATCATAGCAATTCAGCAGGACCACCAGAATCATAGCATATTAGCAGTACCACTTGGCCAGTAGTAAAATAGTTTGTTTTCCATACGGATATGTGTTTTCAAATAATCATGTAATGATATCTAACATACATGTATATGATCCCATTTATAGCTTTGATTCATCACGGTCAGATAAACTTTGTATGCAGACAGTTTTACCAAATTTTTATTAGGTGCCCAAACCAAAGTATCAAATCGTCACCTAACTCAGTGGTATGATAAAGAAGGTCAACTGTATGCTTTGGTTGTAGCTGTAATTACTAGTATTAAAAGTGTGCTCAATAAAGTTTGTTTTATCATTTATGCTCATTTAGAATTTTGATGCTATTTAATTCTGTTTATCTATATAATTGGCTGCACTGCTAAATTTTGACTAATTTCAGTCATTTGATGTCAGTACATGTAGTTGTCCATCGAAATGGCGAACACAACCAAAGACAAATTACAAGAGAAAAAGACAACAAATAAATTTGATGTGCACTGAAACAGATACATTAATGCCCTAAGTAATCGACCCTTAACCACAGCAGAATTATGTGTGACTTTTCAGGATTTAGTCGGAAATATGGCTTGTTGCCATTCATCGGAAAGCTCTCCCCGAGTTACCCATAATTCTGCTGTGGTTAAGAAGTCGATTAATTAGAGCATTACTGTAGTTACACATGTATGTCTAGCCTCTTGTGAAGTGTTGTGTCACTAATAAGATCTTTAATTCACATACATGTACTATATACCCGTTCAAGCGTTTACAAGTGTCAGGCATCGAGAAACCGACCAACTGTTTTTAGCTCACCTGAGACGAAGTCTCCGGTGGAGCTATAGTCATCACTCCTCGTCCGTCGTCCGTCCGTGCGTCCGTCTGTCCGTCTGTCCGTCTGTCCGTCCGTCCGTCAACTTTTTTTTAAACATCTTCTCCTCTGAAACCATCATACCGAATTGGTTCATATTTGGTGTGGATGTTCCCTAGGTGACTCTCATTCAGATTTGTTCAAATGAGGTCACTGGGTCAAATAGTTGCGAAGCCAGGGCCATAACTCTATTCCTCCATAGTAATTCTCACAACAACTTCTTGTTCAGAACCATTGTGCCGATTTAGCTAATATTTGGTATTGAGGGTCCTTGGGTCACTGGTGTTCAGATTTGTTCAAATGAGGTCACCCGGTCAATTAGTTGAGAAACCAGGGCCATAACTCATAGTAATTCTTACAATGACTTCTTCTAAAAAAATATTTGGCCGATTTAGCTTATATTTGGTACAGAGATACCTTGGGTGACTGGGGTTCAGATTTGTTCAAATGGGGTCACTGGGTCAAATAGGGGCAGAGCCAGGGACATAACTTTAAAAACAAAAAATTTAATTTTTGCATTTTGACCTTTAATTTTTGTTTAGGACACATCACAGCCTCATATTTCTTACCTAGATTTTTCTTAGCATGTTCTTCATCTGTATGGATTTTGGTATTGTTTATTTAACCCCTTCCACTCTTGTTTTGATATAGAATTCATCCAAGACAGGATTACTCAAACATTTTTCATCTGATCAACACCAAATTTGGTATATGAATTTTTGACACTTATATACAGATCAAGTTAAAATATGGGTTTGATCCGATATATTTTAACAGAGTTATGGCCCTTTATAATTCACACCCCTTTGCTATGCACTATTAATTTTTAAGAGGACACTCTAGCCTGTATTATTGAAAAAGCCAATTTATCATAGTGTGGTCACCTGATCCTCTTGCTGAATACTGCTTGCTTCAGACCAGTTTATCATCTGTCATTACAAGACATGACATTAGCTAAACAACTACCAGAGTCTACAAGGAATAGTCCATTGTTCATTTCTCCAAGCCTGGACATAGTGTGTCTGACATTTGCAGAATGAAGTCCCCAGATGGTGAATTTAGTGTTGCTACCCCATACAACAGGCTAGCATCACCAAATACACCTCAATTACCTTATTCTGCTTAGGCCTCATCTTCTGGGACAATTTTTTTAAAAACTTTTTTTAAAATTTGAAAAAAAGTGACACCATTATATATAACATCTGCAGAGTTATGAAACTTTACTCTTTAATGAAATTATGGAAACATTCCACCCTCCCCCACCCACCCCCTCCCATATGGCCCAGGCCCAACCCTGCCATCCCTTCCAAGCCATATCACCTCTCAATTTAATACCTCTTCTCACCACATTAATTATATAAACTGGCCAGATGACATGTATTATTCTAATCTAAACATATCTGTAGCAATTTAATGACTGACATTCAATGATACTGTGAATGGCTTTGATTTCTTCAAGTCTGGAAATAGTGTGTCTGACATTTACATAGTGAGGTCCCCAGATGGTGAATTTAGTGTTGCTATTCCATACAGCATGCTAGCATCACCAAATACACCTGCCAGGGACCTAATTCTGCTTAGTCCTCATCTTCTTGGAAGTATCCTAAGTATCAAATTGACAGTTTGATTTAGTCACTTTTTCCACCTGTTCAGTTTCAATGTCCCCCTAATTTGCAGAAGATAAAATGCATAATTGAGGTGCTCAATGGGTGTGTATCACCAACTTCAACTGTAGGACTTCAATCTGTTCCTTGGTTTTATTGGCCATTGAGGCCTAATCAGATTGAGGATGAATTTGGTGGTGATGCTAGCCTGCCTTACAGAATATTGTCATTAAATCCACATTTTTGGGACCTAATTCTGCAAATGTCAGACATACTAAATTCAGGTTTGGCCATTTCATATTATTGTTTTAATCACCACTTTAATATCCAGATGAAATCATACGACTAATATTCAAAGAAAAATGGGGGGGGGGGGGGGGGGGGGGGGGTATATATTGGATTAAATTTGTCTTCTATCTGGCATTTGCAGAATGAGGTCCCCAGAGGGTGAATTTAGTTATGCTACCCTGCACAGCAGTCTAGCATCACCAAATACACTAGCCAGGGTCCTCATTCTGCTTAGGCCTCATCTTCTGGGAAGTATATAGGCACTTAAATTGACATTTTTACTTACTTTAGCCCTTCTGTTTAGTTTCTATATCCCCTAATTTGTGAATATAAAATGCATAATTGAGGTGCCCAATGGGTGCACATCACCAACTTTAACTGGAGAACTTCAATCTAAAGCTATGTCTCCCATAGCAGTTGAGGCATACACGGAATGAGGTCCCCAGAGGGTGAATTTGGTGATGCTAGCCTGCATTGCAGGATTGTGTCATTAAATTCACCCTTTGGGGACCTCATTCTGCAAATGTCAGACACTATGTTCACGCTTGTCTGTTCGAATATTATGTTCTTAACCACCAGTATCCAGTTGAACTCATTATACCCTGATTTTGCAAAGAAAACTTGGGGGGTATATTGGATTGAATTTGTCAGTCTCTATGTCAGACTGTTCTCCCATCCATCCATCTGTCATTATGTCTCTATCCGTCCATCAATTGTTTTCTTCTCCAGATACATATTAAAGACCAAATGGGTTTATATATTTAGGTGTGGATGTTCCCCAGGTGACTCACATTCAGATTTGTTCAAATGAGTTCATCAGGTCAAATATGTGAGAAGTCAGGGCCATAACTCTTTCCTTCCATAGTAATTCTTAAAACAATTTCTTCTCAAGAACCATCTGGACTATTTAGATTATGTTTGGTATGGATGGTCCTTCGGTGACTGGGTTTAGATTTTTTCAGATTTGGGGTCATTTTAGGAAAATCAGTTCAGTTCAACTCTTAAAATCTAATGTCTGAAATTACCAAATGAATGGATCTCATAGATGGGGATTCACGTTTGTTCAAATAGGGGCGGAGATAAGAGATTTAATTATCAAACAGCCACCCTACCTGTGCTCCGGCGGAGCTATAGTCATCACTCCTCGTCCGTCTATCGTCTGTCCGTCCATCCGTCCGACAACAATTATTTGAACATCTTCTCCTCTGGAACCATAAGACCAAATGGGTTCATATTTGGTGTGGATGTTCCCTAGGTGATTCTCATTCAGATTTGTTCAAATGCAGTCACTGGGTCAAATAGTTGCGAAGCCAGGGCCATAACTCTTTCCCACCATAGTAATTCTTTTAAACATCTTCAGAACAATAAGACCGAATGGTTTCATATTTGGTGTGAATGTTCCCTAGGTGACTCACATTCAGATTTGTTCAAATGAGTTTACTTGAAATAGTTGCGAAGCCAGGGCCATAACTCTTTCCCTCCATAGTATTCTTAAAGTGACTTCTTCTCAAATACCATCAGGCTATATGGGTTCATATTTGGTATGAAGGATCCTTGGGTGACTGGGGTTCAGCTTTGTTCAAATCAGGTCACTGGGTCAAATGTGGGCGGGGCCAGGGACATAACTCCAAATTTTTTGTTTTAGATTTAACTCTTTAGATATCTACTTCTTTTAAAGTGATTATGAAAAGTTCTGACTGTTGTGGTCTCCAGAGTCCCAGTCTTATCAGTCTTTGCAGTCTGGTGAGCGACCCCACAGTCATTGACTGTCTTGTTGTAGTATATAGGCTAGCACTGCACCTGGGCTACATGTACTGTAAGTGATTATAATGTACTATTATTATGTTTACCCATACCATAGTATGGTAAACATAATGTCGACGTCTGGATTGACCACTCGTCGTGTGTCCGTCCGTCCGTCTGTCTGTCTGTCCGTGGACACTTTACGCATGGTGCGATAACTCAAAAATTTTCTATCCGATCGGAACCAAATTTTGTATATGAGTTTCGCAGACCAAAATACAGATCGAGTTCAAATATGGGTTTGATCCGAATTTTTTTTACGGAGTTATGGCCCTTTTTCAACTAAAAATTCATGCATGCTACTATAACTCAAAAATAAATTATTGGACCGGAACCAAATCTGGTATGCGAGTTTCTCAGCCCAAAATACGTATCGATTTCGAATAAGGGTTTGATCTGATATTTTTTAATGGAGTTATGGCCCTTTGACATAGAATTCATGCATGCTTCCATAAATACACCATTTCTCAACTGATAGGAACCAAATTTTGTATGTGAGTTTCTCAACTCAAAATACAGATCGAGTTCGAATATGGGTTTGATCCGTTATTTCTTAATGGAGTTATGGCCCTTTTTCAACTAAGAATTGAACAGACAACCCTAGCAGTCTTCAATTAATTACCAGTGATATGAAGTTTAACTCCTTAGAGAAAGAGATAAGCAGTAATCTGTATTATGAGAAATAGAGTTATTTTTAGCAATCAGTGTGAGGCCTAACCAGAGCTACTTTATACCTTTGGAGAGATAAGAGCTCTATGTAATTAATTTGCCCTGTTAGCCTGGGTTTCTGAGGTCTCTGTCAGGAAAGATGGCTTGCAACAGAAAACTCATAGGGAATAAATTGTGTTTTATCACATAATCTGTCATGTTTGTCCAGTGTTTCACAAAAATCACATACATTCCCATGCTAGTGGAGATGGGAAAATTGATACTTACCCACAAATGACTAATTTGTATGTTTACCCATACCATAGTATGGTATTAAAACATAGTATCAATGTCCGGATTGACCACTCGTCGTTAGTCCATCCGTCCATCTGTCTGCCTGTAGACACTTTACGCATGTTGTGATAACTCAAACATTTTCTATCTGATCGGAACCAAATTTTGTATATGAATTTTACAGCACAAAAGACAAATTGAGTTTGAATATGGGTTTGATCAGACTATTTTTAAGTGAGTTATGGCCCTTTTTCCAAAAATATATTCACTCTTATTAAACAAAAAAATTTAGTTTTAATTTCTTGCACAATTTAACATAAAATGAATAAATAAATAAATAACAACAAAAAATGAATATATAAATAAATAACAAAAAAAAAAAAAATTTTTTTAAAAAAGTAGTAACAGAGTAACTTACTATCGCCAAGGGATGGGTTAACATCTGCCGATCGTGATCGGCCTCTCGTTATATTCTGCCGTGAAAGTTTTGCTGAATGAAATTTAAGTTTACCCCGATATTCTAAGTCCGCTCGACTAAGATGTGGTTTTTCTCGAAAACTGATATCTGACTATACATGTACGTCTTCCACTGGTTGGTATAGCCTCTAAATTGACTAATTTTAACTGATTAGACTAGCCCTGGTATGGAAAACTCTAATTATTATAGCACGATGAGTGGTTTACTGATGCCCGCGGGGTTTACTGCCCACAGTGGTGATATGATGACCAGCGTTGTGCATGGCACAATGCCGCTAACCGCTGCAATGCCTCATAGTATTTACGGTATTTTTATTAATCGACAACATCGCTGTTGCAAACATTACTGTTTTACAGCGCCCACATTTTCTTCTTAAAGGTATATTGGCAGTTCAATAACATATCGACAAACAAAAAAATTGAACATTCTCAAGCAAACACTTTATCCCCATTTAAATTGAAAGTCTCTGTTACAGTCAATGTACATGTACTAGTATCAAGTATGTCTATCAAAGCTTATTTACCAAATACAGCACACGACGATTAGTTCTAAGATTGGGCTCGATTAATGATGTGACACTTTCAGTACTTCATTTACTAGTAGCCTGGTATTGGTGGGCCTCGCTACCAATGTTAACCATGTTACCAAGTGTCGAAAATACTCTAAATGCATCGCTCATTTGATTCGCTGTGTGTATGGCTGGAGTCTGGGGATGGTACAGAACTGTATACTGTATACAGAACTGTCAGAGTTACATACTCAAATGATAGAGCTAGCAATTGGGTCAAAATCTTAATTCAATAAAACGCCTTAAACAGAAATTGTAAGAACGGTATGGGGAGAATATCTTTTTCGCTGAAATCGAAGGGCATAGCAACGACATTTGCTTCAAAGATATGGCCACGTACTCGACAATTGACAAGCGGTATGCGGATAAGAAAGATGAAATACATGAGGAGGCATACAGAGTTGTTGTGATCGACACGAAGATGATTAGGGCAAAAGCGGGAAATGACATATGATAAGAAAACCTACACCACCAGCGAGGAGATTGGGAAATTTTGACAACAATAAATGGATTTCTCGCCATTTAGAAATGTTTCTGGAGATACAGGTTCCATCTGAAATAAAACAGAATAACAATAGTCACAGCATCGTGCAATCTGTTATTACCTCTACTCTTTTTGGTATTTGGGTTGAAATGGATCGCGTTTCGGGTCAAGGTGGCTTGTTGATGAACTCTCTAAATTGGGGTTTTCAATTACTTACGACGAAGTAAGCAGGTACGAGCAATCAGTGATCCAGGTGGAAAATCTTGAGAGTACACACACGGAGTATTTTCCAGATACATTTACTCAGTGGGCAGCAGATAGCGTCGACCTCAATGTCGCTACTATTGATGGTAAGGTTCATTCCATGTTATGGGGGATACTCGCAGTTTCCACTCAGAAGGACGATACACTGGTTACACCTATATCAATAGTCATCACTCGTCAAAAACGTGTATTGGTTGAAGAACTAATCGAATACAAGGGTGTGCCTATCATATACCGTTTGAAACCTACAAAAAAAGCTGGGATTATCCACTATAAAATATCGACCCATGCTTGAGTTACAAAACCCATATACAGGTTTGAGCACTGATTGGCATTGCAGCTGGCTTTCAAATCGAGCAATGAAACACACCGAACTGGTCTGGATTCATGAAACACATCTTTTCTTCAAACAGCTCAGAACATTCAGCCTAGTCAGATGATCTTTTTCTGCCGATAATTGACCTCAACCCATCAGGTGAGTCTTGTTTGTTTTCCACTTTGATGTGTATTCAGAATCACGCGACAGTTGGGAAAACCCCGTCTCCATGCTTGGTGTTTGACCAGTCACTTTGGTTCAAACCAGTTGAGATAATTTAAGCCAAGTCACTTGGAATAGTGTGTAGACTCGGCGGCTTCCATCTGATGATGGGTTTCATGGGTAGCATTGGTACCATCATGAATGGGTCGGGGTTAGATGAGGCTCTTGAAAACGATTATGGCTCAAACGCAGTTCCCACACTGGTACGTGTTTGATGGGTCCATCCCAGTTTCGGCTGTTTCCGATTCAATAGAACTGCTCAAATTGAACGAACTTATGTTATATTACAAGACATACATTGACGAGAAATCCAGAACATCCAAACGTTGGTTACAGTATATGGAGAGTCTAGAAATGTGGACAGATTTTATTCGAGCTGAGAGAACAGGAGATTGAAATCTCCATTTAGTAGTTGTTGGGGGGAAAATGTTGTTTGCCGCCACTGAGTTGTCGCTTTTTTTGCAAATGATGCTTGACTTACCCCAGAAATATCCGTGGTTATACTAGTCTTTTATAGAGGGTGGTGTTCATACTATTCGAAGGAGCAGTAGGTTTGGGCATGACTGTCAAGTGACCTAGTTATAGAGCAAATCATGATGCGTTCCATCAAAAGTCGGGATGGACTTACACGAGGATGAGGCCAGCAATTTGGTTTATGATGAAACGATTAGAATAGTCTGCTCAACTGCAACATCTTTCCTTAGAAATCAGCAATCGGGCTGCGTCAGCCCAACAGTTAGGCGAGGCAGGTTCGAAGATTTTCATTCAAATGTACTCGGGCAAGGATGGAGAGTCCCTCGATCATCTAAGATACGCGAAGTTCATTACCATGTTTTCCTCTGGCAGGTCTGCTATCGAACCTCAGAAATTGCCACACACCGAGAGGGCAGCCTAGTCTCAGGGTTCACTTACAGGTTTTAATCTGGGCATATCTCGGGGAAAATAGATCTAGAACCCAAACATTGCAAACATTGGGGATGGAAACTGCAGGGGTCAATGCTTATCACTATAATGACTGACCTAGAAGCAGCACCAGAAATTCTTCTTTAATTCATACAATGCAATTGAAAAATTTCGTCAAGAACTCCTTGTGGCACAAATCTATGTTCATGTCGGGGGAAAAATGGAATTAAGTGCGTCATTGTGGGGATTGTCGTGGGGAGATTTGCACGAATTTTTTTCAACGGTTGTTGATAAGGAACTGGATTTAATGTGGCTTTATCGCCAGAAAGCAATCTCAGTACTCAATAGATATATCTTTCGTTTGGGTCGGGGATTCAAAGTCAATACATTTATAATGTGGAAAATTAGTGGAAAAATAAAGTAAAGCACATATTTTCCGGATTTGGCTGATATTTGGCCGCCATGTTTAGGTCTTTTACCCGGAAACAGCATCGTTTGTTTTGGAAATATATTGCATACACTACAAAGGACTTATAACACTGGTTGGTAGTTTTATATTGTGCGTCAAACAATAGACTTCTCGAAATTTTCAACTTTCAAGCGGCCATGTTAGACGCCATCTTGAATAAAATAAATTCCCCATGGCGGATTTTAGCGGATTTTGGATATGTTCACCAGGGGGGTTATGCTGCATCGAATGACACCAAATTCAGCTTGTTAAGAATTTTTTCCGGGTTCAACCCTTCAACAGCCAGACTATAATGTTCGATGATTTGTATACATGTTGAGGGTGGAATGACTGGATGTCCGAAGATTTAAAGTAATAATGATAATCTCGAAATGCAGTGTGCACAGACTGACTTCTGGATATTTGATTCATGCGGGATAGTAAGTAGACTTTTTGTGTGAATTAATTGTGGTTAATTATTAATTGGGTTTATTGAGTCACATTTCCTGGACACAAAGTCCCCAAAACAAGGTTCTAGTCGAGTCCACAAATCGGCATCCCTATACAGCACTCTATATAGGGATACCGATCCATAAGCCCGACCAAAACCCCACTCATGGGACCCTATGTCCAGCTACTGTGATTGAGAGTATTGAGATTAAGGATGTACTATGTAGATCATGCCATGATTCTCCAGTCTAGCCATGGTAGAGATTTTGAACTATATATACAAACAATGTGGCTAGATCCCAAATGGATTGTTTTTTTTTCACACATGGAGTGGTGTATCATGATTTCCAACTTAAAGGTACTCAATCCGATAAAACTCCTCTCAATTACCATTTCAATGGCTTCGGGGGTCAAAAATATTTGATTCGAGTCGAGGACGTCGCCCACCAAAGCTCAGATTTGTTAGATATCGATTTTAGAAATCTATTATTTTTCATTATCGCGAATTCTTTCTGGCCCAGAAGACAGTCAAAATTTCGTTATTATTACCACTTGATTATAGAGTTATCCATCCTTGTCTGTTTGAATAGAGTTTTGGCGTAAAATCTCGAGCAGGTTACCAAATTGACGGCAGTTATTTGTACTCCTCTCGAGCAATTAACAAATTTCAAAAATCAATATCTAATAACTCTGAGCTTTGTTTGATTGGTTCCTCGACTCGAATCAAACATTTTTTACCCCCAAAGAAATAGTAATATAGGACTCTCTGATCGGATTGTTGTTGGAATCTGTTGAGATGGGGACCCTCTTTACGGATTGAGTACCTTTAAGCAATAACGAGTTTAGTTAATTTAAGTGTAGGCACTGGTATGGCAAACAGGGTAGTATACAGTGATAGGTTGAAAGGAACCAATGGTTTAACAAACTATAAGTTATTCACATGTATTTATGCCATGAATTTCCCTTCTGGACTACATCTGTAAACTATGTGACTAGTTTCGCATGGCATGAGCAGCATGAGGTATTTGAATTGTACTATGTGGCTTGTTACAAATTCACCTGGAATGACATATTTTAATTTCCATCTCAAGCAATGATGCCATATAACTGATATGAGTGTGAATACTTCAGGGCTTTCTAAATAACACTACTTTATACTGGAATAGCCAGCATAAGGTGGTACACAGTGATGGGTACCAATGGTTTCAAAACAATAAAATTATTTGCAATTGAGTATAGTAGAGATAATGGTTTACGCAGTATGAGAGGCACTGAATATGTACCGGGAATCTCCATTATGGACTAGTCTATACACTATTTGATTACACATGACATGAACAAAATGAGACACACTGGACTTGAACTATGTGGCTAGTTACAAATGCATCTTTTACTCATACAAAAAGCAGAGTTTTCTTACAGAGAATTGTAGTAAGAGAATGTATGAGTTTCTTTATAGAAAGAGGGGAATACCCTAATAATATTTTTTATAGTATAAAGTTATTATACAATGTTGTGTACAGTATGTGTTTTTCTTGTACGAGTCCAGGTTGTGGTGAAAAGTCATATTGGACGAGACACGCCAGTGTCGAGTCCAATATGACTTTTCACCACAACCTGGATGAGTACAAGAAAAACTCATACTGTACACAACATTGTATAATGACATTTTTATTATCCATCTGTATGTTTATCCAAATTTTGGAAATAAAACTTTTGTGGTTATTTTTGGTATTTGTCGGCACTTAATTCTCTATAAAAGCCTGTACCGTATATTGATCATCAGAAAGCATCATTTGGAAAAGTAAACACGCAAGTGAGAAAAAAACTCAGCGCGGAAGTGAAACATCTGCTAAAATCCATCAATGTTGCATGCGCATCACAATTTCACCGATGCATTTCGCAATAGAGTTAATTCGTGACGTCACGGAGTCCAATATGAAAAGTCATATTGTAGTCGGGAGTCCAATATGACTTTCGGGAGTCCAATATGACTTTTTCCAGGACTATCACGTGGCGGCTTTTGCCCAATCGGAAATGGTGTTTGTTAATGGGTGGATAATAATATATTATAGTATAGTATAGTATAGCATAGTACAGTACAGCATAACATACTTGTATAAGTATGTTAGAAGTATGGTGCCGCACTATAGTATAGTTTAGCATTGTACATTTTTAGTATAGCACTGTACATTGTTGTATAGTATAGCCTGTTACAGTACAATACAGTATGGTATTACATTATGTTGTACAGCAAGGCTCCAAGCAATCAACCCCCCAACCACGGAGAGCCACGGGCAACCCCTCAGGATTCAGTCAGAAACACGGCCCGCCGCCATTCATTGGAAAGCTCTCGGTGAGAGCTTTCCAATGAATGGCAACAAGCCACATCCCCCGACCAAGCCACGAAAAGCCACTCACAACTCTCCTGTGGCCAAGAGGTCGACTACTTAGAGCATTGCTGACATTTGCTGTGTGACTACTTCATATGGGTCCTATAACTTTGGATATAGCATTTTCATATACATGTATATAGCTCAGTGGTAATTGATTGGTTCAAAACATTCCATTTGAACTCTATAATTCTCTGTTCATGGTGGTGAATATAGGTCAATAACATACCGGTAACTCTCCTTGAGTAATTTTAGGACCCTTGTTATTCCATAACAATTGGGATATTTAACTTTGTTATGATGGCATAATTTAACGAAAGATGAAATTTTTTTTAATTATTTCTTTGTATATTTATTTCATTGTTTTGAGAATATTCAATAAAAAATGTTGTAAATATTCTATAGATAGCAACATTTCATGTCCAAGTTTGAAATATTTCTTCCATAGTGGCATTGCGACAGAATTTGTAATTAAGACTTGTTTCAAAATAAATTTTGTTTTGTGTTTCAATCACAAGTGCTGTAGCACTCTATAAATAGTAATGTTTCCTGTCCAAGTTTGTGTGAGATGAAAATGTTTTTTTTTTTTTTTTTTTTTTTTTGGGACATAATTCATAACAACCGGCTTGTCTCTGTTAATCAACAACATTATGTCACAGCCCTTAGTCAACTCAGATGCTCTTTAGTTAAAAAATAAGTGCCATTTCTAAATGTCCCGCAAAAGATTTTATCATTATTGATGTCTTTTTCATGTCTTAAGTCATCAATGCCCCAGGTGAGCATGCACGTTCACGATTGATCATGTGTATGCTCTCGAGTGCTAGATGCCAGTAGTTGTCTGATTTTCTAGACCAAAGACTAATAATATACATGGCCAGATAAGGATCACACATTTTATACAAGAATTGATGGAGCATGGAGCATACATCTATACTTATTTAGCGCTTGAGATGCTAGTACCGGCATACATGTATGTACCTTCAATATCATTAGATGCCTGTGATAGGTCCCTTAATCAAAATTTACAACAATAAGATAAAATATAATAGCATTATAACCATATAAATCCAGATTCATCAGATGCAAATTCTATATAGTTCATATTCATCTTTCCCAGTCGGGATAATCAAAATTTACAACAATAAGATAAAATATAATAGCATTATAACCATATAAATCCAGATTCATCAGATGCAAATTCTATATAGTTCATATTCATCTTTCCCAGTCGGGATAATCTATTCCATCAGCAGACACCTGGAAATAACAATAGCATGTGACAATTTTTTTGGACAGTTGTAAAATTAAAATTCACAATCAGGGATTAAATGGAACTGTTGTATCCTGACAATGATGAGACAAATGTCAAATCCACTATTTTCTGTGGGCTTTCTTCTTGGAATGTTAGTCACACACAAAGACAATATCAACACCAAGGACACAAACTTCAGCTCCCTTATAATACTACTAGAAAGGGAAATGATGAGAAAACAGGATAACAGAAAATACACCATCTATTCTAAATTATATTGGAGGTAGTCATGTGTGCAATTGATACTTTTGGCGTGGAGGCACACATGTGTAATATGTGCACACATTATAGTGATTCTTGTCCTGAGGTAACAAGGAATTAACTCAAGGAAGTGCAAAGTTAACATCTTATGAAAGTACAGGGTATTAATCCACTTGTTCCAAGGAAAATATACACTGCTTCAATTCTGGAGAATGTAAATCTATTACATTTGAAAGTGTCATAATTTACATTTGAAGGTGGCTGTACATATAATGTCTAACAGAAAGTGCAATGAAAAGACATGACGACTCCTGGATCGTAGATTTGTATTAATGACAGACAAACGGAGGTCTTCAAAATATATATGAGATTTGTATATATGCAGGCCTGACCACAAATGAGTACTGTATATTTGTTCACAAGTTTTGTTTGCTTTATTTGGGCGAAAGTTGCATGTTTATTAAGAAAGATAAGAATTATACACAAGGGCAGTAGAAAGCTTTGTTTCCCGCAGGGGAATTAAACGGCCACTGGGTGCTATAACAGAACAGGTTTTATGCTCATGGTCTATTGCCACATGCAGGCACGGCTAGTGTTAATGGTCGATGCTGGGAAAGCCACTGCAGTTGGCGCAGCAAACCACAAATGGCAGTTATGCCTGTGTATCGGTACGATCCAATATAGAGTTCAGATTGAACGTTTACGGTAAATATATAGCAGGTATAAAAACTCATGTTATCAACAAAGTGGCATATTGTGTTGTTTTTCTGTGCTTTTGGACATAATTTAGAGTTGCTCGTCGTGGCTACATGTAGTTTCCAAACATAATTGAGTGTATGTTATGAATTATTTCCAGTAGAGGTTAGACTAATAGTTTTTCGCGTTTCATATAGTAATAGAGAAAAACATTTGTCTTGGCGATACGGGTTAACATATTAGACAGCGCGGGAAACAGCGAGTTTCCGCGATTGGATGTAATTATGGTTGTTTATAAATACGTGACGAGGTAACAGCCAATGGGACTTAGTGGTAACAAAGCGCGTCACGTGTTCAGGAATATAGGGAAAATATTTACTTTTAGCACGGCGTTCGTCCCATTAACTTCCTAACAAAATTTTGTTCGAAATTTTTGTCTAATATAATCTCAAGAATGTTAACAAAATCAAATACTCAATTTGTCAAGATTCGACAAACGTCAAACATGTCAGAGCGTCATTTTGACGCACAGTATACAATATAATAGTAATGCGGGGTAATGTTGCATGGTATAAGGCGTTGTGTCAAAATCGAAAGAGAAGTTTAGAAAAATATATAGATTATCGGGTCAAAAGTGCATAGAAAGTTCTCGTGCAAAATTCAGAGGATTATTACAGAATTATATATTGTGAGGTATTCATTGATCTGCATTTAAGATGTGATTAAACGTGTATTCATGTCATGTTGGCCCCAATCTTTTCTTTCACAATGATTATTCAAGATAGCAGGCGCTATATATTCATGGAAAGACAAGTTTTCACACGGAAGTGAATCCAAGCAAATTGTCATATCTATATTCTTGAATAGTCCACTAAGAAATTATAACTAATCTCAGAACCTGAATTAATTTGTCTGTTCAAGACGATGTCATTTACAAGTTTTTGATGATTTAATACCGGGTATAATAGAAAGTAAATTATATTATTGTTTGTCAAAGATTGGGGTCCATGCCAACATGAATATACACATGAATATGGAGATGAAGACCAGCATTTCACCCTGCAGACGGGCTTCACAAAGGCTCTGGTTACAGATTTCCGCCACCAAAAATATAGAAAATCAGAATGGCGTTTTTTTCTGGCCGGTGGGGACGCCGTCGTTACTGGGGTCGTACGTATTGGTTCAACGTGGTCAAGCCTATCATTGTGCGATCAGAGCAATACATGGGACAGTCGCTCGTCGTGGCAAGTTTCCAAACATAATTGAGTGTTTGTTAGAAGTCTTCCCTCTACTGGAAATAATTAATATCTTCGCTAGTAAATTTCCAGTATTTGAGCGGTTTGTTTAATCTGATGTAGCAAAAAGAACATTAAAGATACGCCATTAGCGACTGTCGATTGAACGGGCATCGTTGTGCAAGAAATTATCTCTGTAGCACAAACTATATAAACGTTCACTTCATTTGAGTACGATATTTCAACTCAATGAACCTAATTTACGGATCAATAAAGTACTGGAATACGAAGTAACCTTAATCACATTATTAACCCACAAAACCAGCTTCATTAGTATTGGTAAGACACGTGTGTAAAATAAGTGCGTGCGATGACGTCACACCATTATTTAAATGACTTGGGATTGGTGAAGTTTATGATTGTTGCTTTCTCCGCGTAGCTTCGCGTAAAAGATTTCTCAAACTCGTTCTATTTTATACGTATATGTTATAACCTAACCCGCTTGGGTATCTGTACAAGAAATAAAAACACATATTTATAAAACGGTTCACATCCCAAGGCAAACAAAATTGAGCCACATTATATACAACAATTACCTATCAATTACCATTCAATCAAAAGTTAAATGAATGGTTTGTGGTGTCACATTTTCCTGTTGAACAATTAGTCAAATGATTGTTAACACTCGGATCACTTGCGTCGGCATTATAAATACGCATTGATAAACCATTTTGTCTTCGAATTTGAGAAAGTTTTATACTGATAGCGTGTTTCTTGCTAAAACAGACTCTTCCTTGTGATAATAAACTGTTTCGGATGTTATGGTTATTTTCCCCCTTGTTGGCATAATGGAATTATTGTTCAGAACACAGGAGACAATGTTCCAGTAGTGTTCGGACTCCGAAGTGAAACTATTCACATTGCATGAAGTTTGATAAAATATCACCGGCATTCATGACAAAAGACTTAAGCAAACGTGTAATAACTTTCCGGGTGACTGGTGCGGTCATTATCTTGGCGCATTATTAGAAATTCAGACCTACCGCTCCGATCTCCTTTCAGCCTACTATCCAATTAATGTCAGCTTCTGTGTGATTTGTGGCTCAAGTCTATACTTTGGCTCCGTCGAAATACAGATTTATAAAAGAAATATTGTTCATGAATTGGAGCAATTTGATTGGCCGATGGGGTGTGAACCGGTTTATACATCATCTTTCTAAATTATATTTGAGCCTCGGTGAACATCAGCTCAAATCGAATTTAGTGAAGTCGGTTGATAAATTCCGTATAAAATAGAAACTGATATGAAATCCTCTATCTATATCTGCGAATGTATTCTATGGAAATTCACAGGGGACCATGTGAATGGCACAGAATGGGTATAATAGGGGTAACTTTTTACGAGAAAGATAATGGCGAGGGTTAGCAATGTCTAAATATATATAATCATCCCCATAATATGAGAAATATAATGATGTTTAAATATGTCAAAAATCGCGCTATTCGCGTCAGGGATGCCCGGAAGGGGAGAGGGGCACCAAAATTGATATAAAAAAAAAAAAAATTAAATTAACAATAGTCTCCTCGATTGTTAACAAGAAAAACGTCGCCGCAAAGATTCCATACAAGATGACGTTCATCACTTTTTTAAATGCACCAGGTCTCTTTGATCGCCATTATAGTAAAAGTGATATCATATGCGGTCCTGTTTTTTGTTCGATTCGTTATGATAATATACAACTCTTACAAATTAGCCAACACTCCGACACAAATATCTAATATGGCTGCCAAGATTGCTGCCGAAAATTTGCTATTTTTCAAACATTTCACCACCTTTCGTTAGTCTATGTATATTGGCAACTTGGCGCGATTTTATACATTTAGTCTCTAGAAGAGTAATTAGCGAACACACGTGGAAAATAATATGCATTCCTCGCTGGATATTTTGTCCGATATCATGTTTTCCCAAATGCAAATGAAGCCAAGACATAACTTATTACCAATTTGGTTGCCATATTGGAAACCATCTTGAGCAATTTGGTCTATAAACACCGTAGTGTGACTGTGACACATTTAAGATAGACCAATACAATAGACATCTTTAAATCCAAAGATAATTACATATTACTAGACAATATTTGCCGATATTTATGTCGAGGTTTTTAGAGAAACGTCCAATAGTTTTGGTGATGTCAGTGGTGGCAGCAGTAACAATTAACCATGGTGCAGCAGACATGTTAGTATTCAATGTACACAAGGCATAATAGCAAATTGTGTACATCAACCACAACTTGTAAGCGATTGCAGGACACCATAGGGCGATAAGTAAAGTAAGAACTTTGAGTTGGAATATCCATAGGTAATAGTATGCTTCACTTAATTGTAATCTTATGTTCATTTCTAGTTAAAATATGACTAGACTCCAAGTTGTGATTTGTTTTGTGAAATTTTATACCGCATTCTGTAAAATCGAATTTTTGAGGGATCACAAGTGGATAGGACCCCAATAATTGCATATATAATTGCCAATGGAGGAAAAAATTTCGAAAATTCACCGAAATTCCCTGATAATGGAGGAAAATTTTCGAAAATTTACCGAAATTCCCTGATTTTTACATCATTGGGCACACCCACGCTGACAGTTGAGTTGTAAATACTGTGGTGAAATGATTACCTTGCATTTGATGAAGGAAATTGATTTCCAAATCGAAGATGGTGGCCAATATGGCGTCCGAAATTTGAAAACAAACTTGCATGTCTTTACTTTCTTTTTATAGGTGTTATTCTACCCACAATTACATGTTCATACGGAACGTTGATATGAGTTTTCATTTGAGTTTTGCCAACTCTCACAGTCAAAATAAAATGAATATTAATCGATATACGCCTTTCCGGACAGGAATCTTCGATTCATACCTAATATATTATACCCCAGCAACTGCACGTATATAATGCATGTTTACAAAGAGATAACACACCTTTAAGATGTTTTACATTTACATGTACAAACTTGAGTTTTGACTGTGATATGTAGCTTTCTTCCTTTGTCTAAAATGTGTTAGAATGGTCGCAATTAGTATTATTCATAACTGAATGATGGGCTTTTCAACTACGTTCTGTATTCTCGATTTTCATTTACAACCGCATCTGATCCTCTTCAAATTTTAAAGTTTCATAAGTAGTGTCTGTCACATTATGCATTGGGGATTTACGTTACATCAAAACTATGACCGTAATGGAAAAACTAAGATGTATACAGTTAAGGATAATACTAACCTCGACCATTCTAAAACATATGCATCATAATGCCTATCGAGAAATCACATTGTAACCACGGGTTAATTTTATTAATGCCATGCGTCTGAGTTGTCTGACCATTATCAGTTATGGTTTTGATATTAATTAAACGGCGTTGAACCGTGAAAAATACAACAGTCTGCCAGTTACTTAAAAAGTGTTATGGAATCAGGGAGCCAAATGTGTTCACTTATGGCATGGAACATGCTACGACCGAACCCTATGTTTAACAGTCGAAGGTTGTCGTGCGGTATGACCCCCGTTAGAGCGATTGGGCATTTTTCTAACACTGTGATCGAGCTCACATGACATTCTCGTATTCTGATCAGATGCTACCATATACAGGGCCTGGAATCTACGTCACCGGAAGGGTAACCCTACATCAAAATAACTGTAAATAAAGTTTGACTCGGTACTTGTGAAATAAATATAATCGATGTATTAGTATAAGCAAAGGAGCTATGCCACTTGCAAATCTCGACAAATACAGAAACCGAAAATCGGAAAGAATTGTTTATAATGAGAGTTTCGCGTTCGCAATTCAGAATCGCGTCCGATTTCCTATTTTCGTGCAGGTGTTAACGCCAACATTTCATGTTCTCCGCGCCCTAAACTCATTTTAATACTGTATACATTGAGCTTCGGGATATTATAAATGCTAAAATTTGAATCAATAACAAAAAAATAACTTTTCCATGGTTTGTAAATTTCTTAATACAAAATAATTTTTTATGAAATTGTCTATTAATGGTAACGCCCACATCATTTTTTTCCCCAGAGCAAAGAATTTTTGTGTGGTGTCTTTGCGCCAGTTGTCGCGTGCGCCCAAAGATGCTGCACTGAATATTACTAACATACATGCAAATACAGCAGTATACATGTTTTACATTACTCAAACGTATAGTTATTTTAAATGTCGGTTGAACTGACTTAAATTTGGTATTCCATGCGATATGTATAGCGATGCAAGGGGCGAATCCAACATCCCGAGATGAAGGCCTGCGAGCTATTTTTCGCCATGCAGAACAAACACAATTTCTGTATCGGAGTATCAGAAAATATCTCGCCCGGCGCCCGAAGTTTCAACACTAAATATTTCTATCAAAAATAAATATAGCAATTATAAAAGTGGAGTCAAAATTTAGACAATTCCATCTATATGTAAAGAACAAATGAATGATAAACATAAGTCGTCCACAGTGCACTCTTGGTTATACAATGTAGTCTGATTAATGCCCAGACTATAAAACGCGCTGGCGGTATCACCATCAAGAGATTATCTAAAGGCACATATGCCATATGACTATGGTATATACACCTATCGTATCCATAGTATATTTTCGAATTGTTTTCGAATTACATTGCTGGTTCCTCTCCAATGTTATATGCGCATGCCATATACAATTGGTTATATCTTCCATCACATTGTTTGCCACCCTATAATTGGAACAAATGTGTGACAACAAGACATCTTTGGGTCACGAAAAATACCCATCTGCCATTGCTTAATACAAAATAGTCACAAGTCCTTCAAATCATTGGTTTGCATGTGTAGTTATCGTCAGTCAGTTGATTGACTGAACATAATAAATTATTCTTAACCCAAACATTTACACGACAGATATTAAACTACAAACATGTTAATTAACATTATGGACACAACCAGAATGTAGATGAATAAGGGATTCGAATACTAGTTAATCAGTTCGGTGTCAGATATTTTATGGTGACCCCGTTTGGCTTGTTTTGATGACTTATGTTGCTGGTGGGTGATGAAGCTATTGGCTATCAGACGTAAAGCTGAAGATCAATGGAGGAATTAAGTGGTTGGATAGATACATTGTATTACCGGTCGAAACAACTCTGTAATTTATCAAACATTGGTTTATTTTAGCCTATAATTATATATGATGCATCAACCAGAATGACCTTTTTTATTATTCCCTATACTAGTAATAATATTGATATATAAAGATCATAAAATTACTTATTATTTTATTCATGTATGTCTTGTGATAGTTATTCCGCGAAAAACGTATTAATTAGCCTGCCACAAGTGAAGCAGTCTACTTTTGAGCACATGTATACCGATTCGCCTCGGCAATATTCGGGGGATCTTACAAGGGAAGGATTATACTCTTGTGTTTCCATAAGTTCCATCAACTGAAGGCATACACTACTCACTAGTCCTAAAACTAATTGCCAATTTGCCGATTTAGGAATCAAATGTTAATTATATGTAGGCGTTACCATTTATGTCACAATTCCAGTTTTAAAAGCCAATGTATGCGTTACCATTTCAAAACTCTGAAACATGCCTCGACAATTAGTGACAGTAACCACTTGAACGTGATAATCTTAACAACCATTACATATATATCTGACTGTCAGCTAGCACAAAATGTTTTACAGCTCATAAGGAATGGTTTTTAGTGGTTTGTGTACATAGTTTGCAAAAATGATAAATACTCGCTTCGAGTCGCACCGAGCAGCCACCAATTTTCGGTGAAAAACTTTGTTTTATGACGTTGGTTCCAGGCCCTGATATATATACATACACACATATACAAAGTTAATTAAAGCCATTACTCATACTTACAATTGTTGGTTCTGGTAGGACTTTTGCCATCCCTGGCACCACATCCCTGCCCGTGGATCTTACTTTTTCCATGATTTCCTGTTCCGATAAAACATGAATATTAAGCACAATTACTTAACAAGAACACCATAGTCAGAAATGGTAACGCCACCAAGAATACATTATTAGCCATAAATTATAATATAAAATTTATTGGTTACATGAATGCACCGTCCCGGAATTCTGTTAAAACAACTAATCCTTCAAATTATTAAAAAAAACTACGGCTTATTACTGCAGATTTTAATTCACCAAACCAGAACGCTTCTAAATGCTTTCAATCGAACAATATTTCATTCGAAAATTTCGGCCAAAGTTATGTTTCTTTTCCGTTATGGATTTGTTTTCATTCAGGGAATTTATATGTTAAGTCTTCATGTGTAAATTTAGATTCAATGAGAGCAATAATTAATTAATGCACCTACATGTAATACTATGAAATACTTTTAGGGCCACTTCCCGATGTGCGCCATTAGTAACGCGCCTGAAGCACCGAAAGCGACAAAATGTGCACCGAAAGGTGCGATATTAGCGCATGTTTCGGCGCACCAAAAGCGGCAAAATGTGCTACTAATGGCGCACTTTTTGTCTCTTTCGGCGCACACGAAAGCGTCGTTAGGAAGTGGCCCTAATAGTTTAATAGTGTAATGTAGACTACAGTATGCTATGTCACGTGATGTTGTGATCATTCATTAACTCACGTTTTCGTTCAACGACCCCACAACTCTAAACGTGTGTACATAAGCAGCCAGCGCTTCGTCCTTTGGCAATGTATATACACAATGTACACCGGGAACTTCACTGAGTTCATTGACAATCACTTCCTAAAATTAAAATGTTAGATTTTTCAAATTTGGAGAGGGTACATAAGAACGGGGCTTACAAATCAGAATGTTATGGACACCAAAATATTTTCAAATTAGTTCGGAAAAATCCGAATTCTAAGATGGATACGGGTAACGTAAGGTGAATTAATGGACACCAAAATATTTTCAAATTAGTTCGGACAAATCCGAATTCTAAGATGGATACAGGTAACGTAAGGTGAATCTATTGACTATGGAGTAAAATATCGCTGGTCATATTGACAGCGCATATGTGCATATCATTGGCAATCCATGATACACATTCGAACCAATATTGAACAATACATGATTTTCTGACTTCTCAAAATGGATCTCAAAATATGGAAGGAAATTAGTTTTCAAATTTATTATACAGACGATTATTGCCACATTTTAGGACCCTAACGTACTCGTATAAATTCGCACAGGTCTATATTTCGCTCAGTATTTGAGTCTGCCCACTTTATATTCGTTACGTTCGTGACCTGACACTTTCTACACAAAATTTCCAGACAGCCGTCTGGTCGCGCTATGACGCAATTGCGATACAAAATTCATATTGCCCATGCTATGTTTAAAGGAGCACTAGCCGGGGAGTTATTTCAGGTATAGCAGGTATTGGTCGTTATATATGCTAATAATATCACGAACATATAGTCCGTCCTATTGGCGCCCGGTGATTTTGAGTGGCATTAGATGTCTAGCTTACTCAGAAACGGCCTTTTCGGGTTCCTTGATGACCTAAACATAAGAGTTCGAGTTGCGTGTACCAGAAGTCATATGTAGAATGTATTACTCTTTATATGTTGTTAATAACACGAATATAAAGTCAGTCATATTGATGGCATGGGGAGTGATTTCCCCTGGATCATCTTCGCGAGACACTTCGGAGATCGTGTAAAACTAGATATATCAGTATGACATGAAATTCATCGCCCAGTTCTGATAGACATAAAATAGTCTATTTTGTCTATTCCAGTTTAAATTGGCAGGTGGTGGTTTCTTGTTCTGATTTGCAAAATACTCGAAACGAGTTTAGTATCTACACTACTAAGTTATTTTTATGTAGATGGCATATTTACTAGATGCCGAGGTACAGTTTCTCCATTCTTAGATAAAAATATCTTCTTTTTTGTTTAATGGAAGCGTTAAAGGTGGATTATCTCTTTGTAAGCATGTTTTATATAGTTACTGGGGTATAAAATATTAGATATGAATTGAATACTCCTGCCCGAAAATGCTTCTATCGATTAATATTAATTAAATTTAGAATATTTTCTGGTCTAAAAAGGTGCGTTTGTTCAGCTAACGAACAATAGTGGTTACTGTTAACAGAGACCAGAAATTTTATTAAACAATTTTGTCACAAATAAACGTTAATTATACTTAATATCGCGTATATATGTGAAACAAAACAATACAAACAACTAATCTGTGACATTTGACGTTCGTTGCGTAACTGTAGTAACAGCCAAGTGCTCTATATCGCAATATGGTATCATCCGAATGGTCTGTTCTAAAAATAGTAACATGAACGGTCCCGATTTAATATTCGAAATAAAATCAATATTAATTCATAGAAGCTTTTCCGGACATAAGTCTTCAGTTCATATCTATTATTTTATACCCACGAAACTATTTAAAATTTGTTATTTAAAGAGATAATCCATCTTTAACAAGAATATATTTTTGCTCTATCTAATTTTCAATTACTCTTCAACGCAGTTGGGAGTTAATTATAATATGAAACAAATGTTAAACGTGATCTAGTTTAAATTATACTACAATCCTGCAATGAGTTTGGGGACAAATAATTGTTAGAAGTGTGAAATATCACTTCATCAATAAAATTTCAAAATGGCAGTCGGTTGAAACGAGGTCGTCTACAGATGTCACAAGAACTAAAAACTAAAAAACCATGCCACTAGAGGCTAATGTGATCGTTGCTGATAATGCTAGTGAGGTTATGCATATATTGATCGTTCCACATATACACCATACCTAATCTATTTAGAGTTTCTTTTATATCAATTAGTCATGGGTTGTTGCAAATATCTCTTGAATGTCTAGTATATAAAACATAATATAATATTAAATGTAGGTGTTGATATTCCTGTTAGTAACCTGCCACAATATGAATGCGCGCGAGTCTTTTTGATTGTTATCGGAAAAATATCAGTTTTGCCATAAAAAAAAATGGTGTCAGTGTCGTAGATTTAATTCCTTGCTTAAATTTTAAAACAAGTTTTACAGAACATTTCAAGTTCTCATGTGACCAAACTTCTTATCCATGTGTCCTATTCGGTACGATGGATTTGTCGTATATTTCTATTATAGTTGACACACTTAAATTATTAGCCCTCATTAAGCTGATTTCTACTCATTTCCCCTGGTAAGACATTTGTGTGTACAAAAATGTAGGTGAATGAATGTGACGAGCAGGTGTTTCACCCACAACAACTAGAAACGTCACCATGTAAACCGATGGCATGAGCTTTAAACATGAACCTCAATTTACAGTTCCCGGCTGACGAAATTCAGTTTACAAAACAAATTCGATCTGCAGATACCAACCCGTGTTTTCGCCTAACCGAGCACTTGATCATTAAACATTTGCATATGGCATGTTCGTTTATTTGTTTGTTTGTTTGGGTTTATGGTTGTCAATTTTACGGGTGGAGGAAAAGACCACGCAGAGGCTCAATTTTACCGGGAAATCGTTCCACTGCATGTAGGAACCACCGGAAAGCAACTGACAAATTTGCTCAGAGACACGATTCTGATCACCCTCCCTATGACGGGGTTCGAACCAGCTTCATCAGCGCTGCACCTGGCACTCTACCGACTGGAGCACCCGGAGGGCCCTGCATTTGGCATATGTTGGACCGACTATATATATATAGTACTAGCTGGTGGACCCGACTTCGTCCGGGCTGTTTCCCCTCTGCTTTTCGGCGAATTGCGCAATTTGACCTTGAATTGATCATTTAGAAGGTCAGGTCGGTGTTACGATTTGGCCCACCCAAAACACTCTCCAGACAAAAGTACCCGACATAAGTACCTGTCAAAATATGTCCGCGTTTACCCGATTTGACTTGAATTGACCATTTTGAAAGTCAAGGTTTGGATCACGATTTGACCCATCCAAAACATTCCTCAGATAAAAGTAACCCTAGGTAACACATTTCGTTGAAATTCCGTCAAAATTCGCGGTTTGACCTTGAATTGACCATTTTGAAGGTCAAGGTCAGGTCGGGGTAACGATTTGACCCGTCCAACAGACTCCCCGGACAAAAGTACCTCTAGCTATCAAATTTCGTCGAAATCCGTCAAGTTTTACCCGATTTGACCTTGAATTGACCTTTTTGACCGACAAATTCAGGTCGGGGTCACGATTTGACCCGTCAAAAACCATTCCTGGAAAAAATTACCCCTAGGTATCGAATTTCGTCAAAATCCGTCGGGCAGTTTTCCCGACCATAGCTAAAACACACACACAGACATACAGAAGTCCCAAAATATATAGTAGACTAGAAGGTGACCCGACTTCGTCGGGGCTTTGACCGTGAATTGTCCATTTTGAAGGTCAAGGTCAAGTGGGGTCACGATTTGACCAGTCCAAAACACTACCGGGACAAAAGTACCCGACAAACGTGCCCGTCGAAATCCATCCGGTTTTACCCGATTTGACCTTGAATTGATCATTTTGAAGGTCAAGGTCAGGTCGGGGTCACGATTTGACCCGTCCAAAACACTCAGTGGTCAAAACTAACCCTATGTAAAAAAATTCGCCGAAATCCCATCAAAACTGGAGATTTGACCTTGAATTGACCCGATGTCAAGGTCACGTCGCACGGGCAAATGAATATGCTTATGAGACTCCCCATACGAAAATGCCCCCACATACCAAGTTTCATCGAAATCCCGTGATATTCGGGCATTTGACCTTGAAAAGACCCGATGTCAATCAATGTTACATCGCACGGCCAAATTGATAGGCCTATGCCATTCCCCGGCCGAAGGTACCCCACATACCAAGTTTCATCGAAATCGCGTGATATTCGGGTGTTTGACCTTGAAATGACACGATGTCAAGGTCACGTCGCACGGACAATTTAATTAGCCCATGCCACCCCCGGCCGAAAATACCCCCACATACCAAGTTTCATCGAAATCGGCTCAGCCGTTTTCGAGTTCATCGCGATCACACACACACCCTCTCCCTCACACACACACCCTCACACACACATGCGTGTATAGGGGGGTATCTGGGGACAAAATCATCACACATGGGGACTACGAGATACGACTGTTATGGTCATTCTAGTCCGTTGTCCATTCAACACATTTGTGTATGTCCTTATACCGCTGTCGAAAAGTTGATGCATTGACCATGGCGACAATTTTAACATAATGCCCTAGAATGGGGACATCTAAATGGGGACCTTGTAAACCGGAAGTGCGTGTGAAGGTAACTGGGGACGTGCGTTGGTGGTTTTGATATATCACACACAAGCATCCATGTGGGGACCTTTGTAAATCCTATATGTGTGTGAAGGTAACTGGGGACGTGCGTTGACGGTTTTGATATATCGCACACAAGCATCCATGTGGGTACCTTTGTAAATTCTATGTGTGTGAAGATAACTGGGGACGTGTCACGTGTGTTGATGGTTTTGATATATCACACACAAGCATCCATTTGGGGACCTTTGTAAATCCTGTGTCTGGATGTAACTGGGGACATGCGTCGATGGTTTTGATATATCACACACAAGCATCCATGTGGGGACCTTTGTAAATTAAATGTGTGTGAATGTAACTGGGGACTGCGTTTTAAAGTTGAAAACTACCTGACATTGTCCACCTTGTGAACTATTCAAACCCAGCATAAAATCATGGTTATGATCAGTCCAAACATATGACTAAAGTTTGAACATCAGATAATAATAGCTGAGAACCTGCTGTTAATTAAGTCATTATTGTTTTCTTAAATTAACTAGCAGTTTTTGATTGGCCACAGGGGAGGGACCAGGACACAAGTTTTCCCAAGTGTTGGAAATTTCTAACCTGTCCGCCACCCCTAAGGTACCGTATGAAACTTTCCAACTGATGACCATTTCAGTCCAAAATTTTGACAAAAATAAGAAAATATACAAATATTGGTCCAAAAACAATTACCGGTAATCCCCCCCCCCCCCCCCCCCCCCCCCCAATAAATTGTTTGAAAATCAGAATACAGGAACATTTTCAACCTACTGTTGGTGTGAAATCTCCAACTTATGTTTTGGCAGGTATGAAATTTCCAACTGTTAAAAATTTTGAAGACGATCAATGCAATGGGCAGTGTAGAAATGGAAAATGTTACCCGAATGAAACGATGTGTGTGAACATAAAGCATCACTTTAATGAAATGTTGAGATGATGAAATCATCGATGAATTTGCAATTTCCTTTAATGAAAAAAAAACATTGATGAAATTGATTTACATATAAATTCCTAATTAATCGACTCCATAACCACAGCAGAATTATGGGTCATTTTTCAGGATTTAGTCGGAAATATGGCTTGTTGCCATTCATCGGAAAGCTTTGCCCGAGAAAAATGGCTTGTTGCCATTCATCGGAAAGCTCTCCATACTTTCTGATGAATGGCAACAAGCCATATTTCCGACTAAATCCTGAAAATGACCCATAATTCTGCTGTGGTTATGGAGTCGATTAATTAGGGGCATTACTGTATGCAGCTGAAAAGTGAATTGACTGAAATGTAATTACCTGTACAATGAATACATGTATGTGATGTGTCGCTTTTAATGAATTGGCAATGTCAGCTGTATGTAAATGGTCACTGCGGTGGAGTTACGATACATGGCGATTACATGCCGTTCGGTTATGATACCGTTGTCTAGATATTTGCGGGTCGTCACACCATACATTGAAGAAAATTGTAATGTACATGTATGCCCATGAGGATATTGTTAAAGATCGGGTAAGTGTTGGCGATGGGTACTGCTGTTAAAATAGTCACGTCCATTAAAACCGCCATAAACATAAATAATATTATAAACAGCCTGTGTTCTTATTCCAATCATAAATACATGTATCACTTTAATTCAGCATGTTGCTATGTTTGTACTCTGTGTTACATTGTATGTAAGCAAACGCCATCTTATGTAAACAAACATGTACCGGTATGTAGAGTATGCAATGAGCAAAACACTCAACACCGAGTAGACTAGGGTCCTGCGAATTGGAGATTTTACATTTATTTTATTGTTAAATACACTTATTAAGTAGCTTCATTTGGTCGTAACATATATCAACATACCATGCATAAAATCATCTGGCCAATATCCATTTGCATTCATACTTTGTTCGAACGACGAATCACTAGAAAAGGGGTTAGCGGTGTACTCCATTGGTACCTCGTGTGCGCGGTTTTAGACAAAACGGGAAAAGTCACGTGCGGGAAACTGATGTTTTTGTTGTACAATTTGAAAAAGTAGAATTACACCACAAAAATTGATCGAGATATCCATGGTAACTCGAGTAATGACCAATCTGGACAAGGCTTTTAAGCATCTCATCGCTATTATAATTTACGCGTGTCGTCGGTCCATCGGCGATCTCTGAGCTTTTTGCTACCATGTTCAAAGCTAGAATTCAGATATATTTAGTCATCCTATAGTTGCTAATTACTGGCTATACTTATATTTAATAGCATGCGAACATTCGCGATGTACAATAAGAATTATAAGGTGCATATATTCATAATTTTCGGGAATTATATGGCACAGAAGCAGCGAAGATCGACGTGTGCACTTGTCCGTAAACAGCTTACTTTTTTGTCAGTGTATATTCGAAATTTCGAGTTGGAAATTTCGAATCGAATTCGAATCGAATTTGACTTTCGAATCGAATCTCGATTCGAATATCGAATATTCGCAGGACCCTAGAGTAGACCCCCACTACATGTACATGTATATGAAATTATGAACTATTATTAGAAATGCCACTGTTATTTACAACATACCGCATTTACCGGTATAGCTAAATCTCAGATTAAACAGGTCTGGATGAAACACCCGAATCAATCTAGAATAGCCTGATAAATAAAAAAAACTACCTAGCTTGCGTAAATCGCAAACCCTTTGCAAATCGCAAACTACTTTGCAATAAACATATGCGTTTTAGTGTAATAGTTTTCGATTGATCACAAAGGTTTGTGATTTATCACAAAGGTTTGCGATTAATCGCAGATATATTTTTATGCATTGGCACTAATGGACTTGAACCGTATAAATAGAAATATGAATCAGACATCTTCCAACGGCAACAGGTATGGGTAAACCACCAATCGATCTATACTAGCATGGTTGGGCTAAAATAGACCAATCGTTCTTTGACATCCACCATGCATGTGGGATAAGAGAAGCAAACGTTTGCGATGAATCACAAAACAACTTTGCGAAAAATCACAAACACCTTTGCTATAACTCGCAAACCTTTACAATAAATCACAAACCTTTACGATAAATCACAAACCATTACGATAAATTGCAGGTCTTAGACAGGTCTGAGTGAACAACCTATTAATCTAGAATTGCCTGGTCGGGCTAAAATAGACCGATCAGTCATTGACAGCCAGATGCATGAGTGATAAGGGGAGCAAAACTTCGCAAAAAATCACAAACACCTTTGCGATAACTCCAAACCTTTGTAAATAGCGTGCGATAAGCAAAATACTCAACAATGTGGAGACCATTAACTTTGGGTAATTAAAACTGACACCATGTTGTATGGTAATGTATGCAAAATACCGCTATAGCACTAACTACCGGTAGTCCTCGCTACAAGGTGATGTTGAATGGGGCACCAGAATTATTATCACTCTCCCAAAAAAATTGCCACGGTGTTCAGTGTTTTGCTTATCGTACACTTCCAATGTACTGTATCGGTATATGAACAAATGCTAAGATAACACAAAGAGAGTTTAATGTATTTAATATACTGGTATGATAAAGTTTGGTACAACCATAGTTAAAAAATTATTCTCCATTCACATCTGTGTCAACATGTCGCCTGATCACCAGAGCCATATAATGTAGAATTTTTGTAGACATTGGAATGGTCTACATGTACATGTATTTATACAGCTAAGCTCTAATTGACCCCCCCAACCACATTGGTCACTGATATTACCACATTGTTGATGCTATTAACATTGATTAATCCTACCATGGCCATTTTAAAGTCAGCATTATAACCACCACATAGTGTATATTTCTGGCATGGCTTGATGCTGCCCTGGTACTATTACCGGTAGTTGCGAATGTCGGTCAGTGACCATTATTGAATGTTCCATTGAACAGTAAACAAATTATTAATTGAAATATTGTTTTGTGTATACCGGTAGTTGACATGGTGCATGGCGCTGATGAAAAGCTGGACTGGGTGTTTACAAGGTTGAAGTTGGCCATGTGAAAAATTAACGCGGAGTACAGTGGTCGCAAAATATTAATTGTACTGTTGAAAGATAACCTGCGGTTGCCACATACCTTATCAACCACTTGACTGTGGTTGTACGGCGGTCCATGGTATAACTGGTGTCATTAACGCCCTACAACCTTGTTAAAGGGGGATGATTAATTAGAGCTTAGCTGTAGTACATTACTAAAAGCTTGCGCTTGATTCAGTGATAACGTGTTTCCCAGAATTGGATCCGTATCTCCGAGATTATCCGCCATTCCATAAATATACGGTATCAGAACAATATCACAGCGTCACAGGCGTTTCGATCAAATTTAAAGATTAGCAGACTCGGTAACATGGCGACATATGGTTCTCAAATCACGTTGCGATGACAATTGAAGAATATGATCCATCGTCCTCTGCACAGGTACTTGTACGTTGTAGCCAACAATGTGTCACTGACTCATGAGTCATGACTGATCTTTGACGTCATAACTCCGACCAATTTCTACAGAATTTAGTTTAATCATGAACGTAGTGCGTATCCTTCTACATCTGCGAAAGCGGTCATGTTGACCTATACAGCATTGTACCGGTACATGTATGTCTCGTAATCCTTGTCACCTGTGGTTGACTCTTGTGAGTTAATTGGGCAGTTTATAAATTTGTGAAACTTAAGTATCTGTCTTTTGTAATTCACAATAGTCATGCATGCAAAATGTAACCCCGCTGCAGTCAACGACATTTGAATGTCTCAGTTCACCGAAAATTGCTTTCTTCAGACTCTTGCAGAGGAGAATATCAATATTAGCGCCAGTTAATTTTTCGGAGGTTATATATATCACCTTGTCCCGTCCATGTACAAACATAATCCACACAGTGCTAACAATATTCCAGGTTATTGAGAAGCCAGTTAGGTCCAATTTCACACATTTTGATGAATTTCCGAAAAGTTCACTTCCCTAATCTCAAAAGCACCTCAGCAAGAGAACATTACGTACCTAAACTGGCACACGCTACAACATGTAAGCCGAGTCCGATGCCAACATAAAATGTCTAAGTCTGATGTTTGTTTGTGTCCATGTTTATATACGGTAGGCCTACTGTAAAAAAAAAACTCAATCGCCTCAAGTGGGGACTCCGCCATGTTTTCGAATTCCGAGATCTTCACGCACATGCACAGTTAACAGACTCAAATGCGCATGCGCAGAAACTTGACAGTGTGAGAATGAAAAATATTTCAGCGAGACACGCTCCCAGCGTGAAGACTGAGTGTGAGGATGTCTGACTGAAACCATACATTGGGGACTAGTTAATTTTATGTGTGCTCTGTTCCCAAGTCCCCATTCGTGTATTTCCAAGTGCCAGAAAAACTGGGCTATCATCGATAGCCCTACCCGTTTTCGAGATCTGGTCTGCGCATGCGCGAAACTGTCGTCGCACGGGCTCGGCGACCCGATAAAATTTGTATCCGGGGCAAGATACATTCACATACCAAATTTCAAGTCGATAGCTCCACCCGTTTCCGAGATCTCGTCTGCGCATACGCGAAGCGGGCGCCGCACGGGCTCGCCAATACAACAACGTCCACCGCCTGGTCAAACTATACACACGTACCAAGTTTCGTCCCGATCGGTCGAGAATCGTAGATTTGTATAAATGACAAACATAGACAAACAAACATACAGACAGACAGAGGTCTTCAAAATATATATGAGATAACGAAGACTGGGATCTCAGTGGAATTACAATGTTCAAAAACTGTCATTCTGAAATTAATTATCGAGCAATGAAGCAAAATCTAGGTTTTTTGAACCATCATATGCACGTATTTATCTATTTCTCGAAAAACAAATCATTCCACTACATTGTAGCTTTGGGAAATGGTTCTGATGCGTGTCATAAACAAGCCATCTGGACCCAAGCCAAGTATAGAATAATGGGAAAGGAAGTGAAAATGTTAAGTTTTCGTAATAGTCCAGGCACATTAGGCGTGAAAGGGGAAAAGTAAGGAAATAAATAGGGGAAAGCTTATTTTTTTATATTATTTAGGCCATAACATCGCGGATGCGTCACGAAAAGTCCCCTAAAATCCGAGTTGAGCTTTTTGAGTTAAACCATTTTTTCCATATAAAAAAACAAACTTTTATATTTTTCACAATCATGGGAATAATTGGATGCTATATCAATTTTTCAGCCGAAACATATACCAAATGTACTCAATATTGTTCAATACCCAATTCTCGAACCAGATATACCAATTGAACGGGAAGATTTGAATGAATTTCGCACATTATGGACAAAAATAACTTAATGACCCCAAAAAATGACGATTTTTTCAGACAAACTGTCGTAGTCGATGTCAAATTTCTCGGGCTACTCATTACGTAGACGCGAGCAATTTGTTTTAAAAACTGCACATACACCACTCCTTCAATATAACATGCGGAATTAGCGACTATACCTATGATAAGTGGCCAATACTTGTAAAAACATAACCCTACCCCCTAAACTGACTCTCGTCACATTTTGCCCTTCTGCTAGTCCAAGCGGTTGTTGTGGAAAACACAACAACTGTGAAAAAGGCGATAAAAGCATGAGACTTGGCACATATGTTTCTTATACACTACTGTTCATTTTCACATGTGGCGACATTCGCAACAGGCTCTTCTTAGCAACGGATGCTAGGCAACTACCCGGCATTGAATTAATGCATATGACTGATATTATGTTAGATCTAACAAACTAAATTACGTCGTGTAGCATTTTATGGTGAAAATAATTGTTGTCAGTTTTGACCTGACTGACCAACTGCCATATGTTTTACTTACAGGACAGTGGTGGTGAAGGTTGCTAGGGACACACCCAAAATATAAAAATGCACATATGACTGATATTATTTGCTTTAACAAACTAAACTACACCAAATGGCACTTTTATGTTGAAAACAATGATAATAGTTGTTGTTAGTGTTGAGCTGGCTGAAAATAGTACCATATAATTCTTACTTATATGAGTGGTGTCTGTTGCCAGGGTCATACACGAAATACCCAAAATGCACTGATATTATGGTAGTTTTAACTAAACTCGTTTTTTATGGTGTTAATGTGAGCCTAACCAGAATGTGCTACAAATTTAGTTTCCATATGGGTACAATTATCCGTTATGCTCCACCAATTCAGATATCGGGAATTCAAAGTGAGAGTTGAAAAGTCGTTGCTTATATTTTATATGAGGCATTACCATAATAGTGATATAAGCCATAGACCAACACAGCTAGATGTATAATGTAAGTCACGGACCCACTCCTCTATATATGAAGAACAAAGGGCCAGCCACCAATATGTTAGCCATGGACCTAGCCTACAATAGTTGGGTTAGGACCCAGGCACATATACGTAGTCGTAGGACCCATGGCCATACATATAGACTAGGATATGTATAGTCCATGAACCAGACCGCTTCATATAAACCCTTATATATTGGCCTTAGATCCAGGCATCTATAGACTGGGCATACACCATTTAACTACGATGTTAGACGGGTATACATGGTCACCAAGGCCGCAATGGAGTGATGCCGTGTTATATAAATACAATAGTATACTCTATGGCGATGGACCCAGCCCATTATACATGTACGATACCTAAGCTGCATTTTCAAGGACCATGACACGGTTGCATGGTTCAAATACCCAAGTGCCCATGTACTCAGATACCATAGACCAAGTCTGATGCACAATACATTAGTACACCATGGATTCAGGACCATATATATGGTATGAACATATGGGACAGTTTTGTGACAGATCAACCTATACATATATAGATATTGGACCGATGCCACATATATGAAGGTTAAGGGTGGAGGCGCCTATAAATAGCCCACACACAGGCCACTGTAGGTTGGCCATGGACACATGCCCATATGTGTAGACCATGAACCAAGGCCGATATATGTATGCCATATAGCATTGTACCCAGGCATAAGCAGATGCCTATATGTAGGATATGGATCCACCCTTTATACATGATAAATCTACACCAAAGACCCAGGCACGTTTAAGTAGTCCTAATACCCAGGTGACTATAATTATGTATGCATTGGATACAGGTCCCTAAATATAAGCTACGGAACCGACGTTATTAGTCAGTTCATAGATTCACATATATGCTGGTAGGCAATGGACTGATCCACATATATAGGAGACATATGGACTCCAGGCCCTACGGGTAAGACATGGACCAAAATGCCTGTGCATGGATCCACGTCTCTATATGCATGTCATGCAACGCCCTATAGGATGGAGGTCCCTATAAATTGGCCGTGTGCACCACTATGGCTATGTACCCAGGCTCATCCAAGTAGGAAATTGAGACGTCCAATATGGACTGCCCATGTATCCAGGCTGATTTATTTATGACCTTATCCAACAGTTATGACCTTATTACCAGGCACAGTCATATATAGTATATCATCGGTCCAGACCCCTTTCTATGACATGGACACAGTAGTTAAGACACGCCATTTGATACAGTTCCATATAGATAGGTCATGAACCATGGTAACTATGGGTTGATAAAGGGCCCATGGCTGCCCATGTAAATAGAAAATGGGCACCGGTTCCTAAATGTAGTTCATGGTATCGCAGTCTGAAATATATAGGCCATGCTCATGTACGAGCTCCTATAGACATGTAAATGGCACATGCCAATGTATTGACATATATGTAGTTATGGCATGGATAGGAAGGACACATAGTTAGTTCCTACCGTATAGCAACTGGTGGGTATGCATTCCAACAATCGATTGATGGAAGATACAATCATAAACTCCACACAGGTATGTCATTTTGATAAAAATAACTGAATAGTCTGTCAGTTTTAAGTAGATTTGTCAATGGTAGGTGGTTACCTAGCAACATTGAAACCTCAATACCAATCTGCCACACGGGAATCACATGAGAATACATCAGTACACAATACAACAACCTTTAGTGATGCATTATTGTCAATATAAGCATAATGTGGCATATTATGAAACAATTATATCATGTAAATTGCCCGAAACGCATACCATATTATGAAACAGTTATATCAGTTAAATTACCAGAAACTCATACATATGGTATGTTTTTAAAGGTGGATATGTCCATAGCAACCATTACACCACCCGTTAGGTAACGAATGCAGCAACTTTACTATCATGTTCACAAATACAACTATTATAATAATTGTGTTCAATATATGTATGTTGCATGGCGTAGTTTAGTTTGTTTAAACTACCATAATATCAGTCATGTGTGAATTTTTCGATTTCGGGTATGTCCCTAGCAACCGTTACCAGAAACATATAGTAATTGTTTAAGTCGAACCCACACTAACAACAACTATTAAAGTTGTTTCACCATAAAATGATAATGACGTAGTTTATATTAGTTTGAAACTACCATAATATCAGTCAGTTCGGCATTTTTCTATTTCGGGTATGTCCCTAGCAACCGTTACCATCCCAGTAAGTAAGAAATATGGTAATTTTCCAGCCAGATCCACTCTAACAACAACTAATTTTATTTTCACCATACAAATGCTGCATGACATAGTGTTTAGATTGTTAAAACTGCCATAATATCAGTCATATTTGTATTTCTTCGATGTCGGACAGTTGCCTAGCAACCGTTGCTAAGGAAGGACCTGCCGCGATGTTTACACATCTGAAAATGATTAACATTGTATAGGGAACCTACGTGCCAATTTTCATAGTGTTATCACCATTTTCACTATTGTTACGCCAAACGCCAGGACTATTATGTGGTAGTTTGGCCTGTTATACACTCAAAGCCATGGCGTACAATTTAGGGGGTAGTGTTAAGTTTCCAGCTATAAAATCTTAAGAATGGTGATAGTTCGATATATCTTATCACTTTCCTTTTCTGAATTAACCGCTGGTCTAATATAATGGTTCATATTTGAGCTCATTGCCGTCTGAATACCTTTACTCGCCCTCTTTTATTAGGAAAATGTTGAATCGCCATGCGATTTATATGCTCTCTTCGGCAATAAATGTCATCACAATTATGGAATATCGACTGTTAGTAAGCTCTAGTATCAATTACACATATCTAGCGACACCTGCTCCACGATGGACGGGTATGTGTGAAGAATGAGTCCGTAAATTAGCCTACACATGACTGCATTCGCGTATGGTCTGATGGAATTTCGTCAGAATCTGCACCTTTACGAAAAATCATGATATCTCAAAAAGCTCAACTCGGATTCTAGGGGACTTTTGCCATATTGTCCATACTCATCTTCTTAGTAATCTCTGAAAAATTCAGCTTTCCCCTATTTTTTTCCGTAGTGAAACCTAATGTGCCTGGACTATAAACGGATATTGAAACGAATCAAACACCAGAATATCGTTCAAGGGCTGAACAGAGATAGTCGACATAGACAATGCCCGGGCTGTGCAGATAACGGAAGATGAATGTATCATCACTGTTAAAGATCCCAAAACAAAGAATAAGTTGATGACCCACGGCCTTCGTATATTTGGGAAATTCGTAAGACCAGTGGACGTAGACGGTCATACTACCGTAGTAACGGTTCTAATGCACCAGTGGAGATAGACGAGTCTCTGATCACTACAGCCATATCCTAATTTGGAAGATTGGTAGCGGGCAGCCACAGACTAGGGACTGTAGCAGAATCCGCTATAGTAAATGGCAACATGTACCTACAAATGGCGGAGTGTGGGGATAAGAATTATGTTTCTCAGAGGTTTTTTTCATGAAAATATGGGTAAAAATTCAGATTTTTGGCGGCCATTTGAAAAATGGCGAAAAACCAGTTTTCGGTTGATCAAATTCAATTCCCATTAGCTTCAGTGGATTCTCGGATCCTGAAACCATGGGTAGAGGCAACAAAATTGTGCTTCTAGGGGCATCAGAACTTGAGATATAAGAAAAGGTAATTTTTTGCGGCTGCCATTTTGAAAAATGGCGGGAAACTGGTTTACATCCCTACCGATTTCTTGGTAACATGCCTATTATTATTATTCAGAAAGGTCAAACGAACAAAACGATACCACTTTCGGAGGATCTGGGGGTGCACGGGGTGTTTCTGGCCCACGTACTATATATTGCTAGATTATTTGCGCAATATTTCTGATGAAAATTCAGCCAGTGAATTTACATTTCCCGAAAGATATAATGAAGATACTGGAAATGTAAATAGCTATGGGTAAAAACTTATTGATGTATGTGTAATCTGTAAAATTAAAATGAGTGGAAGATGCGGAGATGACAAAGGAGTCGGTAGACTCAAATGTCGACATAAAAGTGTTATTGATTATGCGATTATGTCAAAACGACGACGAGTATATACCAATAAATTGAATTGAATTGGGAACGTAGCGTTATTTAAAGAAGCAATGAACTTTGGAGTTCTAGATTTCTCGGTCCGTCTATACAGCAGGTTTCGTCTTGGAAGTACCTCGGCCATGTGATAACGAAAGACCTGGACGATGAAAAGGACATCCAAAGGCAATATCGCTCTACATGTTCACGTTCAAATACGATTATAGGAAAATTTGGCAAGTGCTCTAGTCATGTTAAGAGATTCTTATTTGAACGTTTTGTTGCTCCTCAGTACTGTACCCACTTGTGGGCAAGTTACAAAAAGGCAACCTATAATAAGCTCATATTGTGCTACAATAACGCCTACAGGATGCTAACGAAATACGATCGATATTGCAGTGCTAGCGGAATGTTCGCATGGGATCAGGTTGGTTCTTTGCCTGAAGTAAGGCGGAGGACGATATACAGGTTCATACAGAGGGTGTCCATTAGAACAAACTCTCTGGTTCAATCAATTGACGAACTGAGCGTTGTTTCGTCAGTGAGACTATAATAACACTTCGGAATCTTCTGCTCCGTGTATAAGTATTCAATACTTCTAACGTCTAACGGTATCGCATTACGCCAACAAATCGAATGCGATAATTCGTCAAAATCCAGACACTCATGCGGTTCTATTTTTATTATATATCTCCGTATCATAGTAAGTTGACTCACAATCGTACATCTCCGGTACAGGAAATGTGAATTTGACATAGTTTTAACACTGAATGAAATAGTTCCGTCGACAGATTGCACTAGTGCGATTCTGAGAATTATCACATGCCTGGAAACTCGTGCGATCATGCGAATTACGTTCATAGATAAGTAATAAAATACAAAAATGGAATGGAAAAATCAGAGGGAGTTTTTTTGACAATAAAATTGGTCTTGCATGTCCCCGTTTTGTTTTCTTTGTGCATAAAAGATGTTCAAAGTTTCAGGAGTGATGATGCTATAGAAAATATGGTATATCTTGATGAATTGTTTTATGATAATTTGAATTGTCTTGTTGGAATATTATTCTTACTGTACGCCGACGACATTGTGCTACTAACCGATAATGAATTCAGTATGCACCGATCCATTTCTGCTTTCGAAGATTATGCTGACTCGTGGGGGATGGAAGTAAATTTATACGAGTAGGACAAAAACGGTACTCTTTTTGCAAAAAAACAGCCTAAAGTATTGCCCAAATTTATCTATAAGAACATAGCATTAGCAGCTGTGCAAAACATTTGTCAATCTAGGCACTGAATGTTTCTACAATGGTAGATTTTGCAGATCTATCACAAGAACGTGTAAGTTAGCCAACAAAGTTATGTATGCGCTGCTCAATAAAGTACGGAACTTGTACCTTCCAGTTGATAAAATGCTACACCTATTTTGATGCGATGGTGACGAATCCCCGAGAGCAATATTTGCCGGTGCTACCATCAGTATATGGCCGGACAAATGACCGCGATAAAGGAAATGGAGTAGCATTACAAATATGTCATTGCCATCTTCCACAACTAACGATGTCTGGGCTGCTACACTCGCAACTGCTGAAAGAGTATCTCCTCCTTCGTGTGTCGATCTGAGATAACGCCTAATGATGCATATGCCCTTATTAATCTCTTTTGGAATGGGATCCTTTCCCGTCATTTATTTTATTGGCAAAACATTCCGCCTGGTGCTCCTGGAGATCATTAACAATCATGTCAATAAGCTGTGCTTTGTTGTCACTCACTGTCAGGATAACTTTTTATGGAGGTAGTCTCGTGTTTTGCTTGAGTGTGAAGACTCTGCTAACCCCTTTATCTCGGGCTAATCGCGTCAATTCTTTGCTGCGGAGTTTATTATACCATCGAATATCAAGTATACATCTGTTTTCTATGTCAGTGTTGCAAGTATATAAGCGGAAATTCATCAAGGAAATCTTGCACTACCCCAAGCGATGGCCATCGTACTGTCCATAATATTGCACAGCCGTCTAGGAAGGTTGCATGGCTGACATCGCCCGTTGGTACGTCAGCTATGACGTCAGCTATGATGGCAACACGCAGCGCATTCTTCAGACTTCCTTCCTATATCCGTTAGACTCAGACATTGAAGGTGGATAGGGTGATAGCTCATACGAAAGGATGTCATCAATATCCAAGCTACTCGTACTATTCTTTAACCACATCGCCCTCGCATAAATCACTTCTGTGTCAAAAATGTGTATGTTGCCAATGTTTCTATACATAATAGCTGTTGTAATTGTTTTCACGTTCCGGCTTATTGTATTATGGAAACTGACAGTGTTCGTGCTGGACCGAAAAATATTTTACCCAAACGTTTAGCCAAATGAAAAAAGCTTTAGCCAAATGTTTTTTTTTAAATCCTCATTTTCTGGGCGGTTCACAATTAACGACTAAAGTATTTGCTTTAAACTTGATTTGTTACTCAGTATAAAAACATAATAAAAAACTTTTAAAACAATAATATACGATCAGATGTATGCACTATATCACAGTCCGATCAATTCATAAAACATTAATATATAATACGGCTGGATTTCTCATACGCAACCTGCATTAATCTGCTAAGCTAATTGAAATAACTCTATGTCGCTGACACTTTTTCGCGTATAAACCTAACTTCGATATAGTCAGCGCTTTTATTAATTAGCTTTACGACTCTATGCTTTCCGTCTCTATTTGGGGTAAAAAAAAGTTCAGCCAAAGTTCAGCCAAATGAATTTTTTATTAGCCAAATTCGAAAAAGATTAGCCTTTGGCTAATTTGGCTACAGCCAGCGCGAACACTGGAAACTAGACGCCCAACCTTTTTCGAAATTTATCATCTGTTCTCGTCCAAGTTCCACTGCCTTATCTATATTGACAGAGGATTGGGTAGTCACTTGTCCGGACTCCACATTAACGATCCCTTGTGGATGTGTATGAAGTGTGTCAATGCAAAGCTCCAGCGTATGTTTTAGTGAATCTCGATCAGCCTTGTCAAACTTTATTCTTGGACTTGATACTTCTTTATGACATGTATGAGTGCATTCGCCTCCCTTCTCTCGCATACAATCCAAATCGTATATCAGGCAATTGCATGTATTCAAACTGTATCCCTATGTGCGAACACTCTGGTTTCAGTGTGATGACGATTATACATGAGGGTCCATGAACATACTGCATGAAGGTGGTCTCAATCGCCATGTCACTCCAAACGCCATTAAAAATGCCACTGTTGTGGTGCGTAGTGTGCTCAACCTTCATGAATGGCTCCTGGACATCACCCGGTAGTGATTCCATATAGTGCATATCTGGCAATAATGAGCGTGTCCATCTGCGAAGAAAAGAGGACTCATCTCCTCAACGGTGTCTAGATGGAGCGCCACACCGGCATTTTCAGTGCACGTCTGTTGCTATTGCCAGGGTTTCCGCTATACCGGCACAGGGTCCCCTTGACGGCCCCGTTCCCCTCGCCAAGTTTTCCCCTCCTGCCATACCCCAGGACATACTGCATGTCTATAAAGGTATAAAGATGTTTAAAACTTCTGAATTTTGTTGGAATAGTACTAAGGAATTTTAAAAGGTGAATTTATTTTATATCTTGTGAGTGTACACTCTAAACGCGTTGTTAAATTGAAACAGGAAGTGATCAGAACTGACATTGCTAGGAGCTATGCCTTTGAGGTTGGTTAGTTACGTAACTTACGTTGCGGTTGTATGTAATCAGCCTTAATATATTCCGATTACGTTATGCATCCTAAACATCTGCTGTGTCTTCCACAGTGAGTCTTTTAACATTAACGAGCACGTTTAACTCGGGATTAAAATTACTGGTTTTCTGTACATGTACTTCGTAAATTAATATATATCTAATAAATTTACTAGTTTTAAAGTTACAGGTACATGTATAAGGTTTGATAGCTTGGCACTTGGGCAGAAATGGAACAAAACAATCTGCCGTTTCTACTCTCACACGATTCTATTGGCCGATATAACGAAAGTAATTCAACCAGTGCTAAAAGTAAAACAGGCTACTTTTACCTGGATTTTTCCCCTTGACGGCTACCGGCCCCCCATTCCCCTACCCCTAGCGGAAACCCTGCTATTGCAAGCTTCTTTGTAACGGAATTTGAATAAGCATTTTGACATACTTGACCTATTTTGGCCGCTATTTTGTATAATCATATAAAAGTAAGATGTTAACATTTTTGTGATCTGGTGTGTACATAAACCAACGTGCTAACGTGATTTCCAACTTCTGCTACTGAATAAAACATGATCACACCCATATGGCCATCTTGAGTATTTAAATTTCCCCAAGGGTTACAAGAGCACATCAGCCGGAAAACATTTGCGGATATACTACTAATGAATTATCTGCCGAGAAATTTTTTTAACAGAGAATTTTGGGTTTGAGCAACATCGGTACTTGGCTGCTAGACTATTATGAGTAGTTATCCCATATGAAAGAAATGACCAAATGATCGTTCGTTGAACTCATTTTCTGAAAATTTCCCTCAATACATTTGACTCAATCTTGGACATAATTCTGTTTCCTAGGCCCCATAAAAAAATAAAATGGACAACATTTAGTTTTCTAGGCGCTTGTCAGGATATCTTGCCCCCCCCCCCCCCCTGTTCCCAAACAAAATCACCCCACACCCCAGAAAAATTGGACATAATTCTGTATCCTAGCCCCCCCCCCCCCCCCCCCCCCAACCAAAATACCGCGTTATGGGCGTTATAGGTCCGTTATAATACGATTAATGATACTTTATCATGGCATAGTGGTCGAATATGCCCAAGAAGCTATTCTACCCACTCATTCATGCAGATAACTAGCATCAAATATTATTTTGCGCCACTAAAAACCTGCGTCCAAGATAATACGGCTTCAAAACACCCTGAATCCCGCATACTGGAAAGGGGGGGTGATACGCTGCAACCTGAACCAACCATACAGATTAGAGGTGCACCACGATTATTGATTTTGATAATCGATAATCGGTCGTCAATAAGAGATTATAATCGATTAATCGTGCCTGATATAAATAACAGTGGAAGTATTCTGTAATATGGCCTATTGGCTGGGTGTTGGTTAAACAACTCGGCTGATGTAATTTTTACGTTAATAATGTGCACCATAAACCACCGGTAATCATTAATGAGCACAATGTATTCAATACCAGCACATTTCTCGGCGATCTCAAGGTTATAATAATTGTTAGTTCATTATAACGAACATAGCCATTAATTTCAGTGTTATGAATAGCCAAACATACAAACAATATACATAGGAATGCATGACAGACCGCAGACGGTTCCTAAAAAAAGGAATCTAATTTTACATAAACTGTAAGCTTCAGCAAACTTGAAGAGTGTGCATGGATAACAATCACAATGGTAGCCCCCCACCCAGAAATGTCAAAACTCTGAACAAGTTCAATAATTGTGATAGTAATTGTGTGTTTCATTCAGCAGTCACCACACGATAAGTGATAGCCTGTACTGGTAACATCTAAGTATACTCATGTTGTCAGAATCTCTCTGATGCACGATGAAAGGTTGTTAAACTTTCGGTTGTAAATTAAACTGTGTAAAACAAACACGGTATTCCGACGTCCGAAATAAATAACGGAGATTAATCGACGACGGAAATGGTAATCGATTATCGGCTTTATCAACCGTTCATCGATTATACGATTAATCGTGGCACACCTAATACAGATTTGCAAAAAAATGATTTACGCACATTTATCTAAACACTGCCACCCTTATCATCATGCTGCCACCTCTGGTCAATAAACAATCATAATTTATGGTTTGTCGATAAGTGCGATTGTATTCACATGTATGTGTTGCCTGTTGCAGCTCTAGTTGGAAACTTCAACCCTTTCAGTAGGGACATAGACAGCAAATTCATGTATGAATTTCTGTTGAGTTCGCCACATGTGCGTAATCGGGTCTTAAAGATATGGGCGGCGTTGGCGGTCGGTATGCTGTTAAAATATTTAGCTCAGTCAAAAACTGCCATAAACAGGAAGAATAGTAAAATATAGACATAATGTGTTCTTATACCAATCAGAAATATGGCATAAACAGAATGTTATTGTCAAATGTTTTCCTTTGTTATATAAACAAAAGCAAAACAATTTAACTTCCTGGCTTTTGTTTAGATCCGGATATGGTAAACATAAAGAGCATTATTGGTTAATGGTTTCCTGATTTGGAAATGATAAAGAGCGTTTATATCATTTGTAGTCGATTAACCAATATAATTGCGCTATGTTATATAAACAGAAGCAGAACTTCTGCAACACAAGCAGACTCTTGTTTACATACACCATCGTACGTCTTGACGACAATATACTATTTACGCACTGATTATGTTTGGCATATGAACAAAACTATATATATTCTAATATTCCTTCTGTTGATGGAGATTTGAACAAATGTGAATATTTCTGCAACGAACGCCGCCTGTGCCTTTAATGAACTGGAACCTCATTAATGAACATGACTGAGTACACATGATTTGACATCCTCGATTAATTTATAACTTGATACTGACATAAATACCCCCCCCCCCCCCCCCCCCCCCAATGAAATTAAATTTATCCTGGTGACCGAGCACCTAACAACATTAGTGGACATGATCGCTTTGGCGATGTAAATAAATTGGTTATCACTGACATAAATGTTCGTTCTTACACCCCCTCACTTGTGATGAGAAATAAATACCCCCATTACAGGTGAAAATAAATTTTATCCTGATGACCGAACAATAGTAGTGGGTTTGACCACTTTCATGCCTCCCCCCCCCCCAATAAATTTTATTCTGACCCCCCCCCCCCCCCCCCCAAGTTAATTATTCCTGGTGACCAAATAACACAAGTCACATGACCGATTTGATTACTGGTAGTAATAAATTTGTTGATACCGAACAACATTTGGATATGGCCAGTTATTAATTGACAATATCAATAAATTGGTTGATAATGACATAAATATATGTACTGGCTCGACCCCCCCCCCCCCCCCCCCCCCAATAAATTTTATCCTGGTGACCAAACACACTTAGTGGGAATGCCAACTTTGAGTGTACCAATAAATTTGTTGATAATGACATACAAATTTGATCTGACCACCCACCCCAAAATAAATCGTATCATGGTGCCGTAACAACTTTGGTGGACATGAGTCATATGACCACTTTGGTGTATCAATAGTGACATAAATGTGGTGAGAAGTAAATTGTATCCTGGAGATCGAACCACATTAATAGACTTGGCCATTTATTTGCATATGACGGTATCAATAAATTGGTTGATAATGACATAAATATTTGTTTTGATAACCCCCCCCCCCCCCCCCCCACTGTTATAGGGAGATATAAATTTTATCCTGGTGCACGAAACACATTAATGAACTTGAGAGTGATTTGACAGTTTCCATAAATTGATTGATACTGACATGGATATCTGTTCTCATTCCTACCTGCATCTGTGACTGATTTGACTGTATTAGTATAAATTGGTTAAATTTTCATAAATATTTTGACCGCTTTCGCTAGTGTATGATTTTATTTAAAGGGTCACCCCATGCAGGATCCATGCACAACATCCCTAATTCCATGGTCATATATCATTTTGGGTCATGTTGTTCTTTCTTAACATTTGAAGTGTTCAGCATGGTTCATTTATTAATTTTTTGCCCTACCCAGGGGGGGGGGGGGGGGTCGGAAAACATTTCCAGGCACGTATGATCATTTTAATTTTTTCCGGCCACAGGGGACTCACCCACCCAATTTCTTCAGTTTTTGGCCTTTTTTTCCAGGCAAATTTGGACACCCACCCTTTTTTTCGTTTCAGGAAGTTGTTTCCAGTCAGTTTTGGACACCCACCATTTTAGAAAAATTTTAGCTGATTATCCTTCATTATCATAATTTATTTTTTTTGGACCCAAGAGACACCCACCCACCGCATAATACGTGCCTGGAAATTTTGTCCCGACCCCCCCCCCCTGCCCTACCGGTATGCACACACTATGTAATAGAGTCCTACATGTACAGTAATGCCCAAAGTAATTGACCGTTTAACCACAGCATAATTATGGTTAACTTTTCATGATTTAGTCTGCGAGAACTTTCCGATGAATGGCAACAACCCATATTTCCGACTAAATCATGACAAGTTACCCATAATTCTGCTGTGGTTAAGTGGTCAATTACTTTGGGCATTTCTGTAACTGAGCTCGAACACACAAATCACAAAGCGAACATGTATGACATACAATTGTACATCCGCGATTCCGCATAATGTCATCTCATATCTATTAATGTGTTTTATTTCTTTCAGATTCAGCATTAAGCGTCATTGAATATCCACTGTCAAGATTCAACATACGTACATGTACATTATCTGAAAATGTCATTATCTGGAAATAAACTGGAAAACTCAATAACATGACTTCTGCTCTGACCCAGTCCGATTGTGAATTTTGCCAAAACTCTCTACATGTGATTCTATACCAAACAGGTATGAAGTAGATTCAAGTAATTGAATATTTTGAATAAATATGTGTACTATTTTATAACAAACATGTATAATTATTCAGTTAGTTTCAATAAACTTCATCTATATGAACTATGCTTTGAATTAACAAGTTGACTTAACCCATACATGCGCATCATGCTACTTTCAGTGTACATGTGCCTATTCCAAAAACAGTCATATTTGAGATTTGGCGGCAAGGGTGATCGGCTTGTGATGCCCATGTCACAGGTCTGATCCTCCTTGAAATCAAGTGTGTTAGTTTGATTCAGGGCTTGGACCATATGGACTTGTATAAATTTTCCCAAAACCAGAACAAGTGAAAGCGTTTCTTTAAAAAGATCACTATCCCGGAATCGGATATCCTAAACTTCTCCATTTTGTTCCAATTAATTATTTTCAGAATTTCTGGGTTTTGTACAATTGATACATGTGCATGTTGTCAAATCCCTGAACCAAACCGACACATCTGCCATCAAAGCGGGTCATATGACACACCTAGAAAAACGTCTGTGTCGGCCTAAATGTGTTATCTGACACAGGCGACACACATTCTGAGGACAAATTGGCTGACACATTTGGATAATTTTTTCATAAATATATGCGTCAGTGGATACAGCATTGTGTATCATCGCGGATGGATATGGGTTTCTTCGATACAGCATTGTGTATCATCGTGGATGGTCCATCCGCGATGCTACACAATGCTGTAATGATGAACCCATATCAATCCGCAATGATACACAATGCTGTATCAAAGAAACCCACATCCATCCGCGATGATACACAATGCTGTGTCGAAGAAACTCGCATCCATCCGCGATGATACACAATGCTGTACCGACGAACCCATATATATCTGCGATGATACACAATGCTGTATGGATGGATGAAGGTTCGTCGGTACAGCATTGTGCACCATCGCGGATGATATGAGCCGTTCGGTCTATTCGTCCCCCGCGGCACTCAACGGTTTGCGAGATATTACAGAATGTACTTACTGGGAGAAAAGACACGATGTATTTACTGGGGGACAAGACACGATGTACTTACTGGGGGATAAGACACGATGTACTTACTGGGGGATAAGACACGATGTATTTACTGGGGGATAAGACACGATGTATTTACTGGGGGATAAGACACTATGTACTTACTGGGGGATAAGACACGATGTATTTACTGGGGGATAAGACACGATGTACTTACTGGGGGATAAGACACGATGTACTTACTGGGGGATAAGACACGATGTACTTACTGGGGGATAAGACACGATGTACTTACTGGGGGATAAGACACAATGTATTTACTGGGGGATAAGACACGATGTATTTACTGGGGGATAAGACACGATGTACTTACTGGGGGGGTAAGACATGATGTACTTACTGGGGGATAAGACACGATGTACTTACTGGGTTGTATGTGGCAACAGACATCCACCGGGAATAGAAAGAACATTCGGATTAAATCGATATTTGCTTTTTGCAGTCAGAAATTTTCAGTTTGACGACAGTCGGTAGCATAAGTTTGGCCTTAATGTATATATGTTATCGGTATATATGTTAGCAAATATATACCAACATGAATATCATGAAAACCACACATAGCTCGATTATTTGTGCGTATAACAAGTTTTAACTAGTTTTCTTGGAATACAATAATAGTTATGAATCGAAGAGCCTGTCCGGAAACAATAATATCGTTTTGTATTGGTTATATATCCAAACCTATCGTACATCAATAACATAAAACGGAATGCGGGCATAAGTAAACAGAAACGATAGCAAAAATCAGACTGGTGTTCTGGCATACATGTATATGTATGGTTGTTAAATAATTATGAATTTAGGGTTGCGCATAGGGGTAAAACCCACCTCACAGCAGTGCGCAGGCGCATATTGTGACATTCATTGCACATGGGCCAATGTGCTGTCAATAAATTTGTATCTTATATCGAACATTAACAATCAGACTCGCTACAAGAATTCTAGAGACGACAAATATTTATATGAAACTTGGAAATCGCTTTCAACTTCAAGGCAAACCGTGGTAGCTATGGTAACACTAAACCCATATTGACATGATATATGTCCACGCTCACCGCAACAAGCACATTTAAAGCAATAAGCATTCATGTATACACTCGGTTCATGGTATGCCCCCACGAAGCTGATATATACGTTATACAAGCAGTTGGCCTATATTGGTGTCTGACTTGTGAACGGTGATTTAATACAAATGGGTCTAAAATGCGTCATGCAGTTATGTTGCCATTTCCATCACTTTTTCTAAATGATAATTTAAAAATTATTTCTGTTATTAAACCTAGTAGTCTATAACAGACAGAAACGACATTTTCGAGATCTGCGATGACCTAAAACGTGAGCGTTCGAGTTGCGTGTATCTGAAATCATATTCAGCAGGTACTACTCGGTATATGTTACTAATATCACGAACATGTAGCCCGTCCTATCGGGGCCCGGAGACTTGGGGTGGCCTTATGTGGTCTGAAATAGCCAAACATAGCATTTTAGGGATCCATGATACGTGAGAGTTCGAGCTGCGTATAAATGCAATCATATTCAGCAGGTTCGGCATATGTTATTAATGTCACGAACATTTAGTCCGTCCCATTGGGGCCCGGGGACTTGTAGTGGCCTTGTGTAGTCTCCAATACCCAGAACGGCCTTTTTGGGATCCGTGACGACCTATAACATGGTACGCTCTTTAAAAACATTTCTTCAAATATCTCCGTTATTTTGTCAATAACACGTCCTCTCATACAAATCCCGTTATTTAGTGAAGGTACATCTATTATATATTTTGGAAGATCTGTGTGTGTGTCTGTCTGTAATTGATGGACTCGAAAATGGCCCAGCCGATTTCGATGAAACTTGGTATGTGGGGGTATTTTCGGGTCAGGACTAACATAGGCCTATTAATTTGTCCGTGCGAGGTCAACTTTTCACGTGCCGAGGTCAAATCTGTTTTTACGCCGTTTTGCGCTAATATATTTCAGTTCGGTGCTTACAAATCGATTCGAAACAGCGCGAATAATAACATGCCAGTCATAATAATGACACTATGAGAATGTTTCCTCTTTCCAACGATATATAATATGTATGTATCCGTTTTAGTTATCTGCCTCAATTATTAAGAAGTGGTACGATCTTCTATCAGGGTAAAAACAATGCGCAACTTCTATGACGTCGTTAGAGGTAATAAAGTTAGATCACGTTAACTCTTAACAGGCCGATGCATTTGACTGTTTCAGACGTCTTGGCGATATCTCGGGCACCGATGGTAATTTATCTTTACGTTGAAACTTGATAATTAATGAGCGTGTGTATATGAGGCGCGTTTATATACTTCAGTGGAAATCAAATCGGGTTAAACTGGCGGATTTTTACGGACGAAATTTGATGCATAGGGTATCTCGGTATCCGCTGGGCCGATTTCCCGGTATCCGCTGGGCCGATTTCCACCATTTTTGGGGTGTTGGTGTTTGACCCCACCTGACCTTGACATTCAAAATGGTCAATTCAAGGTCAAATCGGGTAAAACCGGATGGATTTCGACGGGTACTTTTGTTCGGGTCAAATCGTGACCCCACTTAACCTTGGCCTTCAAAATAGACAATTCAAGGTCAAAGCCCGGACGAAGTCGGGTCACCTTCTAGTTCTATATATATAAAGTTATTGGCCTTCATAATAAATACGCAGTTAACGTGCAGGATTGTTTATACATGTCGTGATTTAGTGGACAATCTCAAGCTCGCATACCACGCGTGGTCGATTGACCATTAATTAATGGTAAATTTAGGTACGGATTGTCCATTTATAAATGGCCAATCCTTGAAGAATTGCCTGGTAAAATCGTTACTGAACCATCGAATGACATCCGATGCAACAGTTTCTACACAGCGTTTTAATCAATGATCATAAGGTATAAGAGAGAAAAAGAATATAACAAAATATTATATATAAATAATTATATAACAAATATACACAACTTACATTCTTTCAGTCATTTTCGTCTGCGTTGTTTACGATTCTGAAACAAATAGCATGATATAACTGATCAGACACAGTTTGTTTGTTAGGGTTTATCGTCTTTCTAGCCCCCAGGCCACACACGACGTTGTCAATTTTACGGGTAGAGGAAATACCACACAGAGGCTTAATTTCACAGAGAACTCGTCCCACTGAGTATAGAAACCACCGACCCCCAGAGCGCAATTGACAAACTTGCCCAGATACACGATTCCGATCACCTTCCCTATGGCGGGATTCGAACTAGCTTCGTCAGCGCTGAACGGCCGGTGACGGCATAATGCACCTGGCACTCTACAGACTAGACCACCGGGGCACCCGATCAGACACAGTTTATAGATGTTGATACATCTTTGCCCGCATTGCGTCTCTTGTACGTGGATATTATATAGGGTGCGTTATATGTTATGTACATTCGATACGAAATTAGCACACATAACATATGTTATATCATCCAGTGTATCATGATCATAATCATTTACGAGAAATATCTCGTTTGTAATGAGCGGCTATTTCGAGTAAACGTGTATCACCATGATATAACCTACTGATATCACATAATAGAGCATTGATGATTTTCCAAGTTTAATCAAAGATTCCCACGTAATTGTATACAACTATGTACATGACGTCTCCATTGGACACGGGTGAACGGTAATATTACGGTATACTCATATGGGTGGTTCTCGCTTATGGGGAACAATTGCAGTTCGAAAAATGTCAAAAATAAAACAGCGCTAGTAACAGAAGATCAACCAATCGGTAACGTAGGTACTAGTATCGGGAGGCGAATTTCGGTATCGGTGTCATTTGTATTACAGTAGCCAAATGTTAGAATCCCTCTGAATGGTGTTGCTGAAAATTATTTTGATTATTATTTGTATCCAACAGAAAAAAATGTTGTCGCCAATTGCCCTAGTTATTGTGTTGAAGTTAACAAGAAATTCGACCTCGAAAGCTTACTTATTTTAAAAGAGACATAACTGGTAAACGTAGAAAAACGGCTGAACCGATTAACGAAACTTGGTACGGGTATAGGGTTTAAACCAAGGAGTATCATGGGCCTATCTGTATTCCCGTGTGGCATGGCCTTGACCTTCAATGATCTTGAACTTAAATCTATATCTCGGGATCGGCTGAGCTGATTTTCACCGAATTCGGTGTGTGGGATAAGCATGAGGCGCTGAGCAATTTCGTCACACCCAGATGCCTGTGCAGCGTGACCTTGACCTTTCAGATGACGTTGAACCTGTATCTCGGTATCCACTGGGTCGATTTCCACCATTTTTGGGTGTTGGTGTAAAACAAACAACACAACGACTCTCCCCGTCAGGAACGGGTATCCAGCTGGTTTAATATATATTTGGGTAAAGTTAGGGTGTGTGTGTGAGGGTGTGCGTGGGTGTATCTGTGTATGTGTGGCTGTGTCCGGAATGGACACGAAAATGGCTGAACAGATTTTGACGAAACTTGATACGGGTATGTAGTTTGACCCGAGGAGTAACATGGGCCTATCCGTGTGGCGTAACCTTCACCTTCAAACCCTGACCTTGAACTCATATCTCGGGATGCGCTCATCCGATTTCCACCAAATTTGGTGTATGGGGGTAGTTTGATGTGCTGAGCAATTTCGTCACACCGAATGCCCGTGCGGCATGACCTCGACCTTTCAAATGGCCTTGAACCTGTATCTCGGTATTTGCTGAGACGATTTCCACCATTTTCGAATGTTGGTGTAAAAAAACACACCGACTCCCCCCCGTCAGGACGGGTACCCGGCTAGTCTAATATGCATTTGAGGAAAGGTGGGTGTGTGTGTGTGAGGGAGGGTGTGTGTGAGGGTGGATGTGTGTGTATGTGAGAGAGGGTGTGTATGTCTGTGCCAGTGTGTCCGCGATGTACTCGAAAATGACTGAACCGATTTTTGACGAAAATTGGTAAGGGTATGTAATTTGACGAGAGGAGTAACACGGGCCTATCCGTTTGCCCGTGCGGTGGGACCTTCACCTTCAAACCCATCCGCTGAGCCGATTTCCACCAACTTTGGTGTGGGGGGTAGCAATATCGTCACACTCGGATGCCCATGCGGCATGACCTTGACCGTTCAAATGACCTTGATCCTGTATCTCGTTATCCGCTGGGCCGATTTCATCATTTTAGGTTGATGTAGATGGGGATGCCAATAAAAACAAAAACTTTCCCCGCCAGGACGGGTACCCAGCTAGTCTCTTATATATGTGGAGCTATCAACTTGAAATTTGGTATGTGAATGTATCTTGCCCCGGATACGAATTTTATCGGGTCGCCGAGCCTGTGCGACGCCAGCTTCGCGCAGACGAGATCTCGGAAACGGGTGGAGCTATCGACTTGAAATTTGGTATGTGAATGTATCTTGCCCCGGATACGAATTTTATCGGGTCGCCGAGCACGTGCGACGCCAGCTTCGCGCATGCGCAGACCAGATCTCAGAAACGGGTGGAGCTATCGACTTGAAATTTGGTTTTTGAATAGCCCGGACAACGTCGGGCTCATTTGTATGTCTGTCTGTCATTTATACAAATCTACGATTCTCGACCGATCGGGAAGAAACTTGGTACGTGTGTAGATTGACCAGGCGGTCGTTGTTGTCGTATTGTCGAGCCCATGCGACGCCCGTGCAGCGCATGCGCAGACGAGATCTCGGAAACGGGTGGAGCTATTGACTTGAAATTTGGTATCTGAATGTATCTTGCCCCGGATACGAATTTTATCGGATCGCCGATCCCGTGCGACGCCAGCTTCGCGCATGCGCAGACCAGATCTCGGAAACGGGTGGAGCTATCGACTTGAAATTTGGTATGTGAATGTATCTTGCCCCGGATATGAATTTTATCAGGTCGCCGAGCACGTGCGACGCCAGCTTCGCGCATGCGCAGACGAGATCTCGGAAACGGTGGAGCTATCGACTTGAAATTTAGTTTTTGAATAGCCCGGGCAACGTCGGGCTCATTTGTCTGTCTGTCATTTATACAAATCTATATTGCCCCGGATACGAATTTTATCGGGTCGCCGAGCCCGTGCGACACCAACTTTGCGCATGCGCAGAAGATATCTCGGAAACGGGTGGAGCTATCGACTTGAAATTTGCTATGTGAATGTATCTTCCCCAGATACAAATTTTATCGAGTCGCTGAGGCTGTGCGATGCCAGCTTCGCGCATGCGCAGACGAGATGTCGGAAACGGGTGGAGCTATCGACTTGAAATTTGCTATGTGAATGTATCTCGGAAACGGGAGGAGCTATCGACTTGAAATTTTGTTTTTGAATAGCTCGGACAACGTCGGACTCATCGTCTGGTCTCTTATATATTTTGAAGACCTCTGTTTGTTTGTCTGTATGTCTGTATGTATGTCATTTATACAAATCTACGATTCTCGACCGATCGGGACGAAACTTGGTACGTGTGTGTAGTTTGACTAGGCGGTCGTCGATGTATTGGCGAGCCTGTGCGACGCCCGTGCAGCGCATGCGCAGACGAGATCTCGGAAACGGGTGGAGCTATCGACTTATAATTTGGTATGTGAACGTACCTTGCCCCGGATACGAATTTTATCGGGTCGCCGAGCCCGTGCGACGCCACCTTCGCGCAGACCAGATATCGGAAACGGGTGGAGCTATCGACTTGAAATTTGGTTTTTGAGTAGCCAGGACAACGTCGGGCTCATCGGCTATCTATTATATATTTGAAGAACGTTTGTTTGTCTGTCTGTGTGTCCGAAATAGACTCGAAAACGGCTGAACCGATTTTGACGAAACTTGGTACGGATATGTAGTTTGACCCGAAGAGTAACGTAGGTCTATCATTTTGCCGATGCGGCATGAATTTGAACTCGTATCTCAGGATCCGCTGAGTAAATTTCCACCAAAGTTGGTGTGTGGGGGTACATCCAGATGCCCTTGCGGTGTGATCTTGACCTTTCAAATGATTAGGTATACAGGTATTGACCTTTTGTCAATGGTGGAGTAAATAGGTATACGAGGAGTGACTGTGTGGTCATAAATGTGGTGTATGATTGTCGTGAATGACGTGTATATATATATGCGCATGTACACCTGGAATGTATGAGTGGCCGAGTGTATGTGGTACTGGTGTATATTCAACGGTTTTGTGGCCATTTGTGATGTGTATGATATTTACATCTGGAGTGACTGGTCAAAAGTGGGCGATATCAGCTAATTACAGTAGGCAGAGCAACCTATCGTATAGAATCAGTCAAGAAGTCGAAATAAAACAAGCAAGAAAGTCCTTCGGTATATCGGGTACCGAGTTGACCCTATATATATATATGGTACGCGCTTATAGATAAGTTACACATTTCCCAAATGTTATTGGTGTTTCCCGTCTATAACAGTAAACATTAAGTTCGTTTCGCCCAAGTAAGATAATAAACGACCATGTATATACTTATACATAAAGCACTAACAGCTATTGGATTCCTATCGTGTTGAATATACACGCTCTTTATATTGAGTTCATTAGTTATATATTTCTGTTATCTTATAAGATATTTCTTTGTCTAGGATTCCACATGCCACACACAATAGTGTATATTATATAGTTATATAATTATAGTGCGATATTGAACAAAACATACCAGTTCAATTATATTATGCTTAGCGATAGGGCAAACTTTTTGAAATGTGTGCCCTTGTGGGGGTATCCTGTGTCGTCATAGAATCAGATTTCCATGACAACGGCATGAAATATTTGAAGAACAACATTAATGAAAGTACCAATGTCAGCTAAACTTGGAGAGTGGATTTTGTATGGTGTAGCCAGTGGAACTATTATGAAAACGGAAATTCCAATTACTAGATATTAACACGAAGAGATATATATCGTAAAATTCAATATGGGGTTTGTAGCCAACGAAAATCAGAACCATTGGTCTAAATTCTAAGTCGAACAAGGGCCGTAAAACATGTAACAATAATTTGACGAAACCCATATTCAAACCTGGTCTGAAGTGTTAGCTGGGTAATACACATACCAACTTTGGTTGAGATAAAATAATCAAAACTTGGGTTATCGATCGGAAACCAAAAATGTTAACGGACAGACGGACGGCTAGACTGATTACATAATACGACCTTTTTTCAAAAGGGCCTATAATAAGGGGGATAACTCCACAAAAAATGACACAGACGTCATAATCGCCGGTGCACATGTCCCCATATTACTAAATATCTGTGCCAACTTTTAAAAAATCGACCTAAAAATGTAGAAATAGAAGTTCGGACGAAACTATACATGTTGCGAAAATTGGGGGATAACTCCACCAAAAAAAGTCTGAAAGACGTCATGATCGCACAAGTGCACATCTTCCATGGTGGTTGATGTCGGATGTTTCACGGACATGAATATACGGGGGTATACAAACTACAAAAGTATTGTATTTTCATACATGACATTGACCCTATGTCCTAGTGACTTATTAATGAGTTAACATAATGTTTTCTTCCGACATATAGCGCCGCTGTCATGGAAACCGTAGTTTATAAGACATTGGACCCCACCCAACTGGGCACGCCCTCCAGAATATTTTCCCTTTAACCGATAAACCTATATTTGTATTCATTTAGTCAATAAATTCACAATTCAACTCTTAAAGGGCCACAGATAAGTAAATAACTATTAGTCTAGGCTGTGCTGGGGGGTGATCGTCGTACATCGGGGGAATTTATGCGACCATCATTTTCTTATGGGAAAATTACTCTAGTTTTCGAATTCAGAGGGCGCCGAGCCGAGATAGGTGACAAAATATAACTTTTCACTATGTTTCATAGGGTACACTACCTAAAAAATGACATATTTTCAAAGGTTAACAGGCATTAGCCAACTGGTTAACATCGGAGAGATTGTAAACATATATGCAAAATATGGAACGAATATAGACACTTAATCAGATTCAACATCGTTTTTCTGCTTTCGTTCTGATTTCGTGACGTCGTGGTAAAATATGTAGCGTGACGCGTCAAACATTCATGGCGATTCAGACAAAGTGTTGTGCGTCAACTCTGTGCAAAGATAGCATATCTGTCGAATTCTTCCAAGTTATATATTTTTGGAAATGGAAGGGTACCCCCTATATAATGATGTTCATACTTACATTATATCTTTCCAAGTATTGACATAATAGACAAAAACTTAACCCTCCCCCCAATTTCACAAATAACCACATATGTGTGTCCATGCAGTTTGTGTCCACCAAATAAATTGACAATGCACAGTTTACCTTTTCATATTGTGTAGAATCGTACGGCGCCACTGCTAATGTAAAGCATAGTTCAAATCCTAGATCAGGAAGGTAATATAAAATTCAAGATGGCGTCCAAGATGGCCGCCATTTTGTATATTGACACTATACACCAGGTGTATGGTAACCGGACTAGATCATCAACTCTGTGCAAATATAGCATATCTGTCGAATTCTTCCAAGTTAAATATTTTTGCAAATGGAAGGGTATTGCCTACAAAATGATGTTCCTATCTTTATTATATATCTCCAAATGGTAATCTAACCGAGAAAAGCTTAACCCTCACCCCAATTTCACAAATAGCCACTTAAATGCACTCATGCAGGTTGTTTCCAATAAAACATCGACAATGCACATGTTGTAGTGTCATATAGGGCAGAACCATCCGGGGACATGGAGAATGTAAGATTCCGTTCAAATCCTAGATTATGAAGGTAATAAAATCCAAGATGGCGTCCAAGATGGCTGCCAAGTTTAATATCGGCACACTCAGTGTGCACACCGGTTGTAACTGATCTTTATTTCATAGATGCTGTATTGTAATATGTATAAGTCAACTGGTTACGTAAAACCAATGATGGAGACCAAAATGGCCGCCATAAAACTAAAAAATGTTCCGATAAAATTACCTGCTTCCGAGTTGCAATGTTATGTCCTCTGCATGTTATGAGTTTTGTAGCTTATTTGTTCGTGCATATATGTCTCTTGATAATGTGATCAGAATCCAATAAAACTGTTGGCATTGAGAAATTAAATGCTCATTTTATTTCTCAAAATCGACATGCAATGCCAATTGCCACAATGGGATAGTGTTTCAACCTGACATCCATTTTGTGGTATACAAGTCAACGTTCTGCTTGGTGGTGAAACTGCTGACTTTTATATTAGTACAATAAGAATTGAAGCTACAATGCCGACTAAATATACATATTCAATCCTCAATGGCCAATGTAGGTGTCCATGGTAATGACTCATTAGACCCGCTTACACAAACCGTCAAGCAATAACAACCAATTTAGAATCCTGATAAGTGCGGGTATGCAAAGAATGGACAATTTATTTTATATATCTCATCAATGTTGCCAATGCGTACTGGGATAATTGATTTTCACGTTCATTGGAGTGGTATTCTATTGAAATAACCGAAACAAATCTCAAAAAAATCTGACAAAATACGTATATGTTTCGTTATATTCTCGCTATGGTCCCTGGACCCATCAGACGTGGATTTATGCTTATTTAATTAAGCAGTTCATTTGAGTATTTGCTTATCTGTACTTAATTCTATGCCGCTTGATATGCGTGGTTGCAGGTGTATTAATTATTATATTGAATACACATTGACGACCAATAGTATAATTGTTGTCCTGCTAATGTGCTATAGATCTTGTCTGAGTAGTGGCTGATGCCTTCGGCGAGTTATATATATGCATTCGCTTCCATATTATTTTATATCTTCCCGGCTGTCCAGAATTCGCGTTGCTATCACAATATATTTAAACACATTTAATGTATTCAGTATTTAACTTCATACAAGGCATTGGTCATTTTAAATAATATCAAGTTACTTGGAGCTTACCCCAAGAATGTTGCACAGAACCAACTTTCAAGTTTGGTTGGAACAGGTAGAATATTATCAAAACTGACCCCTCATTTGTAAATACTAATGCTTTAAATGATAACGGTATGTGTGAGGCCGTGGTATTGATTGTGCTAAGTCCCATGAAATTTGGATCCATGAAAGTTGGTCTCACAATGTAGGTATCACACGACTCTCCGCCACACGTACCCAACTATGATAATCACGTACAGTACTCGAATGGGATAAAACTATATCATCCAATTTATATATCAGTATGGAGCAATCTCGGCAATTAACCAAATATGAAAAGTACAAGGATTAGAAAGCCACACAGTTAGAAGACGCGCTCAAAATGTCATATACTCAGTTGCTCAGCATTAGAATGATGCTTGTCATGCTAAATGTGTCCCTTTTCACTGATGCTGATCCATTTCAACCAACGGGATGACAACTCGTTGTTCACATGTTAACAGCCATAGCCGCGGAATTAGTTTTTAATCAAAATAGAGTATAACCGCTACAGGTAGGACATTCTCAAGAAATATAGTAGCCGTGGAGTACTTTTAACACAAACAATAATTAGCAGCTCCTTTGCACGATCGCCAATTTTCTGCAATGGAACAACCTACGTATCTGATGTATGTCAAATATTCATGATTGTGGTAATTTAATTGTCCCCAGGATACATTTTCCGATATGCGTTATATGTATCTGACCGAAAGCATATATGCAAGCATGCGATTATCACAAATATCAGATAATGTACATAGGTTATTGCGTGCATTCATCTAAGTAGACGTCCCAGAAAACAATTGATTTAAATCCTTATTTTAGCTTAATATTGAGGAATTTGAAGCCGTAATGGTTAGGTATATTTTGAGTAAGTTTACCTTGTGAGCACCATACAATCAAACCAGGTTCCATCGTTGCATGTGGTGACGATCCTGTATACGACAATGACACACGTTCTTGTTTGAATGTTGGATTGAATGTATGACATATATAGACAATCGCAGTCGGGCATTTGATGGCTGTTGGACCTATTTGCTCATAATATGGATTCTTCTGCGACATGGGGCAAGGCCGCAAGGCATATAGTAAACTCACAATTAGTATCCCACACATATGAAACTTAGAAAGTAGCAACACCCTTTGCTTCCAGCATATTAAGTTAGTAATCTCTCTACTTTCTTATGTGTACACCTGGTAGGAATTTAGATCGAGATACTTCATGCTTTGAGTTATGGTAATGTACGTGTAAAATTGCACACAAATAATGCAAACATATTTGCCCTTGAAACCCAGTTAAGTGTTACATTTAATAAATGGATCTAGTCTCGACTAAGGTTATGCGATTGAAGTTAATTTGTCTTCAAAATTGTCGATTCTAACTCGCCACCTTATTAAATCGAAAAAAGAAATATTTCTTATAATTTGAATTTAGTCCCAATATTAGTAAAATTTGTCCATTTTTCTATTATATATACCCATGCCATTCAGTGCCATTTATGAATTACTTATGATAAACAATTACTTGTTGGGAACAATCACGTATCCAGCTGAAGAGTAATTGGATTGCATCATATGATTGGTCAGGTCAATTTAATCCAACAATACTGTCACAGTGAATTAACTATTGCAACTTCTCGGCTTATCGCACTTGGCAGAAATGCCCGCGCACATGTGCCAACCAACTTTTTTATAGTGTTCCCCGACTTGACAGCTAATGATTAAATTAGGTTCACATAAGACCAGAACATCAACTTAATCGTGTCACCGGCTGTGTAGATCCGATAGATGTATGTTACTCATTGCTGATAAGTACCAGCATGATGAAGTCATGTTATCGGTGGTTAAATGTCTAACGAAATTGTCTACGAGTGGATAGGCCTTATCCAATATAAAATATGGCAGAAACTTATTATTTCTTCGTCTCTTGACGAAATGGATGATCATCATAACAAAACGCTCAATAGATGTATTAATATATTGCGACAGCGACGTGAAACCTGAACTGCAGATGTGAAATAAAATGATATGGAAGTGAGGGCATAAACCTGTGAATTAACTCGTCAACCACCCATGACTATAGTACGTTGGTGGGAAACTGATTTAAACTATCGGTTGCAACTGCGAATAGTTCATAAAATGAGTATTTGCAACGAACATGTAACCGTTTATTGTTATCTAAATCTTCAGAGTTGAGAACTACTAAACAAATACGAATTAGAACTGCTTATGTAAACACCCATTTCCGTGCGGGGTGGCATCCAGAGGAAATGTAGAGAAAACAGTTTTAGTTCGGTCTAAATTGCTGGTGATTATTGTCCGTTATTACATGGTAAGCAGTTGACGACATTAGCGGGGTAATGTGAACACAGTTGGACAACATTTTCGTATAAACAAAATATCCGCAATTATTGTAGGTCCGTTATCTCCAGACGGTTTACGATTGCGGGTATAATGTGCTACTAGCATGGAAAAACTCCTTTATTTATTGATAATTGAATATATAACTATTAGTGCATACATTGCATAGGTATGTTTGAAACGGCATTGTGGCTTCCATTATTGCTATACTAACGTGGATGTTTGCAGTTGTAGCATCGTGTAGCAGAACATTGACATATATACCATCAAATGATTGGATGTCAGTTTGAAATTCGGTCGTAATTAGGCAATTTGACATTATATGATGTCGTTATTTTCGGGAAATTAATGAACAGTTACTATCTTAATGTCCCTACAGTTCTGTTTATTTTGGCGGCCATTTTGGTCTTCATCATCGGTTTTACGTCGCCAATTGACTTATACGTATTAAGATACAGACTCCATCCAAGACAAGGCCATATTACATAAAGCACTCGCGATGATCTAGTCCGGTTACCATACACCTGGTGTATAGAGTGTCAATATACAAAATGGCGGCCATCTTGGACGCCATCTTTGATTTTATTACCTTCCTAATCTAGGATTTGAACGATGTTTTAAATTATCAGTGTCGCCGTACGATTCTACACAACATGAAAAGGTAAACTGTGCATTGTCAATTTATTTGGTGGACACAAACTGCATGGGCACATATATGTGGTTATTTGTGAAATTGGGGGGAGGGTTAAGTTTTTGTCTATTATGTCAATACTTGGAAAGATATAATGTAAGTATGAACATCATTATATAGAGGGTACCCTTCCATTTCCAAAAATATATAACTTGGAAGAATTCGACAGGTATGCTATCTTTGCACAGAGTTGACGCACAACACTTTGTCTGAATCGCCATGAATGTTTGACGCGTCACGCTACATATTTTACCATGACGTCACGAAATCAGAACGAATGCATGAAAACGATGTTGAATCTGATTAAGTGTCTATATTCGTTCCATAATTTGCAAATATGTTTACAATCTTTCCGATGTTGATGCCCTGTTAACCAGTTGGCTAATGCCTGTTAACCTCTGAAAATATGTCATGTTTTAGGTAGGGTACCCTATGAAACATAGTGAAAAGTTATATTTTGTCACCTATCTCGGCTCAGCGCCCTCTGAATTCGAAAACTAGAGTAATTTTCCCATAAGAAAATGATGGTCGCATAAATTCCCCCGATGTGCGACGATCACCCCCCAGCACAGCCTAGACTATATATAATGTACACAAAAGCACGATATTTTGGAAAATAACTGATTTTGACCTATTTTGGAATATTGCCTAAAATTTTGGAAGTTTTTATCTCATGACTGCATTGTCGGTTGCAACAATAAAATAATTTACCGTGTAGCCTATATGCCCTAGATTATTTCCAAGTGAATCTGAGTGAATGTAACATATTCAAAACTGATATATAGACTCAGTGGGTAGAACATATATGGCCCGATATGAAAAAGCCAATATTTTGGTCGATAACCTTGGCCTTTGTATGTGACCTTGACTTCTAGAGGTGAAATCTCCAGTGCCAAATGAAAGCCCACCAAGAGTAGCACACAACACCAATGCCACGATAGAGTTACTGCAATAAACTGTCTTGATATATAACGTTATATGCATATTTTATACACCATCCGTTGCCACGGAAACAGATTGTCCACATTAAGCTACACTACCCTATTGTACCCCAGCACTGACATAAACGTCAGATTATGAGCTTTGAGAAAGCTGTTGGTAGAATTTTCCCACCAAGTTGGTAGCATTTTCCATTTATTTGGGGAGCCTGGCTCATGGACTAATAAGTGATTATTTTGTTTCCTCGTTCGTGTATTGCATTATCGGACATTGTATTACCTGCTGCTTCCATGGACTTGTTCGATGGCCAGTAGCCGCATGGCCATCCATGTATCGCCGGTCGTGGCAATAGCGTCGGCATCACTGTCATGGTCGTGCATCCGCACCCTGTAGGTAGAGAGAGAGAGAGATATATACTAGCTGGTGGACCCGACTTAGTCCGGGTTGTTTCCCCCCTCTGCTTTTCGTAAAAGTACCCATTGAAATCCATCCAGTTATACCCGATTTGACCTTTGAATTGATCATTTTGAATGTCAAGATCAGGTCGGGGTCAACAATCAGTGGACAAAAGTAACCCTATGTATCAAATTTCGTCGAAATCCCATTAAAATTCGAGATTTGACCTTGAATTGACGCGATTTCAAGGTCAAGGTCGCGTCGCACGGGGAATTGAATAGGCTTATACACTCCCCATACAAAACTAGAATGCATTCAGAGAGATGCCAACGTGCGCAAAAATGTAATAAACAATAATTAAAAAAATAATTTCACTGTATTTTACTTAATTTATTTTATTTAATTTAATGTTAGTAAAAAAAGACAATTAACATTTCTCGTTTCATCACAGATAAAAGGCAAATTACTATATTAATCATTTAAGTAATTAAAACCAATTCCATGGTGCCGGAAGAATGAGTCTTTAATATCGATTATATTTTTTTCAGCGGCATATTTTCATTTTCATTTTCCGATAGTCAAAGTTGACCAAAGGAGCAATTATAGGAAATAATTAATACCATATGTGTAAATATTGATAGCAGCCAATATGCAACAATAAATATCAATAATTAATCAATAACGATCATTTTATGTAATAATAAACGGTGTTTGTGTCAACAAATGCGTTTTGTTTTGTGTTACGTTATTCATCGTATTTGACCTGGAACTCGGCTGAAGGTTAGGCTATTCAGCCTATTACCTCGAATTACGAAATCGAAACCGCACGATAAAAAAGATGTCTTCGCACGAACCAAAAATGATAAAACTTTCCAATTATAAGTAAAAATACCCAAATGAAGAAGTCTATGTAGGTCCCGATGTAAACGTTTGATGTAGATTTCTGATGGAGAAATTGTAGGTCGATCTATTTTTGTCATAACTCTGACTTATTTTGAACTGGGAGAAAAATTGAAATCGAGGCTCAATACGAGCATGCCAGTTTTGAATATAGAAACAGGGAATCCCGACAAATGGCGATATCGGCGACAAACAAATGATCGAAAACAACACCTAAAATAAACATAGCAAAAACGCGGCACAGTAAATATGTCAGAACGCCACGAGGTTTTACGTCGTTTTTGGTGACGTCATGGAGTGAAACGGAGCAGGGTGACACCAACTTATGTATGAATCTGTGTGATCGCATTACTGTTGCGCGAGCGCACGTAAGTATCCCTAGACACTAATTTTCATCGAAACCCCGCGATACTCGGGCAGGTGACCTTGAAATGACCCGATATCAAGGTCACGTCACACTGGCAAATTAATAGGCCTATGCCACCCCCGGTCGGAAGTACCCCACATACCATGTTTCATGGAAATCGGCTTTCGAGTTCATCGCGATCTCACACACACACACACACACCCTTGTTTGTATAACATACGTTGTTGGTACATTTCTTTAGAAATTCAAACAATACCGTAGTTGTGAGGACTCCCGTTATTTCGTAAATATATCCAAACTCGGAGGGTACCTTTAACAAAATAACGGCAATCTTTGTAACGCATGCGTAGTATCATTTCCGAAAAAATATAAAAAAATACAAATTTCCGTCGGCTTAAGGGAAAAAATTGTTTACTATATTAATCATTTAACACACACACACACACACTCCCCACACACCCCCTCACACACACACACACACACACACACACACGTTTGTTTACCTTACGTAGCGAGGTACTTTCTTTAGAAATTGAAACAATACCGTCATAGCGAGGTACCGCGTTATTTCGTAAAAATATCCAAATAAGGAGGGTACCTTTAACGAAATAACGGGAATTTTTGTAACGCATGCGTAGTAGCATTTCCACCTAGTGCGGACGAAAATTTTCAAAAATTTCACAAAATACAAATTTCCTTCCACCCTCACACACACACCCTCACACACACCCTCTCTCTCACACACACACACACACACACACACACACATATCTTCAAATATATATAATAGATTATCCATAATTAACAACATTTACGATTGGGCAAAAACCGCCATGTGATAATCCTGATAAAAAACGTCATATTGGACTCCTGACTTCACGGGGGTTCATCTGTTACACGAGAAACGCGCCTCTCTCCGATAAACGCTGCGCGGCACATTCCAATTTGCTACGCTTAACACCCGATAATTGTGTGGAAATCAGCATATTTTCACCAAAATGGTAAGTTTTTTCAGTATTCATAAATTATTTCTGAAAAAAAAAAACAATTAACATATATGATCGGACTGCTTTAACAACGATTTGGACCTTACTATAACACAGAACTGTTCCTTAATTGTAACACAATAGTCATTTATCGCTCGATTTTTGGGCTCATTTGTAAAATCCCACAACAAATTCAATCCCTTCTGTGAATAAGATACAGCTGGACGTTTTGAGGCGAGATATATTTGGTTCTGTATATCTACATTTGTGATGTCATAAAATTTCCACTTATATTGCCTGTTTATATAGCGAAAAATGATTTGAAACCAATACACATACGCTACGTTTCCGATTTTAGGCACGCTACTTTTCTCATGTTCCGATAATTGATACGCTACATTTCTCTTCTCCAAACATCGCCTTGATCAATACGCCAAAAATCAACCAAATTCGGAGTATATGCATAGATTTTTGAATGTATGTCAACGTTATTATAATATATATATAATATATAATAATATTATAATATATATATAATATAAGCACACACATATGCAAATTACTCAACATTATTGAGTAGAAATGACACTATTTTGCTTTCAGTCATTATATTTTGGTATTTACGTGATTTATTATGATTATTTCTGGTTGGCACACACTATAGTTAAGGTTATTGTTGATGATGTCGTGTCACATTATTCTTCTGTCTTTGTGGCGTGCTTTTTGCTAACTGTATCGGTGTGTGCCCTTCATTGACTTTAACTGATGTATCAACGTCGATTTGTTGATATATATTAAAGAGATCCTATTACACTGGTAGGTTATTATTTATATAATGAGGTATGTGATAAGACATATCGTCACCTCAGATCCAATGTGTCTTATATCCATAAATAAATCACATACATCCAGGACAAATTGGAGCCGAGGTGACAATATGTCTACTAAATATATGCTAAGACATACCGGTATATAGGCCTACTACTACTCGGATATATGTATATATATTATTGCTATTTATGTCGGGATATTTTAATATATAGACACAGCCACGTATGACGTGAACAAATTTGAACTCTTCACTTTTGCGCACATGGTTTAAACCGGACTCAAATTATACTTTATATGTTACCGTACACTACATGAAATTGCTGCCAGGCCTGTTCCAAAAAATCTATTTGCAGGATAAGAGAACTCTACGCGCATTACCATAAAACGAATCTTATGATTTCAATTTGTTATTAGATGTACTAAACAAACTACACCTGCCCTATTGCATAAAATGCCATTGACAGAAAAGATCCTTCGTATTCTATGAAAATGCTTTAAAACTTTTTTAGTTAGAAATCGGAAGTTCTAATTGCATAATAAATCATGGTTCAATATAAAGAGTTACACATCTTTGACCCGTTCTGAAACAAATAAAGAACGTTTATTAGAGCCAATAATAATATACGACATTTAGGAGATAAACATACCCTGTTTCGTTGTACATTCTGGGATTCGAGCATGACAACAGTTTGTGAACGAGCCGGCTTGCCGGGGAGTTCACAAACTGTTTTCATGCTCGAATCCCAGAATGTACAACGAAACAGGTTACGTTTTCTCCATTGTAATTCAATCTAGCAAGGGATTTGCAAAAAAACAGTATAAAAAGTATAATTTAGTCGTTTTCATGACACCAATCGAGACTTTCATTTTGCTGTTGTCACCGTGCACAAATAGTTGGGTTTGTTCATTGCGTTACTCGGAACACTGCTCCGTAACCATTTCCTGTGGGGCGGGTGGCTCTTTTCGCTACTCCGTTCTGCGCCGATGAAATTGTACCGTGCCACATTCAGATTTGATGCACGCTGAAGCGGCCGATGAACGGTATCTATAGACAACAATGCGTGGGTGTGCTCGTTTCTCTACTCGTTCTGTGCCAATGGAATTTGACCGTGCTACATTCAGATTTGATGCACGCTGAAGCGGCCGATGTCGGTGAATCGAAAACTAAAATTATCCGCTCTCGGCCAATCAGAATGCTTGTTTTTAGTGACAAATACTCTGATTATCTCTCCAGTGTCAAAATAGAGCGTGATTGAAAAGTCGTAATTATATAATGTTGTCCCCACATATCCTTCCGTCGCCATTTGGCTACATATAGAACTATATATATATATATATCTTTAATTCCTCCTTGATAGAAGATCATTACAAGAATACATTGAAACAAATTAAAGAAACATAAGAAAAACATGAACATACCATAACCCAAACAAAACAAAATGTTGGAGAACAAAGATATAGAAATATTTACTAAAGTAGTCATTCATCGCCGCACATGTATACATTCACGCCATACAAACACAAAACCACATTCGAGCACAGTCACACCAATTCGCTCACATATTAATGAACATTATGTACAAGACTACGGAAAACCACAGTCAGTCACACACACGCACGCATGTACAAACTCTCACATACACACATATATCCACATGACTCGCAAATACGAACAAAACTGAAACCCACTCATTTAGTGGCGGCCAAAAACCCCCTACCCACACGGACTAAATCAGCTGTATAGACTCATGTTTGTATTATCTTGTTAGAAAGCTCCGAGAGAGCTAAGACAACACCATTCAATTCTTATATTAACTAAAGAACATATTTACATTAAAGGATGTAATCCAAGAGAGCAGAGTACATCGCCATCGAGCACATGGTGCATTATTCTGCACAAAATTTATAGTAATAACTATGAGATATATCCATGACACCTCGTATCAGTGGAAGTAGCATAATCGTTCGGGGATTTAATAATTGACGAGTTATCAATGCTGTTATAATTATATTTATGACAATTTGCAATGATGCACAATCACTGCTTTCGTGCTAGCAGAAATCAGGCAGCATCAAACCCCGAAATAAAACACGAAAACACAAACTAAGATCATATGAATAAGCTTATCGGTTCGGAAATGTAACATATTTTATCGGAAAGTTAGATATATTTGTTAGCATGATTGGGACTATTGTACACAATAAATTTAGCAGCAAAAATATTACCTATTGTTCCTTTGTTGTTCTCTATGCAGCTCTATGTTAATAAATAAACTTTCTTCATCGGGTTTCAATCGTAACGATCGGAAAGTGCCGCGCAGCGTTTATCGGAGAGAGGCGCGTTTCTCGTTTAACAGATGAACCCCCGTGGACTTGCAATATCATTTTTATAGTGACTTCATGATGTCACGAATTAACTCTGTTGCGAAATGAATCGGTGAAATTGTGATGCACGCGCAACACTGATGGAGTTTAGCAGGCGCTTCTTTTCCGCGTTGAATTTTTTCTCACTTCCGTGTTTAGTTTTCCAAATCATGCTTTCTGATGATCAAAATACAGACTTTTATAGAGAATTAAGTGCCAACAAATACTAAAAATAACCACACAAGTTTTATTCCCAAAATTTGGATGAACATACAAATGGATAATAAATACAATGTCATTATACAATGTTGTGTACATTCTGAGTTTATCTTTTTCTCGCCAGGTTGTGGCGGAAAGATTTTTTTACCACAACCTGGACTCGTACAAGAAAAACACACACTGTGCAACCATTGTATAATAACTTTATAATATGGTATACACTGTATATAATGTGATCCGGGCATTCAACATTTAAGTAGGCCGTTAAACAGACGTGAAATGTAGTTCACATGTGGTTCCAAACTCGCCTCTCAATTCCTTTCGTGGGGAATCTGCAACTAAACAAAGAATATAATGGTTATGTATACTGGTATATCTGAATATATATACGTAAATTACTTTCGGCGTTAAATTAGGGAGCATTAAGTACAGCCCCTGTGTCATTTTTGATAGTACATTCTCTGTGTTGTCGTTTGTATTTGTCCCACTCAGACATTTTGAATATGGGGAAAGTTTGGAATATCCCTCCACCACATTCGTCCAGGTGAGCGCTGAGTGGAATCTGTCTTGTATCCGGTTGTTTCGCCTGCTGTCGGTGGATTCTGATTCTTTCACAGATATAATTGCCCGTCTCACCAACATAGTGTTCTCCACACCAGAGCATATAATGATATACACTAGGTTTCGGGTTTTGCAATCCATGTCTTGATTGGGATAGACAACTTTCCCGTTCTTCAGGGCGAGGGATTGTTCCACAACGATCCTACTTGTGGAGTTAGCGGAGCACATTCCACATCTCGAGTCTCCGCACTTTCTGACGATAGAAGGGCCCTTTTCTTCAATATCGAAACGAGCCTTCGTTAGGATCTTTTTTATATTTGTTGGTTGACGTCTGCTTCTCAATAAATCGTTCGAACAGACAAGATTTTTCATTTTATCACTCCGGTGTAATATGGGTAGGAGTGATTTAGCCGTATTGATCATATTCGGGTGCCGAGGGTTATGAGTAGTGACATATGGTATCGTTTCAATGTTGTCTGTTTTATCTCGGTCTTTTCGCAGTTCATTTCTCGGAATATCTTTGGCTGTGTTTTGGGCGGGTCAAATCGTGACCCCGCCTGACCTCGACCTTCAAAATATACAATTCAAGGTCGAATCGCGCAATTCGCTGAAAAGCAGAGGGGAATCAGCCCGAACGAAGTCCGGACAAAAGTATCCGACAAAAGGGTGATTTCACGGGAAGTGTAGCATGAAGGAATTGGACACATATCTCCCTTAAATTCATGTTCAGTGTATGACCAACCTACCATTTATTGTTTATCATATAAAGGTATATTTATGTGACCGGCGCAGCAAATTTCAGCTGAATATGACTATTTTTTTGCAATTTTATGACCAGAAATGTGCATTTTTTTGCCATTTTCTCTGTGCCAAACAGGAAATGGTCTCAATAATAAGGTGATTATAAGAAAATATATAGTACAAAGGAAACAAGTTTCATACAGTAATTATAATCTAAGACATTCTGTTCTTATTAGTGAAAATTTCATGTAAAAATGTCAAAAATATGTAATTTTATGTAAATTTTTGTTATTTTGGAGACATTCCGTTAAAAAAATTAAAAAAACACCAAAATCAAATCAACTACAGCCAGTATTGAAGAAAACACCATTAAATATGTCACATATGGTGTATTTTCAACAATAAGGATATGATATCTAATACAGATGTGCTATTATTTCTGTGATTAAAAATTAGTGATTTTTTTTAGTTCTTTGATTAGTGATGACGAAAATTCCGTTAAAAAATGTCCTTTCCTGAACATGGCTTTTTCTGAAATTTTCTCATTACCAGCCACCTTAACAAGGAAAGTAAATTTTAATAATGGTATTAGATGGCATGACAGACATAACTGTCAGAAAGTTTAGTATGTAACACACTAGTAATGTCAAAAAGTTGATTTATCATTGTTTTAATAAATGTCCTTTCCTGAACGATTTTTGACAATATGCATTGAGGTCATATATCGGAGGAAAAACACCTGTAATCACCAGTGCAATATATATCACTTGGGAACACATATCAAATTTCTCAAAAACCTTTCAAGTATTTTTTATAATTTTGTGGATTTTTAATTTGTAGAAGTCACACAAAAGTAGTGTTTTTGGGTTGTTTTTAACACTTTATTCAAATTTGTCATAAGTAACAGCAAGGCTTTTGACAAAATATGATCACTTCCAAACAATGAAAGTGGAATAACTTTGGAACCGAATAAATTTTTTCAATTCTGTAAAAACTGTTATATTTTAGAAGCTCTCCTCTGCAACTTGAGACATATTGTGGTGAATGAGATCTCATCTGAAATTTTCAGTTGAATTCCCTGTTTACTGCTGCTGTTTTTTCATCTTTAATTTAAAGATATTATAGTGATGCCATATCTATGATATGATGTAACTTTTTAAACAATGGTTCCCATGCTATAAATTTTGTGGAGATGTGTTCCCTGTATTCCAGCGACAAAATAAAAACAAAACGAAAGTGATTGAAGAAACTTCATTTTTGAGTGCATTTGGCACTTTTCGTGCTACACTTCCCGTGAAGTCACCCAAAAGTACCAGTCGAATCCATCCGGTTTTACCAGATTTGACCTTGAATTGATTATTTTGTAGGTCAAGGTCAGGTCGGGGTCACGATTTGACACGTCCAAAACACCCAGTGGACAAAAGTAACCCTATGTATCAAATTTCGTGGAAATCCCATCAAAATTCGCGATTTGACCTTGAATTGATACGATTTTAAGGTCAAGGTCACGTCGCACAGGCAAATGAATATGCTTATGAGACTCCCCATAAGAAAGTATCCCTCGAGACTAATTTTCATCGAAATCCCGTGATATTTGGGCGTTTGACCTTGAAATGACCTGATGTCAAGGTCACGTCGCACAGGCAAATTAATAGGCATATGCCACTCCCCGGCCGAAAATACCCCCACATACCAAGTTTCATCGAAATCGGCTTGGCCATTTTCGAGTCCATCGATTACAGACAGACACACAGGCACACAGATCTAACACATGTAGTGCAGTCGTGATTTCCATGCGTGTATAATATTTCATGCACTATTCAGACCTCTATGGCGATAGAACAAATAACTGCTGAAAAGATGCATTCTGGGTAAAAACAGCCGAAAACAACTCGCGTGTTAGTGTATTTTCTGTGACCTGGCAGCGGGTCAACAACTGGTGTGTGGTTTTGGCCATATCGATGCAATGGCCGTTGCCTGTTTAGCGATGAACAGTTCAACTAACTCGGACGTATGTGCCATTTGTAAATACATATCATACGTATGATGTGTGAATATTTCATAATTATCATATCTTTAGTATAGCAGACGATTTTAATTATTACAGAGCATAGTCTCATAAGAGCGACGAATTGTATCCCAAAGGGTTAGATGCGAGAATTTAAACAACAAAAATGGATGGTCAAAGACATGGTCAAAGTGCGCCTCGGGGTCAGTCCCCGCAAAGAGCGGAAGTCAGTCAGTCAGGACCAATCTTCCTCCCAATGCTGCTTATGACACTCCCCATACGAAAGTATCCCTAGACACTAATTTTCATTGAAATCTCGCAATATTTGGGCGTTTGACCTTGAAATTACCCGATTTCAAGATGAAGGTTACGTCGCCCGGACAAATTAATAGGCATATGTCACTCCCCACCGAAAGTACCCCACATACCAAGTTTCATCGAAATAGGTTCGACCATTTTCGAGTCTATCGCGAACACAGACAGACACACAGACAGATTTCCCAAAATATATATGATAGACTAGCCGATGAGCCCGACGTTGTCCGGGCTATTCAAATACCAAATTTCAAGTCGATAGCTCCACCCGTTTCCGATATCTCGTCTGCGCATGCGCGAATCTGGCGTCGCACTGGCTCGGCGACCCGATAAATTTTGTATCCGGGGCAAGATACATTCACATACCAAATTTCAAGTCGATAGCTCCACCCGTTTCCGAGATCTCGTCTGCGCATGCGCGAAGCTGGCGTCGCACGGGCTCAGCGACCCGATAAAATTTGTATCCGGGGCAATATACATTCACATAGCAAATTTGAAGTCGATAGCTCCACCCGTTTCCGAGATCTCGTCTGCGCATGCGCTGCACGGGCGTCGCACGGGCTCGCCAATACGACAAAGACCACCGCCTGGTCAAATTACACACTCGTACCAAGTTTCGTCCCGATCGGTCGAGAATCGTAGATTTGTATTAAGGACAGACAGACAGACAAACAGACAGAGGTCTTCAAAATATATATGAGATATGTAGTGCAGTCGCGATTTCATATGCGTGTATAATATTTCATCAATAAATCTGATGTAGCCCAAATTTGTCTGGCCTTGATATATGAGATGATAGACTAAGTTCTATTAAAATGTACTCGGTATTAATTTGGAGACTAAATGAGATACTAAATGTCCTTGGTTATTATTCAGCATTCTATTTTGTGCACTATGCAGACATCTATACCGATAGAACAGATAACCGAAAAGATGCATTCTGGGTAAAAAAAACTGCCGAAAACAACTAACATGTCAGTGCATTTGCTGCGATCTAGCAGCGCGTCATCATAACAACGTTAATTTTTACAACTTTATGCAATTGTTTTGCTAAACATCGGTTGTGCTTAAATGTATACAATTGTAGCAGTTTAAAACACAATATCACTGGAAAAACACCACATTATATTGCAAATCACCATGAAATGTACTGAAGATAAACTATATCAACTTACTCTCAATAGCCCCTTCTCCCTCTACAGGCTCGACAGCAGTGTCGGCATCTGACGGATAGATAAAATGTACACATGTCTGTCCCAGATGGACCAATTACATTATGGTCGGGTCCAATTCTATGAATCCACCTGTTAACCATTTGAACCCTGCCCCCACCCTTCCCATAACGAATGGGATGCCTGACCCTGGGTTCCCAGGGAATGGCTACCTTTCAAACAAACAAACAAACAGTCCACTTTTCTAAAGATTATATCTGGTAATAAATTGGCATAGCTCCACAAACAAATACGATACTGGACAGAATGAGCTTAACTGGTCCTGAAAATAGTTGTCATTCTTTGCACAGTTCATACATCTCGGTATTACATTTGTATATTTGAATAACAAAAATATGAAATGGTCAAGTGAATTAGATTTGGACTGTTGTCAACCACAGTTGTTGGAAATTTGTGTCAAAAACCGCGAAAACAGATATATCCCCATCCCTACTTACTATATAATTATATAGTAAGTAGGGGTGGGGATATATCTGTTTTCGCGGTTTTTGACACAAATTTCCAACAACTGTGTTGTCAACACGGAAAAGGCATACATGTCAAATCGGTGATGGGTGCGAAATCATCACCTGTGTATACAATCTTTCAAATGGGGACACCTGTAAAACGGGGACGAGTGTTTGACAACATCCAATTAAAACAATTCACTCTAGAAGTTTAAACCGCGACGTCCCCAGTTAATGTGTGTCACACCAGGGAACATAGACAGAGGGAAGGTCTACTCCAATCAAAACATGTAATCTGGCCGCCATCTTTCTGGTGGGATGTCCGTCTTTCGCTTTCAGCCTTTTGACATTGACAACGTAAACATTGAGGTGATTAACATTCTAAACATTAGGTAACAGTAATTAATTTGACTTCAACCCGAAGAAATATTTGATTACAATACTTGTTGGGTTCATGATGGTATGTAGTTTTATGAAATAACGTCTTAATTTCGCAATATTTTGTGTTTAAATGAATATTTGACAACGCGAATTTGACAGTTTTCGAGTCAGGTTCAAATTTATCGAAGTTGACATTCACTGTTTATTTCAATCAGATTCATCAATCACTGCCTTTTTAAAACTAGATGTATCAAACGACTTGGTTCGTGCCAGTTAGATACTAGTGAACTAATTAGAAAAATAATAATATAAATCAATAAAATAATAGACGACTACTGATCAAAATCACAGTATTAGAATTTAGATCATGCCATGAATGATGAATCTCTACTCTCATTCTCATCTCTGAGTCTGACTCTGGGCGTTAGCCAGAGAGTAGGGATTCATGACATGATCTATCACAGTAGGCCTAGGCCTATCAGTGTCACTAATTAGTAATTTAGTAGTAAATTAATTAATTCTCCACTTCGGGTTTAATACACATCCCATGCAGGCCTTCTAAACAGTATACACAGTCACAATGAGTCACAAACCAAGGTGCATGATGTGTATACATGTACAGTTTGTACACTATAGGTTAATATTACTTTAAATTTTAGACTGGGAGTGGGACTGGAGTCTGATTTCTGGGAAAAATACTCTCAGCTGGCACTTTACATGCACAGTGAATGTTTTTCTTGAAATGGTGGATATGTCCTTGGAAATTTGATGATTTCCTATTCTGGAATTTCTTTTCAATTGTGAATAACAGTGGATATTAACCGAAAATACTATAATACACATGTATAGCATTACCGGTACTAATTTGTGTGAGTAGACCCGCAGCATAGTGTGACTAAGAGTAGGGTCATATTTATAGTCACAGCAAATTGTTTTGGAATCACAAATTGAATTATGAATTTATGTCAATTTATGAGCAGAGCCTGGTTGAAGTGTTATTTTGTGGCGAATCATACTCGTCTTCGAGCTATACTGATGCCATGTTATCATGTATGCATGGTACTATTAACGGTTTGTATATTGAAAGGGTGAAACTGCTCGTAACCCTCATTGTACCATTTCACACCAGGTTCTGTTCATAAATCATAAATTTCTTGGTCAAATGTCAAATTACATGCTCTCGAGATAAAAAGAATATCATAAATAGGCTGTATCATAGTGTATGTCCATTAATTTTCAGCAAAACATCCACCCTGTATTAACTATGATCCTTATTTGGGTGTGTACTATGTTTATTTAATTTTAATCTTTAATTTAATCTTCTCGGTTTGGGGGGGGGGGGGGGGGTGGGGGTGTCAGACACAGGGTCGAAAATATATGTTTTTCCTTTATCTGACCACTTATCAATAAGATTCAGGTGGCATTCAATGTATTCTGTGTGGCAGTGATTCAGTGTCAGATTGCTTGATTGCTTAGATGCATGTGGGTGACCAATGTCACTGTCAGATCATCCTATTAATTAAAAAGAAAATGTGTCTTTTGTAAATACGGTACTGTCTATTGCCTGCTGTGAAAGGCTCGGATGGGCGGGTGAGCACCGTGGGGCTGCGGGTCAGTAAAGCCATAACATGCTGAACGGCAGGAGGTAATGAAGGTATTCATTCATAACATAAACATGTGGCTGTTATACATTAATCGGAGGTTGAAAAAGTCTATCATTCCCAGACAACTGTGGTATATTGTTGGAATTATGGACACCACTTTGTCAGATGTGAATATATAATGGAAATTCATTTCTGCCTAAATGGATTATATTTGAGTACTGATATGCCCTATATTTTTAGCCTATAAACTACAACAAACATGAAGTTCCAGGCACCACGACTACATGCACAGCGGGAATAACTTAGGGCCTAGGCCGGGAACAAGTCTAAAATTATTAATTAAGTCATAATAATGCTCAATTATAGTGTATATATAACAATCTTGAGTGAATATTACACCATATTGACCTTTTAAAGGTACTCAATCCGATCAGAGGGTCCCCATCTCAACAGATTCCAACAACAACAATCCGATCAGAGGGTCCTATATTACTATTTCTTTGGCTTTGGGGGTAAAAAATATTTGATTCGAGTCGAGGAACCCATCAAACAAAGCTCAGAGTTATTAGATATTGATTTTTGAAATTTGTTATTTTCTCGAGATGAGTACTAATAATTGCCCGTAACTTCGTAATCTGCTCGAGATGTGTACACCAAAACACTATTCAAACAGACAAGGATGGATAACTCTAAAATCAAGTGGTAATAATAACGCAATTTTGACGTGTTCTGGGACAGAAATAATAGAAATAACGAAACTTCAAATATCGATATCTGATCACCCTGAGCGTTGATTGGTAGGTTCCTCGACTCGAATCAATTATTTTTTACCCCCAAAGCCAAAGAAATAGTAATATAGGACCCTCTGATCGGATTGAGTACCTTTAAATGACATATATTTATAGTTATTATGGGTATACCGAGAACATCAGAGCCGCAGTGCATGTTCTTGGTTTGCCGCCGGTGCTCATGACACAAAGGCGTGGGCCGTGCCGATATGTGTTAATTAACGCTACTGCCCAGCGGCGATAACCACGCCTGCCATAAATTCCCAGACTGAATTATAGCAGGTTAGACATCACACGCCGATATGTCTGACAACAAGGAACGACGTGTTTCAAATTTGGTGGACTTACCACCAGATTTCGCTGGATTTTTCTTCAATTCGACTGGCACTTCATTGAAATCGCGACAGCAAGGATACAAGTACTTTAGTGAAGGCTACATACATTCAGTTTCAATGTATTACCACCGGAAAATTACCACCGAAGCATGATGAAAAATGAACCTGCACATGGCGTCGATTTTGAGATAAATTGTTCGATAATTTCGGATATTCACTGTTCTTGTCAAGCTGGATATGTAACACATAATAAATATTAAATGTTATTATAATATATCTCTTCACAATAGACGCACGATCTATCAATTTATCGATGGTGTACCATACAATTTCCCTATTTCGATAAAAATTCGAGGACTTGTACATACAAGTCCTCGAATTTTTTCATCCGTTGTAAGTTTTCTGTACTTTTTCGAAGTTGCACCATACTGATATCAAAAAGTGTTCCATGTTATAATTGATTTTTTTTTTCTGGATAACTGATTGTTTTTTTTTCTGGATAATGATACATATTCTAATAGATGGGCAATATTGAATCCTATACTGGACTTATGTTCGTGAACGTATTGATCATTAACTCCTTAGTCACTAATTTAGAATCTGAAAATACCACGCCTATTCAGAAAGTGGGGGCAATGCCATACACATAGGTTCCAATACATACGGCATATATTGCTATCTAGTGTTTATATATGTCCTAGAATATAGGGACTGTTTGCCGTGTGTATGGAGCCTCTGTATGTTGTATCTTGTAATAATTTTCCCACAATGACGTAGAGCAGACCACCCTATTACCAAGAAGGGCTTTATGGAATAACATATGTACAATATATAATAATCCTTTTATTTCAGACAAAAAAGAACACCCTTATCCCTGCCACGTGGGTGTGTATGGGCTATATAAAACGTGGCTTATATATCTAAGGAATTAATAAAGACATCTAAATTTAAAAAAAATGTTATAATAACAATTAATAATCTTCATAATTGGCACATTACGCGTATAGAACAAACATGTTTCAGTATATTGAGAAATTATTTTTCATATCACAGTTCCCTAGTATTCCATTGGTCTGTCATAATGTTTGTGATGTAAGTCCACGTATAAATGCCGTGAATACAATTTATTCACAAAATATACCAATAAATGCTGTATAATGTACCAAATGTAACCATCACAAATCCGAAAGCTATCAGGAAGAGGCGCCCTAATCAGCCTGTATTAATCGACAACAAGTGAATTTAACAGGTGCTGTCATATACTTTGGCCATTTTAGTGTCCCTCGGTCCCCAACAAACTTGAATCATCCCTTGGAGATTATAACAATATGTGGTCCATTATCTCAAATGTATACATAGTTTGATTTGATTGTGTTAACTAATTAGCTTATCTAGCACTTCCTAATCCCCTCACCATATTTCCATTTGTCACCTCTCTGGCTCAGCGTGACATTCCAACTTTCATAATTTACTAATCCAAAAAGCCCATAGGGCGAAGCTTTCGCATACTGTTACTGTTATATTATTATATTGTACCAACTTACAGCAGGGTTTGTGTTTTTGGGGGCTAAATTTAGTCAACTTACATGAAACCAATACTCTTTTATACAAAACAAAATCAAAGCGAAATCGAGTAAGCCGGTAAATGAGTCTTTTTGTCTAACCTCCTCTTCGCAGAAGCGGCCGCTGCCCCAGGCTGTATAATACAATTATCTCATTGGCTCACACAGCTAATTGCGGTAGGGTCAATTAACTAAGTACTAGCTGAATTATTGGTCTGTTTGCCAGGGTTATCAAAATTCATTGAGTTGTGTAAAGAGCTGCTTCTTAAATCAGCAAGTGAATGTGGATCGAACATTTATTCATGATATGATGAGATATATAGAACCATATTTGACGTTCGAAAGAAAAATAAAAACATATCGGTCCATGTACAACATCTTTAAATTATCGACGGACTGAAATTTTTTAGAACTGCCAGATCTATTAACATCGAACATCTTTCTTGACATAATATTTCTGTATTTTGTATTCGTGTCCTCGGGTGCCTTTGTGCAATGCGTTCTCAAATAACTCGAAAACTAGAGGATCGAAGCCGCTCTAAGTACTATTGGGGCAATTTCTAGGCCCTGTGACTATAGGCAATAATTTTTTTGTTAAAGCTGCCAGACCACGTCTGCCGGACCAAAGCCCAAATAAAAGCTAATGTGAGTTTATTTTTCATAAAATCTATTATGACAAATTAGCAAGCTAATTTAATAACGTGTTCACACTCTTGTCAAACCGAGAAGATTAAATTAAAGATTAAAATTAAATAAACATAGTACACACCCAAATAAGGATCATAGTTAATACAGGGTGGATGTTTTGCTGAAAATTAATGGACATACACTATGATACAGCCTATTTATGATATTCTTTTTATCTCGAGAGCATGTAATTTGATACAGGGTATCATTGTTCATGCCTACATTGGATAATCACCCAAAACGTATAGCAAGGAAGTAGTAGACGGCTTATTTCAATGGGGAAAATGCAGTAACGCTATGACGTTATATTCCACGATCCCACCAGAAACATGGCGGCCGGGCTCCAGTCGGATTACATAGCGTCATGACGTAAGTGAACCTTCCCTTTGTTTACGTTCCCTGGTCACACTCACAGGTGGCCCTGATACCAAATGTAATTTCACTCAGTGCCGGAACATAAAGTAATCACTTGTACTTGTAGAGCGTAAAACATTTTACTAAGAGATCGACCACGTAGCCGATTCGACTTAATATATGTCTCACTAATCCACTTACTGTCCTTGAGAAAATGGCGATGACATAGATCACAATCTATGGCGATGATCCCAATTGAACATGGCGGCAACAGAACATTTCGCAGCGCCCCCTGTCGGGTGGTTCTGAAAAGTTTAACCATAGATGAAGGAAGGATAGATACGTCACTCGACGTCATTTGATGGGCCAATCGGTAACGCACTCCGATTATGTCCGCCATGCTGGGGGTCCCATCTTCACGGGGACTAGATTTTTTCAAAGTGTAATAAGTAGCTGGTTCCGTGTACGTCTTCAAAACGACCTTTGCGTTCCGGATTACTGTGTGAGTGCCGGGTTTATTTGAATGTTTATCATCATTAACATCTTGTTTCTTAATTAATTGTGGATACTAAGTGCTGGTACTAGCACGTAGTTTAAACTTTAAAGTAACGGCACATGTACACATTCCAGTTATTATTTGGAAGCAATTCAAAGTTTTTATCAGATTTTTTTAGATTTTTAATTTCAAATATTTTACTGTTTGTTGAATTTGAACGTCAAGACTCAATCACTGAATCAGACATACTCATATAATTAGCCAATCTTTGTACTTTGTAGGGTAAGTATTTAGTTTAAGTAATATATTGGATCATCGTGTTATAACTTAGAGTGGTATAAACGTATATCTATGTATAAGTTATTACTATAATTCAAATTTAATCTCGGGATCCAAGATTAATAGTGGGGGGGGGGGGGGGACCCCGGGAATTCAATTGAAAGTTAATAAACGTGCAGACCCAAATAATATTGCAGGGGGAACTCTGAGCAAAACATCAGCTGGTTAAACAAATTATTTTTACCGTAGATCAAGTACTAGCTAGTATAGGAATCAACATAGTATATTAGTATGTGTCATGGGTGTTTTATTCAATATTTAAATGTTCACATGTGTGCCATTACTAGTAGTCCAACAAATTAGAATTTAGACTATTCGGGTTAAGATATATTTTAATATTTGGGCATTTACGATTATCTTAACCCTTCTAGAAGGATTAAGAGGATTAAGAGGTCCATAAAAGTCCAAATATTAAAATTCCTCTTAATCCGCAAGTCTAATTTGTTGGACTAGTGTGCCATATACTTGAATAAAGTTATAAGCTCATCATTTTTGTATCAGAATCATTTTGAAAATATATACAAAGGAAATTGAAGCTAATTTCCAATAAAAGCTCATGCCAAAGTAATCATATGGGCATATGAGTGAGTCATATCCTGAACATTATAATTCCGAATTATGCTCAAATAGATGTACACAATAGTTTTTGCATACATTCATCTATTAAACAGTTGACATATATTTTTATTTTCATTCTTAAGACTACTGTTTCTGCACTGTAATGAGATAGAAAAGAGCGATGACTGAACTGAATGCACTATAGTTCATCCTGCACATCAAATAAGTGAACTGCCGGTAAGTTTGCCTTATTTTTACATAGCTGGATGTGTACTAGTCCAACAAATTAGACTTTCGGAGTAAGAGGAATTTTAATATTTGGACGTTTATGGATTTCTTAATCCTAGAAGATCCTAGAAGGGTTAAGATAATCGTAAATGTCCAAATATTAAAATATATCTTAACCCGAATAGTCTAATTTGTTGGACTAGATGTGTACTGCTAGCTGTTGACAATTTACCAACTCATCTTTTGGTGGCTGCATGTACATAACACGTTTACAATACATTTTACTTCCGATTTGTGATTTATTAGCGTACCCCACTGGGCCACAGCATAGCAAGCTTAAGTTATTTACCCCAGTACTAGCAGATGATAAAATGTTAGTTACTGGTACAACATTTGCCAGCTATACAGACTGTACGGTGGCTGATTTGCGACATGCTCAATACATATATTATCTCGAGATCTCGACAATAAAATCTCCTTGATCTCGACATAATTATCTCGAAATCCGGGGGGGGGGGGGTCTTTTCTGCCAGGGGCCAGGGACCTGTGTGTGTATATATATAGGCGCAATTTGACCTTGAATTGACCATTTTGAAGGTCAATGTCAGGTCGGGTTCACGATTTGACCCATCCAAACCCCTAGGTATCAAATTTCGTCGAAATCCGTCCAGCAGTTCTCGAGATCTCAAGATAATTATGTCAAGATCTCGAAATAATATGTCGAGATCTCGAGATAATATGTCGAGATCTCGAGATAATATGTCGAGATAATATGTCGAAATCTCGAGATATTATTTCGAGATAATTATCTCGAGATCTCGAGATAATTATGTTGAGATCTCGAGATAATATCTCGAGATCTCTAGATAATATATGTATTGAGTATGTCGCAAATCAGCCACTGTAAGACTGTTATTACCTCAGGAGGACAATTTATATTCTAAAATAAACCTGGAACCATCTATTATATATTTTGGAAGATCTGTCTGTCTGTGTGTGTGTATGTCTGTAATCGATGGACTCGAAAACGGCTGAGCCGATTTCGATTAAACTTGGTATGTAGGGGTATTTTCGGCCGGGGAGTGACATGGGCCTATTAATTTGCCCGTGCGACATGACCTTGACCTTGAAATCGGGTCATTTCAAGGTCAAACACCCGAATATCACGGGATTTCGATGAAAATTAGTGTCTAGGGATACTTTCGTATGGGGAGTCTCATAAGCCTATTAATTTGCCCGTGCGACGTGACCTTGACCTTGAAATCGGGTCAATTCATGGTCAAATCGCGAATTTTTATGGGATTTCCACGAAAGTTGATACATAGGGTTACTTTTGTCCACTGAGTGTTTTTGGACGGGTCGAGTCGTGACCCCGACCTGACATCGACCTTCAGAATTATCATTTTGAGGTCAAATCTGGTAAAACCGGATGGATTTCGACGGGTACTTTTGTCGGGTACTTTTGTCCGGGCAGTGTTTTGGACGGGTCAAATCGTGACCCCCACCTGACTTTGACCTTCAAATGGACAATTCAAGGTCAAAGCCCGGACGAAGTCGGGTCACCTTCTAGTCTGTATATAAATCTATTGTTTATATGATATGGTATCTGACTATTGTTTTGGTATGTTCTAAATCTCAATATCTTATTACATCACAAACTTGGATGAGATAACCAAGCAATAAATACATAAATAACTTGGATTATTGTTGAATCGGCCATCTGAGTAAAAGACTGTAATAATGAAAACATTCTCGATGTTTATGGAATTATTAGGATTAACTACAGTCCCTCTTATTGGACATACAATAATTGCCGCCCTCTTTTGCTCTTATTATATTTCTACAAAATATGGGATGAGAGATGAAACTACATGTTAAAAAATCCCTGATAGTGGAATAGAACATTCTTCTATTGTGTTTACTACCAATGAAGGGGTCACTCTCACCAAAAAAGTGCTGAAGGGTGCACAGGGTTTGTGGTTTGAAAATGTGCTGAAGGGTACACAGGGTTTGTGATCGGCACGAACACCATTACTTAAATTGTGTTCATGAAAGTCTGGCGCCCATTAGCAGTTTGTTTTCAGTACATTTTAATATTCATTGGAACATAAACAATTATTCTCTAACAGAAATCATGGCAGATACGAAAACTGAATGTCCTTTAGAATGACGTTTCAAACTCTTCAGCACATTTTGAAAATCCTCTGTGCCCTTCAGCAATTTTTTCGGTGAGAGTGAACCCTTCAGCCTTACTATCTGGTTACTCAGTTATCTTTGTTACTGAAATAAGCAAATAATAATAATAAATACATACTATTTTTTTCAGGTGGTCGGGTGGAAGATGCAAAAAATGTCCTACAGTTAACTGATTTGAAGCTAGAACAGAAGAACAGAAGAGTGCAGAGAATTGCACAAAGAAGAATACTGTATTTAGTCATAATATTAATGTCCTAATGCCATAATAGATCATATTATTAAATGATAGTTCATGTGAACTGGAGTTATATTAATTTCTCTTAAATTGCCAAAAAATGCACTATTTGTCAATATTTTGTTCCACGAAATTTGGTCGGATTGTCAAATACCTGACACACAAAGCCACTTAATTTTACAGTAATCCATCTTCATCCGCAATTTGGTCCGAGACTGTCAGTTTGACGAATAATTGCCAGGTCGCCAAAAATTACATATCTCAGGAAATAACAAATTAAATTTTTTTTATATCTGATCACTCCTCGATTCTAATGATGATTTAATATTTATTACGCCTGAAGCCAAACAAATAGTAATTTTGGAGCATTCATTCGGATTATTCATCTTTAATTGCTACCAATTATTTTCAAGGGAGAATGAGTATTTTCAAGTATCTCTAGTATTAATTGAGCCAGACACATATATATAATCTACATTAACTGTAGAACCAAGAGAAGGAACATCCTGAAACTGTTTTCATATCACTAATTTACCATTTACTAGTGTATTGACAAGTAGGTGAAATACTTTTTTCATTACCAGGCAAGAGGGTTTCCAGTTTGGATTATTTTATCTGATCCAAATTTGGTATCTGTATATTCCCAGCTAAAAATACAGGCCATGTTTGAATATGGGTTCTGTCCAATGATTTTCGCATGAGTTACATCCCTTTTTACTTAGTATTTGACAGATTTCATAACATTTTGATTTCCGACCGATAATTCTGGTTTTGAATATTCAATTTTTGTTTCCAATCAATAACTCAAGTTTGGACGACCTGATCATAATCAAGCATGTTGTGCATTTTAAAGTTAAAAATACATTTCTTTTGCAGTAGTACCATTCAAAATGGCTAACAGGCTTATTGTGCCATGCACCACCAATGCTCTAGTCCCTTATATCTTCTGAGCTGATAATAAATGCTCTTTATTGATCATATAATGTATTTGTCCCCTTTAAGTCCTGGTCAGGTGATGCATCTATGAATTTTCCTGCATACCTTCTAAGCTGATAAGGAATGCTCTTTATTCATATTTGCCATTTTATGTTGTCTGAGGTCAACATGATCTTTCACAATATGACGCTGCAAGGGTACATTTAGCTGAACTTACTGAAGAGGTCACTCTCACAAAAAAGTGCCCAATGGTACACATGTTTTGAAAATGTGCTGAATGGTACACAGGGTTTGTGTTCGGCACTAACACAGTTACACTCAAACTCTGTTTCTGAAGGTCTGGCACCAATCAGCAGTTTGTTTTCAGTGACCCACGAAAACTAAACTTCATTTATCACAAGATTTCAAAATCTGTCAGCACATTTTTTGGTGAGAGTGACCCTGGCCTTCAGCCAACCATTTTGGGTATATAATTATTAGTGCCCTTTTAATACATCTGAGGTCAACAGGTATGGGAACACAATTATTTCATAATTAAGCTTAAGGACAAATAATTGTGCTTCAGTGTAGTCCACCACACAAACATGGAGAAGCCTATTTTATTTTTGAGGGAAGATCTTATATTGATGGGGAATGAAATGTACATATTTACAGATATTTGCGCTTAAGTACAAATATTTGCGCATAAACACAAATATTTGTCGTTAAGAGCAATGATTTCATGCTTGAGCATAAATATTTGTCATAAGCACAAATAATTATTAAAAGTGAATTTGGCATCACATAAACAGGGCCTATCCAATAATGCTCCCCTGGTCAAATTACCCCAATTTCCAAGTTTCCTTGGAACATACACAATTATTCTCTAACAGAAATCTTTTCTTTTTTTTAAAGTAATTCTGTAAATATCAAGTTTTAAACCATGTACCTTCATTTTCTGGATTTACATACTTGTCTAGACTAAAGCACAGTTACTGGACATAAAGTCCCAAAAATAAGGTTTTAATCAAGTTTATATATCGGTATCCCAATATAAACAGCTCTTTATATTGGGATACCGATTTATAAACTCAATTAAAACCTTATTTTTGGGACTTTATGTCCAGTAACTGTGACTAAAGCCTATAATTCTACTTCAATTACACACGCGTTTTATATATGAGGCCCCCACCCCCCCCCTTTTCGTACTCCGTATTCCATGCCCTGTATGAGGTATTCCGGCCCCTCTGTTAGGAGGTATTCGGTATTCCAAAAATACCGGTATTCGTACTCCTACCTTCCAAAAAATGATCATAATAATAATATAAATGCGATTTTTGTCACAATAAATTCACGGTTTGACATACAGATATATTCCATATGGCTGTTAACTTATGGGATGCCAAATTCACATTTATTAATAATTGTGCTTTGTGCAATTCAATTGCGCTTCAGTGCAATTAATTATATATATATGGCTAAACCCCCCCAGTTAATTAATAAATAAATCCAATAGAAAATTTAATTGCAACTGAAGCGCAATTATTTTCCCATATATGGGAACCCCCAGTTAATTAAAGGAATAACCTATCTACGCAATTATTAATAAATGTGAATTTGGCCTCCCATATGAACTGGTATTCCGTATTCCACCCTCTATGTTAAGTGGTATTCCAGGGGTTGGGGGCCTCATATATGGGCCTACTCTTTACAATACGGTTTCGTTGAACACCTTTAATATTTTTCAAGACAATAAGAAGCAAGAAATGAGTAGTTGTTATTGTGTTATGCGAGCACTCTATCGCTGATTCAAGGTCCCTGGTGCTGTAATAATTTGCTTGACCCTTGATACGTTATTAAACACCAGATGCTGTCCTCAGCTAGGCTCAGTGCTTAAATGAGTTGGACGCCAGTGCCCAGTAGAGACAATGGCAACTTCTCGGATTTGCTACGGAAATCACCGAGGTTTGCCGATTGCAGTAGAGATTGTGAATTCGTGTGACGCCAAATTATCTCCCTTATAACAACTCTTCTATTTGAAATGTAGATGTGATCTCGCGCTTGCTCGAAGACAGCTACTTATTACACTTTGTAAAAATCTAGTCCCCGTGAAGATGGACCAAAAATGCGTCGCCATTGCTAAAGGTAGTTCAACTCCGATTGTTCTAATCAAAACATAGTCCGTAAACCTGACTTTTATTATCAGAGCATAGCTCTATAAAAGTCAGGACTGTATATCACTGAAAGCAGTACTCCGTCACCAATATTTGGTATGGACATTTACTCGACTTTTCACAAGCGATAACACACACTAAAAAATATTATTTAACAACCAAAACTCCCACATACTTGTAGATCAGAGCTTCTAGTACATTTCTAGTGTGTTGTCAATGCATGTTTAAGATGTTAGTCGTGTCATTCTCCGCATAAAGCGAGAGCATATTTCTACCGCCTCGAACTTTCAGCCATTTTGTATTTGCAAAAATCCGTCAAAACAGTGAATTAGGAATCGGAAACGGAACGAACATAATTGGATTCCGGCTATAACATGTTCTTGTTTGTTTCGAGTTTATTTTCGATTCAAATATTTATAAACATGAGAAATAAACTTAATGATTATATATGTATATATGCATGTAACCATTTCATAATCACCATCGTCATCATCCGACATCAACATATTATTATTAAAATCATCGCCATGATATCATCATAATATATCATCAAATCAATTTTTTTCAAGGGCGTGGCTAAAGTGCCTTATTAAGTGTCCAAATTATTATTCCAACCTCTTTCCATCCTAATTGAGTGAGAATTTTCCAAATTGACACCTTAACTTACCAACTGTCGTCAAATTGTAATATAAGGTAGCCATACGGTCACTTATCGGCGTAGGTAATCGGCTTTAACTAATTGACGACTCTAAGACTATAATATTCAGATAGTGATGGGCGGTTAACCGAGAAAACAACTCAGTTTCGATTTTTAACAATAAACCGAAAACCGACCCACGCGATTCTGCTCAAACCGATATTACGTTTTTTTTATATGTTTATTTTTCACTTAAATCAACTTATTATACCTCCCCAGGTACTTATTAGTTGATATTGTTATCAAATTATCGGCCTCACTGATCAATATTATATCGGAATGTGTCCATTTCGTCTCAGATATGTGCATGTTGTTATAATATCGTATAGGCGACTGTTTTTGTTCTTTTTCAAAACATATGGCCGAACAAAATAACGAACATGGTTCAACAAAAAGCCCTGTTTGGAGTTATTTTACGCGTCTAACTGGAGACGACTGCAAAAAAATGTCGCTGCTTAATATGTCATAAAAACGTCGCTTAAACCAGAGTCCGGCTAACTATATGAATGCCGAACGTACACAAGTCCAAATAAGGCGATAATCGCCAACCAAAAAAATGGAAGCGTCTGCTAACTCGAAAACTTAAGTAAATGGTATGAACACTTTGGTCGTCTGGACATTCCGATGTGACGTAATCTGGTAGAAGTTTGCAGCCATTGTGCAGCTTGTAAAATATGTCGCAACATCACACATATCAAAGCGATCACACCGCAGTCATTGAATGTGGGTCAATCATACACGTGTCAATAATTGTTACACAGTCAGGTCAAGGACGCCCACTGTTTGTGAATTTGCTGCTGTTTGTGGTTGAATTCTCAGACACTAATCAATGCATATAATATGATAAATATGTTTTAAACATGTCAGAAAGGGATAAACAGTGAAGATGGGGGTGTTTATTTTTTAAAATACCGAATTGTATCATCTTATCGCGTTGGATTCAGTTTGCGTCGGCATTTTGTCCCGTTGTTTACCTGTGATCGCATTTCCTTCCTAAAAAATTGAACGTTATTGGGACATTATTGACTCTAATTGCGGTTACTTTGAAAGTATATTCATTTCAGTATAATTTCACTATCTAGTTAAAAAAAACGAACCGAAACCGATGTTTTTTTCTCCCAGAAAAACCGAAACCGAACATTAAAAATCAAAACCGCCCATCTCTACTCGGTTTCGACTCCATATTGTCGCTAATGCTTTATCAACGTTATTGGCACGTAAATCTTATGTAAGCATAGCGATGGCGACGTGGTCGGAACTTGGGCGTTTGATACCGAGACCACTATTTGAATATTAATGTGTGTTCCAGAACGAAAAAGTTGAAGAAAATTGACAAATTTGTGAATTTAAAAACAGTTCAAACGTTAGTGTATTCCATGCCTCAGCCCGGACATATATACCAAATTTCATTAATATCCATTGAGAAACAACGGTCCAAACATATAACACCCCGTTTACACATTTTATTTGGAGCCGGCCACGTCCTTGGCTTACACTTTATATTGTGTCCCCGCACATATCGCCACGCCCTTGGTCATTGTTTCTTTGAAATCAAACTCCATTGTTTATTAAAACTTAAAATTCAAAAAATAGTTGTTGCTGTTGCTTTCACTCGCTCGATCGTTCCCGTAATTATCTGATCTCCTTTCCGGTTATGTAGTTGTAAGTTCGTTCCGCCTGTTCCGTTCCGTCAATTTACTACAGATCAAGTTTTAAATGTTGACAAATTAACGGTCTCGGATTTATCTCAAAGTTCGGATTATATTTCGAGAGTCAGGTATTGTACACAATGCCTTCGTAATCTGCCATTATCACTTGATCTTACAACATAATGGTAGCAGATAAAACCATCTAGTTATATGTGAATTTGGTGATTGAAATGAGGCGGGGTAGTGTCTAATTTTTTCCCGAAATAGTTTTTCGGCAAGCAGTCTACCATGTATTTTTAAAACAACTACAAATGTCACATTTTTATTTTTTTCGTCGGGTAGCTTGTTGATACTCACTCAGAACAGATTAGTCTTCAACATAATTTATATACAATGTTTGTATTTTCATGTTATAAGTGGGAAAAAAATTCATAATAATGGAAAAGCACTTGGAGGTCGTGAATAAAGCTACGGAGGCCCAACTATTCGAGAGCGTCTAGCTCTGTTTGAATAGTTGGGTCCACCAACTAATCAAAACAGTGCTTTCTCATCGAAATAAAAAGAGAAAACTCTGGCGTCTATTGCAGCTGAATTAATTGTACACCAACTGTCATGAATTATCAGAATCTCACGTTTCCAAGGGTGTCCGTTGGGGAGTCAGAAAGGTGAGTTTTTATGCCGTTTGAGACACAGTTGTTGGAAATTTGTGTCAAAAACCGCGAAAACAGATATATCCCCACCCCTACTTACTATATAATTGACAAGTAGGGAAAGCTGTTGATAAAATGAGCCCTCCGATTTCCCCTCATAACCATGTCACCGCTCGTTTCGTGTTCAATTGCAACAATAAAAACATTAATTTCAGAAAAGTATCACTTCCTAGTAATAAAACATATATTCCTTTTCGTGTTTGCCGTAAGTGCAGTAGAAAATTATCACTTTATAATTACTTTTATCGTATCAAACTTCCCAAAACAACCGTGGATTGCCGATTCCACGAGTCGCCATCCGAGTGTCAAGGACAAGTTCGGGGAAATCTAAAGCGCGGATGGACTATAACGAATCGAAACTTATCGCGCGGTCCACAAACTGCGCGCGAAATTCAAAATTTTAATTTGAAATGTTAGTGCGGGCGCGTGCGAAATTCAAACACGTATCTCGTTAACTGGATAAATGATTATTATTGCGAGGAAACTAACCCGAATCCAGTTACATGATCCAATTTCACTCAGTATGGGTAGGCCTACTCTCATCAACGTGTCGTTAATATAAAGCTCAATTCGTTAACCCACGTGTATAATTATACTATGATTTATAGTTTACATGTAGAACAAAACATGCAGTCAATTTGAATATAATATATTCTTTATAAAATGACATGCATATACAAATAAGGTGATTGAGAGTCAGAATTTTGTTCAAGAACTTTTAAAATCAAATCGCCCTCAGCTATAGCTCCACTTCAAGTCTCAGTCTTGAATCACAACCGAATCACAACTTTCAGAGTAACATGGACTAGTCATAAACTATTGTACGAGTAATTAAAGGGATACTGTGCACTAAATCCGGCCATTTATGGGACAATCTCCTTTTATACTAGAAAGAAATTGATTGCACAAAATGAATGAAGTTGGGCCATGGATTAGTGAAAAATAGTCTAATGTGCCATAAATTCGTGATAATTACCATACTGTTTGCATCGTTCGTATAGCACATGAGTGCATTTTGCACTCATCTATGGCTCAAATGGAGTAATTTGTTGCATATATATATTTTTATACGCCCTTTTGAAAAAAGGCCGTATTATAGTATTGGTCTGTCCGTCCGGGCGTCCGTTAACCTGTTGTCCGGATGATAACTTTAGTTAGAGTGAACCAAAATTAGTAAAATTTGGTATGTGGGTTTATTAGCCGAAAAGTAAGTTCATGTTCGAATTTGGGTTCCGCCCGCCAATTTTCACCGGAGTTATGCCCCTTATTTAACGTTTTTTGACTTAGAAAATCCTTGAAATTTGTTGTCCGGATGATAACTTTAGTATAGTTTATCGGAATGAATCCAAATTTGGTATATTACGTTCTCCCACCAAAACACAGGTCATGTTCGAACTTGGGTTCTGTCCGACCATTTTTGGCTGAGTTATGCCCCTTTTTCGACTCAGAAAATTCAGTTTTTATTATGTTTTTTGGTTTCCGGATGATAACTCGATTTTGGAATTTTTATACGCAAAACCCGTTTTTTTGTGGATTACATATATCGAAATACAGCTCAAGTCCGAATTTAGGTTTAATCCGATAATTTTTGCGAGAGTTATGGCCCCTTTTTTGACGTAATTTGACTTAGAAAATCCCTGAAATTTGTTGTCCGGATGATAACTTTAGTTAGAGTGAACCGATTTTAATCAAATTTGGTGTGTGGGTTTATTAGCAGAAAAGACAGCTCAAGTTCGAATTTGGGTTCCGTCCGCCAATTTTCACCGGAGATATGCCCCTTATTTGACGTAATTTGACTTAGAAAATCCCTGAAATTTGTTGTCCGCATGATAACTTTACTAGAGCTTATCGGATTCAATGATAATTTGGTATATTACTTTCTCCCACCAAAACACAGGTCAAGTTCAAATTTGAGTTCCGTCCGCCAATTTTTACCAGAGTTATGCCCCTTTTTGATCAGTTTCCGCCGACCCAAGAGAGGGCGTATATTGCACGCCCAGCGTAGCTCTTGTTTTAGAATAACGGCAGATGGTCCCGTAAATGGTCGGAATTATGGTACATTCCTCCTTTAATCGACATCGTGATATATGAAGTCACGGTGGCGTTCATATCAGAACCGAAAGGCAATCCTTGCAGTTATTAATATAGGTGAATAACGACCAGTCATGACCCACATATAACATCTGTCCATGCACATGTTTATATATGCGGCTATAACCGTATATTCTTCAGTGTCATTAACTCTGTCCACTACTGCGACATTAATCGGTATGACATTCGCCATGTGCCGGGTAATTTTAACTAATTGAATCTAGATCGTACTTAACTCAAAAGATAACTTTTCCTAGTGCCACACTGGCCGCTGATGAGAAGATTATGCCCTCTGTTTGCTATTTCCAGTCCATTAACTTGGTCTTCGTTGAGAACTTCCATGGTATGGATGTTGTCTTGACGCGACCAGATCATACCTTCATTCATCAACGCGAAAGAAGCTTGACGAACATTCCGGTGCCGGATTCCGGTTTTCATCAAATTATTCTATTTCACGGCGTTTGAAATTATCTGTCCTTGACACTCGGATGGCGACTCGTGGAATCGGCAACCCACGGTTGTTTTGGGAAGTTTGATACGATAAAAGTGATTATAAAGTGATAATTTTCTACTGCACTTACGGTAAACATGAAAAGGAATACATGTTTTATTACTAGGAAGTGATACTTTTCTGAAATTAATGTTTTTATTGTTGAAATTGAACACGAAACGAGCGGTGACATGGTTATGAGGGGAAATGGGTGGGCTCATTTAATCAACAGCTTTCCCTACTTGTCAATTATATAGTAAGTAGGGGTGGGGATATATCTGTTTTCGCGGTTTTTGACACAAATTTCCAACAACTGTGGTTTGAGACCATTTTTGTAATAAACAACACGACATTCTGGATTCTATTTTTGTCATTTTCACCTGGATGAAGACTGAAGTTATGTTAGTAACGACTTTCAAAATGAAATTAATTTAATAGATCTCACCATTCATGATTGCATTAGTAATTTGAATATCATGTATACCGGGTACCGACCCAAACGTGTTTTACGGAAGAAATATTTCAATGACAGCTGTCATATTTCAAGAATTCCATGTGACTGGCAGGTGTGAATAATTGTGATCAGGTGTACTACACTCTACAGCAATAATTTAGAAATGAACAGTCAAAACAATTCACCAATTTGGCAGTTTACATGTCCTACTCCTAGATTCTAATTGTAGTGATAATACTATTCATAGTTTGACTTGTTTTCATGTCCACTTTTTGTAATATATAACATTTGTTGATGAACATATTTTTCATAATGATAATCATAATTCATGTGTCTTTTGATCATTACTACATATTAGACTCACATAGTATTACTCGCATTCATAATGTTAATAAATGACATTGAGACTGCGTGGGCATAAATTATAATGTATACAACTACTGGTCAGCTATGTTGAAATATAATATCATTAGCCTTATTTATTATTATATTAGCAATAGCATTATTTTTGTATAATTTATACTGCTATCATAAAGAGGTATGAACAACTGAATATTACATGGTTTGCCAATGTAGGCACTGGTGAGTGGTGTGTACTGCATGGGAAATATCCCAATATAACATATTTCATACCTGTAGCCTGTAAATTATTTTATAATTAAAATTAAATGCTTCGAATTCTGTATTATTTCAGGAAGTGGACAGATCTATACTGTATGCCAATGGCAACACCTTAATGATATTGGTGGGTCACAAAGTGATGTGTGCAACATGCATGAGCCGAAAAATAATCCAGATGAGACAAAATGAGATGCAGAATGCAAGGATGTGTTCAAGATAAAGAAGGAATTGAACTATACTTGTGCAAAAATCCTGGATAAAAAGTAGCTGATGTCTCATTGACTGTCAAGGAAAGAGCCACAAATGATACACATTTATAAGTTCATCATTAAATTAATTATAGATTTCAAACATTGTCTCTCCATCACATGGTACTTATCCATACTAAGGCAACACCCAGGTTCATTTGCAGATTGTGTGTCCCTCCAGTCTGAAAAAAAAGTATCCTCTAGGCTAGTATCGCCCAATAGCATGCATGATCCCATTCAGCTTTAGTAACTGTAATTCTCCAATGTAAATGGACTATAAGTATGTTATCTTACTAGTATATTTTACAAATTGTACCATAATCATTAACTATTTTATTACTCTATGGATTATCTCGCTCAGTTTCAAAGTACCTGTAGCCGAAACAATTAACTGTTCTTCGTTGATATCTATTTAAATATCATGGTGGACAGAGATACCCTTTATATTCATGTTTAGGTTAATTCATATAACAAGACCACATACACACCTGTTTGTTGAAACACCCTACTGTGACCCAGATATACAAAAGAATCATGGAACTCAAATAAATAATCATTGGTTATTCATTTATGTATATAGACATGATATATATGTCTGTTTTATAAGATGAAATTAATTACTATGAGATATTAAAGGACATGTTTATAATACTCGTATATGTAAGAATACAAGATAGAATGAGGTGCAGTGGTCCTGTGACATTTATTTAGTTTTACGGGAAATTATTTTATTTTTATATATATACCGGTATATATAAAAGTTAAAAAGTTCTCGGTTGAATCGGGCTAGTGATTCAACTGTGGAGGACATGAGACTCATATATATCCATTGATTAATTTCATCAACGTACGTGTGTACGTTTATGAGAAAAATCACTCTGAATTATGTGCTTCAGTATACCTCCAATACTTACATGTGCGCCAGCTGATCTAGGAAAACTACAAAACTAAATCCCCACTACACGTAAGAAATCAGATCATTCAATACTTGCACTAGCTGATCGAGGAAAATTACAAAACTAAATCCCCACAACACGTAAAAAATCAGAGTAAATAAACCTGGACGCAAAATACGCACAACTTGCCACAAGAGAGTTTGATTTAGCGCAGTAATTGACGTCGAATTACGGACACTTTCCATTCCAGAAAATGCATATCACGGACCAAATCGTATTTAGTGGCATTAATTCAATGTCACATTGAAAGCATTATGATTAAAAGTTAATATAAAGTACTTTATTACGAGTATTTCTTCACAACCGTACACTAACCCTATGTAAATATAACGTAAAAATTATCTCCCCCTATTTTTCTGAACTACCTTAACGCTTGAGGGCCAAAGCAATGGCGACGTCCAGTAGCCAATCGGCAAACCTCGGCGATTTCCGTACGCAAATATACCTCGGCCACAATACACGGCCATGATTGGCTACGGACTACTTATAGGCTAATTTTAGATATACGGAATTCCCTGAAACTCACGTATTTTCTATTTTTAGTCCTGGATTTTCCATAAAAAAAACTCCGGTTCTGTATACACGTGTTCGGAAATTATGTGACTCTTTTTGAAAACAATTCAATAGGATCATTAGGATGTCTCAAGTTATTTTATATTCATGTTTTTCATGTGGTACAATTACCAATACTTTATATAACTGTGCAAATGGTAAAAAGTCGACGAATGATTTTATTGTTAAAAAAATCCAGTATATCTTTGGCGTGAATATTTCGCAATATAATTGCAAAATATGTCGTACTTGTTTGCAAGCATTGAATAAATGCTATGATTTTAAATACATGGTCACAGGCAAATTAAAAGCTAAAGGCACAATATGTATAGGATATGGAACTGAAGTTATAGACACTAAACAGAAGATCTCCACACCAAAAGCAAAATCTGTTCTAGTTGATGTGCCTGTAACCCCATCTCAACCACCATGTAAGAGACAGAAGGTTATTGATCAGTTGATCAAATCAGTAGAAAAGTTGAATGTGTCACCTAAAGACAGCAGATCTGCAGCAATGTCGCGACCGGCTGCAAAAAAGCAGCTGTTTAGCAGTGACCACAGCTATTCTGTAGCGGGTGAGAAACAGGTTGAATTTGTTTGCATTTATCTGTTTATAGTTAAAGCATGTGTTATGCAAGCTATCAAATTATAGAGAAGTTGAGGATACTGAGAATATTTGAGTGTTCATGCACATCCAGTCAAATAGATCATGCCATGAATCAAAATTTCAAAAAGTTCTAAGGTTTTGTACTGGTTGAATATTATTTCTACAGGTGTTAGCTAGAGTAGCGATTCATGGCATGATCTACCAGTCAATCGCATTTAAACGGAACACAACATAGTTGTTGTTACCCCAAAAGATATCTCAGAAATAACTGTTTCAGCTTGGGCCGATTGGGTGGTTACGTGGGTTTCCACACGTGAGGTTTCAGGAGGTGGAAAGTTTAAATGGACTCTAATTATTAAGCTGGTACACCACATGGAGGACTGTTATCCGAAGACCACATCAAGCATATTATATAACAATAAAAATGTCCAAATTTTTTTTGAGAACTGCCTTCTCAGCAAGTATGATCTGAACTAGCGAAAGGGCCAAAAGGCAATTTAATCGAATTCAACACTGCTTCAAGAATCTCAACTTTATGTTAGATGTGCCAGAACATTGTGAGACATTTTTTCATCACAGGTAACATTTTGAGATTCTTGATGTCCTGATCAGATCATGTACTTTTTAATGACAGTTAATCATTCGATTCCAATAATTTATTATACTTGTAGAGAAATGCCATTCCCCAAAATTTCCCTTCTAAAACTATGATTAAAGTAATCTTTTTGACATTTTTATTGTTATAAAATATGCTGGATGAGCTCTTCAGATAGCACACCACATGATGGAATTGATGCTATCTTAACAACCATTCTGGCAGAAAGTTGTGAGTCACAAGAAACACCAAATATTAAGCGACACTGCAATATTTAATAAACCAATCAGTTGGCCATTGGATTGCTGGTGAGGTTTAATTAACTTTAACCATTTAAAGTTCCATGACAGGAGCTACATAATTAAAGACCATGTGCCAGTGCACTCTTTCATACATGGGAATCTCAGATAGAGCCTTGAATACACAAGAAAATGCAATGGCTTACAAGCCTGATGGGCAAAATAAATATTGATAGGCCAATGCATTCTCGTATATATGCCAGGCTCCATATTTATGGCACTCTGACACAATAACATATGATCTATTGATTTCTTTGTTCTGCGCAACATATAATAAAGCTAATGTTGTAGTTAAGGGCCAATGTTGCCACAGATCTCAAGTTTGAATACTGCATGTGCCATATTTGGTATCTCAACCTCTCTATTGTTTGATGTGTGGCTACAGTTTCACATCACTTTAAATATTCTTGCATGTTTGCACACACACACATACACAAGTGATGTAGGATTTCACTTGGGCTACTATCTCACAGGCGACATGAAGGGAAGCACACATGTAACATATATCAGATCAGGTATATTTTGCAGATATAAGTAGATTGTTATTCTGCTGGCCTTTGTGTGATTAAAGGCAGCAGATTATTACGGATTATTACCTATTAGTTTAAATTTATTGTTTGTTTCTTTATTGTTTGTTTCTTTATTGTTTGTTTCTTTATACTTTTTGTAATTTGTAATTTGTAAATTCAAATCACACACCTTTTCTCACTATACTCAAGTGGAAGCTAAATAGTCCTATAAGATTGTAAACATGTTACATCATATTCACACAGGGGTGAATATGAATTGAAACAGGTGGGAATAACCAAACCAAAAACACAAAAGCTTTCATTATAAGTGACTCATATGACATGATTTCATGGTCATTCGGAAATTAAATCCACACTCATGACATGAGATAATGTCGAAATCTCTTTCCAAGACAACTTATAATATCAGAAGGGCAGAGGAAATTGATTATCTGACACAGTTCATAGCATTTTTATTAAAATTCAAATGGTATAATGATCACCAATACAAATTAGAACATTTACATGTTATATACAGTCAAGTACATCAACAAAGTGTAGAATAAAGTATGAATTAGTTGCTAAGCTCTTTATTTTTTTTCCAGAGATTAAAATGGATCTTACTCTAAATGATAACTATTGTTATTTGGATCTAATATCTAAAGATGGGTTTCTGTTTGCTAACTCATACAGCACTGTGGATGTGCTTTATTAAAAACACCAAACATTCATGTACATGTATTTAGGAATCCAAATTGACATTTAATAAATAATTGAGCTTGAAGGTGCTCAATTCGATGTCCACATATTATCAGATTAAAAAAACGTTTTATTTAAATGCTGCTCCAGTTATCAGAATCGATTAATTGGCCAAAAATAATACTAACCAGTACAGTACAAAATTGCCCAAAACCTGTTATTTATCGACATTTTGTTCAATGAAATTTTGCCGGTTTGTCATTTGACACAAAAAGCCACTTCATTTCAGAGTTATCCATCTTTATCCGCAATTTGGTCCGAGACCGTCTTCTCGTTGACCTTTAATACTCGGCCAATAAAAATGATCAGTGGTGGAAAAATAGATTCCAAAAATCACTCTGAACTTTGATGAGTGGGTTCCTCGATTTATATCAAACTAGAAGGTGACCCGACTTCGTCCGGGGTTTGACCTTGAATTGTCTATTTTGAAGGCCAAGGTCAAGTGGGGTCACGATTTGACCCGTCCAAAACACTGCCCGAACAAAAGTACCCGACAAAAGTACCCGTCGAAATCCATCCGGTTTTACCCGATTTGACCTTTTAACCCGATTTGATTTCCACTCAAGTATATAAACGCGCCTCATATACACACGCTCATTAATTATCAAGTTTCAACGTAAAGATAAATTACCATCGGTGCCCGAGATATAGCCAAGACGTCTGAAACAGTCAAATGCATCGGCCGGTTAAGCGTTAACGTGATCTACCGTTATGACCTCTAACGACGTCATAGAAGTTACGCATTGTTTTTATCCTGATGGAAGATAGTACCACTTCTTCTTGATAATTGAGGCAGATAACTAAAACGGATACATACACATTATATATCGTTGGAAAGAGGAAACACGAAAGATTCTCACAGTGTCATTATTATGACTGGCATTTTATTATTCGCGCTGTTTCGAATCGATTTGTAAGCACCGAACTCAAATTAAAGTCCCGTAACACAGCGTAAAAATATATTTGACCTCGGCACGTGAAAAGTTGACATCGGATCTGAAAATTAATATGCCTATGCCACTTCCCGACCGATAGTACCCTCACATACCAAGTTTCATCGAAATCGGCTAGGCCGTTTTTGAGTCCATTGCGATCACACACACAGACACACACACAGATCTTCCAAAATATATAATAGATATTTGACCACCAAATCCAAGAAGAAATAGTAATTTACAATCGTTAATTCGGATTATGATATATTTAAGTGCAATAAGGAATCTCTAATTGCACTTCAGCGCAATAATGAATATTTTGTTGCATTCAAGTGCAAAAAGGAATATCTAATTGCACTTTTAAAGGAATATTCTTATTGCACTTAAGTGCAATGTGCAGAGCTAATTGGGCTTAAGTGGAATTAAAAATTAATCTTCCTTAATGCCCTCAAACACAATTAGCCACATTACATACCCACCCTGTAATTCAAATGATGTAGTCCACAGTGCAATGGGGGCACACATAGGCCTATTCGAATTCTACTATTTGCACAGAGGGGTGATCTCATGGGGGAGATATTAATTGCACTTAAGCGCAATACTGATGAGAAGCCAGAGATGTAATTGCGCTCAAGTGCAATAAGGAACGTCTTATTTCACTTAAGCGCAATAATGAATCTCTTAAAATCTAATCGAGCTTAATCACAATAAGAAGATATATTGCACTTAAGCGCAATAAGGAATATATCATTGCATTTAAGTGGAATAACGAGTATTCTTATTGCTCTTAAGCGCAATTAGTGATTCTTTATTGTACTTAAGCTTTATTCCTTATTGCACTTGAGCTTAATTATTTATTAAATGACATTTTGGCTTGCAATACATGTACATTTTAATATATGCTCATAATAATGTGTGCAATGTAACATTAGTCAGTAGAGGTAATATACTAGTTTAATCTACAACATTTTAGTAAATGTGTCACGAATATATCGGTGTTATTTTTTTTTTAAATTAGCCTTCATTGCGTTGCTATCAATGATGTAAATCATCTATACTTTTAAGATGGCGATTGGCCTACACTGATCTCTGATGGGAATACACGTTACATATGCGATATCGAGCTTCGGGTAGGGTTTTTATCTATGAGCAAGAGACGAGTCATTCAGTTGGCGATCAGCTGATTTGTTTTTGTCAACAATTAATTTGTCAAATAGTCGCCCGACAGCAATAATTGTAAATGAAAATCAAGAAACCGCATATACTAAAAAGGAAACCTGTGGCTTTTGACTGAACACATTATATCAAGCCGCTTGTGGAAAATCATTATTTGCTTGTATACCCGCTCATGATAATTCTTGTTTTCAGTCAAAAGCCATATAGTTATCCTGTCATATCATCATTGATTATTTGCCTTGCTAATCGATATATAAACATCGCTCGGCAAAATTTCAAAGTAAAATGTGAGACTTCCGATGTGAAACTGACGTACAAAAGTTTTTTCCAATGACAAATACTGTTTATATTAGGAAAATGAAGACATTGATAACATTTCATAACATTTTCCGAAAATGTACTGTACTGCATAAAGATTCTGAATGCATCAGAATGCATGACCATTTAATACACTCGTCATCATTTTGAAGACAAAAGATAAAGGCCGTCCCATGGAGACGTCTATCGCTAGAAAACTGGACGTTTCTAGTCAAAATCTAAATAACATTGCTCGGGTGACAATTGAACTTACTTGGGCGATAACGGAACATACAGGGTGGGAATCGGAGCGAAAAAATAAATCACCGATTACAGCATTTTGCTGGGTTTTTTTGGCAACAAAATGACTGAGGAACATGTCCCGGTTGAAGCTAGAGGTAAAAATTAACATAATATATTATTAAATGTCTGTCTAAGTTTTCTGCGGGTAAATTTGAAAATTGCTCTATCGACAATCAGAAAAATTCACAACGGAATCAGACTTTGCTCGGGCGGATGAGAAATGAAAGAGCATATCATTCAGTGTCATACAGTTTAAATGCTTGTGAAAATACACATATTTCATAGAACAGGTGCGCGAAAGCATGTCTCAATACCCACAACCCTGCATCGAGTGGAGCCGTGGTCATGTAACAGTCTTTAGTTATTTATGTGAACCCAATTTAAAAAAAAAAAAGTCAGCAACCTTCTCGGTTTTGGTCTTACGTTTGAGCTCAATTCAATGATCCACATATCTGCTAAAATATCAGAATAATTACTTGGATCATATACACCCATCTTCACAACAAAATTATAATGCAGCTATGTTCTATTCGATGTAAGGCCAAACTTTAAAAATTTACTGCTTTACAGATCCGCTGACCCTGTTTTCTGTGGCCAGACAAGGAAATAAAAATCAAATATAATTTATTTTTTTTTATTTCACCGCAGATCTTAGCTGTTTCTTCTTATCAGTAACAAATTATCTAACCACATTTCACTGGTGATTAAAGATGCATAGGACCCACCAACTATAGACATCTCTGGCTTTAATTACTTTTAACTACATCCAAGGTGAAAACTGAGAAGTCAGCTTGAGTTTATATGCTTCTGCCACCAAGATATCTGTATGCTTTCTATAAATCTTGACATCTCTTTAAAACTTTAAATGGCCTTTAGAATACATTTTGTATTCCTGGGAATTTATGGTGATCTTTATGACCAAAGACCAATAACAGTCCAAAAGGTTTCTTAGATAGGAATTACAAGCTAATGTGTATGTGGGTTTGCTCAAGTTACACATTCACACTTTATCACTAGCACTAATATCGCCATTCCCATGTGTTTATTAACCTTCTCTATACTAAATACTCATTGATCAGACAAGTATATTCCTTAGGAAATGTTCAGATAATAAGTTCAACAAACGGCCATAGACCGTTTTCTAAACTTATTATCTGAACATTTCCCACCAACTAATAGGAATCCTTCTGCACATATATTATCTGTCGGTTACTTATTTTTCCATGACATCCATCCAGATGAATAATGGACTTTTTCAATGTATACATTATAACTGAATGGGGGAGTCCATTTATTTAATAATTAAAATGTTGAACAAAAACAAACTCTTTATTTCTGGATTTTTTCAATATTATTCAATAATTTGAGCTATATTTCAAATAATAAGTGTACTGGATTTGAATTTTGTGATATACGTCCGAAAACTGTTCTCTGTAAGTGACTGACAGAAAATTATGAAGACACAATTACCACCTTAGCGAATGTCCAAAAAAAAAAAATGATTCAAGCATTTTTATTTTTATTCCGACCGACCCTACAAAAACAATGTTAAAAAAATCCGTAAAGCAGTAAAATAAAAAGTTTGGCCTAAATGTCCATCGTGATGGTCTTTACTACACACATGTATCTTTAGGAACAATTAAGAACTGACACGTTCATCAAACACAGGACCTTTTCTAAAATATTTTTATCAGTTTTGAATTCACGCACCATAATGCGCGAATTTAAAACTGAGCGAAAAATAATACTGCGCGAATTTAAATACAAGTAAGGTAAGTTAATAATGGCATATCTAAATTATAACCTACAATGAAGGCTGCCCGGCCCTTTAATTTGCCAGTTGACTTAACTGACTTCAATATTATTGATACATTTAAGAATAGGCAGAAGCTGTGCATATCTGTTTGAATAAGATGTCTCATTAATTATTTCCCGTTCATCTCTCTTGTATAGGTAACTTTGAGATCCATATAAAACATATGTCATTATGCAGTTCTCTCTGATGATTAGAAATATATTTTAGGTGTGTACAACAGTATGTACATGTAATTAGAAGTGAACATCCAAAAGGTAAGGTACAGATAATTTTATTACACTATTATCGAGGCTATTCAATGGTGAATGCACATTTTAGGCTGTTAACAGATTCAAGAGCCAGGGTCAAGGCTCGGAATTTCAAAAATTACATGCTTTCTCGATTTAGGTCCTCTTTCATAGTTGTTATCTTTGATGAAACTGCATAAATAAAAATAAAACCTGATGTTCATAAAACATGAACAGGTGACAACACGAAAATAGATCACATGACCTTAAGTCAGAAACAGACTGTTTACACTGTAAATTTAATTATTTTTGGCCAATTTTCTTGGGCTAACTTCAGCCATTTATAATAAAAATATGTGTTCTTAAGATTTCAAAATGACTTTCCACAATGAAGCAGCACGGAGACTACTTTAACATTAACTCACAAACATTATAGGTCGTCCCGTTATATTTTTCACAAATGGCACAGGTTCATCATACCCCGAAGGCTTTATGCAAAAAAATTATATAAAATTTTGCCCGATTTGGGCATCAAAGACACCACCAAACTGGATGTCCCGACCGTGTTCAAGTCATTATAATCTGGAAATCTCTTTGCAAACTTGTAAAGAAGTGACAACTCTAAACATTTAACTATATTCACAAAACTATTTAGCATAAACATCATCCAATACTTGTCCATGTGCAAATTATTAAAATAAAAAAAATTCTGTGCATGACAAATGACCACAGAAGACATCTTGATAGTGTAACATTTGATACCATACTTATTAAAGGTGTGTACATTTGAATGGTCTATTCTTCATATATAAAGATATTATGGTAGTATACTGGTAAGTAGGATTGAAAACCCTGAGTTTCTCAATGGATTCCCATTCATTCATCTGTAGTGATATTCAGGCAATAAGCTTAACAGAAAACAGCATTTGGTGCCATGTTCAACCCATTCTCTACCCTCCCTACAAATGCAAGACTGGATAAATGCTAGTCATATTAATCATTTCAGAATTGGAGCTGCACAGGTGCAGTATTAAAGAACCATGTGCAAGTGCAACCCCATCTACATGCGAGTCTCCCATAGGCAGTCTCGCATATTCAATAGGTTGCACCAGTGCTACCATACCCCAATGACAAATTCAAACCAGGGCAGTTTAAAAGGAACCCAAATAGCAAAGTTATAACTCAGTGACCCCAAAATTAAATTTGTTTTTTAAGTCAAATAAATGGTAAAAATAATCCAACCAAACCCGATTTTGAATTGGAACTGTGTTTTGACCCAGTTCAGCCACATACCAAGTTTGTGTGTGATCAAGCAACCTCAACAGCAGTTATTATCCAGAAACAAGAAAGTCCAAAAAGGCAAAAATGATGGTACCGAATCCCCGATTCATACTTGGATCTGTATTTTGAGCCAATTCAGTAAAAACTGAATATATCAAGTTTGGTGGTGATCATGGAGTCATCATCCAGAAAGGAAAAAAACCCCAATTTTTTTCGAAAAGGGCCCATAACTCTAGAAAAATGGTTGAATCAAACCCTGATTTCCATTATCTCAAAAGTTGTACCAAAAATTATTAAAATCATATTTGTTCGAGTTATCAACAAGGATGGATGGAAAAAATGAACGCATAAATGTCTGGATGAACAGATAAGGTTGATCCAGTATACCATCCTCTTTGAGAGTGGGGGTATAATAAGAGAATGCACTGGCTTACATTGTCAAGGTAAATATTGTTAGGCCAATGTATTCTCTTATAAATGCGAGACTCCCTATGGAAGACACGTATATATAAGAGAAAGCATCGGCACCAGGTTTTTGGGAGAAATTTCAGGAAGCTTCCTGGTTAAGGGGTTTCTGCACCTGACCTATGTGACAAAGTGGACAGTTCAGATCAACCTACACAGAAAAGTACCTAATTGTTAAGCTAGTGCACCATCTGACCGAATCTATGCTATCCGAAGATCATGTGCATCAATCCTATTATATAACAATAAAAATGTCAAATGATAACCTTAATCATAGTTTTTTTTTTATTTTAAAGAAAAAAGCGTTCTCAGCAAATACACACATTGATTGGAAATGAATAACTTCTTTAAAAAGACAATTATCTGAACAAGTGAAAGGCTCTAATATTTATTTAACTAAGAGAAACACTGCTTCAATGATAACAGAGTGGTAGGTGGGTACCTAAAAAATGTGATCAGCCATTTTGCATGAACTGTAACTATGAAGAACAAGCACAGAGAATACACATTTGTTTAGACAAGTAAAGAACAGTCCTTCCCAAAATATAATTGGAAATTGGGTTTTTCTCAAACAAAAATGTCATTGTAAGCAGTTGTAGGATATATATATGTCCAGTTACAGTTACACTTCCACTTGTCCATAATTTAACTGAGATGGTGAAGGTTTTAAATATACCTTCAAATACATGTGCTGACAAATAGTTCAATATTGATTTTGTATTGAATCAACAATGACAGTGACCATGAACCTATTGACAAGAGGGATGGATGAGTGCCAAATATAGCACCCATGAATCACAGGTCCCTTGCACAACAGGCTCACCAACCCCAAAGACATATATGACTTATATACTGGTATATGTCTTTGGGTGATTGGGAGAGGAGTCTATTGTGCCAGGGGTCTGTGTCTTGAATTACAAATCCTGAATGCACATGGGCGCAAGAGCAATTGCTCCCATCTCCTGGGAAGGAGCAATGAACAAGATATAGGCCAGTGTTAAGACAGCTGGACAGCCAGGGATTTGCGTTAAAAATTTGATATCTTTTCTTGCAAATATGGCAACTGACCAGTTTCCAGCACCCACCTACCACTCTGTTATCATTTTTGAAGCAATGTTGCTCTTAATAATAGTTTATGTATTCACATATTTACTAAAATTCCTAAGATTCCCAATATATTCCCATTTATTCACTTGCAGGGAGTCTCAGATAGTAGTTCCCACGTGGGATCCACTATCTGAACCTCCATACAAACAAATAAATGGGAATAAAGTATAGATCACTATCAGAAACGTAATTTAGATTGTGTATGTGACAGTGTACAACAGAAAATCTATAGGGATATCCTAATATATTAAGCTGAGAGAACAAAATTGTGAGATTTTCGATGGATTCTCAATAATCCATCTGCAATGATACATGTTCAGGCAATGGGACCATACTGAACCAATTATCTGAATAAATATTGAGGACTAGTGTCATATCATGATCAGACTCTGGGCAGTGTGGTAATCTACTATTTGAAAAGTATTGTGGGTGAAAATCATTGTCGGTCATGTCCGGTGTCTCATTAACTGACATTATACATGTATCGTGCTGCTACCAAGTTCATAAAGAACTATTCATAAGATTTTAATTAATATGTAAATGCAGAAGCCATTTATATGAATATTGAATTTCAATTTAAAGACATGTCAATATAATGTTTCTCATTATGAGTGAACAGTGAACACCAGTCGCTGTAACCAATTTTGGTTTAATATCTTAAAATTCACCATGTCTCGGGTAGAGTAAATATAAATTGGGCATACCAGTAAATCGTAAATGATGTTTTTGTAACATATTTTACATGAGACATCATTTGCATGACATATTAACAGGGTGTTAAAGCCACATACATGTACACTGCCGTCAATAGCCATCCCTGGGTGCTTTTTATGACTAACATGTATAAATCATCCTGCCTGCTGTAAATTTTTCTTTATTTTATACATGTATTTCAACCAACTTCGAGTGTACATAACACAATTTCTATTGGATGCATATATAGTAGTACCGGGTATACAGTATTACACTATCAGCAAGTTGAACATTCCCAAGTGACAGCAGTCATGTTGACAAAAATAAATCGGGTTATCAACCTGTTGTTTGATTCTGCCCATCATTATTTCACTGTTCTAAAAGTTTCATGTGTTATGACAGATAGAAGATGGTGCAGTAGTCTGACTGGTACTACACTGAATACATTCAATGTGTTATTAAAACCAAATCTGATAGTCATTTTGAAGACCAAAACATTGGTTATTCAATTTGGGAATAAGCAAATAAAAAAAACTGCCTGCAAGAAAGAAAATATGCCAATGAAAACCAACTTGCCAGTAAATTTTTGCCCTAAAAATGGAGAAACCTGCCCGTTTTGAAAATAAAAAGTATCTGAGAAACAGATAACTGAATTTGTGTGACATAAGCTTCAGTGTTATTGAGACCTTCATTTGAATGACTTCAAACATTACCACTGTATATCCAGTTGTTTAAAAATAGTTCAAGTCGATATGTCTATCACTCTCAATAGTCATAATTGATCAACCAAACGAATCAGAACACTGAGTTCATTCCAGTAATAAATTTGAAAAGAACAATTATAACCATGTTATCCTCACTTTAAATCAGGACCCTCTTTGCCATGCATGTTGATTTAAATACCCGAGAAGATACAGCTTGTCGAGTTGGTTCCACCTGTTCACATCTTCTCATAGTGAACATCCAACTCCCCAAGGACATATGAACCAACTCGACACTGAGTATATTCTGATATCCAAAGCTGCAACTAAATTATTAAAAGTGGCTTTGAAAATTTTTCAAATTAAACCTGGGTATCCAAAAAATATGAAAATCAGTTAAAAGTGTGACCACTTCATGCATGTACAGCACTCTTGAGTGCCTAATAGTAGTACAGGTGGAATCATGTAGTTTTGAGGTTGGTTAGTACCACGCATAAAATGACAGAGGCTGATGCAAATGCAAAAATAACATAATATATGAGGAACTGACACAAAAAACATCATTTTAACTGTTACAAGCATATTCTAGCTTATTTTTTAAATTAGTTGATACCTTATTTTTGTTTTGGAAGTACTTTTCTATAACATTGTGACCAAAGTTGCCAGTTGGAGGTGCGTGGAATACAACAGTCCATACATCTTGGAGAATCTATCGTCTGACAACTTTGGTCAGATTATTTGAGCAAACAATTGTGAACTTGAACACAAATGATGTGCCAGCTTGTTTGAAAAATGAGCACTCATAATTGGATATGGCAATCTGTAACACATTGGAACTATGGCAATGGTTACCACCCATTGCCATAGCGGCCTGCCAAAGCCAAAACATCTGAATTGAGAGGGCTGAAAATAGTATAGCACATGCTCGTAGCTGACAAAAACTATATATAATATGTCATATCTTAGTTTATTACCTTTTTCATCTTGATCGCCTCGGCCATTTCAAATGAGTGATACTCATCAACTCGAAACCATGTGATTCCCCAGTGATAGTACATGGTAGAATATCTCAAAAAAATTTAACTAGAGAGGTGACTGTCCCAATGGGACTAAGGATGGTACTAAATATCTGTGCCAAGATTTTTAAAAATTGACATAAACTGGAGGAATACAATTTTCATGGACACAAATAAAAAAAATTCCCAAGTCAAACAACAGCTGTAACTCTGGCAAAAATGAAATTGAACAAAACCTGTATTTAGTCAATATACTTTCCCCCAAGCTGTGTAATCACCAATGCAAAGCACAACTTAATCCGATTATATTTGCCTAAGTTACTTAACAAGTTGAAATGTTCTTTCCGAGACAAAAATTAACTAATTTTCAAGTCAGACAAGGGCCATAAATCTGGTAAAATTTAATGAACGAAACCCATAGTATGTGTGTATCCTTTCCCCCAAATTGTGCTATCACCATGCCAAAGGACAACTAGCTATGATAATTAAAACCTGAGCTACAAGGCAATATGTTCGTACACACACAAGACAGATGGACGGAGCCCTCAGCTATATGCCCGAATCACATATGGCCCTATAGGGATCGAGGGCACAATAAACGTACACGTCAAACAAGGATTGTTCAGGTGCAAATTTCGTCAGGAAAAAAATAGAAGTACATTGGGCACTCTAGAGTACAATAGTCCAGTGTATTTATGAGAAAACATCCAAACCCGGAACTAATTGCAACATAATTTTTTTTTGCTGGAATAAGTACATAAACCCTCCATAAGCAACATACTAAAAATCGGTAAAAATCAGAAACAAGACAGTCAATGACTGTGGGGTCGCTCACCAGACTGCAAAGACTGATAAGACTGGGACTCTGGAGACCAAAACAGTGAGCACTTTTCATAATCACTTTAAAAGAAGTAGATTTAAACAGGATATGTGGCTAGAGAGACTTCAAGTATGTAGCTTGGTAAAAAACCACCTTGAAATTGCCAACTGTACACTACTGATCACCCCCCTCCTCCAGCTCAACAAGTCCCCTCCCGACCGGGATCCAGACTCCCAAGTCTTAGGTTGGAATTTCACAACCGACACCTCAAACTTTCTCAATTGTTGGAAATTTCCAATCTCACAAGCGCCTTTTTCTAAAACCATTTAAACATGTTTGAAGCCCAATTATCCATGGACCCAAAACACAATACATGTATGTCAGACCAATCAGTCAGGTGGTTCCAAGGTAGATGTTTTAATGAATTTGGTATTTCTATGATTTTATTGGACACAAAAGTGTTAACTCCCCATAGACTGCCATTTCTTGACAGGTTGAGCTCATTTTAACAAATCTGTATCTCAGTCACTAAAGGATCTTCCTGATTCCTCATACTATATGTAAGCTAAATTGTCCAAAATCCCTTGAGAAGACATTTTAAGAATTACTATAGAGACATATAGTTATGTCCCTGGTCCCACCCTTTTAACCTGGTGACCCCATCTGAATAAATTTGAATCCCAGACACCAAAGAACCCTTCATACATATCATAAATATCAGTCAAATAGACCTGATGGTCCTTGTGAAGGAAGCATATTAAGAGGGAAACTGTCCTTCGCTTGGCCCCTATTTGACCAGGTGACCCCATTAAAAAAATCTGAATTGCAGTCAAGGAAGAACATTCCATTCTATATAAGCCAACTAGTTCTTGCAAACATATTTTAAGAATTACTATGTAGTGAAATAGTTAAGTCTCTTGCTCTGCCCTTATTTGACTTTGTGATCCCATTTTCACAAATCTGATAAGGATAAAAATTAAGTTCCCCAGTTGAAGTTGGTGATATTCACCCATTGGGCACCTCATTTATGAATTTTATCTTCTGCAAATTAGGGGATATAGAAACTTCCTAGAAGGGAAATTTAACTAACAACAATGTAAATTTGATACTATAGATACTTCCCAGAAGATGAGGCCTAAGCAGAATGAGGTCGTCAGAGGGTGAATTTGGTGATGCTAGCCTGCTGTGCCGGATAGCATCACAAAAAGCGTGTCTGTTCCTACATTGTGTATGCCTGGCCTCAAGCAACACAATGTATTATACAACAAGCCTTGAAATAGTGTGATAGTGTGTCTGTCATTTGCAGAGTGACTGTCATTAATAGGTGACTGTCATTAATATTTGTTCAAATGAGGTTACTGTGTCAAACAGTTGCGAAACCAGGGCCATAACTATATTCCTCCTTGGTAATTCTTATAACGACTTCTTGTCAATAACCATTAAGCCGATTTAGTTTATATTTGGTATGAGGGGTCATTGAATGACTGGGGTTCAGATTTGTTCAAATGGGGTCACTGGGTCAAATAGTGGTGGAGCCAGGGCCATAATTCCCCAAAAAATAATAAAAAATTCAGGAACTCCTTGATCAATTTAACATACAAAAAAAATATATCACCCCCCCCCCCCACATGACCCAGAACCCCACCCCAACCAACAGCATTCCACCCTATCTCATATCCTAACTCACAGGTAAATAAAGTATATTTATTTAAATTCCCATTACAAGGCAACTCTCCTATGAACTGATAGACATGGCAAGGCAGATAGAGAGATAAAGATTCTGCAGCCTTAGACAGAGTCCCCAGGGAGTGTATTCATGTCATCCATAATTTAAATGAGATTAATGGTGTTATCAATGAAGCACCCTTGTTGTTTATATTATCACTCAGTGGTCATTAAAATCAGATTAATTTCATTTTCTCAAAGAGTGCCTGGCAGAGCCAGAATGAGGTTCCCAGAGGGTGAATTTAGTGACGCTATCCTACACAGCAGGCTAGCATAACCAAATACACCCTCTGAGAACCTTATTCCGCTTAGGCCTCATCTTCTGGGAAGAATATGATCAAAATGCAAAAATGTAATTTTTTGGTTTTTAGAGTTATGTCCCTGGCTCTGCCCCTAATTGACCCAGTGACCCAATTTGAACAAATCTGATTCCCAGTCACCCAAGGTCCCTCAGTACTAAATATAAGCTAATTCGGCCCAACATTTTTGTAGAAGTCATTGTAAGAATTACTATGAGTTATGGCCCTGGTTTCTCAACTAATTGACCGGGTGACCTCATTTGAACAAATCTGAACACCAGTCACCAAAGGACCCTCCATACCAAATATTAGCTAAATCGGCACAATGGTTATGGACCATTACTGTGGAGGAATAGAATTATGGCCCTGGTTTCGCAACTATTTGACCCAGTGACCTCATTTGAACAAATCTGAATGAGAGTCACCTAGGGAACATCCACACCAAATATGAACCAATTTGGTATGATGGTTTCAGAGGAGAAGATGTTTTAAAAAAAAGTTGACGGACAGACGGACGGACGGACGGACGAGGAGTGATGACTATAGCTCCACCGGAGACTTTGTCTCAGGTGAGCTAAAAAGGTAATTGGTGAATTTAGTGAAATAAATTTGGGGAAATTTGGACAAATCATCAATTTATGGATTTCCATGGATGTATATAAAAACAATCAAATTCACAAATCCTACAAATAGCATGTGTATTATGTCGACCTCAATTTCCTGAACAAAGTACTGAAAACCAATTCCAGAAGTATTTTTCGAGTTGTGTGTGCCTTCAAAAACGCGAGTTTACCTGATTTCGGGTCATCAATTTTGAAGAATAAGCCAAAATGCCTTATTTATGGTTAATTATGAAAAAAACTAGAGCAAATTGAAAGGCTTTTTCAGTGTTTTAGTAATGATTAAGAAGAAAATTATATTCTCAAACAAAATATGTGTTCCATTGTATGGACTTGGCCAATTTTGTGTGATTAAATGCAATATTTGAGGTCATGTAACTCAAAAATTTAATACCCATATGCAGAGAAGGATCCAGAGATGTTTTGATACCTGTTACAGGTTTGGGCGCCCAAACTCTGGAGACCCAAATGTCCCCAAATTCCAAGTTGATAGTATTTATTCAAGTTGGATTTTCCATATTTTCAAGGAATTTTTCTATAATTCAACAACATGTAATGCAAATCATCAACCTGCAGATGATATAGTCCATTATATAGAGCCTTTATTTGCACAATCAAGTGTCCAGTACTGAATTTTTTAACATCCAAATTTATATGGGGACATACTCAAATACAGAACAGGTGTCCCCAAAAATTCTCTGGATCCTTCCCTGCCCATATGCCATGCTTTTCTTATAGCCTTTTAAGTATGTTGGACTGAACAAGTTGTATAGGTATTAATAGAACATTATTTAAGAAAATCAACTTATGACCCTTTGAATACTGAGTCTTAGCTTGTTTGCAAAGATGCAAGTTTGCGCCATTTTTGTCCATTCTAAAAGATTTTGGGCCATAAACACAAAAAACAATGGGTATTTTAATGTGTAAAATTATTTTAACTTTCCTCCCACAACACTTTAGTTTTAAAGAATTAGCCTTACATTGGTTATGCCATAGGATGTCACTTGATTTCTTGAATTTTTCAGGAAACTGAAATTTTAATGTTGGTATAGGGGTAGGAAAAATCACAAAATGCAATCTTATCACCAAATTACAGCCATTTCAGACACAATGTTGTTATCTTCCAGTTTGTGTATATTCCTGTTGTATTATAAAACTGCTTAATACATTATCAGATGTTGATTTAGAATTTCATGACTATGTCTGGCTATGTTGTATAAAAACAATCCCAAAATGCCAATTTGACATAACCATTGAAATGCTATTTTCTCAACAAAAAATGATTTTGTATTTGGAAATTCCTTCACAATTTGTTCAATCTAGTATTCTCAAAATGTAACGAGAAAAGCAGAGCATATGGATAAAGTATACCGATATTAATTTATTGAGTTACATGACCTCAAATATGGCATTTCATCACACCAGTTCTGTGTCAAGGCAAATTGGGCCAAGTCCATACAATGGAACACACATTTTGTTGAGAATATTTTATTCTCCTTATTCATAGATGCACATATTAATCATATTTTGTGTTTATCTGGTGAGGAAATTACTAAATCAGTGAAAAAGTCATTAATTTTGCTCTAGTTGTTTAAATAATTAACCATATAATACGGCATTTGGCTCATTCTGGTAAATTAAGGCTCCGAAATCAGGTAAACTCGCATTTTTGAAGGCACACAACTCGAAAAATACTTAAGGAATCTGGGAACTGGGAACTGAAATTAAATTACCTTGTAGTCCAGTGCATTTATGGTTTTACCCAGAACTAGTTGTAACATAATTTTTTTTGCTGGAATTTGAACATATACCCTCCATAAACAACATATTAAAAATCAGCAAGATCGGAAAAATAAGCATGATATTTGTAGGACTTGTAAATTTGATTTTTTTATATACATTCATGAAAATCCATAACTTGATGATTTGACCAAATTTTCCCAATTTTTTTTCACTACTCATTCATACAGTTTGAGCAGCACATATTCTTAGGTCCGTTGAACTTCATTTCTGTAAAGCCAAAGTACTCCAATAGAAACATGCGAAGACATGAGGAGTTATTTTTGACAAATTCCCTCATCTCTGGCTGAAATCCAATTCGATTTGTCGCAATGTCACTGTTGTTGTAATACAACACTGCATTCGATGGTTGGCCTTCCCGTCCAGCTCGTCCTATCTCTTGTGAATACTTTTCAAGTGACGTTGGTGGTCGCGTATGGACTACTTGTGATACGCTAGGGGCGTTTAGCCCCATACCCAGTGCAACTGTAGCGAAAACAAGTCTGATTATTGGGTTCTTCTTCCCCAATTCCTTGATTATATGATTTTTCATTTTGATTGTGTATTTGCGATGATATTGCGCGATTATTCTGTTCTCGGGAATATTTTCCCCAATATATTGTGAAGCACCCAACTTGTTTGCTGCATATTGGTAACAAAACCCAACACACTCCAAGCTATCACAATATACAATTGTTACAGGAAATGCTAACATTTTTTCTGTAAGAGATGCCACAAACGGTTCGATAATTTGTTCAATTTTATCACATTTATATACATTTGGAAGCCGCTCCTTGATTTCAATCACAATGTTTTCTCTGTCAGGATTTTCTACAATGACAGATGTATTTCTAAACATTAACACCTGCTCCAAATAAGCTATGGCTGATGGTGTGGCTGTTGCAGTCATGGCGAGGTGCGGTATTTCCGAATAGAGTGATGTCAGATCTCCCAACTTTCCAAATGCTTTACGAAATTCTTGTCCCCTAGAAAATATAAATCAAAATATGAATAGTACATGTATAAAATAAATTTATTACATGATAAGTACTGCCCTTATTCCATACAATAAACCAATTCTATAAAAAATGATATTAAACGTTCATTTAATAACAGGAAATAGTGTTAAGTGACTTTTGACTTCTGGTTTGTCATCTGTTAACATTCCGAACACTATGTCAATATTTATTGTATTTTCCCCCCAATCCCGAAAGCAAAAATAAGTCAGTTATTGGTAGAGATCATACTGCAGCGTGAATGAATTCAAGGGACAGCATGTTTTTAAAAATGCTTGGCTCATTTTCAATGCACATTGATCTACCATATTCCATGGGGCTGTAACTACACTATTATATCACTTACGGCTGAAAGGTTTAAAAAAAAAATCCCTGCCTGCCTGTCTGGAAAATTATCCCATTGTTATCGGAAACAGAGAAGTTTTTCGTTTTGGCCTAATCATATAGAATTTTCACCGAGCATTTTTGCGTATGGTCGATGTGAAATCCTGCCGTATTCTATATTAATGATTTATAAATTGATCTGTCTGTCTGATACATACATGCATGTTCGTACAATATTGTTTTTAAAGTTGTTTTTGTTTTGTTTTAATTATGTTTTTATTCTGAGGAGTGTGTCATCATAAACATGCACATAAAATTTGAATACGATCCGATAAAAAAAATTGAGCAATCGAATCGGTTAGCAAGTGTCGATGCTCTACAGACAGGCAGATGGACGAACGATGGATGGTTGATCCGGATGTCGGCATTATGTGTACCATACATGGTATGGGTACACATAAAAAGCATATTAAGACTAGTATGTACTAGTATCCATCCGCACTCTAATTTGGTCAGGTACTCAATACAAATCTGTATTTCAATGAAAATATCCACCCCTACACTTATATTCCAGTCTGCAGTTATATTAATGCTGGTCTGTTTTTCCACCCTGCTGGTCCCTGCACTTATATTCCAGACTGCACTTTTATTCCAGACACGAGAGTACATGTAATGTGTGACATGACCCATTCAAAACTGAATTTCATTTAATGGAATTCCAGAATATAAAAGAATAGAATTGAATAATCTATTATCAATTTACAGGGATGTTCTGATAATATGAGAAGAAATATATCCGTATGTTTTTTCCATTCATCCAAGGATTCCCATTCATTTATTGGTCGTAATCTGTATGGATGTTCCGATACTAGGTTAAACAAATAGCAACAAAATAATAGTAATGGAATAAATTAATTTGTTAACCAAACACATACTAAAATTTGAATAAAGACCTTCCCACATATGTACACATGTGGTATGTAGGATTTGTATTATCATATTTTTCATTTATACATTTTATACAGATAAATGAATGGGTATCAACTAACTAGTTTTTCTAAAGTATCCAGTTATGAATGGGTTAATTTAATTAGTCTTAAATAGTTTAAGAAATCAGTAATGCAATACTTATAATATATTATAAAGCATACCATTCACTTATCATGTGCACTTCATCCACAACAGTGCAACCCAGATATTTCCGGTAAATGGCACTTCTAAGAATTGTCCCAAATACTCTACTTTCCGTAACTGTTTCTGGATGGGCATAAATTAAATGGAATTTGCCTTTTCGTATATCATCCAAATTCACACTGGTCTCTACACTGTCATCCATGTTGACATCATCAGTATCAAAGTCTTCTGGTTCACAAGAACTACATGTCTGTGTTTCGTTTCTGCAACAAAATAATATTCATGGAATAAATTAACTTGTTAACAAAACAGATACTAAAATTTGAATAAAGAACTTCCCACAAACGTACACATGTGGATTGTAGGAATCATATATTCATATTTTTCATTTAAACATCAGTGGTCAATTTAATGTTTTAAATTTAACAGCATTTAGCAGCACTGAGTAGATTTTGTGGAAATTATTATCAAATTAATGAGTCCATATTGGGGAAACCAATAACTCGACGGGACGACCATGATTCGTCCTGTCTAGCAAAAAATAATTTATTTTTTTTGCTAGACAGGACGAATCATGGTCGTCCCGTCTAGCAAAAAAAATAAATTATTTGACACTGAAAAGTAGTCATTTCCTTGCACCTGAATGTGCCACAAAGCAATCCAAAGCTATGTATATTATGCAAGTCGATCATTTCCGTGGGTTCATTAATTCTGTTGATGGTATAATTAGTCATGTAAGTACGCATGCAAGACTGCCGTCTAATTGAAGACTACATAAATGAACAAGCTACGAGTTACAGTCTTTACAAATTTATAACTTACAATAAGATTCCTACAGGTATAATGAAACTAAATACTAAAAAGCATCAATTCATTGACCAATAAAACCTAGCAAGGAGAAATGAATTGAGTATTTCCTAGAAATTTCAAATAGCCTCCATGAAATTAAAACTGGAAAGACATATTCCATGTATTCTGTCAATCGTATAACTATTTGTGTGCTGTGACGTCATACATCAGGGTTTGTCTGCAGGAGATATTTATTCATTACATGGCCAGTCAAGAAATTCAGCAAAGACAAGCCTGTTTTTATCAAATTAATAACTGAAGCATTGATCAAAGATATACCCCAGGTTGCCACTTATTCCCATGTAATTATTCAAGCTCTAAAATTATTTACCTTAGTAGTTATATATGCTGGATATAAATAAAATAGATATATTTATACATATATAATTAAGCCACACATGGTTATCAGATTTTAAATCCATGTTCCCACATTCAGAAGTCTGGTGACCTCGTCTCAAACATCCGACTCCTGGTCAACAATATTACTAGTCTATTGACACTTATGGGATTTTATAAACAACACTGAATCAATATTTGTTAGGAGAAAAACAAAATCGGCCTGTCAAGATCAGTCTTCCAAAATTACTACTAGCAGTACAATGCACGAAATTACATGAAAGTTCAGACTGAAATAAGGCTTGTGCAGAGTGGAAAATCTCCTGAAATTTAATAAATGTTCATGCATGTTTATTGCAAAATTGAGAGTACCTGTAGTTAGATAAACCCTTCCATGACTGGAGCTTCCCGAAATTGTGTGCCAATGATTTCTCTTGTATATGTAAATCTCCCATAGGGAGCCTCACATATATAAGAGAATACATTGGCCTAACAATATTTACCTTGATCTTGTAAGCAAGTGCATTCTCTTATATGCCAGACTTGCATGATTATATAAGAAAATGCACTGGCACAGGATCTTTAATGCTGCACCAGTACAAATTCTGTCATGAAAGGGTTAAATGACACCTACTAATTGCGAGAATCAGTTTTATGTTGCAATGTAGGCAGCGAACAACTTGATTCTTGCAATGAAGGCTGCTGAATTGATCTTAACATTATGCTGCAATAAAGATGTGTACTATATATACTCACTTCATATATGTGTTACCACCAGTCCCTTTCATGTTGACATAGCAGGCTGGTATACCATTGTTGCAAAGTGAAATAACCTGGTCTTGCATAATGGAATTTAGTGGTGCCACAATTAACACTATCATAGGTCTACTAGTCCCATTCTTCCTCTGGAGCAGCCAGGGCAATAACTGAAATACAACACTCTTGCCATATCCAGTTGGCAAAACAGAAATCGTGTCTTTGTTGTTATACACCGATCGAAGTGTGTCAATCTGTTTTGATTTCAAATCAAAAGTCACACCACGCTGTTCTTTTGCAAATGCAATGTCCTGTAGAAATGTAGTATTATCAGTTGATTCCATAACATAAAATGAATATTATCCTTTTAATGTATCACACTTGTCATTAAACATGGTTCTGGTCTGTTTGAAGGAACACTCTCGAAATGTGGCGACTACTCATTTCACTACCAACAGATTATGTCTCCCTGAAAAAGAGAAAATGTAATCAACTGCCCATGACAGGTTTTTATTTCAGGAATATTAGTTGAGGAAATTGAGGAATAACTTTTTTAGTTTCAATTATAATCAGTAAGGCCTAAACCAGGCCTTTATATTACGCTAATGACAATATGTTAGAATGTCTAAAAGTTTTATAAAAGTCCAGTACCCACTTTTTGAGCAAAAACAAGCATGAGCCCCCTGGCTTACTGATGGGTGTATACAGTAATATCAAGTTAAACTACAGTAAGTAACCATTTTAAGGTCTTGGCCCTAACGGTTTTGTTCTCTATTTGAAGTTCCAATGTTCCATTCAATTTTTATTCAGTTTGCACTATTGTTTCTTTAATCTTTGATTTATATTATTGCCTTTGAGATTAATTTATATAGAACTACTTTCAATGAAACAGGAATTTAATTGACAAGATAAATTTATAGATTTATTGTTTAAATATTTCTCTAAATGTCTTTACCCATGATCGCACAAATTAGTTTCAAATGGAGTATGCTTTATAATTGATATTTTGTTTGGTAAGACATAACTGAAACCATGAATAGCATCATGCATGTTATAGTGCCGAATAAATAAAATTATTAGTGAATACACATACATGTATATGAAGAAAATATTTTAACAAACTGAAATAAGCGATTCACATATTATATTGGAATAAATTTCAATAGAGGATTAAATACTAATTTATTTATCTCCCCGGCTAGGCGTAAAGGGTTAATCAAGATCTATTGCGATGTGGACTACCTTTATATAACAAAAACATGTATATATGGTTCACATAATAAAAAAGATAAAGGTAGCCGAATAAATGTTAAAAAACATATGAACAGTGGGTTCAAAGACGCATGAGATGAAAATGAAATAACCGGGTAACGAGTCGGCGGGGAAGTTAAGTGTATAAAGATAAAATCCAGTATCAGTACCGGTAGTTTCAAAGGTGAAACCAGAAATAGATGAAATCTGGTTTGAAAAGAAGGACTGCGACTTAAGTACATAATACCGACCAGTCACCCGGTAAATGAAAAAAGAGATATGTCAATGGGAAAGAAAAGACGGCTAGTGAGGACCAGACTAATAAACCGTGATGTACCTGGGGTTTATGTGGATGCGATAACCTAAGATTAAAAATGTGAACCTTGACAATAAAACTTTCCCATTGACACATCCGTAATTGTAAGGCTTATCTAGGAGCATGGAATGAAGGTGGTCGAAGGGGTGGTGGCGGGAAAAAGTTTAGGAGTTTCTATAATTGTGAACTGCACACCTTGAAGAACGGAGATTGAAAGGAAGTGCGCAGTTGTTAATTAGCATATTGCTGCGCAGTATAAGATATAGTTCCGTAAGTGGAAACTATAATTTGCTGGAAGTTTATTTTGACTGACTAATTACTCTTAAAACTTTACGATGGTTATTGATTTAACAACAATCTATAACGTTGAGAAAGGAATATATATTTACCAATAGTATTGCACCATCTTGCATCAGCTTTCTTGCGGAAGCTCGCAGGTGAAGTTGTGAAGCGGTAGCTTCTCGCAAAATCTCGCGCTGTGAGAATCGAGATGACCGGCGCGAATTTTAAAATATACTGGTGCCTCGACGGAGACATAAAACCCTTGGAGCGATGTTCCAATGGTAATTTATCTCCCCGGCTAGGCGTAAAGGGTTAATCAAGATCTATTGCGATGTGGACTACCTTTATATAACAAAAACATGTATATATGGTTCACATAATAAAAAAGATAAAGGTAGCCGAATAAATGTTAAAAAACATATGAACAGTGGGTTCAAAGACGCCACGAGACATTGGCAAGCAAATACCCTCATTAAGACAGTAAAAGCTTGACAAAGTCTCAACCCACTGCAACCGGAAAAGACACGACTGGGGGGGGGTGTTCCATGCTCGAAAGAAAAGCTATGATAGTGAGGCAGTATGCATAAACGTAGCACCAAAAATTTGAGCTTAAATAACGTGAATAAACTATATAGTAAGAGCATGTATAACAAAAAGATACATGCGAAAAATAGGCTGTTGCAAAAATTGCATGAACACTGGAATAATCACCCTTGGGTGTGTCAGCACCAAATCACAAATATATCACATTATAGAGGACGGATAGTCGAAAAAGTATAAAATAGAAACAATAAGCCATCACATAATCAACAATAAACATTATATACAAGTGAGTAGATGTGAATGGTAATCTGAACACGAAGCAAGAAAAGCAGGAGAACCAACTCAGCTTTGGGATAGTGGCGAAGGGCGAATTTATCGGAGGAAAGCGTTCGATTTCCAACGACCCATTCGTCTTATCTGAGAATCTGAATATCCTAAGTCTGCCGCCCATGATGCGGCGCCTATGCGAAAGCTATGTGACAAATAGAGTTTGCTGTTTAGATTGCATATGGTTAAACACTGTTTGAGGAGATTATCAAATTTATGTCGCAACAAAGGTTGCCCATCCGGATAAGAAAAGAGAGGACCCGTGTGATTGCCTCTAATGCACAAAAAAGCCTTTAAATTTTCAACTGGGCATGGTTTTAATGGTGTTTGAGGAAATAACCGAATGAAGTGAGGACGGCCATCACTGTTGTGTTTGAATATTCTAAAAATTAAGGTAAAGTCTGAGGCAGAAGTAATGCAATCGCTCAATTGTAAAATCTTGTCCTTGTTAGCATGATTATTTGGACAAATCTCACCGATTCGAGCCATAGCGAAAAAGGCAGTAGTAAAAACTGCCGCGAGTAGTCTCTGCATAAAAACTGAAATGCCCAAAAGGGATGCTGCAGAGAGAAGCCTATTAAGTATATTTAATGTAATAGGTAAACGAACATCGCAAACAGGAAGTAGTCTGCGAATGGCCATTAAGATCTTCTTTACTATAAAAGCTTGAGTTGGATCTGGTGCATTTCTTATTTTGTGCACGAAGGCAACCGCTGAAATAGCACTGGTAATTGTGCTAGCTGCTAAACCCTTACGATACAAATACGATATGAATAAACAGATTGTATCACTAGATAATGGAATGTGTAGTGGAAGGCATGTAGCCAGACCAAATGATACCAGATGATTCAATGCCGTTGAGTACTGTTTCTGTGTAGAAGGAGCCAATGATCGAGAAAGTAAAAAATTTAGAGTCTCAGTAAGCTCTCTAGATGGAGCTTGGTTGGCAGACTGAAAGATACCTCCTGAAAAGAAGGAAACATATGCTGAAACAGCTTAAATTTGCCTCTGCTCAGAAGGTCCGCTTTAACATTAGAAACCCCACTGATGTGCCTAGCCTTAAACATTATATTATGTGTCAGACATATCAAGACCAACTGTCTTAAAAGTGGCAACAAGTGACGGTCTTTAGTTGTTTGCTTGTTTATGATAGAAACCACCGCAATATTATCGCAGTAGAATAATAGGCAGCTATTTTTCAAAGTATATGCCCATATATGTAACCCTAGCACTATTGGATATAGTTCAAGGACAGATATATTCAAAGTTTTTTCATGGTCAGACCATATAGCCGCAAAGTACTCATGATGAAAAATGGCGCTAAAACCCACAGAAGCAGCTGCGTCTGTATAGAATGATAATGTGCGGGACGTTGCCCATTGCCGGTTTAGGAAAAAAGACGTACCGTTGAAATGTCTAAGAAAAAGAAGCCAGATATGCAAGTCCTCCCTGACATCGTTTGTGATTCTAATTCGATGATGTAATTTCTTAATTCCAATCGTTCGGTTGATTAATCGACGGAGAAAAACTCTCCCGGGCTGAATGACAGAACAAGTGAAATTCAATAGACCAATAATTGACAAAAGTTCACGTAACGGCACTTTGTTTTTGCCTATTAAGGCTTCAATTTTCGAAATGCATAGCTGTACTTTGTCACGCGGTAGAGAGGCTGTCATGTTAATTGTGTCCAGCTGTATACCTAAAAATGTGATACATGTAGTAGGTGACACAGTTTTGTCATGTGCGATGGGAACACCTAGATTATGACACATGGTTAAGAAGGATGATAAATACGCCTCACAAATGGATTCCGTTGAAGCCAAGAGAATAAAATCGTCCAAGTAGTGTACGGAATGACGTATAGCTAATTTGTTTTGAGCTATCCACTCCAATGAGGAGCTGAAAGCCTCAAAATTATGACAGCTTGAAGAAGCCCCCATCGGCATACATTTATCAAAATAATATTTCCCTTCAAATTTGAAACCTAGGAGGCTATAATCGTCCGGATGCGATGCGAGAACCCTAAATGCAGAAAGTACATCAATTTTTTAACAGAAGCAGCCTTTTGGAAGCTTCTGAATGATGGCGATAGCATTTTGGACCGAAGAGTAAGAAACTGACTTGTACTCTGGGAGTATATGATCATTTACGGAGTCGCCCTCGGGAAAGGATAGATGATGGATTAGGCGAAATTCCCCAGGTTGTTTTTTGGGAACAACCCCGATGGGAGAGATTATAAGGTCGTTAAAAGGAGGAGTGTTAAAAGGCCCTGCGATTCTACCCAACAACAGTTCATGTGTTAATTTGCGACGAACTGCTTCAGGAAATTCTAAAGCCGATTTCAAGTTTTTTGGTTCGCGAGACGATATTTCACCCCTGACACCCAATCGAAAACCATTTTTGAATCCGTCAATTAAGAAATCACGTTTCCTTTGACTGTAACCTGATAACATTTCATTTAACATTCGGACCCGTATTGGTGTTGGAAGTTTTTGATTGACGCGAGGCGCGATTGACTTGATTGTTTTGTTGTGTGTTGAAATTGCCTGCACGGTTGTTATTTCGACGCGGGCATCGAATGAAGCTATGCTGCTGTTTGCAGAAAAAGCAGGAATGGGAAAAGTTGCATCCGGAGCAATTTTTTCCCCGATGAAAGTCCCAACAAAACCCGTTCGGAATGGGTTGACGCGCACGATTGGTGGAATTTTGAAAACGCGGCTTTGTTCGTTCTGGATTGTTGGCTGTAAAAGTTGGAAACCGTGGAGCGGTTTGCATTGGAGCGGTTTGCATATACAACTCCCATTGGATATGGTCCCATGAGAGACTTGGGTTGAACTGCCTCATCAGCCGAAACTGGCGATCATATGAAGCCCAGTTATAACCTGTACGAGCCATCTTTCGAATACGCATCATGTAGCTGAGTAGTTTAGTAATTTGTTCAGGGTGGCGTGAAATGTAAATAATTGTGAAAACGATAAAAGCATCAAGCCACTGATTTATGTCTGAAATTGTTTTCGGAGGTTTTGGAGGCGTCAGAAATGCCTGAACGCCCGGATATCCCATGTCCAATGAAAATGCGGTTGGATTGTGTTCATAGTCGGGCAATAGAGAGATCATAGGGACGAAGTCGTCAGCCCAAATCTGAGCACGTAATTTGTTTGGAACATGAGCATCTAGTGGTGATGCTAAAGACACAAAGTCTAAGAGTGGCGTACCGGACCCAGAAGCTTGGATGCTGGTAGGAATGTCAGAGTTGAACAGCGGGCTGGTTCGAGGTGAAGCTGGGAGTGTATGCAGACCATCCATCGGAAGAGGCATGAAGGTATTGCCCGGCATCGAAAAGTCATGTTGGATGGGCACTGTTCCCGGAGGGAACGGCAACTGAAGTCCCGGGGGTGATGAATGTTGTTGGTAGGATGAAGGCTGAATCGAAGCGGCAGGAAAAGTCAGACCGGAGACCGTTAATGGAATAAAAGGCTGACCGATAGGCTGTCCAATGCCACCCGCGAGCGAAGTCGACATCACCGTCACTGGTAATGCTGGAACAGTATGAGTCAGCGGAACAGAGCCACAGGATGATGTACATGTACTAAACGTGGCAGAGCTCGAACTGGTATGAGTATAACCCATAGGTATGGTTGAAGTCCAAGACAGCTCCGCGTAAGACACTGGGAGAGAGCCACTGGATGGAGGTGTAACACAGGTGGCAGAACGGATACCGGTTGGAGAAAAACCAACAGGAACGGAGGGAGTCCAAGACAACCCAGAATGAGGCTGTAAGGTAACCGGATGTGTAGGCTGATGATGAACTTGATATGGTGCTGCTGGTGGGCGGCCTCTGCGAGTAGGAGCCGAAGCAGAGCCACTGGACGGAGACGTAATGCAGCTGGCCGAACTGGTACTGACTGCAGAAGAACCGGCAGTAACGGAGCAAGACGAAGCCGAACCAGGATGAGGCTGGCAGTAAACTGGACGAGAGGGCTGTGGTTGCGCACGAGATGCTGCTGGTGGGCGCCCTCTGCGTTTAGGAGCTGAAGCAGTTTTGCTGGGTCTCACCATGATGAGGATTGATGTCACAGGTAGTCACTGTAAAATTAAGGACCGTCAAAAGCATGAGGTTATCAATTTAGATTAAGAAACCAAGCTTGAGCATACCAAAGCAGAACATCTGCATTGTGTGGCGACTTAAAATGGTGTAGTTGAAATACTACATGTACCTGTGCAAGTCCTTGACTGTTACCAATTTAATTGAAATGACAACCTTATGCTAACACATAAGACATAATGTTGATGAGGCAACGCAATTAGTTTCGAGTAAGAAAGAATAGTCAGTATGCTCAAGCTTAGTCACCATACATGTACAAGTAAAAATGCGGGTGCAGCTGACATGTCAAACCAGTCAGAATTTTGATAAATCAAACGGGGGTTTGCCAAACAACAGCATTGTATAGCCTGAAACGACAATAAATTATTATTGACCAAAATTAATTATTATTGTAACCAATTATTATATGCCGGGATTGACCGGTATGAAAATATTTCCTTTTTTGTTTTGTGTTTGTTATTAGGATCAAATGAGGGAAATACAACTGAAGGTTGGCAAACCTGGCACACCGGTGTATTAACTAATGCTACAATCTGACCTGTTGAAAAGGGGCAGAAACAAGCATAAAGTCATGTACAATACTTGCGAGCTAGACCCATGTTGACATGCGTGGGTAGCGAAAACAAACAACATTTATGGTGACTTGTCTTTCTATTAAGGTGAGCTTTGGGGAAAATATATAATAAAAAAAATGCTAACAATTAGCCACTCATGATGCCATCATGTAGGACAATGAGCTGGTTAATAATTTATTATGATTATTTTTTTTTTTTTTTTTTTTTATATAAATATATCTTTGATGTGAAAAATCTCACCGAAGCAGGAACCACAAGTGAGTAAAACTCATGAGCCTGAAAAATAATTCTAACCCATAGGAGGTGTGCTAATTTAATGCTAAGGACTTTAAAAATGCCATCAAGCTCCAGAGTCCCGGAAACAGAAACTCTGCACCGGAATTGAACGAGAAAAATCATTGTGCTAATTTAAGGCTAAGAGCACCTTAAAAAACTGCTAAAGCTCCAGAGTTCAGCAAAAACCAAACTCTGCACCGGTAATGAGAAAAATCATCAGCTCACTCATCTGAACAATAACAATGTAAACACTGTCTAAAATCTAAACAACTTCAAGCTGACACGTAAAAGTTGAAATGTGCCACAAACTATTGAGAATTTTTTGTTTTTAAATTAGTTGTTATGATCACACTGACAGACCCACAAAAGAACAGTGATTATATGTGAAATGAAAATAAACAAATGAGAGCTAATTGATATATCCGGTGATGGCTGTGACATACTCCAAGGTGCCTATAAAACGTGATGGTCTATAATGGTGGGTGAATATTGGTTAAATTTAAATATAGTGAACCCAAATGTAAATAATGATCGCTGGGAAACTCCCAGAATTAACAATTGTTTGACACGTTTAATAGGCACCTTTGAGTAGAGTAGCAGGAAAACAAGCAACTTACAATGACATGCAAAGCAGTGGAGCTGAAGTTGATGGTCAAATGGCACCCACCGCCAAGCTCATAAAAATTTAAATTGGTCAAGCAGAATAGCCTGCGTGTCATCACACGAGCAGAAATACTTACGAAGATCACGCATTTCTGAGGGGGGCCACCAAAGGGGGGGGCTATCCAAGACAAAGCCGCAATTCCATAAGAAATGGCATCCCGGATACTGGCCATATACAAAACCAGAGACTGGCCAGATAAATGTACACCGTCTGATTTAAAGTGCAGGGGTTCGTCAATAAAACGACGATGTGGCCACGTTTCCCAAGCTGCTGTAGCTCGCGATAAGGCCCAACCAAGCTGGTCATTGAAGTCGGAAACGTGGCCATTGTAAGTATCCACAGATTTATGGCCCCGCACTGCCAAACGGGGCATAGCATGGCACACTAAAACCTTCTTTACTGATGCTATGCTCCGGAACACGGTGCAAATGCTAAGAATATCAGACACTACTGAAGTGGGGGTGCTCCTACAGAGATCGTTGGATCCACATTGCACGATAATGGCATGTGGTAGGAATTGTCGTAACTCTGTTTGTAAAGACAACAGATCTGGGACATGAGCACCCCCTTTGTGGAAAAATCTGATATTCACCGGGATGCCCATATAATTTTGAATTCTGAGGTCCCCCGAGAAATCGTGACCGTCGAAAGTCGACCCATGGCGATCCGCGTAGCCGAGTTGTTCACCCAAGCGACGAATGAATGAGTGCCCAACCACGGCTACACGGATCTCCCTGTGTGGAACGTAAAAAGCCATCAATAAACGACTTAAATTCTAAAACAATTTGAGCTCAGCGGCAGGTACCTACCTTGAAAAGTAAAAAAGTTTAGGAGTTTCTATAATTGTGAACTGCACACCTTGAAGAACGGAGATTGAAAGGAAGTGCGCAGTTGTTAATTAGCGTATTGCTGCGCAGTATAAGATATAGTTCCGTAAGTGGAAACTATAATTTGCTGGAAGTTTATTTTGACTGACTAATTACTCTTAAAACTTTACGATGGTTATTGATTTAACAACAATCTATAACGTTGAGAAAGGAATATATATTTACCAATAGTATTGCACCATCTTGCATCAGCTTTCTTGCGGAAGCTCGCAGGTGAAGTTGTGAAGCGGTAGCTTCTCGCAAAATCTCACGCTGTGAGAATCGAGATGACCGGCGCGAATTTTAAAATATACTGGTGCCTCGACGGAGACATAAAACCCTTGGAGCGATGTTCCAATGGTAATTTATATGTAGCAAATGTCAAAATGATTGTGATCAACTAAATTACAGACAGAAGAAAACAATATGAAGAACCTCCAGTGGTGGATGCTGATGTCCTCCAAGAAACTCCAGAGACAACAGAAATTAAAAGAAGGTGTTAATTATTAAAATATTCAATCAACCTGAAGTAACACCTTAAAAAAATTGCACCCTCCCCTTAGATATATTGACTATAGCCCTGCAATTTGGCTGTATCAAATAAAACCAGGCAAACGATTCTAAATCGAATCAAATATTGAATCGATTCACTGTTACTGAGCCTATAGAGATCAAATATATAGAACTTCTAAGAAATACCTAAAAGTGCCTGGCGAAAACCACCTGACGCAAAAGATGAGATTACAAAGATTCAAAAATATCCGAATCAGCAGACCAATTTGGTGTCTATCTCGAATCGGGTGCCTGATATCGACATCGAATCTCGAATATTCACAGGTCCCCATTTAACACTAAACATTTTATTTGTCTATATAAAAGCCAAGTGTTTGTCTGAGTTTATTTTTCACACCTATAATAATAATCTTCACAAAATGCAATGTCATTCACAAAATTGCCATGGTTTCATGCATTAGAAGTTACCAATTTTCAAATCACAATCTGGCTAATTAATATGCAGATCAAAGATATTGACGATTTGCTAACAAAAATTATTATCGTGTTTCAGGTTGATATACCAAATGCTAGCTGCCATTTCAAAAATATCAAAAAGAGGTTGCAGTATATTGTATGAGAAGGGTGTTGATTATCTGAGCGAGAACAGCAATTATTTCAAAAACACAAACAGTGAGATTCAACTGAACTTGCCATTTCTCTATGACATACTGAATTCCCTCATTGGGAATACCGGGTCAAAGGAAGGTACGATAGCGACTATCTATGCTATGATAATCAACAGCCGGGACAAACAGGCATCTGCTATACAGAGACTATGGACAACAGTCGCCATAAAATCTCATGCCGACAACAAGGTAGTTAAAGCCAAATGAGATGCTATTTATGATATTTGAAATAAACCAGGCTGTTATATAAGACATTTAATAAATAGAGCATTGCTTGGAATTGACTTCGCATGTATATAGTGCCCAGTGGGGTGGGTATAGTTACGACACGAAACTGTGAACTATATCTGCCCCATGTCGTCAATATTAATGACAAGATATTCTCTATTTATTATATTTGACTTCAGGAACAATTCGCACTCGTAACTCATTCTTAATACCCTGGAAGTAATATAACAAAATCACATTTATATAATTAATATGACACACCATGATTTATCTCTGAAAGTGCAGACCCAGAACAGCTCTCATTTCTGATTTAGGTGAAATATATTATAATAAAGATACCATTTTCAGAAAATTATTTTCTAAACCAACGAGGATTGTGTAAATTTACTAAAAGAAGCCACAATATAATATTCAATGAACAAAATATCAGCCCTCTTAATTCAGATTGTTTGGCTTCGGCAATCCGCTACAGCAACAGTATGCCGTGGCCCAGTTTGCTTCAGCAAATTGCTTCAGCAATGCTGATTGCTGTAGCCAATTATGAAGGCTGAGATATAAGCACCAAAATATCAAGTGTGTCAAACGTGTAATGCCTCAAATGATACTTGTCGACTTCCGTGTTTGAAAATGACCATTGATCCACTGTGAAGCTGGTTTGATAGTCAGGGCATTATACTCTGACTGTCAAACCAGCTTCATAGTGGATCAATGGTCCGTTTCAAACCGCCGTTATTCTGAATTCTATTGAAAATTTTTATTGTAATACAATAACTTTCTGTTAATATCAGCCCATGTAACTGGCTGCAACAATCAGCAATGCTGAAGAAAACTGGTCAAGGAAAATGGTTGCCATTGTGGACTGCCAAAGACAACAAAATCTGAATTAAGAGGGCTGAAAGATTCATTATCGCTGCTCAGATGCTCATGATTTTAAGTAAATTGTACATGTAGTTACTAAAAACTAAATAAAATCAATACGATTTTATGTGTGGGTAATATTATTGGGCAATGTCAAGTGGTCAAGTTTCAACTTTATAAAACAATTTGCCAAACTCCATCATGAATAACAAAATGATTCAAGTAAAATAGTATTGATGGCAATATATTCATACTTATATTCATACTTCTTCTGGAAGGATTATACTGACTGCCAACATGATTCTTGGGAACCTGACAACACCTAGAAAAAAATTTTGTGCATGGTTTAAATATTATATTATGCATGACTTACGATAGTCTTATTTTCCATGAAAGCAGACGTAATGGTATGCATGATAGCAGCTTATGTTTCCACAGCCCCCCCAAAATGACTTGCACCGAACTGAATGTGTGCTCTTTTACATGGGTTGCACTATATAATGGCTTGGAGTTGACTATACCAAAAAAGTGGTCCACGAGAAGAATAGTCCACGGGCCGCAGACTATTCCTCCTCGAAGACCACTATTTTGGCATAGTCAACGATGAGACATTCATTATTTATTATATTATATCGAACATTGGTGTCAAGTCTCTCGCAATTTCTGTGTCGGAAATTGTCATATTTTTATTTACTGTGAATGTTGAAAATTGATCTCAGATTTTACAATTACAGCAACCTTTGACAATGGCAGAAGAGTATAACTGTTGATCTTAGTTACATATAACAGCATCTCTTCATGATTCAAGGAATTATTTCTATAAATACGTCATTAGCAAAGACATTTTGGCAAACTTTTAGAAAACAGAAAGTAAGTTCTATATAACGTCCACTGGGATTACAAAATTAGGGACTGGTCGCTTGCCAGCTAAAGAGACAAACAATTAAATACATTAGATACCTATGATCGGACATTTGCAAGATCATTACAATTCACCAAAAAATATGATATACCGATATTGCAACAAATATCATACAAGGTATAGTTTCAAATTTGACCGTATATCTTCAGACGGCAACTCGACTGCTCGAATTTCGTTTGTCACTATAAATAGAAAATGTGTAGTAGGCATCTATGAATCCTACTGGGCTACTATCGTATCGTAAAATAGTATAGCAATGTGCAGCCAATCAGAATGCGAGAAAGTAATGTGAGATATAATATTGTGCAATAGAGTAACCCTATATTTTTCTTTTAATAGTGTAATCCTACTTCACAATGACATAGAACAATATAACAGAATTTCAAATACTAGACCAGATATTATTTCCTCACATTATCCATATTTATTCCATATCTATATATCTACATAAATAGAATTGAAATTAACTTTAAAGGACTATATAGATTCAATTCTTACAATCATTTTATGCAGAAAAAGTTCATGTCAAAATGTATTTAAAGATTGCCATTGGATCCCTGGGCATTGTAGATACAAACCACATAATAGAGCACTACATGTAACAAGAGGAAGTCATTGCTTCAATACATACAATCTACATACCTGTATAGCAAACTGGGAGGGTTGTGGAAACAAAAGCTCACATGACCCGGATTTCACTCTATAATAATTCATTCTATGTCTTTTAGGTATGCAGCTTGATAAACTATAAAAAAAAACAAGACATATTGTTAAATATAAATCTTGTGGATAATAGATGAACAATTTCTATTTCACAGCTACTGCAGCGTCTCAATAAGATTCACCTGACGCTAAGCGCGTCAAGTAAAGTTAACATCATAAAAGAATTTGGGAACTTTACAGAACAGCAGATCATTAAATCAATTTCGACAGGAAATGACGGAAAGATAAATGGTGACAATGTTGACCTGCATGTTCGTACTAATGACATAAGGATGAAAAATCATGACAAGGACTACCATTTTTTTGCAAGTGATTTTACTCCATTCAGGATCCTGGAAACGGACTTTGAAACAAACAGTTTTCTAAGTCAACAAAATACATGTACCACCAATGTTGACAAAACCATAGAATTTGCCAAATTTGTGCCGAATGAAAATGAAGTAAGGATATTCCAGCAAACTATGAAATTGTTACTAGCTCGAGACCTCTCTGGCAGCATTGATAAACTAGGATGGATGAAGAGTGTTTTGCCAGATCACATCAGCCACGGACTTGAGGACATCATGTCGAGGAAAAGCAACTCCATGTGGATGCCAATCCTGCTGAAAAACGAAGTTGGATATGAAGACTGCCTCGATATTCTAGACAGTTATGTAGAACAGGTATCATCGTGGTACAGAAAAGCAGGCAGAGGTAGGTCGATCTAATTTTTAAAATTTGACATCTTAACCATTCATGATGAGAGCAGCACTGGTGCAGTATTATCTTTAGCCAGTACATTCTCTTACTAGTATATACATGTATGCAAGTCTCCCATAGATACCTCGCATATATCAGAGTAGTCATGTGACAGCCTTGCAGGCCTGCAAATTTTTTTCACAACCTACATGTAGGCATATAAAAATAAAATAAAAAGCCAAATGCAGCTCCTAATTTTCTGTCTTCTGTTAGGGGAAACGCAAAAGTATATTAATCATCTTTGCCTAAGCAAAAGTCCATCTCAGGTTTAATGACCTAAGTATTTAATATCTTATTCAGGCGATGATTTGAACAATATCAAAATTCCAATTGGAGGCGATCAATTGACGAGAGTTCGGCTTCAGGGGGCAAAATGCTTGCGACTGGGAGCACACACAGCAGCAGAAAGATTTGACTGTCTGGAACCTGTTATAGTGGAACTGTTCCACGTCAATATGGACTTCTTGGAGGTAAATATTCTACCACCCCCTCCACCGAGTAGATGAATATACTACACACAAGTATTTTAATCTTTTAATAGAAGCACCACAGAGTCAAATATGGCATATTTTACCCCTCTCGATAACCTTGTAACAGGGTCTGGTGAAACATATGTTGGTTTTGATTTCACATGAGTAGCAGTCATCCAATCAAAACTGGCATAATTTATTTCCACCCATTGAATAAGATCACTTGCAGCTAGCTTAATATGACTCCAAATGGTGGCCTGTCGATAGACCAACATGATTACATGGTAGAAGGGATTTCCACATAAGATGGGTGGTGTCCATATATTTTAGAGTCAACCGGAATCAATAGCAAACTGAACAATTTGGGTCCTGTCAGGTAAAAATGGCAAAAAAACATTTTTTCAATGTATCAGATATAAAGTGATGTGACAATCTGTTGACAACGTTAACATTTGTATTTTAATTTGTGTGTGTATACATTGTACTAGTAGATTCTGAAGCGGCAGCCATGTAAATGTCTTGTAATAATTTCTACCCACCGAGGAAGCTTTGACCGAAAGCTTTGGAAACGAGTAAAAAAAAAACATAAATAAATCCTACCCCACAAGAAAACGGGAAACATGTTTGTGATAACATACAAGAAAAAGAGAAACAAATTTCTTGCTTGACACTGCGTAGAAACGACAAGCGTGTGGGAATATGTCAACATTTGATGACAAAATTCAAGAACTTTCAAGCACCTTAGAGTATTTGAGGGAAAACTCAATGACTTTCAAGGGCTTGAGAAATCCAAATTCAAGCACTTTCAAGATATTGAAACACCTGTATGAACCCTGTATGAATGGCAATTGTAGTAAATGACATACACTATATCTCAAGATTCGCAACTTGTTATGTTTACATAATCAGTAATAAGTGCTATAAAAATATAAAAACCCGAGGCCTCAGAGCATTTTTAATAATTTAGGACTGCAGCCTGCCATGAGCATGAAACTCCTAATGAATTATTTATGGGGACTAAAAAAAATATGATGACAATTTATTTACTCTTACAGAAACTTGTAAAAAGGTTTATGAAAATAAACTCTGGCAGAGATGTTGGTACAATGAGCAACCTGAAGACACTGATACAAAGAAGTGATGTGAATGGGAACGTCAAGTCAAGATTTAAAGCCCATGAAGACTTTGTAATGCTCATTGGGAAAGGGTATATTTTGAGCATGGTTCTAGACCATTTTGGAATGAAAACATTGGACGATAAACCATTAAAGAATCTGCTGCCTGATGGCATAGAAAGAAGCCACAAAAAGAAGAGGGAGGAAACGTTTGAGGCCGTGATGGGGGAAATTTATGCAAAAATTGATGAGCCCCAGAGTTTTCAACAGGTAATAAATATGTAAGATGAAGATGGGGTTCAGTCCTCATGATTGGCTATGCCAATCAGCAAGCAGCAATACTGAAGCAAACTGGTTACCATACAGTGAAGGATCCAGAGATTTTGTGGGCACACCTGTTTTTTGGGCAATGATATGGCGAAATCCCGAAAACCTCAGCGAGGGATGTTTGAGAGGGGGTACCCCCTGCTGATGGTGGGGGATTGTAGCCCTCCCCCCAGTGTTCGCGCTGGACCGAAAAAAACTTTAGCCAAAAGTTTAGCCAAATGAAAATTTTATTAGCCAAATGAAAAAAACTTTAGCCAAATGTTTTTTGGCCAAATTAAAAAAAACTTTGGCCAAATTAAATCATCGCTTTCTGGTCGGGATTGTCCTTAATTTTTGTTTTGTTTTATATCAATATCTTTTTTTAAATCATTAAATATTTATCCTTGCGAAAATATCTACATGTAAGTGACATCTGGAAACTAATAACTGAATATTGTTACGCAATTATCAAATTACAATCTGTCATAAAAGCATGCATATTATTTTGACTGTATCGATATTGACGACAAATAGCCACAAAATATCTATCGTGATTCACATTTGGCTGATTAAGCTATTGTCTTACACTTGGTGCTCATAAACCTCGACGGTCACAAATACAATGTCATCATAAACATGCATTGTGAGTGACCAGACAGACAATGGGGGATTAGGGGATTAAATGTAAAATAATAACCTTTTGTTGTTTCGTGCAGAGTGACGTAATCTTTCTCCAGATTAAAACACTAAATATGATTGCATATCACTTTATGATCGCTTGGTTGATAGAGTTGTCGATCGGCTTTCCCTTTGTACTGTCCGCGATCGGGTTTCCCTTTGTACAGTCGGCGATATATTCCCACTTTCGTTGTTTTCGGACTAGATCGTTCACATCACTAAATGTTAGAGCTTATCCTTTTGCTGCTACGGAACGATATTTCATAAGTACGAAAATAATGAAATACTTTCGTCACCTAACTTCGTCTTGAATGTCGATCTATTGAGCGCTTTTATTAATTAGCTTTCTGACTCCATGCTTTCAGTCTCCATTTGCGGTCAAAAAAAGTTTAGCCAAAAGTTTAGCCAAATGAAATTTTTATTAGTCAAATTCGAAAAAGATTAGCCATTGGCTAATTTGGCTACCGACAGCGCGAACACTGCCTCCCCCCTGGAAAAATGGTGAAAATCCAATGCATTGAGAGCTAATGTTACTTATGTAGGGCTCTCGGTGTCAGCATTTTTAATTTTACAGGTTGATTTGATCAAATTGTCACTGTTCCTGTTCTTTTTGTGTAATTTCACTTGAATTTGATTGAAATACTGAAGTCTGAAGGCTGTTCAAATAATTAACAAACCTGAACTAAAACTATTTTAAGTTTTCACAGATCTATGAAAGCTGAATAAAGCCAAACATACTTCACAGTATAATACCAAATCTTAAACTTAAATCTTTTTGTAAACTTAAATGTCTTATGTCAATAGTCAATATATATAAATAAATATATCTTTTTATGATATGAATTAGGAGTTAAAATTATCATGAATTCCAAAAAAAGTAAAAAACAATTTATGATTGCAGTTTTTCAAAGATATATTATGATATCAATTCTTATAAATAACATTGCCGTCAACTGAGCTATAATATAGGCCATCGAATCATTGTAAGACTTATACAACTGATGTAGCCAAATTTCATATTATAGTATATGTCAAACTTATGAACTTGATTGCTTTTTTGGCTTCAATATTGCTTCTGATACAGTTTCTGATAACAGAGATGGCCATGGAGAAGGCACACTTACATGTAAAGGTACTCAATCTGATCAGAGGGTCCCCATATCATCAAGATACAACAACATCAACATTTCTTCAAAATGCGCTTTACAGAATCGATTAATTGCAACAAAGTAATGATAACCACTGTCAACTATGGTATCAAATTTCCCAAAACGTGTTATTTATCAACATTTTGTTCTCAACGAATGAGAATTCCCGAAATTTGGCCGTATTACCACTTATTTTTAGAGTTATCCATCTTCATTCGCAATTATGACCGACACCATCCGTTATAATGGCGAGTTTCTGGGCCACAAACAATTGAAATAACAAACTTCAAAAATAGATATCTGATCACTCTTGAGCTTTGATATCGGCTTGAATATCATATTTTGTTTACCCCCGAAGCCAAAGAAATAGTAATTTAGGAGCGTTAAATCGGATTGAGTACATTTAATAGGTTAGACATATCACCCATGTACTGACCGTAACTGACGTAGTATGTACATGTAAAACCATTAACCTGCCCGCCCCTATCCCAACGGCACCATCCATTTTCATTTTATTGATTTTGCAAAAAAGGTGTGATACCCTCTCTGTAGCCGAAAAGACAGAACCGAACCTACTACTAAACCAGAAATTATACCACACTTAAGTCACTAAATAGCAGTTTATGTTTTACTAAATTTTTTATATCTATATATTAGGGTTGCCAAAAGTGAGTTATCAGAATCAAGTAATCAAATGTTATGGTCGATTGATTGTTCATATAAGCATAGTATACAAATATAATTATCTGCCTGATATTGGTGACGGTCATCGCTATGAAAGATGATTATTTTTTTTTTCAGGAGACAGAGAGAAATCAAAACTGCAAGTTGCAAGTGAACAATACCAACATCATAACAGTAGTACCGATAGAAAACAACATTGCCTGTTTGAACTTTGAGCATGAGGGCAAGACAGTCAAATTAAAATTACCATTGGAGCACTTACCAAAAGGAAAGAATGTGACAGTAAATTTCAATGGTGGTTCACTTGATATCAAGCAATTGCAGAATGATGATCTTAACTCTTATTATAGAAGTTTTATTCAAAAGTACATGATAATGTTGTTCATGAAGGATGCAATTCATGAAGGTGATATTGTGAGAGTGAACATTGCACTCAAAATGATGATTCCACATTTCTATGCACATTCTGCTGCCTCCAAATATTTAGTTGAGTGTATAGATTATATTTTGAAAACTGAAATTTTGTTACCAAATGAGACATCAATTAAGATCAGAACTAGTTCATTTGTTAACCCACATGGGAGGAAAGGATGCAATAAGCCGATGGACATTGAAAAAGAAAACCAAGTGAAAGAATTAAAATCGCTCATAAAGGGCCTTGGTGCGAATAAAACGGAAAATTCTATTGTAAATGTCAGTAAAGCAGCCCCATTAATAGCAGAAATCACAGAAATTGTTGATCAACAGCTGGGTATCCAAAACTACTCAACAACACATAAGAGGAGATCTGACCATGAAGACATGACCACAGTTATTAATGAGTTTATGAGGATAAAACCTTTTTGTCTGCAACCAGGACGAAGTCTTGCTACATACGAAAACACATCTTACAATGTATTTTGTGAACTGATGAACAAAAAAGATCTTTTTAGTTCTAAAGTATTGGCGACGGTAGCAAGACTTGAGAGGAATCTCCCAATTGATCTGGATTTGAAACTGGATGTGGACGAAGAGGATCCAGTGGACGAAGAGGAAGGTTAAATATAAGCATAATCATACTGAATCACCCACACACCTACTCTTCAATTTGCCACCTCTCTAGTTGACAAGGACTCTGTGACAGACAAGGCCGCCTCTATGACCAGAATAGGTATGACTTTCACACACGCTACCTATTTGAATGCCACACTTCTATTCCATTTACATACTCCAGATCACTGATGCTCATAATGGAAGATGAATGCATAAAACACGTGACAGCACTCTTGTTTCTCAAAAGATTGTTATAATCAATGAAAAATTACCTATTTCTGACTATGCTGTGCAGATAAAATGACAAAGCCGCCGATTTGGCATTGTTTACACCACCGATCTGGCCAACTGTTGTCCTGTATTACCAAGTTTTGTTGCGCTCATGGGATATAGCATCCACATTTATAGGCCAATTTTCGCCCCGTGTTTCAATTAATTATAAATACGGATCAGGCCAAAAAAAAAAACATCTGTGTTTCCGGTTTCCCGACCTACCTGCCGAAATTGGGCCGACCTGGATTTGTTTTTGAAAATTTTCCACAAAAAATATGTTTGTTTTTTTTATGCATGTAATTGACATGTAAAATTGACACTTTTTGTCCATCAGCTTTTTCATCTACTATAAAGATAAAGGCTGGAAAATAAACCATGGCTTTATTTTAGCACGTGCTAGAATAAAGCAAGAACGGATACTCCAGCTATCATAATCAAGTCACGCTCTCAGAACTACATGTACAACCAAAAATCTTGCAATCAATTTAACTGTTTCCTAAAGAAATTCCCCATTAATTTCTTATCCCATTTAAACAAATTTAATAGATGTTAACGATTTTTAAACTTTGGCGATCAATAAAAACAATACAGTTTGACAAGATACAAGGTTTATTTCCTCGTATGATTCAGCAAATGGGAAACATCGCTAAAGCTCGGTCCCCCATTTGCTGAATCTACACGCGAAAATAAACCTTGTTTCTCGTCAAACTATAAGGATATTCTATTATATATATAATATATATAGTATATACTATGTTTACATTAAGCAGCAATAATTTTATATTGAATTTTCAAAAAGAATTTACTTTTATTAAGATACATGATTACATGTATTTGTGGTTGCAGATGAATCCCAATATTCAGGAATAAATCTGTTCTGTTCTGAGAGTCGCACAGCCAGGTGAAAATGAGATGTCAACATGATGGCATAGAAGTTGTCGAGACTTTTGCTAGCAATGCCGATAGTATCAATGTTGTCATATACAGTATTGCGTAACATTGTGTCATGGTGCCATGAGCCGTGCAGGAGATAGCATTTTCGTGTCCCTTCTTGGAACTCAGGTCACTCCGAATTTCTGGTGCATATTCTGGGTATATTGTCAGATATAAAACTAGTTTTCTGTCAGAAACTTCAGCAACTGGATACAAAGGTATTGAGAATACCAACTTTTATCTTGTTTTTAGAATATGGTGCATTATAGAAGGATTTTGAAAAAATAAGATAAATTTCCCTACCTGCCTACCTGGATTTTTTTTTACTCAAGAAATCGAAAACAGACATGTTTTTTTTTTTGGCCTCAGCATTGCCATTTTCACATAGTCAATCTAGAGTGTTGAAAACAAAATAGCATCACATCAGGGCGGTATATACATGTATAATTATTTCATTTATGTATCATTGCCAAAGTTAAGATTCACAGGCATCCACCACTATACCATTCCGGTACATTCAGGTGTCCTGGCCCTTCCGCGACTTCGAAAGGAAATCAGCATGTTACTCTCAGGTGCCATAGTGTCAGCATGATTATTAATTTTGGAGAAGATTCCCCAATGATCACCATTATATTATTTGGTATTGAGACATAGAGTGAAATTGCCATCACTATTATTAATTTCAGCCTAAATCCCCACCCATCACGATTAGGCAACTGATAATTGGAAATTTTCTCCAAAATTAATAATCATGCTGACACTATTATTAGGCACCTGAGAGTAGCTTAAACAAATTTCTTACCATGTTATCATAAATAAACAAATTTCTATTTGATCTTTCGGGATGTCCTTGGTTTCTCTGATGGAGTATTAAAGTGATATTAAACTAGTGTAGCATTATGCATGATACACAGAAGCTGAAACATCACAGAACCCAGACTTTTCTGAGGATCAAATAATGTAGCATATGATGATTTTGCAAAACTGATATTGGATGAATTGAAGGATAAAATACCGAAAATGTACAAAATCTAAATCTAAAAAGAAATTTAAATATTAAAAGCCATTTTTGGAATGAAATCTTAATAACCTATCATACCTCAAGCATGAAATGAACAATTTGGAGAAATATTTCTGAAATTTAAAATAAAATCACGCGAAAAACAGAGAGCCCTCTTATTTTTATTTATGGAATGTCGGCATCTATTCAACATCTATTCAATTTCTATTTTACAATGTTTGAATATATTATAAACGGGATTTTACAGGGGGGGGGGGGTCGCGCACAAAAATCCATATATAGGGTGGGTGGGTCATTTGGACCCTGAAAAAATGTGTAAATGACAAAAAATGCAAATTTGTTCCTCCACTTAAAATCACTCAGCTTTGTGCTCATATAATTTGTTAACATCAACCATATGACCCACTAGGCTATTTAAAACATACTAACCAGTACTAACTACCATTTAGGGGTGTATGTATGACTGATGTAGGTCCACGTGACAAGATGGCGGCGGCCGGTTGTTTTGATTTTTTCTCTCTGAATTTTTCGAATGTTTATTCATAACCACGCCGAAATGTGTGTCTGGCTGGGCATATATTCATTACTGGACGTTTAATCGATTGACATGTAAGACTGTTGTGTGACTCCGTTGTTGATAATTATATATACACGTGGAATAAGAATGGGGAAGGCTTCGGACCCGAAAAAGGTACAGTTCGCACCAAAATTGACTGTAGCATTCGATAAGGAGAGAGAACACATTAGGAGAATTTCTCACGAGGATGTTTTGGACGCGATAAACCACCTAGTTAATCAGGGGGTTGTGAGAGGTGTTCAAATTACTAGGACTCGTGTTCTTATAACTGTAAGTACCGAGAACGCCAAAACAGAACTCATTGAACATGGTCTGAAATTAGACAGAAGAGTCGTCAGACTTCAAGATATGGCAGAACAGTACACGCTCGTTACCATTAGAGAAGCGCCAATTGAATTCGACGATGATTATATTATCGAAGCCCTCTCTAGTTATGGAACTGTTGTTGATGATAGCTTCAAGCGGGGAACGGTACGTGGTAGGCCAGACTTGGAGACAGGGACGCGATTTTGTCAGATTGACAACTGTTCAGACTTGCCAAGTGAATTGGAAATAGGAGACATTCGAGTGAAGCTGTTCTCCAATCGTACCGTTATTGACTGTAGAATGTGTGAACAAAAACATTACCTCAATCAAAGGTGTTCACTGAACAAAGATCGTAGTAAGCCCCCTTGTGGGCGGTGCTTTGATGAGACCCACTCAACAATTGACTGTGCTCGGCCAATCGTTTGTAGGGCGTGTCGAATGCCAGGACATCGACAGTTTGAATGTCGCAATCAGCGCAAGCCACCAATCAGCGATGAGTTGCAGCAAGACAAAGCAGACATTAGCGGAAATTCAAACACAAAAGAACCGAAAGACGACGGTAAATCTGAAACGGGTGATAGTGAACAGGATTCAACGATGATCACCAAGCATAACACTAAGTTGAAGGCGTCTGCGTACACTGCCAAACCTGGCGAATTATCACGGGCCCGTTCGATTATACTCGGAGCGAGCAATTGTCGGGCACTCCCGGTAACTGATCCTGACATGATGGTCGTACAGGCGTCAGGGGCAAAGTTCACTGACATTGATATGCTTATTGACGAAGCGTATAAGCATAACACCGTACAGCCGGATACTGTGGAGTCGGTGACGGTTCACTTGGGAACCAACGACCTGCCTTATTACAACATGCGAATCAGCAGAATAACTGTGAACATTATGAACTGCGTCGACAAGTTGAAAAACAATTTTCCAGAAGCTAAATTTAGCTTATGCAGCATACCGCCCAGGAAAGGTAGAGGGACGAAAATTCAAGATTACAACAAGGCAGCAGCGGAAGTGAACACATTCATGGGTGAACTTTGTGTAAGCCGTGCAGAACTATGCTTCATCGACAATGACACCATCTTTAAGAACTCAGATACAGGAAATGTTGTACGGCCGTTATTCGATGGAAAGGACACTTCCGGCGTTCACCTGAGCCCCGAGGGGAAGGGAGAACTGACTAAGAGGCTGACGGAAACGGTTGCATCAGAACGCAAGCGGAGACATCTCAGCGATAGAGACTCTCCTGAGAAAAAAACACTCAAATACGACGAATGATATGAATATGTCCACCCTTATATATCATATTTAACAAATGATAATTGTCTTTCTGTACAAAAGCATACGAACTTACAGTCGTCAAATGATTATATTACGCACAATAGTATGTGTAAGCCAAAGATATTTTGTGCCACTTCTAGTTCGATAAGTGACAAAACGCTTAATGAAAATGGAGAGATAATTGTGCCATTCTATGATTATATCATGCACGATCCATTTTATCTTAAAGGAACGATCAGTAATAATGTTTCTCCAATAAGTATGGCGATGCCAATATTTAGCATCAATGGTATCTCAAAACCAGGCCCTGGTTTTGAGACAACTTTGAGGCTAAATGACCCCTGTACCTTGGAACACGGACTTGAAAGCCTCGCTCTCGAGATTTGTCTTCCAACTGATACATTCTGTAAATCGAATATGGCCCTATGTAATGAGTGCGATATGTATTGTGACAATTTATGTTCTATTGCTAATCATAACACCATTATTCACCGGTCACCAACTGATTGTGATCTATTGGAAAAGTATACTCACTTTGTTGATGACAACCACAATTATGCTGAATGTGATTACCATAATGAGTTGAAAGAATTGTTTGTCAATCAAAGCGACGACATTGGTCAATATAACAGTGAATCTTTAGACTGTGATCATATATTTACACACGATATGATCGCTGAGGTAAATCCCGACGTTGGTGTCAATATATGTAACAATATCACACATGATAACTGTAACGATAATATGCAAGAAAAATTAAGAATTTTATCTCTGAATGTTTGTGGATTAGAAAAACGACTTGAGTATCCTGATTTTATCAAAATGTTAGATGGTTATGATCTCATTTGCTTATCAGAAACTAAAGCTTTTGCTGAAGATGAACTCACAATTCCGAACTTTGACATACGCGGTTCAAAAGGTAGACATATCGGATCTGGCAAGCGATGTGGAGGAATTGTTATTGCTACTAAGTCGTCGCTTACAGCAAGGTGTGATATAACAGTAATTGATTCTGAATGTAATTGTGTTGTTTGGGTGCGATTAACATTTAATGAGCAGCCACACACCCTGCTTATTGGATCTGTGTATATACCGCCATCAGGGACGCGATATGCTGACGATGATTGGTCAGATCGGTTAGAAAGGGAAGTTCGTAGAGTGAGGCTTGACTCCGACGCGATTTTGATCAGTGGCGATTTCAATGCGCGCACAAAAAAATTGAATGATGTTTTCCAGAATGACGACATAAACGACGCGCGTCGCTCGCTCGAGTGGATGAATATAGACGAACTTTTAGATTACATTCTTGATTCATCCACACAAAACTTACATGTGAATATCCCTTCTAGATATTCACAAGACACAGGCAAACCAAACAGTTATGGTTATAAATTAGTTAATTTGTGTGGGAGCATTAATGCATATATATTGAATGGAAGATTTGGGGAAGATAACGGTATCGGTAGGTTGACTTGCAACGATCGCAGTCTCATTGATTATTTCATTGGATCCAGGAATTTATTTCCAATTATTTCAAATCTCAGAGTCAACGACTTCTCGCCTTTAAACTCTGATATACACAGCTCTCTCAGCTTAGAACTCGTGATACGTAATAATGACACTGCGCCTAATGACGATAGTTTATGCAACTTGGCACCGACTGCGAAAAAACCGAGAAAATGGATCCCAGAAAAGGGGAATGAGTTTGCAGAAAATATCGACAAGATAGCATTAGAAGAGATAACACACGAATTGTCGGTGTTAGACACCGGCAAAAACGTTAACACTATATGCGTTGGAATTGCTAACCTTTTAACATGTGCTGCTATTGACACTTTCGGTGAAGCCAAATCTAATATGAATTATGATAGTGGGAAATCTACAAACAAACGTTGGTTTGATAGCGAATGTAAGCGTTCGCGCAAGACGTTTCATGTGGCAAAACGAATATACCGGAAGTGTAAAAGTTTAGAAAATAAGAAGGCAGTAAGAGAAACTGGTGAACTATTTAGAAAAACAATGGATTCCAAAATAAAAGCAGAAAGAAACAAAATGGTCGACGAACTAAAGCATCTTAGCCGAACATCCAGCAGGGATTTTTGGAAAACTTTAGAGAAATTTTCAAATTCTAATAGGAACAAAGCCCTTGACTGTAAAGTGTCATTGGATGAACTCCATGCCCATTTTAAATCAGTCAATTCGGCTAACGGTCTCGGCGATAACCTGGAAGCACAAATAACTAGTATATATGAAGAATCTTTCTATAGTCCCTTAAATGACCCAATAACCGAAGAAGAGATTAAAGCTGCAATAGGAAGTTTAAAGGCAAATAAGTCTCCAGGAATTGATCTTATTACTAACGAATATATTAAAGCATCGATTAATATTATGACACCTTTGTATTGTAAATTATTCAATTTTATTCTCAATACCGGATCATTCCCAGAAGATTGGGCAATAGGTATGATCAAACCAATCTATAAAAAATCTGGTGATCCTGGAAACCCTGACTCGTATAGAGGGATAACATTATTGAGCTGTATTGCAAAATTATTCACTGCTATTCTGAACAAAAGATTAATGAATTTTGCCGAAACCGAACACCTGATAAGTGAATACCAAATTGGTTTTCGAAAAAAACACTCAACGCTCGATAATGTCTTCATTTTACAAAATATAATTGAGACTTATTTATCCAGTGGAAAGAGGCTTTATTGCACGTTTGTGGATTTTAGAAAAGCATTTGATACTGTCTGGAGGGATGGACTCTGGATTAAATTATTAGAAAAAAATATTAATGGCCGAATATTTAATGTTATTAAAAGCATGTATAGTAAGATAAAAACTTGTGTCAAAAACAGTGAAGGGTTGTCCGATTTTTTCGTGAGCAATATAGGCTTATTTCAAGGAGAATTAATGTCACCTCTCCTTTTTTCACTATATGTTAATGATATAAATGATTTTTTAAATGATTGTGTTATTGATGGATTGAATCAACTTGATGAACTATTTTTTTCAAAACTTGGAGTATATGTAAAAATGTTATGTATATTGTATGCTGATGATACGATTCTAATGTCCGAGAGTGAACACGGCATGCAACGTGCACTCCAGGCTTTCGCTGATTATGCCGATGCTTGGAAACTTGAAGTAAACACTAAGAAAACTAAAGTAGTTATCTTCTGCAAAAAAATGCAGAAACAACTCCCAAAGTTCAAATATAAAGATTTTATATTAGATATAGCCAAAGAATTCACATATTTGGGAGTGAAATTATTTTATAACGGAAGATTCTGCCGAGCAATAAAGGCGAACCGTAACCTAGCATTAAGAGCGATGTATGCACTTCTTAATAAAGTAAGATCGTTGAATCTACCCGTAGACTTAATGTTAACACTGTTTGATTATAAGATAGCCCCGATTCTATTATACGGGAGTGAAGTGTGGTGTTTTGAACCGACTAAGGATATAGAATATGTCCATTTAAAATTCTGTAAAATATTGTTAAACATGAAAGCAAGTACCCCGAACTACATGGTGTATGGAGAATTGGGAAGACACCCTCTTGAAATTGAGATTAAAAGTCGAGCAATATCGTATTGGTCGAGGCTTGTCTCCGAGCACGGTTCAACCCTCGCCAAGAAATTATACAAATTAGCTCGCGCTGTATCTGACTTTTCGGATTCAGGCATGAAATGGGTGGAATATATCCAATCATGCCTTGAAGAATCCAGTCTAATCGACAAGTGGGAAGACAACTCGCCCTTGTCCAAGGGGAATATCAGAGAATTGAAACAACGACTAATAACAAAATTTGAGTCTGAATGGAGGCATGATATCAGTTCATCGTCCAAGGGAAATCTGTATAAAGCGATAAAGCCAGATTTGAAAATTAGTGGTTATCTACTGAAATTACCCCGACATCTAGTTGAATACTTAGTCAAAATAAGAACATCAAATCATCGTCTGGCAATTGAGAGTGGTCGTTGGAAAGACATCTCGCGGGAAAAGAGAACCTGCTCTGCGTGTGGAGAGGCTCTCGGGGATGAATACCACTTGATCATTGTTTGTAAAAAATTTGAAGAGATCAGAAAGAAATTCATCCCTAAATATTACTGGGAATTTCCTAATCTTGACAAATTCCATGCTCTTTTATCCATTGACAATATTGCCATCCTACGGAGAGTTAGTATATTTGTGAAAACAGCTCTGCGAGATATATGATATAAGCCATCCCCACTCGAAATTATAGAGAAGAATTATGCCAAAATCATTGTGCAAGGCACAATTTCACATATTACATATCAATGAACAGACAACAATGAAGTTTCATCTCATTATATTGTAATAGTGTAATTTAATATATCTATATTATCTATATTGTGCATTTAGGAATGTGTATTAATGCATTTTACATGTCAAGGACTGTATAGATATACTATTGCAAAGTATTTATACATTTGACAACATGAAAGTCTTATATAAAAGGAAAATTGAACTATTAAAAGCAACTGCATGTCTAAAACAGATATATACAACATCTTTCACGAATTAGGATTAACTATAAATAACTGCAGTTTAACTAAATTCCACATGGTTATAATAATCTTACGTAGTAATTGTGTGGACTTGACATGTAAATATATATATATATGTTATCATCATCATCATCATCATCATCATCATCACCATCATCATACTGTTTACTAATATTCTTGTTCTGTGCGAATACGCAGCATGATACCTAATAAACAATTGACAAAATTAATGTACCATATTTTGACGGATGAAAGATATTATATATATATACTAGCAGGTTAGCCGCCACTGGCGTGCTTGGTCAGAAACATGACAATGTTTTATGTTTTGTTTGTGTTTTTCAATGAGTTAATATTGGGTTTTTCAATATTTTACCCGATTTGACCTTGAATTGATAATTTCCAAGGTCATGTCGTTCACAATATATAATTTGTGGGTACCTGTTTGAAGGTTAAGACTGACCCGATGAAAAATACCCCCGTTCCTAGGAACGACAGACATAAGAATGTTTCACACAATGCGTTGCGTCGACTAGTCGGTACCCGATATCAAAACTTTCAAACATGGTACGGAAATTCATTGTACATGGCGTACACTGATGACTGATGCAATGACGGTATATTGCGTAGCGCATTTCCCTGCATAGACACCAATTTATTTGGGAAATAATACTGTAAACATCTTGATATTTATCCAACACACTGAATGTAATTATATAATTAGACATGTGGTGGATAATGATTAGAAACTCGACCATTTATACAGGTTTTAAATTTAATATCTGCGTTCGAGATTTCGTCACGTGATCACCAATAAACCGGTGCCGAGCGGTGTCACTTTAAAATGTTAATGTTCTGACTAAATACGCCCTATAGAATAGGCTATGTTGTAGAATACGATAGCCAGTTCTTAATGTAAGTATCATTTATATACGGTAGCAACAATGACGTCACCTTAAGCGACCTTCAATTGATCAATTGAAATATACACAGTGTCCAGATCAAAGCGGTCTCCGACAAACGATAAATCATTGCCATCATGTCGCAGTGATGTCTTTGACCTCAAACGACAAGTAAGACATTGTGTTGTCAATTTCATTCTTTCAATTAATAGTCGGGTCACCGTGTATGGGAGGCCAAATTCACATTTAATAATGAATTGCGCTTAAGCGCAATCAATTGCGCTTAAGCGCAAATACCACATATTGTGCTTAAGCGCAAATAGGGCATTTACGCTTAAGCGCAATTAATTGCGCTTAAGCGCAATCAATTGCGCTTAAGCGCAATTGTGACTACTATCTAACCTACCCATAAACTATTAGCATGACCTGGTGTATCACCTAGCAACACAAGATGAGCATTGGGCTAATTTTGACCTGTACTCAACAGTCAAACTGTGAGTATGTGTTCAACAATGAGAATCCCCTAATTACATATTATCAGCATCCCTCTATCCAAAGAATTGATGTCGCCTTCCCGGAACTCTAGTAATGTTTTGTATGATGTTTTTAATGTATTTTTGCACAGATTTTAGCCTTTACTATGGTAATATCCTATACATGCATGCGGTGTCACTGCATGAGGGCTTTCTTACCTCATACAGTAATGCTCTATTTAATCGACTTCTTAACCACAGCAGAATTATGAGTAACTTTTCAGGATTTAGTTGGAAATATGGCTTGTTGCCATTCATCGGAAAGCTCTCGAGAGCTTTCCAATGAATGGCAACAAGCCATATTTCCGACTAAATCCTGAAAAGTTATCCATAATTCTGCTGTGGTTAAGGAGTCGATTAATTAGAGCATTACTGTATGGTTTACTTATTGACTTAAATCAGGGGGAAAAAACCCTATTTTCATATTATCAGCATCCCTGTCCAAAAATTGGTGTGTATTTACTGGAGCTTTGGAGTCTCAGTCCTGAAGCTCTAGTTTTTCTTATTAAATCAGCAGCTCTTGCACAAATCTATAGTATTTCCATGATCATATAGTGTGAATGTGGTGTCACCGAAGGCTTGCTTCCCTCATATGGTGTGCCTGTATAATCGAAAATTGAAGAAAATCAATGTCGCCCCGACTAATACAGAAAGTAATGCTATTGCAAGTAGCCCCAACTAATATATACCGAAGATAATATAATGCTATCACGAATCGCTCCAACTAAAACAGAAGGTGATACTATTGCGAGTCAGCCATTTTGATAAAGAAGTTGGGCTAGCTCCCTACCCATCCAAACCAATGAAACCAAGAAGTGACATGTCAATAGGAGTTAATGCTAAGTTATGGAGAAACCTATTTATTCACCAGGGGTGTTTTGTTACATATAACCATGAATTGCGCTTAAGCGCAATTAATTGCGCTTAAGCGCAATTGATTGCGCTTAAGCGCAATTGATTGCGCTTAAGCACAATTAATTATTAAATGTGAATTTGGCCTCCCATAACCGTGTGTGTCTATACTAGTAACACTGTCAATTCCGGGTGCCACCAAATGTTATACTTACCGTAACTTACGCGCAGTTAACACCGTTTATGTCGGAATCGATCTTGAAAGCGTTATACATGGAACTAATACACTATGCTCCGACTAGTCGACGGCAAAATTCAGAGTCGACGTTCTGACATTTCAGCGTCGTCTACGACTAGTCGATTAATCGTTTCAACCCTAATTGCACATAGTGATTTAGATTAAACAGTGTGGAATTGCCCAAACGGGGCCTGTTTATCTGTTCGAAGAGACAATAATTGTTGTGCTGTCTTCATATTCTATTCTGTATCAGTAAAACATATTTTTTTTAGGATTTCAAAAGAATGCCCTTTTAAACCAGTTGAATCTGTTTTAAATAGTTTACTTTCCAATCGAGTCATTCTTCCGACAAAATAGCCAGAACTAAACAGTAAAAGATTAATCTACATACCCTAATTGTTTGCAGTTCTGTAACCGGGACCTAAATACAGACTTGTGTTATTTTTTTTGCCTATAAATGTATGAAGTTGAAGACCATGTACTAGTTAGTATGATGTATAAAAACAAATGGTCTTATTTGTGACATTGTGGTATTGACAATTTACCCTGAAAGCTTCATCAAATGAATTTTTTTGTATTCAGTATAAATATTGTGCCTGTACATATATATGAAAACTATTGGTATGTTATCCAATATTTATTAATATGAATTTATACTATTATTTGTGAAAGTCCCTGAGTGAAAGTTTATTCAAATAAAATGCAGTATGGAATATAGTGCAAGTCTTCTTGTACTAATTTTTTTAACCAGCTAAGATATTGGTATGGCGAGATGCTCGTGTTTAGTCCAAGCCCGCCTGCATAGCATTCCTATGACACGACTTACGCCCAGGATCTGTGGCGGGAATTTGTGGTGTATTTTACTCGATTTACATAACAAATCAATACATATACATCGGAAAGAGTGACATCTTATGGTCATAATGGTGTATAATAATCTAACTTTCATGTTAAATTACGCATAGAATATTCCGGTTGATTGTCACCGACATCGCTGTTTTTATATTTTGTTTACGTTTTAACTTAAAGTGGTGTGAAACACTCCGGTAGTGCGATCAAATAGAAATGGAGAACAATATTGTTCAAAGTAGTTATTTTTACAACTATTATATCTAAATTGACAACACACACCGTCATTCTTATGTATTAATTAAATGCAGTGACTTTCGATGGCGAAATCGTTTGCGTCAGTTTATTGCCGACAGTTGCGTCCCGAATCGAGAGGTAAATATTTACAATTGAGCGTAGTTCAGACAAGGTTTTGTATGGAGTGGTACGGTCAATTTGCTTCAGATTTTCGGCGGTGTTAGTAGAATGTTGCATTACTCCAGTTGGCATAGTGCCTAAATACTAATTTATCAGTTTCACGCACCCGAACAAGTACATAATATGTCTTTAAACCCAAAGAGTTACGAAGAACCTCGGCATAGTCCGGAGTTTGCTTTGGGCGAGACAAATTTATATACAAACAAAATGGCAGCCACCGTATTATTCTCAAGCTTGTTGTGTTTACACTGTTTTAAACTGTCAGATGGTTGTAATTCCCGTAATTTATTTAATGTATTACATTTATATCTTCAATATTTACTTAATCTATGTACTAGTATTTATTTATTTACTGACACGTATAATTACGATTACAATGGAGAATTCATCGTGCGTGGTTGATAGAATATCTACTGAATATTGTCACTGGAAAATGCCAAACGCAGTTCGCGAGGTCAACTGAGTTAGCATACTTTTAAAAATTTGTAAACACAGCGGCAAATGTCTCTTTTCGCATTAAATTACCACTTTCAATTCACAACTGGTGTGGGTTTTAGAACAAATAACATGTCTTCTGATGAAAATATCCGTTTATTGTCGCAATTGTGATATTTTATTTCATATAATTGTGGTTTTATTTGAGCTTAAGTCGTGTTATAAGAAGCCTATGCAGATGGGCTTGGACTAAACACCAGCATCTCGCCATACCAATATCTTAGCTGGTTTTAGTACAAGAAGACTTGGACTACCGTATATGGAATAGAGCAAATTTTCACACCATTGTTATTGGAACTTCAGATGATTGTCATTGTGGTATATTAATATACTTACGTCATATCATACATTAATTGTTATCTTCGGCAACATCGGGGGTACATGGAGATTTAATACCTGGATGTCGATTTTGAACCCCGAGGCGGAGCCGAGGGGTTCAAAAAGAGACATCCAGGTATTAAATCTCCATGTACCCCACGATGTTGCCGGAGATAACGACTTTGTCCCCACAACAATAACCATGTCTCCTTAATTTAAGTGTTTTTCATAGGTTATCCGATTAATTCACACCAATAAGAATAATTCAGTAGCTGATCTAAGGACCCGTCGTCAGGTGACGTCAAATTTGGCGTGCGAGAGCAACGTCACGATTGGTGGAAACTGCCAGTTCAAGGGTCATTCATATACCCCCGATGTTTCAAGTGCTAATATACCCCCGATGTTTGGCACACGTTTTCTTATACCCCGCTGTCAAGGGTGACGGGGGACATGGTGATTTAAACGTGGCATTGTAGCCAATCAGATTGCTAGTTACAACCGGAATTTACCTAATGTGGGGACAAGGACATACATATTAAGTTTTGAAGAATGATCATTTTATTAACCCTTTCATGTCGGGGAATGGAATTTAAAGTAGCTATGTTCTGAATCATTTCTTATCGTATTGAATACACATACATGTACACGCAATGCTCTCAATACATACAATGTACATATACCTGTACATTCTACATGGAAGTTAGGCCAAAGAAAAAAGATAGTATGTTTCCGATAACGAAGTTAAAAAATTAGGGTAGGTAGGTAGGGAAATTATTATTATTTTTTTTATTTTGATATTTTTTATCCAGCTGCAGAAATATTGAATTATCTCGACCGAAAATGACATAAAATGCCAACTTGTGTTGTGCGAAAGTATTACTTGATAAACACAGCACTAGGAAATATACATTAAGATTGATGAAAGATCAAACTTACTTCATGCTTTAATAAGGATGTTATTTATTTTTCACATAACACATTTTATAAATTTGGCTATAAACTTGGTATGAGATTGATGTCACTTATAAGAATTTTACCCATAATACCGCCATTATACCGTACTTGTATTGTGACAACAGCATCCCATTGTCTAGAGGTAGCCAGTGCACCCAACCTAGCATGCCTGTTTTTTGGAAACAGTAGCTGTACCCCTAACATATGTGGTCATAACCTATATACGTATGTATATATACAGATACACACACGTCTGTTTATAGTGTTCCTACCGGTACTCTCAGGCTCCAAATAAAAGTGCAGGCCCAAATAATAGTGCACAGGAAAAATTCCATTGAAAGTTAAAACAGTACAGACCCAAATAACTCGGAGCAAAACATCAACTATAGTTAACAAATTTATAGTACATGTAGGTCAAACATAGGAATCAACATAGTATGTGTCATGTAGAGTTTTATTCGATATTGACATGTTCACATGTATGCCATATACTTTTCATAGCCTCAAAATTAACTAGAGGTGTGACTGTCCCAATGGGACTACGGATACCCCCCTGTTTTTAAAATACTAAGATGTCTCACATCATCACATGTCAGTAAACATTTAGTTAAAATAATAAAATAACAGTTCCCATTGCAGGTGTACAACCATAACCCTAATATTAAACCTATTGACCGAAAAATGTAGGAATAAAAGCTCCGCCATGGAACTAAATATCTGTGCCACGTTTTAAAAAAATTGACCGAAAAATGTAGGAATAAAAGCTCGGACAAAAGTATACATGTTGCAAAAAAATTCTAAGTCGAAAAAGGGGGGATAACTCCAGCAAAAAAAGTCGGACAGACGTCATAATCGCAGGTGCACAGGTTCCCATGGTGGTTGATGTCTGTGCCAAGTTTCACGGAAATTGATCAAAAAACGACTGAGAAAAACTCCGGACAAATTTGTGTCCACGGACGGACGACGGACGGACAAGCTGACTCCAGTATACCCCCCCCCCCTAACTTCGTTGCGGGGGGTATAATAAACTTGCAGACTCAGATAAGCACTGTGCAGGGGGGATTTCCCAAGAAAATAATAAATGGGCATGCATGTTTATTTGGAACTCATGAATATGTTCCATAAGTCCCAAACAAGGCATAATGGTAAAGCAGGCATGAGATCCACTCTCTTGAAATTAAAATTGCAAGATTCATGCCTATCAATCCACAACCCATCACACACCTGTGGCTTTTGAGACAACTGTCACACTTCATGTCACTTATTACAGGCTTATGTTAGAAACCATGTGTTTTGCACCTAATGATTATCAATATTTATGAGCATTAGCTCAAAATTTTTCTCAAAATATCAATAAAAAGATTAGGGTCGGCGGGTTATTTTTAGGGTCGGTCGATGTACGGAAACATAGTATCTTTTTTTCTTTGGCCTTACTAATAGCAGAGGCACCTACTAGTATATCACAGCCTACACTATATGCAAATGCATACCGTTACTCTTGGGATCCAAATAAGCATACATGTATGATTATTAATTTGTGGAAAAGTCGCCGCCATGTAAGGTGCACTGCTTACTAGTATTTGGGTTGTATGTTTATTTTTAAATCGGGATTGTCAAGAAATTTATACTATGCCTATCAGAATTGCTGGATCCTATAATCAGATCAGGAAAAGAGAGTAAAAACATGTTACCAGAAGTCTGTATATCGGTTATATATAGATCAACTTACATGGACTAACATCTCTGTATCGGTTCTTACTTCAATAATTCTCAGATTTCAGAGAAGTCATTCGTCTCATATGATTTAAGCATCGCTTATTCTGCTAACTCATTCTTAATACCCTGGAAGTAATATAACAAAATCACATTTATATAATTAATATGACACACCATGATTTATCTCTGAAAGTGCATACCCAGAACAGCTCTCATTTCTGATTTAGGTGAAATATATTATAATAAAGATACCATTTTCAGAAAATTATTTTCTAAACCAACGAGGATTGTGTAAATTTACTAAAAGAAGCCACAATATAATATTCAATGAACAAAATATCAGCCCTCTTAATTCAGATTGTTTGGCTTCGGCAATCCGCTACAGCAACAGTATGCCGTGGCCCAGTTTGCTTCAGCAATGCTGATTGCTGTAGCCAATTATGAAGGCTGAGATATAAGCACCAAAATATCAAGTGTGTCAAACGTGTAATGCCTCAAATGATACTTGTCGACTTCCGTGTTTGAAAATGACCATTGATCCACTGTGAAGCTGGTTTGATAGTCAGGGCATTATACTCTGACTGTCAAACCAGCTTCACAGTGGATCAATGGTCCGTTTCAAACTGCCGTTATTCTGAATTCTATTGAAATTTTTTATTGTAGATACAATATATTTTTGTCAATATCAGCCCACGTAACTGGCTGCAACAATCAGCAATGCTGAAGAAAACTGGTCAAGGAAAATGGTTGCCATTGTGGACTGCCAAAGACAACAAAATCTGAATTAAGAGGGCTGAAAGATTCATTATCGCTGCTCAGATGCTCATGATTTTAAGTAAATTGTACATGTAGTTACTAAAAACAAAATAAAATCAATACGATTTTATGTGTGGGTAATATTATTGGGCAATGTCAAGTGGTAAAATTTCAACTCAGGGCATATATTTCATCTGATTTTGCGAGAATCCATATACATGTATACTTTTTCACGAGATTCCAGGGTAATTTGCAAGAATATTTACGAAAATCTAAATTTGATTCTCACCGAAATATAAGCCCTGCAACTTTATAAAACAATTTGCCAAACTCCATCTTGAATAACAAAATGAATCAAGATTATCAAGTAAAATAGTAGTGACGGCAATATATTCATACTTATATTCATACTTCTTCTGAAAGGATTATACTGAATGCCAACATGATGGGAGATTCTTGGGAACTTGGACCTGGTGACACCTAGAAAAAAATGATGCATGGTTTAAATATTATATTATGCATAGATTTATATTGACGTAGAAGGGCAATTCCATGTGTGACTGACGTTACGACATGAATTTTCCATTCCTTCATTAGCCTATAAAACTGAAACAATAACTTTTTCATACCTGTTAAGTAGTCATAAAGAACTTTAGTTCCTTGGTGATGTTTCAAGGTGATAATACCAATGTGCTAGTTGCCTTCATGATTAATTAAATGTGGGAATATGTCGTTGTGACTGACGTTACACAAAAAAGACATGGATTTTGAGCACCTGTATAGAGATTACCTTTATCCAAAACTACAGGCATTCTGGAATTAGTTATTAGTCACCAAAATTGGTATGAGGATACTCTTCAATAGAAGACAAATTATTTCTAATTGATGGAAACATTTAATATTGCCATCCTTTTTTTCTGTGACTGACGTTTCTCACACGTTACCGTGACTGACATTACCGGTACATTACAATTGCCTTATAAAATGGCCATCATTTTGATACCAGACAAATGTAAATTTTCACTTACAATTGATTGTTTTGTTCAAGTTGGCTTTGTACATGTAGGCTGTAAATTTTTATGATCAATATGTTTATCAGGTATGATTTGTTCACAAGCCAGTCTGTTACAGCCCATAAAACAATGCAACAAAAAAATATACATGTTAGAAAATGCCAAGTTAAATAGTGCAAACTTTGCATGATTTTACACCCGGTTTAACAACATGTGAATTTAAGCCAAGATTGCTGCAGTACTCAGATTGGTTACTCTTTCCTTGCCAGGCTTATTTTTTATGTTTAGAACGTAAAATCCTATCTATATGGCTTTATAAGTTCAGAATAATTTGAATGTGACGTTTGGTGCAAAAAGCTGTGTATTGGCAATAATATCTTGTTAACCTTATCAGTAACAAAACTAGTTTCAATGGGAGTTTTTCAACATGCAGAATCAGTTTCTGACATCGAAACTGACATTGGTGACCTCTGACACTATTAAGTTGCTATATACCGACATTGGGCACATCACTATTCAGTTGCTACTAGAACATGTATATTACCTTAACTTGAACTGAACAGTGTGTGTGCATAATCTGTCTCAATCGGGAACCCCAGGCCATTGATGATTCCCATATAGGGTTGTTCAGATTATAGGCTGTTTGTTGAACTTGTTATCTGAACATCCCTCCAAACGACTACTAGTACTCATCAACGAGTCTCCCGTTAATATGGGAACCATATATATTTCCCTATCCATATTTATAGTAGCACTGTAACATGTGATATATTAGATAATTGAATTTATGTTATCAGAAGTAATATGACCCTTGCAAACAAGTAGCCTTTTTAAATTATGCACCTACATGTATGTGGGAGCGATGATGGCAAAAAATAAAAATTGGCAATATGGTACTCATTATAAAATTTGAAGGAATTGATGGTTTATTTTGTTGTGTTTGATGATTGATTTGGGAAAGGTACATATATAATAAGATGACAGTTCTCTGGCACTGTAAATGTCTAATGTCGCCCACAATTAATGTGTATTTTGCCTAAGTATAATCAGTTTTATACACATTCCTAAAATCATCAAACACAACAAGGTTAATATTAACGAACTCTATGCATTTTAATTGCAAAAAAAATGCCTGATGCTTGCAATAATTTATATGCCCATGCCATGTGACTGACGTTACACACACTTTGAAGCCACACACGGAAAGTTACATTGATCGATCTGATAATTCGATCCATATGTGTTATTCTGCATTACATTGCAGTATGGTAGGGTAGGTACATGTAGGTAGGGATTAAATTTTTTCACACGCTGCTTGGAGGTGCTCCAAGCTGTATTTATGATATTTTGACAACCGAGTGGTCATATAATACAGTCTTAAATTTAATTTCCAAAATAGAGGGAAGGAAGATTGATAGATAATTAGATATACACAATTGATGGATTTAATACACTCCCCATTAATTGTACTGGTATTCAGTATTGAAATATATATGTGTAAGATGATTTACAAAGAGGCTCGCATTACAAATGGGCCTGAATTTACCCCGCGTTACAAATGGGCCTGAATTTACAACTTGTATGTTTACTAGTGCAGAAGGGGTCACTCTCACCACTTTCAGCACATTTTGAAATCATGTGTACTCTTCATCACTTTTTTTGGTGAGAGTGACCCCTTCAGCTTTACTAGTACCAATCTTGAACTGCTGAAGGAATGATATACATGTATTGTATTCGATTTGTATATTTCCTGGCAACAACTGGCTGCAGCCCTTTTAATTCAGATTGTTTGGCTTTGGCAATCTGCTAGGGCAACCCTTTATCGTGGCCCAGCTTGCTTCAGCAAATGGCTTCGGCATTGCCGATTGCCGTAGCCAATTATGAGGGCTGTGGCTGTGACCCATTGACACTTCACATTGATCAATGGAAATCACAAACTAATACATTATCCTGAGTGAACATTTAATTGCCCCACCTAATTCCAAACAACGAATACATAGAAATGTGTAAATTATCTAAACTAGATTAAACTAGATTGGTCACTGTGAAAGCTGTATTTATTATTTATATTTTATTTTAGTTGCTGATTGTTTCCCGCGATTAATCAACCATAGTCACCATACCCAGTTCAAATTTGATATTGTCTAAAATAAAAATAATAGTATCAAAATTATTTAGCATTTTTCAAAAATATGTTATATATCATGGATATTGGGAAGGCGGTAGCCGAGAGAGCTTACTGTTCTCTGATGCTAGTCGACTGGGGATCACAACCTAGTCAGGCTATTCTGGCAATAATCAGAACCTGGCCATTGGCCAGACTACCGGGAACGGGACTACCTGCCCCCGAGACAACCCGCCCCTATGCTATTTTGGGGGCGGGTTGTCCCGATAAATGAGGGCGGGTTGTCCCGAAATTGTTAATAGTGATTATGTTCTTTGATGATATATTATTAAAGATTTTGATCAACAAAACATGTGTTTATTCATTAATTATGTCAATACGTGGACTGGGATAAAGAATGACACGATGTTTTGACAACTGAACGGCACTTAAGGTAAGTGAAGACTAATTAAAAGGGGTGCTTTCAAAACAAACATTTGATGCAAATGGTTCATTATCACAGAGTGTTATCACAAAACTTAGTGATCGGGATTCATCTCACTGATGTTAACTGGAGGTGAGTATACAAACAGCCTTTGAACGATGTCGACGGAACTGGGTATATTAACTCTTGAGTGTGGGACATCTTCATTGGGATTTCTTTCGGCCCTTTCGACAATACCGGGGCCAGCCACCCAAACCACTCACTTTAGTACACTATCCAGGCCAGGAAGATTAGGGAGTTCTGGGATGATTACATGTCCGATCCACCGAGGTTAACAACAGCCAGCTTTCTGAAGAAGTGCTCAAACGTCAAATTTAGTTTTTAATCTTCGTTCATATTCATTCATTCCGTTTTTAAATTTCGTTCATTAAACTTCGTAATAAATAAACATATTATGCATTTTTGTGTTCATAAGTTATATTATATTACATGTGTATTTATTGTTGTCCATGTTGTTAAATCAAATAAAAATCTATAAAAAACAACCCAGTTTCGTTAAACAAACATCTCATAATCCCCTCACACCTCCTAATTAGCCACTGATTACCGCTAATTGATTTTTGGGGGCGGGTTGTCCGGGGGCGGATTGTTTCAGAGTGAAAGGGGCGGGTTGTCTCGGGGGCGGGTAGTCACGGACCCCGACTACCAAGTTTGTCAGGCTGAAATCTTGAAAGTCTCATTCGAGATCACTGTTCAAAGACAGTGAAGTGAATAAAGATACGAATGCAAAATGCCGACTCCCCCTCCCATTAGTCATTACTCAGTAGACATTAAGTGAATGATTAACACTTGTTCGGAAACAGTGTGAAAAAAATCCAGGGATTTGTTTGGGGGGACATCTGTTTTTGGTCAATGATATTCTGAAGGCATATCTTGAAGGCCTGAGCGGAGGAAGGTTTGGGAGTCGGTGACCCCCTGCTCAGTGCTGATGGTGGGGTTACGTTCTCCCCCTGGAAATATTTTGAGTTGGGACCTTCACTTACAGTGAAGTACGGTACATTTAAAAAAACAAACAGATAATAACAAAGAAATATATTACCTTTGTTATTTTTTCGATTATATATGGTTCCCTGTCAATACTTCAAAAAGTTCCAAGGTTTTGTATGGTGGAATATTATGACCTCTAGTACTCTACAAGACTACAGTACAGTGAGTACAGTATACAGGCGTCAGCCAGAGTAGTCTCGAGATTCATGGCATGATCTACTGGACCAGTGCGTATAAAAAAAAATTGGTTCCTGCACTGACTGTAATATCTACAGACATACAGATATAGATAACAAATGTGTAAAGTTTAAAGTAACTTTGTAGTATACTAGTAAGTAAGGCTGTTGAGTGTTCACTCCAATCACTGTTGTCGTGTTGTCTGGTTGACAATGACAGTCTTGAATTTTTGATGAAAAGTAGTTTAAAATACCACTACATACCTCGCAAGTTGAAATAAAATCAGTCGTTGTTGTTTTCCTGTAGTCACTTGAAGTTGACAGAATACCAAATGTAGTTTTATTCTTGTGAGAATATAAATAATATGTAATAATACCGGTATTTGTTTAGAGAAAATGTCGGATGACTAAAGATATGAAATTCAAAATTGTGTCAGTTGAATCTGTCTGTTGATCTATTTTACAGAAATGAAAACTAGCTGTATATATTTATCAAGGTATTGTCCACGTGTTTTTCTTATCAGATTCCAGCCTTCAGTTGGTCGAATAGTCGACGAATAAAACAATAAAAGAGGGTTATTATAGGAATACTTTGTATCGGGAATGTACGGAAATTGGTGTGCGTTGGCCCTCACTTGGAAACATCACTCCGCGCATGCCCAATGTGTAACTTCGAGGAATTATTTTCCCAAGAACGATAATCCGAGAAGTTGCGATTGGTCCAGTAGCGTTACATATGTCATCAACGTCGTTTTTCGGTTGATCTATGAGCGTATAGACCGATCAGTAGACGAATAACATACTGTATAATTCCGCGAAGCGGATTATACTAAGTATGTTATTCGTCTACTGATCGGTCTATACGCTCATAGATCAACCGAAAAACGACGTTGATGGCTTATAATTACAATATAACACTTTATTTTCAGCTATCTACTATTAATCCATCTCAGAAAATTAATTGCCAAAACATGATTTTCCGTTGGACGATCTCAAAATTTGGTTGATGGGCCGAAAATAAATTGGCCGAAATTGTCAACGAGCATCTTCGTAAAGAAAACTTTCAGAAAATAAATATTTACGCTTCAACTTCAATTTTCAGCAATAAACAATCCATGATAAAAATAATTACTTGTTTGGCTACGATTTACGTTTAAAATGACTCAACAACAACCCAATAATTATCAACACACACAGAGTCGAATCCGCGATCTCCGGTAAAATTATTAACTCCAGACCAGTCCAGACTCCAGCCCGATGACCGATGTAATTTGTAAACAAATGCCCTGATCATATCTAATGTACTCGTGGCAAAATTAATGTCATCAGCATTGTTATGAAGCTGAAAGTGTTAAAAGGGTTGTAATCGGGTAACACATTTTATTTATTTCCAATAAAATTTGCCATGTTGATCAGCCTGATTCATGATAAGTTGTGTTCACAGCAGTAACTATACACGTTGTCATAGACGCTTTTTCGAAAATTGGACAAATGAAAAACGCGGCACAAACTTTTAGTGTTCAGTCGAGGGTTACAAAAACATGAATACAGCTGAAATGAACAGACATTAAGTATAGTATAGTGTCCGTAAGAAGCAGAAACAAGCAATATAGACATCAACTACTTGTTCAAATGTTTCTAGCATTGAGTTTTCGAGTTGTTTTTTCACTGAAATTCTAATGGAATTCTCGTTCCGCGCTTTCGCGTCATCCAGGGACGTCGTGTGGGGCGACGGTTATAGACTCGCCCAATTTTCTTAAAGTGTCACTACGCGATGTGACTCGTCTACTGCAAAGTCTATGCACTGATAGACGCAGGTCACGCGGTAGCCTCTCGACCAATCAAATGCCCGCATTTCGACGAAAACGAATGTAGTTGTAATTATACGCTCATAGATCAACCGAAAAACGACGTTGATGGCTTATAATTACAAATATAACACTTTATTTTCAGCTATCTACTATTAATCCATCTCAGAAAATTAATTGCCAAAACATGATTTTCCGTTGGCCGATCTCAAAATTTGGTTGATGGGCCGAAAATAAATTGGCCGAAATTGTCAACGAGCATCTTCGTCAAGCAAACTTTCAGAAAATAAATATTTACGCTTCAACTTCAATTTTCAGCAATAAACAATCCATGATAAAAATAATTACTTGTTTCGCTACGATTTACGTTTAAAATGACTCAACAACAACCCAATAATTATCAACACACACAGAGTCGAATCCGCGATCTCCGCTAAAATTATTAACACTAATATTAACAGTTAACTCCAGACCAGTCCAGACTCCAGTCCGATGTAATTTGTAAACAAATGCCCTGATCATATATAATGTGCTCGTGACAAATGTCATTAGCATTGTAATAAAGCTGAAAAATGTTAAAAGGGTTGTAATCGGGTAACACATTTTATTTATTTCCAATAAATTTTGCCATGTTGATCAGCCTGATTTATGATAAGTTGTGTTCACAGCAGTAACTATACACGTTGTCATAGACGCTTTTTCGAAAATTGGACAAATAAAAAACGCGGCACGAACTTTGAGTGTTCAATCGAGCTTTACAAAAACAGGAATACGGCTGAAATGAACAGACATAAGTATAGTATAGTGTAGATAAGAAGCAGAGACATGGAATATAGACATTGACTACTTGTTCAAATGTTTCTAACATTGAGTTTTCGAGTTGTTTTTTCACTGAAATTCTAATGGAATTCTCATTCCGCGCTTTCGCGTCATCCGGAGACGTCGTGTGGGGCGACGGTTATAGACTCGCCCAATTTTCTTAAAGTGTCACTACGCGATGTGACTCGTCTACTGCAAAGTCTATGCACTGATAGACGCAGGTCACGCGGTAGCCTCTCGACCAATCAAATGCCCGCATTTCGACGAAAACGAAAGTAGTTGTAATTATAGATTGATAACCATGAGTGCGACGTCTATCCTATTTTTAGTCTATGGTTTAACCGAGGACAACGCAATTTGGTCCGATTAAAAAATGAGAACCGGGACCAGGTGTGTATTCCAGAAATTCGTGATATGAGATGGGTGTACTTAATTGGGGACTTCGCCCAAATATGGAAACAAACATTGCGAGGACCCCATTTATGAACTCAAAGACGGATGCACATGCACACACAGACATACGGCCCCTCACACACACACCCTCACATAAACCCACACACACACACCCTCCCCCCACACACACTGATCTTCCAAAATATACGATAGATAGATTCGACATTGGAACAAAAGAAATTCTCAGAGACATGTAGTAATATTCTGTCCTCCAAGGATTAGTAGAGCGGTTAAGGCAGATAACATCTGGAATCATGCACTTTTGAGTAGAAGCATGAAACTTCTCACATATCATTATGGACATATATGGATCAATTTCTGATATGGACCTATTTTCAAAAATTCAAAATGGCCGCCAAATCCAAGATGGCGCACAAGGGGGTCACTAAATTTCCGGTTATGACCCTATCTCTAGTTATACGGCGATAACAGAAAAAATATTTGACATATGATGGTGTAGTTAATTGTTAGGTATTCGCCATACATATGCGCATTTAATTAAACTCATCTTGTTAGCCATCCCCCAAGATGGCCCCCAAAATATCCCAAAATGGCCGCCAAAATTAAAAAAAAATGCCGATTTTTCTTAAATTCTACACTTCTTTCTAAATTATCCAAGAAATTTTATGGGCTATATGGGAATTTCTTCTCGGAATATTGAGAATAGTCATTTACTATCAATTTCGAGTGATGTTGAGTATTCTAGGTTACCACCGGTCCATGTATACGTTTAAAAAAACGACTATCAAATCACCCGCATAGTACATTAGTATTATTCCAACCACGCTATGTCCGTTAAGAGCTCTGTAATGTACACAATAATAATTGTCTGGACATGCAAAAACAGTATCACATTGTTTATCCAAAATTGCTATACTTATACAACAATTACTGCCAAAATAGCCGTCAAAATGGAAAAAATCTTGAATTTTCGTTCAAATTTACTTTTTTGGGGGTTAATTCTGGGATATAAAAGTAAGACTCACAGGCATATCTCTGAGACATACTAATTCCAGGAATTTCAGGGGTGGTCCATAAGATGTCTATAAAAATCCAAGATGTCTGCCAAAATGACAGCGTAAATTTTACACCATTGTCATTTTTGCATACAAACGTTAAATTTTTCAACTCTGTAAGACTCCGTCATAATTATTGTGGTACACTCTAGTGACATAGGCAATATTAAACTATGTGCTGGTAGTTAAAATAAAGATAACTGCCAAAATGACCGCCATAATAGGAATGTTTTAGTACAACCGTGGAACCTCTCTGCTAAGTAAGATTGTTATATGATGACATGTCCGATTTGACTAAATCAGGTCCATGATTATGCTGTTCTGTACCTGCTATATGATATTGTGATTCTTGTACATGATAACATATTGGCATATGCTACACCAGGCTAATGTTACATGCCACAATGTTCCTGCTTGATAATCTCAGGATGCTTATATAAGAAATATATGAAAAATATACTATCATATGTACTGGAAGTAGTTTCACCATAAGCGGTTCATTGCATTGTTGTGACTACCTTCATAATAGTTTAACGTTATAATATGGACAGAAACAAATTATGAGGGTGTGTCTAATGTATAATAGATCAATAGAATGTGTATAATTCGAATGTACCAAGGATTACATGCCCTTGTTCAGCCAGTTTTCGGTCGGATGTGATTAAAATATCTCTGTTGTCATTGAAAGTGAAAACAAATTATTTAAGCAATGAGTACTTCATAACACAACATCCGTGTTATTCTGTTACAAGACTAACTACATTTTTGCAGAACCATTCAAATTGTAGATGGTTGATCAGTCGAATAGCTCTATTTCATTAAATTCGAACAATGTGTCATGTCCGATGGCACATTTTCTCCACATCATCGTACTTGAGTTGAAAATGTAACAAGGCATTTTCTTCCAAATTCGACAATATGACCATGAGTTGCTAACATACCTCTGATGATTACCACTTTGTTAGTGAGGTGCACTTAGGGATACGTTTAGAAATACATAAGAAACGATCATGAAATTTAACAAATCAAGCTTAAAACTGACTTTTGGGGCATTATATCGATTCATATTAGCCAACATGTTTGGTATGCATTTGTTGCATCAAATTATGGTCACTATATGACAATAGCTTCCACATATGTGCACTACACAGGCTCATCATACATGTAATTATGTACCTGCTACATTTGATGGTGTTTCTTATAGATAATACAGGTCGGATTATACCAGACCGGGGAACATGGCTCATCACACTTGCCACAATGAATCTGTTGTGCTCGACCAGGACTATTATAAACCTGTTCGATATAGACTACACCAGACTGATTGTGTATGCCAGAAAATGAGAAAGCATCTGGTATAAACGATTAGATCCATTCCCCAACCAGAGATTGGTCCAACTCTTGCAGAGATGTCTGTTGAACGTGTCGAGTTGTCACACAGTCTACAACCTCACCCAGTCATGTTCTATGAGTTTGAGATTGTATGATACCGCTGGTAAATCAATGCATTTGATTCCTTCCTCTTTGAGATAACGTTTCCCAAGCCTGGTTCAGTGTGGTCTGGTGGTATCTTCTACCAGAAAGGAATATGCACCTATAGTACCTGCAAACGGTCGCACAAACAGGTCTCGAATTCCACCCCTATAACTTTAAGCATCAATGGTGCCGTTCTGGATGATAAACATGTCTGTACGACCGTCAAAAGGCATCCCTCCCCACACCATAACCGAACCACCATCTTAGCGGTTATCTTCCACCACTGTGGCATCAGTGAAAATCTCATATCGCCTCCTCCAGACCAAAACACGTCTGTCAAGGAAATCGAGGCTAACTCTGTTACAGCACGGTTGACCATTGTTGCACTCTACAGTTGACACATTCCGCGCACCACTGTACATGGTGTCATATGTGACGTGGCAGCACGATTACGACCCCCTTGAGCGTAACGAACATCGTGTTGTCTGTCATGGTTTCTGTTGGCCTGTGTTGAAATTATGACCCCAGCCTCATTCTGGAGGGGAGCACTGCAGTGATATGACATTCATGGTATGTGCCAGATTCACGGTTTCTTTGAGACAAAGCCATCATAAAGGTTATATGTTTGTCTTATCATTTCGTACCCGCAGATGACTATGTCGTGACTTCTTTCCACAGTAATATGGGTATTGATGCGATTCCACACCTGGATGCAATGTTATTGATGTCACCTGGCCATGCAGAAACCTACCTATGTGACATTCCAGATTGGAGCATCACCACCCCTCTGGACAAATTGTGGGTGCTCAATTCGGAAACCTTTTTAAATCAATGCCGAAGAGTTGTTGGTAATAGCCACTCATGTGACACTATACAGTTATCGCCTGGTGTTGAGGGAGACACGGATATTTGTCGCCCGTTTGGCATATCCCAAGCGGGCGACAAATATCCGTGTCTCCCGAAAAATAAAGGCGATAACTGTTTTGTTATCCGCACTGAATAACATTGTTATTCCACCAGCTTAATCAAGTCATAAATTTACACAAGATGTAAAAACATGAAGCAAGATTTATAGCTTTGGTGACAACGGAAAAGTATTCGTAATATCTGCAATGCACATGTCGACATATTATTAACACAATATTGGCTCTAAAATTATCATATAAAGTTCATCAGCGCATGATATACGGACATACATGTATAGGACAACGAGTCTGAATTTGGAGATGCATGATGCAATAAAAAGTATTGTCCCGACAACGGGTTTTAACATGACAAGATTCATCGGACATTTTTTTAACCAAAGTATAGCAATGTTAAAAAGCATAATTCTGAGCTACCCATTTGTAACAATAGTTACATGTAAATACGCTAGATCACAAACAATAAGTGGATGTGTATTAGCTAGTGCAGGTGCCGAAAGTTACAAGCTTTCACTCTACACGCCAAACGAAAGCTGCGACATCTCAACACAGCTTGTCAAACACGAAAACGACAACACACTGATCACAGGCAAAGGGGAATAACCTACTACCTCGCACGGAAAGTTAAATGTCGTATTTCCACGATTTATATGCAAACAATGTGGTCACACCACGGTTGGTAAAATTGTGTAAACATGTAGGTATATATGCGGAGTGTTATTTTTAGTATGTTGTAGAGGAGGTGGTGTGGTATAGCTACATGTGTATGTAGTATTCGTTGGTCAATATCCACAGTAAACTTATGACTGACGTTACGGCCAGGGCAACAAGTTAGTGGGCGACAGTATACAGTTATCGCCCGCGATTGAGTGAGACACGGGGATTTGTCGCCCGCTCGAGACCTGGAATGTCACCCGAGGGCCGCCAGGCCCGAGGGTGACATTCCAGGTCGAGAGCGGCGACAAATCCCCGTGTCGTACGAAAACAAGGGTGATAACTGTTTTGTTATCTGACAAAGGAGTACACACGAACCTCCTTAAAGCAGGCATAAATGCGGGCATATATTCTTTAATCCAGATCGAAAAGTAAATTTTATGTTGGAATCATCGCTATTTAGAACATAAAACATTCATAATCTGGATCAATTAACAGACCCGTCATTTGCGCAGCTTTTCTCCGGTCAGTTTGCTGGTTGCATGGTGGAAATCGGTTCACGGAAACAGGAGTATAAAGCAATTTCGAAGTTGAGTAGCCATGCAGCGAAATGTTCGGTTTCGTTTCAAATGGCCGTGAAGACGCCGACAGACGTGTTCATTTCCAGATTGCTAAAATGTGAAACTAACACGTTGTAGTAGTGCAAAAAGTATTGAATCCTATTAGGGCCACTTTCTAATGGCGCTTTCGGCGCGCGCCGAAAGCGACAAAAAGTGCGCCATTAGTAACGCGCCGAAAGCGACAAAAAGTGCACCGTTTTTTGTCCAAACGGCGCACTTTTTGTCGCTTTCGGCGCGCGCCGAAACATACCCTAATGGCGCACTTTTTGTCGCTTCCGGCGCGCGCCATTAGGGAGTGGACCTAATAGTATGCCTAATGGCACTTTTGGTGCGCGCCGAAAGCGACAAAAAGTGCGCCATTAGTAACGCGCCGAAAGCGACAAATAGTGCGCCGTAACGGCTTTCGGTGCGTTACTAATGGCGCACTTTTTGTCGCTTTCGGCGCGCGCCGAAAGCGCCATTAGGAAGTGGCCCTAATAGGATTCCATAAAAAAGACATTGACATATGTCACAGATTGTTACGCAACATACGGGTATTCTCTGAAGTCTGAGGAATGTATTGAAGAAAAGAAATAGTCAATTGATAAACAGTAAAGAGTGGCTATTTGAACTAGTACATAAACGTATTTGTAACGTATGTACATCGTATGTGCGATTGTCTGCAGCTAGCACACACCAACTGCATAATAAGGTTTATCTATTTGTCCCACAGTCTTTATTATTGATATAAAAAGGTCCAATAGGAACATTACACATTCTAACGGATTTGTGTCCGCGATAACACCGTGTATACATAGCGTGCTTTAATTGCAACTAAAAAAACACACAATTATGTAAATTAGCAAACACCACAGTTCGCGGTTGTTATGATACAGTGGGGTTTATAAAAACAGTGTTTTCGAAAATTGTTAGAGAGCTGTGAGAGTGTTTCTGCACGTTGGGTTCTTCGTAGTTCAATGTTTACTGGTAATAGCTTAGCGGTCAATAACTGAGACAATGTTACCCTCGATGGTAATAATGTGATTTACGGCCCGCCATGTGACGCACTCTCAGCCAATCAGAAGAGGATGAAATGTGATGAAGGATAACAATGTGATTTGCCGCCCGCCAAGTGACAGGTTCTCGGCCTATCAAATGATAGAGAAAAGGAGAAGTGATAACAATCTGATTTGAACACAGAAACATTGTGGACAAAATCACGAAAAACGTGGAGACCCACTTGTTCACTGGACAGATCACACCACGGTGTATTTCAAATTGTAGCATCCTAAGACAGAACAAATGATCACGCATCTACACCATAGTCAGATACGAAAGGGCAAAATTGCATATTACTGTCTAAATATGACCAATTTATGGGTAATCCTTAGCAAAATTTGACTAGTGTATATGATAACAGAAGTCCAATGTAGACTACACCAGGCTCATCATACATGTCATAATTCATATGTTACACACGATGCACGTCATTGTGATAACATGTTCGGCATAGACTACACCAATAGCATAATAACTGCCACACTTTGTCTGTTACACACGAAGATTATCATTAAATTTTATAACAGCTTCAGTATGAACCACACCAGGCTCACCATACATCATACAATGCACATGATACACACGGTCAGCCCCAGGGTAATTATATATCATAACAGTTCCAGCATAAACTATACCAGGGTCATCATACATGCTACACTAGTCACTACATCTGTTTACACACTATCAGATTCAGGGTCATTATATATGACAACAGGATCGGTATAGACGTACAACAGTCTCATCACACATGTCACAATTCATCTGTTACACATGATTGGGGTCATTATATATAATACGTTCGGTATAGACTATACTAGATATAGAAGGCCAAAATAAATAATATGTGGGTTTCCCCTTTCCCGCCCGCCCCATGTCAAACCGCATACCCACTTTCATTTTATTGGTTTTGAGAACAAAAAAAGTGTTCCATTTTATCCGACCGTCCAAAATCATAAAATATATCGTACTGTTCCAATTCTATCTCAAAATGAACCCAATAAATTGTAAGGAATATTCTCTTGTGTGCATTACAGTTTTCTGAATGCACATAGTGTGTATGGAATATTAAACACTAATGCACTACTTGGGTGATTTGATGGTCGTTATTTTAAAACTATTGTTTCACGACCAGGCTGTAACCAATAATAACGGAAATGGCTCCAAAGTGATGGGAAATGACTAATATCAATATTACGAGAGAAAATTACCATATACTCCTTAACATTTCTGGGGTAATTTAGAAAGAAGTGAAAAAAAATCTACGTTTGGTTGCAATTTTGGGATATTTTGGTGGCCATCTTGTGGGGATGGCTGACAAAATTGGTCTCATTATATGTACTTATGTATGGCGAACACCAAACAATTAACGACAACACCATATGTCAAATATTTTTTCTGTAATCGGTGTATAACTAGAGATATGGCCATTCGGTCACCCTTTTTGCCGCCATCTTGGATTTGACAGCCATTTTGGATTTTTGAAAATAGGTCCTATCAGAAATTGATCAGCTATGGTCCTACTATATATATTCAAAGTCCGATAGTTCTACTCAAAAGTGCATGCCTATGGGCCTTACAATGTATGTCGCAAAATTAGCCCAAAAATAGTAAATTTTAACGAAAATCTAGATTTGTTCGATTATGGCGGCCATTTTGGCAGCAATTTTTGTAAAAGTAGATAAATTTATGAACAACAATGCGATACCGATTTTTCATGTCCAGAGGATAATTATTGTATACATTACAGAGCTCTTAGTGCACACAGTGTAGTTGGAATAATACTAACGTACTGTGTGGGTGATTTGATGGTCATTTTAAAAAACTGTGTATACATGGCCCGGTGGTAACCCAGAATACCCATATGATGGCTCCAAATTGATAGGAAATGACTACTGTCAATATTACGAGAAGAAATTACCACATTACCCGTAAAATGTCTGGGATAATTTAGAAAGAAGTGAAGAATTTTAGAAAAATAGAATTTTTTTTTTAATTTTGGCGGCCATTTTGGGATATTTTGGTGGCCATTTTTGGTGATGGCTAACAAAATTGATCTTATTATATACGCATATGTATGGCGAAAACCAAACAATTAACTACACCATCATATGTCAAATATGTTTTCTGTATTCGGTGTATAACTAGACACTGCAAAATGTTTTGACCCCTTTGGTGGCCATCTTGGATTTGGCGGCCATTTTGAATTTTTGAAATTAGGTCCATATCAGAAATTGATCTATATATGTCCATAATGCTATGTGAGAAGTTTCATGCTTCTACTCAAAAGTGCATGATTTTTTCCTTAACCGCTCTACTATACGAGTTAACTCGTAAACGGTTCCATGGCGACTGCTACGAGTTAACTCGTAGTAATGTTCATACCACATAAATAATAACACAAACCACAAGCAATGTCGGTGTATGTGCCAATACATGCCCAACGATGGTGTTCAAATGACTCTGGGATTCTAGAGTCGAGTACTAGTCGAACCCCAAAAGTAAAGTCGACGTCGGCCAAATACATCACCAACCTTATACTAATGAAACGCATGTGAAAGAAAATTACAAATTCCGTGCCATCATCACAATATTTACACTCTACTGTGATCGGAGAATTGAATCACGTGACATGTCACGTGGTTTTGTTGCAAATGAACCAGTGCTCTAGAAACCCACCGATCGCAACTAAGTTCCCTACGGATCTACGATGATAATGAGAATAAATAATTGAGGAAATAATTGAGGGATTTTCTGTTTAATCATGAAATCAAATAAATACTTCCCTGTCGGGGTATAGAAAATAAACGATACTCATGCTCAGAGTCCGCTCAAAATAAAAAAAAGAAAAGAAAACACACACTGTGTGACACACATTATAATGATTATATATACGATGAATCGATTATGCATACATAGGCCTACTTTGTAAGTTGCCATAACTTCCGTAAGGCGTACGTTACATAGCAAGCGGAGAGTTAGACTCAGTTAGTATCGACGAACACTTTTGTGGAAGCCCCTCCCTCTTTACCTGTGTTGGTTAGAAATGTGCAGTAGCGCTCTATGAATATTTGCGTCCGCGGTATAGGGAGTATATATATAAAAAGAATAATGTTCTCAGTAAGTTTCATGACTATTTGAACCAAAATAGTGGTTAATTTGAATTATCGCATTGGCGAATTTCGGCGTAGTTCTATGTCAAGCTCGACATTATTACATATGTTCGGACTTTGGAAGGCTTTTTGAACATAGACTAGCTATCTTTGCTGCTTTTCTGACCCACATTTAGTGAAACCATGCATTGTCAAGGCCAGCTGATGAGATTATATACTCTATTCCGACTAGTCGACTGTGGAAGTTAGAGTCGATTTTCCGATAAACCAACGTCGACGATTTGAACACTACCCAACGATACCATTGATCGATTTTATATGTATAATTACGATGGCTTGAGATACGTTTACGACAGCTCGAACAAGGGGTGAGGTCCAGTTGGAAATCTTGGTAGGATACTCAAATTCACCAGGACCTCTTCTGTACGTCCCTGAACCATGATATACATGTGCAAATAGACAATTCCCAGACACGTATAGAGGGCTTTGGTTGCATAAATCAGTAATCAGTTTGCTCTGGAATGTTCACATTTCATTTGAAGCTATAGGCCTATAACTGATAATACAACCCATGGTTAGGGGATGGGTCCAATCCACTAGAATGTCCACTGAATACATACGCTTTGCTATGTAACATAAAATAAAACCAACACTTATATGTGAGAACTCGGCACCTTGGTAGTGCGCTAATTTCTAACTTACCTGATTATCAGCTTAGGTTCTATGTTTATTACACATATCTTACTTGTATAGTACTATGCTATTATCGGATATAGTGCCAGAGGCTGCTGGAAACTGCTGCTAGCCCTACTTCAAGTGTGTGATCGAGCGGATACACATGGCTTGTAAACCCGTACATGCAAATTCATTTCAATGGGTAATACATATAAATGAATTATCGTGCTTTATACAATTTTAGTCTCTCAAATCCGGGTCAAACAAAAGATGAAAAGTGTTGTAAATCACAGACATGACAATTGGAACTTATTCCCTATTCCTTATTCCTTATTTTCAAAAATGTCGTTTTCGACCGATTTGACGGCATGGTTGGGTGGCCCGCCCCAAATACCGCCTAGAAACACCCCGACCCCCCACCCATCACCCCCGGGGGGTGCCACCCCGAGGGGGTGAAAATGGGGTATGGACCATTTTCGAGAACGGTAAGGATTTCGACCGATTTGACGGCATGGGTGGGTAGCCCGCCCCAAATACCACCTAGAAACACCCCACCCCCACCCATCACCCCCGGGGGTGCCACCCCGAGGGGGTGAAAATGGGGTATGGACCATTTTCGAGAACGGTAAGGATTTCGACCGATTTGACGGCATGGGTGGGTGGCCCGCCCCAAATACCACCTAGAAACACCCCCACCCCCCACCCATCACCACCGGAGGGTGCCACCACGAGGGGGTGAAAATGGGGTATGGACCATTTTCGAGAACGGTAAGGATTTCGACCGATTTGACGGCATGGGTGGGTGGCCCGCCCCAAATACCAGCTAGAAACACCCCCACCCCCCACCCATCATCCCCGGAGGGTGCCACCCCGAGGGGGTGAAAATGGGGTATGGACCATTTTCGAGAACGGTAAGGATTTCGACCGATTTGACGGCATGGGTGGGTAGCCCGCCCCAAATACCACCTAGAAACACCCACCCCCACCCATCACCCCCGGGGGTGCCACCCCGAGGGGGTGAAAATGGGGTATGGACCATTTTCGAGAACGGTAAGGATTTCGACCGATTTGACGGCATGGGTGGGTGGCCCGCCCCAAATACCACCTAGAAACACCCCCACCCCCCACCCATCACCCCCGGAGGGTGCCACCACGAGGGGGTGAAAATGGGGTATGGACCATTTTCGAGAACGGTAAGGATTTCGACCGATTTGACGGCATGGGTGGGTGGCCCGCCCCAAATACCAGCTAGAAACACCCCCACCCCCACCCATCACCCCCGGAGGGTGCCACCCCGAGGGGGTGAAAATGGGGTATGGACCATTTTCGAGAACGGTAAGGATTTCGACCGATTTGACGGCATGGGTGTGTGGCCCGCCCCAAATACCACCTAGAAACACACCCACCCCCACTCATCACCCCGGAGGGTGCCACCCCGAGGGGGTGAAAATGGGGTATGGACCATTTTCGAGAACGGTAAGGATTTCGACCGATTTGACGGCATGGGTGGGTGGCCCGCCCCAAATACCACCTAGAAACACCCCCACCCCCCCACCCATCACCCCCGGAGGGTGCCACCACGAGGGGGTGAAAATGTGGTATGGACCATTTTCGAGAACGGTAAGGATTTCGACCGATTTGACGGCATGGGTGGGTGGCCCGCCCCAAATACCAGCTAGAAACACCCCCACCCCCCACCCATCACCCCCGGAGGGTGCCACCCCGAGGGGGTGAAAATGGGGTATGGACCATTTTCGAGAACGGTAAGGATTTCGACCGATTTGACGGCATGGGTGGGTGGCCCGCCCCAAATACCACCTAGAAACACACCCACACCCACCCATCACCCCGGAGGGTGCCACCCCGAGGGGGTGAAAATGGGGTATGGACCATTTTCGAGAACGGTAAGGATTTCGACCGATTTGACGGCATGGGTGGGTGGCCCGCCCAAAATACCACATAGAAACACCCGACCCCCACCCATCACCCCCGGGGGTGCCACCCCGAGGGGGTGAAAATGGGGTATGGACCATTTTCGAGAACGGTAAGGATTTCGACCGATTTGACGGCATGGGTGGGTGGCCCGCCCCAAATACCACCTAGAAACACCCCCACCCTCCACCCATCACCCCGGAGGGTGCCACCCGAGGGGGTGAAAATGGGGTATGGACCATTTTCGAGAACGGTAAGGATTTCGACCGATTTGACGGCATGGGTGGGTGGCCCGCCCCAAATACCACCTAGAAACACCCCCACCCCCACCCATCACCCCCGGAGGGTGCCATCCCGAGGGGGTGAAAATGGGGTATGGACCATTTTCGAGAACGGAAAAGATTTCGACCGATTTGACGGCATGGGTGGGTGGCCCGCCCCAAATACCACCTAGAAACACCCCCACCCCCACCCATCACACCCGGAGGGTGCCACCCCGAGGGGGTGAAAATGGGGTATGGACCATTTTCGAGAACGGTAAGGATTTCGACCGATTTGACGGCATGGGTGGGTGGCCCGCCCCAAATACCACTTGAAACACCCCCATCCCCCACCCATCACCCCCGGAGGGTGCCACCACGAGGGGGTGAAAATGGGGTATGGACCATTTTCGAGAACGGTAAGGATTTTGACCGATTTGACGGCATGGGTGTGTGGCCCGCCCCAAATACCACCTAGAAACACCCCACCCTCCACCCATCACCCCCGGAGGGTGCCACCCCGAGGGGGTGAAAATGGGGTATGGACCATTTTCGAGAACGGTAAGGATTTCGACCGATTTGACGGCATGGGTGGGTGGCCCGCCCCAAATACCACCTAGAAACACCCCACCCCCACCCATCACCCCCGGAGGGTGCCACCCCGAGGGGGTGAAAATGGGGTATGGACCATTTTCGAGAACGGTAAGGATTTCGACCGATTTGACGGCATGGGTGGGTGGCCCGCCCCAAATACCACCTAGAAACACCCCACCCCCACCCATCACCCCCGGAGGGTGCCACCCCGAGGGGGTGAAAATGGGGTATGGACCATTTTCGAGAACGGTAAGGATTTCGACCGATTTGACGGCATGGGTGGGTGGCCCGCCCCAAATACCACATAGAAACACCCCTACCCCCACCCATCACCCCCGGAGGGTGCCACCCCGAGGGGGTGAAAATGGGGTATGGACCATTTTCGAGAACGGTAAGGATTTCGACCGATTTGACGGCATGGGTGGGTGGCCCGCCCCAAATACCACATAGAAACACCCCACCCCCACCCATCACCACTGGGGGTGCCACCCCGAGGGGGTGAAAATGGGGTATGGACCATTTTCGAGAACGGTAAGGATTTCGACCGATTTGACGGCATGGGTGGGTGGCCCGCCCCAAATACCACCTAGAAACACCCCCACCCATCACCCCCGGATGGTGCCACCCCGAGGGGGTGAAAATGGGGTATGGACCATTTTCGAGAACGGTAAGGATTTCGACCGATTTGATGGCATGGGTGGGTGGCTCGCCCCAAATACCACCTAGAAACACCCCCACCCCCCACCCATCACCCCCGGTGGGTGCCACCCCGATGGGGTGAAAATGGGGTATGGACCATTTTCGAGAACGGTAAGGATTTCGACCGATTTGACGGCATGGGTGGGTGGCCCGCCCCAAATACCACTTGAAACACCCCCATCCCCCACCCATCACCCCCGGAGGGTGCCACCACGAGGGGGTGAAAATGGGGTATGGACCATTTTCGAGAACGGTAAGGATTTTGACCGATTTGACAGCATGGGTGTGTGGCCCGCCCCAAATACCACCTAGAAACACCCCACCCTCCACCCATCACCCCCGGAGGGTGCCACCCCGAGGGGGTGAAAATGGGGTATGGACCATTTTCGAGAACGGTAAGGAATTCGACCGATTTGACGGCATGGGTGGGTGGCCCGCCCCAAATACCACCTAGAAACACCCCACCCCGACCCATCACCCCCGGAGGGTGCCACCCGAGGGGGTGAAAATGGGGTATGGACCATTTTCGAGAACGGTAAGGATTTCGACCGATTTGACGGTATGTGTGGGTGGCCCGCCCCAAATATCACCTAGAAACACCCCCACCCACCACCCATCACCCCCGGAGGGTGCCACCCCGAGGGGGTGAAAATGGGGTATGGACCATTTTCTAGAACGGTAAGGATTTCGACCGATTTGACGGCATGGGTGGGTGGCCCGCCCCAAATACCACCTAGAAACACCCCCACCCCCACCCATCACCCCCGGATGGTGCCACCACGAGGGGGTGAAAATGGGGTATGGACCATTTTCGAGAACGGTAAGGATTTCGACCGATTTGACGGCATGGGTGGGTGGCCCGCCCCAAATACCACCTAGAAACACCCCACCCCCACCCATCACCCCCGGAGGGTGCCACCCCGAGGGGGTGAAAATGGGGTATGGACCATTTTCGAGAACGGTAAGGATTTCGACCGATTTGACGGCATGGGTGGGTGGCCCGCCCCAAATACCACCTAGAAACACCCCACCCCCACCCATCACCCCCGGAGGGTGCCACCCCGAGGGGGTGAAAATGGGGTATGGACCATTTTCGAGAACGGTAAGGATTTCGACCGATTTGACGGCATGGGTGGGTGGCCCGCCCCAAATACCACATAGAAACACCCCTACCCCCACCCATCACCCCCGGAGGGTGCCACCCCGAGGGGGTGAAAATGGGGTATGGACCATTTTCGAGAACGGTAAGGATTTCGACCGATTTGACGGCATGGGTGGGTGGCCCGCCCCAAATACCACATAGAAACACCCCACCCCCACCCATCACCACTGGGGGTGCCACCCCGAGGGGGTGAAAATGGGGTATGGACCATTTTCGAGAACGGTAAGGATTTCGACCGATTTGACGGCATGGGTGGGTGGCCCGCCCCAAATACCACCTAGAAACACCCCCACCCATCACCCCCGGATGGTGCCACCCCGAGGGGGTGAAAATGGGGTATGGACCATTTTCGAGAACGGTAAGGATTTCGACCGATTTGATGGCATGGGTGGGTGGCTCGCCCCAAATACCACCTAGAAACACCCCCACCCCCCACCCATCACCCCCGGTGGGTGCCACCCCGATGGGGTGAAAATGGGGTATGGACCATTTTCGAGAACGGTAAGGATTTCGACCGATTTGACGGCATGGGTGGGTGGCCCGCCCCAAATACCACCTAGAAACACCCCACCCCCACCCATCACCCCCGGAGGGTGCCACCCCGAGGGGGTGAAAATGGGGTATGGACCATTTTCGAGAACGGTAAGGATTTCGATCGATTTGACGGCATGGGTGGGTGGCCCGCCCCAAATACCACCTAGAAACACCCCTACCCCCACCCATCACACCCGGAGGGTGCCACCCCGAGGGGGTGAAAATGGGGTATGGACCATTTTCGAGAACGGTAAGGATTTCGACCGATTTGACGGCATGGGTGGGTGGCCCGCCCCAAATACCACATAGAAACACCCCACCCCCACCCATCACCACCGGGGGTGCCACCCCGAGGGGGTGAAAATGGGGTATGGACCATTTTCGAGAACGGTAAGGATTTCGACCGATTTGACGGCATGGGTGGGTGGCCCGCCCCAAATACCACCTAGAAACACCCCCACCCATCACCCCCGGATGGTGACACCCCGAGGGGGTGAAAATGGGGTATGGACCATTTTCGAGAACGGTAAGGATTTCGACCGATTTGATGGCATGGCATTTTGACTTGTTTTTGGTTATGTTCGGTTGTGTTCATAGTGACCCGCTCTCACATTGTTATTCACCTGTGTTTTTTTGTGTATTTAGCTGCAGATGTTACCAACCGATTGTTATAAACATGATTATAAACAAAAATTATTTAATTAAAATTGTAAAAAATAATAACAAATGATGAAAAATTTTTAGGCCAATGCATTCTCTTATATATGCGAGGCGACCTATGGTCGACTCGCATATATAAGAGAATGCATTGGCACAGGGTATATGGGCTGATACAAAAATCGGACCTGGCACTCAAAGGGTTAAACATTGTTTCAGAATAATGACATTATCATAGTCATATCTCATATCATACAAATGTGAGTCTATATATCTTTTGAATAGTTCAATACTTCCAGCAGAAAGTATGAAATCTGGTTGTGAAAAATGGTGCTGGACAAAGACGTTTTGTACACTCTGGTCTATTTGTACCATTATTTTGGTTGGGCCATCGGCAACAAAATCGCCGATCAGATAACATCCTGGACATTGAGCTTTCTGCAAAACTAAGACAGCTAGTGACGCAGACTGACAACATCTTCGTCCGCGACTGATTGAAGACCTCCTAAAGGATGAATACAAACACAACTCGAGCGCCGAACTGCCGAAACGTGAAAATCACAATACGACAGGCTAACAGATGCCGACAACGAGACAACAACTTCATCAGACGTCATCTTATACGAAATCATCAGGAAGAAAGCCATCCATTTAGACGACCAGCGCCACTTGATCTTTACCACCAATGCCTAGCTGGCTGTCTTGGCAACAGCAAGAACTAGTACATTGATGGTACGTTCAGAGCATGGTGAAACGCCCGTTCATGCTTTTGTCAGGAAAGCGAACCACTACCTATATACGAGCGCCTGCGGCGCATAAGATACTATGGGTGGCGGGATGGGGTGGTGTGTGGGTACTACCTATATACGAGCGCCTGCGGCGCATAAGATACTATGGGTGGCGGGATGGGGTGGTGGGTGGGTACTACCTATATACGAGTGCCTGCGGCGCATAAGATACTATGGGTCTCGGGATGGGGTGGTGGGTGGGTACTACCTATATGCGAGCGCCTGCGGCGCATAAGATACTATGGGTGGCGAGATGGGGCGGTGGGTGGGTACTACCTATATACGAGCGCCTGCGGCGCATAAGATACTATGGGTCGCGGGATGGGATGGTGAGTGTGTACTACTTATATACGAGCGCCTGCGGCGCATAATATACTATGGGTCGCGGGATGGGGTGGTGGGTGGGTACTACCTATATGCGAGCGCCTGCGGCGCATAAGATACTATGGGTCGCGGGATGGGATGGTGAGTGTGTACTACTTATATACGAGCGCCTGCGGCGCATAATATACTATGGGTCGCGGGATGGGGTGGTGGGTGGGTACTACCTATATGCGAGCGCCTGCGGCGCATAAGATACTATGGGTGGCGAGATGGGGTGGTGGGTGGGTACTACCTATATACGAGCGCCTGCGGCGCATAAGATAATATGGGTGGCGGGATGGGGTGGTGGGTGGGTACTACCTATATAGGTATGACTAGATGAAAAGCAAGACTATGATAAGATAAGGTTAGTTATTATTTATTCATATTTTCATACTTATTATGGAAATGGGTTGTCCGTCCGTCCATATTTGGTTTCCGGATGATAACTTTAGATTGAATCGAGTGAACTGAATTAAATTTGGTATGTTAGTTTACCACAACAAAACACAGATCAAGTCCGAATATTTCCTCCGCATGATTTTGACTGAGTTATGCCCCTTCTTCGCCTTAGATTTCATCCGACTTGTGGTTTCCAGATGACAACTCAGATTGAATCGAGTGAACTGAACCAAGTTTCAAACGAATGAATTAAACCTTGCCCCACTTTACTACATAAAGGGCATATTGTGCCCACACCCTGACTGCGTGCTCTTGTTTTTTTTTTATCAGTTTGATGCAATCTACAGTTTCAACTATTACATTTGCATCAATTCATGAATTACTGCATCACAGCATTGCTTTAAAAACAATCACAATTGTATGTGAATTCTCATTTTATTTTTATATATTAATCACTGCTTCGCCTGCTGCTAACGTACACCAAAGTGACAACCATGTAACAGCTGCTGAACTCATTGGACACAAGCAGTGAACAAACAGATCCAGACAAAAGGTCACACTCTGAGTCCACATTACAACAAAATGTTATTTCAATATTAATGTGTATTATCAATTTATAAAATTATGAAATTACGGTAAAAAATAGTTGAAAATCATAAAATAGATAACAATGATATATATATTGTTTAAATTTTTTTTTTATATACATTCCAGTTGGTTTGGTATACAACAGATTCTCATCAGCTTCTACATCGTAAATCATTTCGCCCACCAAAAGTTTTCAAAGGGCTAATCAAATCACAAATCATTCGATATCACAGAAACTGCACGAACAGAAGCAACCTAAATTCAGCTTGCTCGACATTATTCCATGCTTTGCAACCGCGCGGGTACTCCAAGCAATTACTCCGCCAAGTAACGTCCGAAACCATAAAAGAAATAGAATCATTGAGCCAGGACCTGGTGCCAACCGAGCCGAGTAGAATTCGGCATAATCGGCTGACGCTGGGCGATGGAACAGTTTCGTTCTGAAACAAGGAAAAATGTTACATATTAAACAGAATGAAATATATGACCCTCGGTGGGGTTTTCACAAGCGAACAAACCTGCATATCTTATCAAATGAGAGGACAATTTGATTGTGATACAGAGAATGTTATTTACGTGATCACTTGCAAAAAATGTCGTTTACAATATGTGGGTCAGACACAAAACGCACTTCGCTCATGAATGACCAACCATCTCTCAGATATTCGATTAGATAATGATTTTAGTGTTGCAAATCATTTTAATTTACCTGATCATGATGTAAGATTCCATTTCAGCTTTCAGCCAATCGAACAATTCTAACCGAGGAGGATGAAACTGAATCGAAGCGCTTGGAACGCGAAAATCATTGGATGGGCGTTCTCAAAACATATCATCCTTTTGGAATGAATCACGACTATATTGGGACTCGACAGAAACACCTGTGCTTCCCGCTATTGTTCAATTGCAGAAATGTTGAAATCGCAAGCATTTACAAATGAAATTTCACAGAATTAAACTCTCAATTACCTGAAATTCTCGACAAACGAGTGATTATACTCATTAGCGAGTTCCAAAGATTCATTTACGTAAGAAATCGCGCCCGCGACCTGACCCCGTGCATACTTAATTTTTTCACAAAAACACACACTTCGCCAGTGCCAGGGCCACGATATGTTTCTTTGTTAAAACAAATTCTATATACTGTCGTTTTTTTCGCATTGTCTCGGGTACGAATTAATCACCTATGAGGTCACCACCTCACGGCTACATGGAAGCTTTAAAATAAACACAGGCTTAAGTTATCACAACTCAATTTGACAGCATTGTTTGATTCAATTTATTATGTGAACTGATAACACGGGCGGTGTAACCCTTAAAACATAGAGAGATTAACTCTCTGGGTATATAAGGCTATCAATAATGTTTTTATTCCAACTCGCTTATTGCTTCCTGAAGAAGGTAACATATACCGAAACGCGTCGAGGCAATTGACAGTGCACTCAAGTAATTGAGACATTTTTTTTCTTTTGCAATTATTCGTTCGTTTTTGTTGATTGCATCTATTGTGTTTTCATGCATTGTGTATTAACCATAAATTCATTTTCAGCCCAAATTAAAGTCCTGAAACAATGCCAAAAGCTCAAACAAAACCTGTGGAAATCATATATGTAATTTGCCTCATATACCACAAAGGAGCACGGCGGGTTAGTGTGATTGACAGCTCAAAAGAGCATTGCGCAAATGCCCTAAGGGAAAACACAAAGGCGCATGGGCGTGGTTTACTCCTTTCACGCGCCGAAGTCGTGCGGAATTGGATTACATGTTGTCACGAACAGGCATGAGATGTTCTTCTAACTAAGACACATGTTGGTAATTATGATCACATCGTGCGTGAATCGGATTAGGACCAGACAAATGGGCAGTGCCTTTGTGTTAATCCCGCTAAATTACATACCTCTGGAAAGAGTAACCGCCAAAAGCTGCCAAAATACCAGGCGTATTTAGATCACTAATCTCTCATTAAATTGCTTTACAAAATCTTGCAATTATGGCATCACACCTTTTTTCCCGAGGACTGTTTGGTCAGAAAGGTCCGACCAAAAGGCATTCAAACAATCGTGGAACGAGACCAAAAGAAACTCTTTCGGCCAGTAGCACCTTCTAGTATTATTTTCGACGCTCTCAAACTGGACACAAAAGAATGGGCATTCAACTCTATAAGGACACTGACAAGCTATTATAAAAAAGAAATTGTTAGAAACAAGAACTCAGGTTCTTTCGGCCTTGTCTTCCAAAACTATTGACTTTGACTGTGCACAATCAACTGCTTTAAAATGGGGACAGAAGAATTTTGGCAAAAAACTTTCGACATTGGAACAAAAGAAATTCTCAGAGACATGTAGTAATCTTCTGTCCTCCAAGGATGATAGGGTGTCTGTCCGCACTCCTAACAAACGTGCACGGTCATCGCTGGTGGCCCGCCAGCTGTTTCAGTTCCAGGCATCGACATCTGAAGCAACACCGTCGAACGACCAACTCTAGAACAAAGCGCCAGCCAGCCAGTACCGAATTCGCGACAACCAGCATCTCCAAAACGAAAATCAACACCAACCGGCAAATCGTCAACCATCAAGAGGAGACATTCGCCAGCCAGTTCGAACGCTGATCTCAATGCATCAATGGCAACACCCCAGTCGCCAACTTTTAAATTTGTCCAGGGTAAGGGCAATCGTAAGTTTTATACTAAATTCTCTAAATTAAGGCAAGCTGTACCTCAGTCGGGGGATAAAATGGATTGGTGTCTACCTAAATTTCTTAAAACTCCTGTTCTAATTTGGGGCTCTTCCAATATTGATGTTGATCCACCCGCCAACGCCACCGTGGTATCATACCCGGGCGGCTCTCTTAAGTATTTCAGGAGCATGCTAAACAGACTACTTTCGCGGAATCGCAAGGAAATGGCGATCAAAACCATTCTCAACACGAGGATCAACGACCGAGACAGCTGGAAACAGGACCGAAACAACAAGGACGATGGCAGCGCAGCAATGGGCGTTTTTAGCAATTTGGTATCGCATATCGGTAAAGTGTTCCCTAATGCCCAAATTCTCTTTCAGGAAATCAATTTCTCTTCTGAGTTATATTACAGGGAACAAACTGTCATCCAAAACCTCAACGAAAAGGCAAAGAAAACCAGAAATTGCCAAGTCATTCCAGCAATTGTGCCAGAGGACTTTAAAGTCATTCATGACAACATCCATTGGACGACAGAGACAGCTGAGAAAATCTACAAGGGCTGGCAACCATTTATCGACCAGTCTTTAAACTAAAGAAAGGCACCAACCATGCAGATAGGGTCGGCCTAGGGACTGAAATAATCAGCCTGGTTCCGCACCTTACTCTGACAACTGGTGAGAAATCTTTATTAACACATGGCCTAACATTTTGCCCCACCCCATCAGAAATGAAACCAAAACCTAAAACTCTTGAAGTGGGCGACGGAAAGGTCATTGTTATGGAGAACGGTATTTACCATATGGAAATGAAGGGAGTTCCAGCACGCACACTTTTTCGATACAACAGCCAAAGCTTATCGATATAGAAACTCGGTGGGTGGTAAATCTTTTTAAATATCCATCGGGTTTGGCTCCTTCACCAAGCAAAGTTCCTTCCTGTATTTCGGAAGTAGCTAAACAAGTCAAATCCGACGTTTCAAACATTCAAAAATTTCACCAAGAGGACAACCTCACTACTAACGCGAGAACTGCTCTTAAGAAACTTCGCAACAGTAAAAACATCATTATTAAACCATGTGACAAAGGCAGCACGGTCGTCATTCTTTCTAAATATAACTAGATTAAAGAGGCGATGCGCCAACTAAGCAACACAAACCATTATACACCTTTGATCGCATCAATTGGAGTGTCTATATTCGGACCGAGAAAAATCGAAAAACAGGGGGGGGGGGGATGATTTCGAATTTAATGGCCAGTACCTTCAAATCTCGGGATGTAGCATGGGCAAGAAATTCAGTCCTAACTTTGCTTCAATTATCATATGGCAGATTGGGAGAAAGGGGCTCTAGAAAATTGTGAGAAAAAACCATCAGTTCTTGGATGACATTTTCATTATTTGGACGCACAGTCGGGATGATTTTAATGTTTTCTTAGATGTATTGAATTCTCATGATGAAACCATTAAACTAGATGAAACAATTTCGGAAACCAGTATTGATTTCCTTGATGTAACAAAGGGCCACAATTCCATTTCACTAATGTACTAGATACCAAGTTGTATACCAAACCAACAGATTCTCATCAGCTTCTACATCGTAAATCATTTCACCCACCAAAAGTTTTCAAAGGGCTAATCAAATCACAAATCATTCGATATCACAGAAACTGCACGAACAGAAGCGACCTAAATTCAGCTTGTTCGACATTATTCCAGGCTTTGCAACCATGCAGGCGGGTAAGTTAAGTCCGAAACCATAAAAAGAAATAGAATCATGGAGACAGGACCCGGTGCCTGAAATTCTCGACAAACGAGTGATTATAGCTTTTAGAAAGAATCAGTTTACGCGACATGTTTGTTAGATCAAAATTGTGTCATGTTCAAACATAATCAGCAGCACCTCTCATAATCCTTCATGTCTCAATGACAAACCTTAAACTCATTAGCGAGTTCCAAATATTCATTTACGTAAGAAATGGCGCCCGTGCATACTTAATTTTTTCACTAAAACACACACAAACGTGCACACGCATATATATGTATGTTTAACCTTTAATGTTCAACTTTATGATAATGATATTGTTGACATTTATATACATGTATGTTTTAATCTTTCGTTACAGATAACTCAGAAAGCACTGCCACTAATTCCAACAAAACACATTGAGCCCGCCTTCTCAAAATTGCACGACCATCCTGCAGTCAACAGTCCTGATGTACAACATAAATGGATTTCAATCTCAACATGGTGTGTGTTCGGAAGATTGATGCGTGCAAACGACACAAGGATGGCATCGTCGGATTCAGTACAAAAACAGGCATTCTGTTGTCATCTGATTCCGATATAAATTAGTAAATTGAAGGTAGAAGGGAGAGACTGTATTAGATTCATTTCATTGTTAACCTGCATGTATGCCTTTATATATTATTCTAAATGGCTCTCCGAAAATGACAAGTTACAAATAATCCACAGAATGCATTGAAATTGTTACTCCGGAAGTTGGTGGAGGTGAGCAAAGCTTACAAGGTGTCAGTAACTTTGCGTTCCCCATGTAATTGGATTTTATGGATTTTGACAATGAAAATATTGAGGATAATGGTTGCAGCATTAGTTCGATTCGGTCATGGTGGATTTGGCTAACAAAATTCTGTGGACCAATAATGGGCGTTAAATCGGGACTCGCATATGACCAAAAGACACACATCAAGTCTGCATACACACTATAGGCACCCGCTCATCAAGGAGGACACATATCAGCCATCAGACAAAGGAACGACCGGCCCAGATTACGGAGATAATATCTCGAGTTATGACGGTGATGATGACGTGATAGATGAAAATGGCGATGATAATACTCTGAACAATTTTGAAATTCTCAGATATGAATTCAACATGTGTTTCAGTGGTGACCGTTCCATGAATTCAACATGTGTTTCAGTGGTGACCGTTCCATCAAAACTCAAGAGATTTCCTCTTGGAATTATCTAGCTGCATTTAGGAAATGGGCAGTTACAAGAAAGAACAGTGCGACCACGACAGGCATTCACCCCAAGTGGCTATTGACTTTATTAGACTTAAGTTTATTCTAGTTTGATATTTCTAACTTGATTGTATTGCGACACTGGTTGGATTTGTCTTGAGATTTATTTGGAATAAAATAATCTAATACAGAAACATGATTCCCTTTAATCCATGTCGTCCAAATTCGGGAAGTGATATTTTTAAATCGGGTTGCATAATCTACTATATATTTTGAGAACTACGTATATATATATATACTAGCTGGTGGACCCGACTTTGTCCGGGCTGTTTCCCTCTGCTTTTGGGTGAATTGTGCGATTTGACCTTGAATTGTCCATTTTGAACGTCAAAGTTAGGTGGGTAAATGATTTGACCCGTCCAAAACACTGCCTGGACAAAAGTACCCGTCGAAATTCGTCTGGTTTTACCCGATTTGACCTTGAATTGATCCTTTTCAAGGTCAGGTCGGGGTCACGATTTGACCCATCCAAAACACCCAGTGGACAAAAGTAACCCTATGTATCAAATTTCGTCAAAATCCCATAAAAATTTGCAATTTGACCTTGAATTGACCCGATTTAAAGGTCGGGTCGCACAGGCAAATGAATAGGCTTATGACACTCTCCATAGGAATTAAAGTATTCCTAGACATTAATTTTCAGCGAATTCCCAGGATATTTGGGCGTTTGACCTTGAAATGACCCGATTTAAAGGTCAAGGTCACGTCACACTGGCAAATAGTCCTATGCCACTCCCTGCCAAATATACCCCACATACAAAGATTTGTCGAAATCGGCTTGTCCATTCTAGAGTCCATCGCGAACAGACACCCACACACACATACGCACACCGACAGACAGATTTCCCAAAATATATAATAGATATGTGTCACCCTTATCCACTCCCAAGTCACCGTCATTGGCAGGGAGTACTAAATTGCCTTATACATTAACGCTCTTTGTTTCCCATATTAGGGTTGGTTAACCGAATAACGCTCTTTATTCCGAATGTGTGTACTGTGACATGAGCGTCTTGTGTGATTCTTATGTCTGTAGTTGTACTTAAGGGTTCCTAGGAACGGGAGAGATTTCATCGGGTCAGTTTTTCAACCTGATGTACCATAAATCATACCTCTTTTAGGGACGGGTACCATTATTTCTCTTGATTAAAAAGAACGAATTAACTCATTGAAAAACAAAAAAAATAAATTAAAAAATTAACAAGGCAGAATTAACCAGGTTGTCAATAGGTACCGGTACCGCCGCTAATCGCGAATTAAATCTGTACCGGTTCTGATGTCGAGTACAGACGGTTATATTATTATACATCTTAACAAATATAAAGGGTTAATTAAGCAGCTCAACATCGCACCAAACACAACTGCGATTGGTCATCATGATATCGTTGGCACATTCAAACATCAAAGACACAGTATGCCGCACTATGACAACTTGTCACTAAATTGACAGAATGCATGCATCGTGTAGGCGCTTGTGATAACTATTTCTTGGATTCTTGGATGTGCCGTTTCGCAGTATCAATTTGAGAGGAGTCTGTTGGGCACCGACAAGGTCACAAGGCGCAAAAGTGCCAAACACCCAATTACCATCTATGGATTTGTATGATGACATGGATGATGACACTGTAGAACTCGAATGACAAGATATTTGTGACTTGTGACACTGAGACATGGGCAACCATGGCAGAGTTACCAGATTATTATTATGACGTAATAATTCTTGAGTGACAATGAGTTTTATTTTCCCTTGTTTTAAATTTTATTGTGATATAAAGTTAATGTCACAGACAGTGTATTTGACTATTTTCTCTCTAAATCTATTCAAATTTTCGAACTAGCCAACTACAACTAGGCTTACTAGAAACGACTTTGGTTTCATTGGGTGACATCATTTATGAAATTTACAACATGTGAGTAAAATGGCTGATTAGTCAGTTCTCTAATTAATTACCACACAAATAAAATGATGTACCGGGTATCCATACAAGTCTACAATGTTAGCCGACCCAGTAGTCAAACATACATGTTTACATTCGTTGCACTCTGTATTCCGTCTTTTAAAAGATACTCCCTTTGCGACTTGCCGAAAACCGCCGCAGACAATAACTTAATCATAAATGTCATTTTTATTTCCGTTGTTTGACCGATACCGACCCGGTTTGCGGTACTGAACATCAGTTGGAACCGGTACCGAAAGTTGTGGTACCGTCGGTACTTTGACAACCCTGGAACAAACTCATTGAAAAACAAAAAATTAAATGAAAAGATTAATAAAAAAAAACCTGCTAGTAGTCCAGGAGATCGGGAGGTAGTGTTGCTCATATTGACGGACAAGCTGCGACCATGTTATTTTTAATGTTTTAGGTATGGTAATGAAGAAAAATTATGATAGCAAGAACAAATTTGTAGCCTTCTTTGTTTTTTTGCGATTTTTGGGCATTTTTCTACGTTTTTAGCCGAATTTTTTCAATTTTTTTTTCAATTTGTAACCGTTTCATTTTAGTATGATTTTGGTGATTAAGTTGAGTAGTAATTGTGTTAATAATGTTAAATAACTAATCGTGCTAAAAAAAATTGAAGAATTTCAAATTTTTTTTACCATTTAAAAAAAAAAAATTATGCAAAATCGTCCAAATTGCAACCATTTCATCTTAGTATGATTTTAATGGTTAAATTCGCCATTAATTATTTTAATAGTGTTAAATAATTTACAATTTGTCTTCTACAATGTTTTTAAATGGATTTAAGAAGGTTTCTACTTGTTTTCTAAGTTGAGGGGGGTCTAATTCAAATCCAATTAAACATTGTACTGTTCAAAATTAGATCAATTTCTTAAGGCGTTTGGTAGATATGCGTAACTAGTTTTCAAAACTTATACATATGCCTTTCTATCATGTGCGTTATGCACGCGAGTCGGATTTTACAAATTAAATTATGATGAAAAACCCTGAATTTTGGGTGTGATCACATTTGTGGTCATAATATTCCCATTAGAGAGTGGATGGACATGGGGCATGCGACACTGTGCAGTATGTATGTATATGACAAGCATGACATATCTTTCTACTAAACTGTGCTTCCAGCGTTATCAGGAATAGAGTATCGGTGTTATTTCTTACCTCAAAAATAAATTTTTAAACGGGGTATGTGGGTTAAAGGACCACTGGGAGATAATAGGATGTCCAATGACTCCTAATTTCTATCGTATCACAGTAAAGCTGTTTTTGTAAAATTGGCGCGGTTTACACGATCAAAGTTCGATTTTCTTTACAATATGTTACAAGCAACTAATTATATAGAGTTACGCTTCTTGAATTTGTGTAGAGGGAAACTCGAGTCAGCATAACAAAAAAATCTGGCTGCTGATTGGTTGATTATCATTGAGGGAAATATGGAAGGGGTCTGGATATTGTTATGCTGCTGATTTATGTGCAGTAAATGGAGTAGTTGTAGAAATGCAAGATTACCGTTTGAAATAAAATACCGAAAAGTGCGCGTTTGTTGTCACATACTGGTGCAACGGATGACGTTCTAAGGAAAAATTGACCACTTGAAGTTAAAATAGGCTTATCCCATGGCCGGAGGGACTTTTAGTTAACACTGTCATCTATGGAAAATAATTAGGTGTTTGTAACCTATAGATACGAAGCTTCGGTACATTAATTATTATTCATATATTACTATATTTAAATCAGACGTATGCATACAGTCGGTGTCGAAACAAAAACACGAATGTACCGATTATTCGTGACATTCAAGTTAAATGTTCAATAATAGAAAATAATACTGTGACTGCTTCATTCAGCATGATGTTAATCAAGGTGTATCGTTATTAATAACAGTATACAGTAATATCGAAATAAGAAGAATCATGTGGCCCTGTGGCAAACAAATTGACAATGTATTATTAAACCCAAACCTGTGGCGGTTTTTCATCCAATGTACCGAAGCTTCGTGCCATGTACCGAAGCTTCGTGACATGTCAGAACTCCAGGAATATACCACCACAGGACATCATATGGCACCGATAACAAACGTTGAATGGTGACTAGAAACCCGGATATTAATAAGTTCAGATCATAATTAGCATCGATATTAACCCATCGAGGAATATGTCATAATGACACACTATATTACACCCACCCCTATATAACTGCCCCCTTTCTGACACAGGGCTACATGTAAGACGATTATCGATGTCTACTTAATGAGACTATACAGTTCCATCAAAATCTGGTGAAAAATGTGACCTCGCATCGTTAACCCCAAATCTGTGGCAATTTTTCATCCAATTTACCGAAGCTTCGTGACACATACCGTCAAATGGCATCAAACGTTGAATGGTCACCATAAACTTCGATATCAGTCATTTCAGATCGTAACTATCATAGAAATATATATTAATCCATGGTGTAATTATGTCAAAATGACACACTATATTACACCCACCCTATATAACTGCTTTACTTCAGCCCTGACACAGTGCTACACACAAGACGTTTATCCATGTCTACTTAATGAGAGTATACAGTTCTGTCAAAATTTGGCGAACAATTTGGTCTATAAATACCGCAGTGTGACACATTTAAGATAGACCAAAACAATAAACACCTTTCAACCCAAAGATAGTTACATTTTAATTAAAAAAATAGTCCAAGCATGAAAAGTTTATTTTTGCCGATATTTAAGTAAAGTTTTTGAGACAATAGTCCAATATTTTGGTGATGTCAGTGGTGACAATAGTAACAATTAACCATGGTACATCAGACATGTTAGTATTCAATGTATAGAAGGCAGAATAGCCAATTTTATACATCATCCACAACTTGTAATCGATTGCAGGACATGCTGGGGCAATATTTACCATTTTCCATATTTTGGCAGCCATTTTGGCCAAAGTAAGAATTTTGGGTCCATTGAGTTGGAATATTCATAAGTAATCATGTGCATCACTTACATTACAAAGTTATGTTCAGTTCTTGTTAAAATATGACTAGAATCCCAATTGTGATGTTTTTTTTTGTGAAATTTTATACCGCATTCTGTAAATTCGTATTTTTGAGGGAATGGAAGGGGTAATAGGACCCCAAAAAGTGCATATTTAATTTCCCCAATGATCAGTTAATATATAAAACAAAGTCACATTACTCAACCAGTTCCAAACAGCATGAATCGATCTAGAAGATATTTGTAAAAAAAAAGTTATATTATCAACTTCCGGCGGCCATTTTGGTGGCCATCTTGGATGGTGAGTTTCAATTTTGCCCCAAAAAAGTGACATTATGTCTTACCTTCACGAAAATATATATAAGAAATAAACGGCGGTTTCAATGTGGTCATGGGATTTTGACCGCGAGAAAAAATCAGCAAACTGCATGAACCCCGAAGGGGTTCATGCGGAGTGTGCTGATTTTTTATCGCGGTCAAAACCCATGACCACGTTGAATCCGCCGTTTATTATTTATATTTATATACTTAAATTCATTATGCACTAGGATTGTCTGTCTTTCCCACTATTTCAGTTCAGAAAGTGCGAATCCTCGTTTTTTGGAAAACCAAACATTTTGAGAATCCGTTCTTGAAGAACGGGAAAAAACGCAATTTCAGAGTTTAGTATACACATAATGACAAACTGTCTTGTTTAGCTAGTAACTAATGTAGACGTGTTGATTTCAAGAATGATAACTGAAACTAACAATTAAGTTTTCGGCTGTGGATAAGAAATCGACAACCCGCCGTTCTACCATAATGATATATTTGTGAGGTTGGGGGAATATTTGTAGCGGTAAGGAAAATGATAAGTAACAGGATTTTTGAACATCAACGTTCAGTAGCACCGGGCAACAACACTGATTATAGACCAAAATAAATTTCTTACCAAATTCGGACGTACTATATAGATACTCAAGCAGTCGGCAATGTCCGACAATCCCCGGTCATTTCCGGGACCAATGTGTTCATAAACCTATGAACGACATTGGAAGTGACGTCACGTTGCGTTCATAGGTTTATGAACGCATTGAATACGGGGCGTGTCTACCGTAACGCTATGGGGGAATCGGAGGAGATATTAGGTGTATGTAAATATACATTTGTATACATTTTACAAGATTGTTACCGCTATAATTTGCATAAAACTGACTTAGAGTCTGGTCTGAAAATCAGCGGCCATGATAGACGCCATTTTGTCTGGAGTCTATATGGCCACTTTTTTTTCTTGTTAACATTGCTTAAAAGTTGAAGGACATAATAAGGAACAAAGTGAGTGGGGAGAAGTTAAGTCCCAAGGGGTGCAAGGGTACCAATATTAGCTCCCGGAATACTAGTAGTACTATGACGTCGCCGGAAAATTCTTCTATTTTCGGTCGTCGGGTAGGTCAATAAAAACATGTTTTTCGCCAATTAAGCTACAAATTCACCACTGCTATCATGGATTTTCGTAATCTACATATATTTTACTACAAAATTAGACTGGATAGCACTTGTCCGTCAAAATGAGCAACATTTGTTATTTCTTGGGGTCGATCTCCTGGACTATAGTAACTTAATAATAAGATAGTTATACCCCCACTTTCGAAGAAAAATTGGGGGTATACTGGATTGACTGTATCCGTCCGTCGCGCTTTCTCCCTCAGTGTGTCCGTCCATCCGCCATCAGTCCGTCCGGCGGACCTCATAACTCGGAATAACTATGAACCGATTTCAATAATTTTTTGTATGCATGATGCGAATTGCAGTTCGGTTCAGTTTTTTTTTAAGTTACGCCTCTTTTTCGACTTATTTTGACTTGGAAAATTCTGTCCGACTCAATAACTTTAACAAATATGAACCGATTTCCAATAATTTTTGGTATACATGCTTCTCAACAATACCCTCTCTACATGTGCGGCTAGGGATTGGCTCGACAGACTGTTTTTCGTAATATTACACTTCATTTTCGACCTATTTTGACTTTAGAAAATTCTGTCCGACTTAATAACTTTAACAAATATGAACCGATTTGAATAATTTTTTCAGTAAAAGCTTCTTGTGACATCATATCGATATTATTAGTCCGAATTTTTCTTTAAAGTTAAAAATCTTCTTTGTTGAGTTTACGGATAATGCGGGTTGAATTTGCCACGGTGGGGGGTATGCTAGCACTCAAGTGCACACCTCTTGTTTTATTTTATTATGATGCCCGGCGCTCAAATGGAACCCGAGTCCATGGCAGTAGAGCCTGACTAATCAGAGGCTGCAATTTACTGAAATTTTATAACTTTAAGAAGGGGTACTTTGACCCCTCCCCAAATTAAACTTAGAAAATTTGCTATTTGTCTGGGAACTGATAGCCCAATCTACATCTGCACCATAGGAAACATCACCCCAGTAATTTTCTGTCATATGTCTCTCACCTTTTAAGTAATTGTAACATAAAAAAAGTGTCTGCTTAGACCCCAGACAACATGGCATCAAATCTGGCCACTGTTTTTCAGTAGAATGTCTGGCACTGTCATTTTGATCCGAATTATAGCGAGACAATCTTGTCAAAAGTATACAAATATATATATATATTTGTGAATGTAAGATGTCGTGACACCACTTTAGGGAAAATTGGAACTTGCCACTAATGATTAGCCACCAAAAATGGCCACCGGAACTGGAAAATTTAACTATTTTCTAGATCAGTTTCTGCTGTATGGAACTGGTGGAGAATAGTGGATTTATTTTTTATGTTTCACGATAACCCTTTACCCAACAGAACGGCCCTGTGCCAATGCATTCTCTTATATATGCGAGTCGACCATAGGTCGCCTCGCATATATAAGAGAATGCATTGGCTTAACACATTAAAAATTATAAAATTGTTAAAGAATGTAAAAAAAAATGGTAAAAAGTGTTAAAAAAAAGATTTTTTTAGGCCAATGCATTCTCTTATATATGCGAGGCGACCTATGGTCGACTCGCATATATAAGAGAATGCATTGGCACAGGGCATAAATGTAACTATCACAATGTGGTCAAGGAGCCGGTTCCAATGATATCCATATTTGTATGGTTCTATTGAGACAGACCGAAGATATTTTAGGCTGTTGAAGCTTTATTTGGCCGGTTTGTTGGGTAAAGGGTTAACTGATCATTAGAGCAATGATTTATGACATTATTTATTCCCAGTTTCCTCGGACCCCTCAAAAGGTAAATTTTATAGAATGCGGTGGAATAAAATTTCACCAACAATCGCCATTGGGGACTCCCGAGTCATATAAAATCAACATGAAATGTACAGAACTGGTCAATAAAACTGATGCATATCATTACCTATAAAAAAAATTTATGGCATATATGGCATTTTTTCCCTTTCGATCATTTTTTGTACCCACCCACCCCCACCGCCAATTTTTTTTTCCGTTTTCGGCAGTTTTTTCCGACCATTTGTTGACACCCACCCCCCCCTTTTAACACTAAAACAGAGATTTGCGGGGGGAAATTCACTGTAAACAGCTGTATATGAATTTCTGTGCATACTATTTATCATGGATGTTAACATGGACATGTAAATAGGAATGAGTAATTTTGAGGTCATTCGGCCAAAAAAACATGGCTGCCAGCGGTCATCTTGGATTTCAAAATTTGCAACAAAATACAACACGATAACTGCCTGCAGTCAGTTTACCAGTTAGAATTACATTATATCTCTCATTCAAACTGATTCAAAGTGGTTTTGAAGCCCAACTCATTGCCAAAACACTAAAAACAAGCAGGAATTATTTTTTTTAGTTGCGGAAAAAAATTATTTTTCCATGTCCAGCAGGGGGGGGGGGGGGGGGGGGGGGGTCGTGCAAAAAAATTCCGACACAAGGCCGGGGGGGTGGGGGTCGCAGCTCCTGAAAACACGTTTTTTCCGGTGTTTTCTGGTCCTTGCAAATTTTTTCCTTTTGCCCTTTTTTGACCTAATTACAAGCTGTTTAGCCTATATAATGATTGTTTTGATGTGTTATGATCTAAATAACACATGTAGTGTACACACAAGAAACTAGGTACAGTTATCTGTGGTCAGGTTGGCTTCAGAATGTTTTGATTATTTGGTCCCTTCTAATACTAAGTAAACCTTCGTGAAATTTTTAACTGCGCTGGCCCACCTGGGTTGGATAACCACTTGGTATGTAAATATATTATAATGAACTCTAAAGACAAATAAACCACATAAACTTCAGTAAGTAAAATAAAATATCACATTACCACTATCTGTGGTATCAAACTGAAATTCATCTCTCCAAGTCTGATATGAAACTGAAATAATGTGTAATATAAATGTAGAACATGCCTGTTCTCTAATCTATAAACATGTTTCTGGCACAAAGTTACTAATACTATAAAAGACAAAAGTGCTGCAGTGTTACATACCCAATTATTAATGAACAGACATTCACATGAATCTCTATCAGTCTCAATAGCATTTTCTTAGTAAAACATGACTGTCTTTCACTTGTGAAATAATGAGATATTATTTATTTATATGCGCTATTCTACAACCATTTAGCTATTGTTAATATTAAAATGATCCATCTAACCACGTACACTGCATATTGTAAAACAGGCAAGAAACAGTTTGATAAGTGTCTAGTCTGAAATACTTGGGCAATTTTGTACCAGAAAATGTAACCAAAGTTTCTTGTTAAACTCATTCATTTCTTAATCCAGATTAGATAAAGATTTTGTAAATCACTTTGCACAACGATAATTGAAACTTCACCTGAGTTTAAATTAACTTAAATTATTCTTCAATCAGCTTTAACGTTTTTCAAATTCAATTTAGAAATGTCAGTTGAAAGACATCGATGATAAAATGGAAATGAATATATCTGATACATTTTGCATCGAAAGTCACGTACTGCTACATCTGCCTCCATTAAATCCAATAAGATCGGAGTGGATCGTTCATAGGAAACTATATTAATACCACCAGTCAAAACACTTATAAGGACACACTTCCAATGGAAATATATAGGACATACACTTTATGAAATACAGCATAACAAAAAGAGCTGAACTGTCTCAGCACAAGCAATACACTCATGAGATTTAAAACATTTATCTAGAAAACCTCATCTCAACCTGGGCAGCATATCATTTTCCGGTGTGTTGTGTGTTTGCAACTTCACTTTAACTAGCAACTTAAAAATATATATATAAAGTAAACAGAGTGCATTTCATGGATAAAAGCACATTACACAAAGTCCAGTGCAAAGTCTGGAATAAATAATTAGATAAAATATTTTTTAAGTTGTTTCACTGGTTGTGTCAGCTGGTTGTGTTGAGTTGTTCATGATAAATGTTTTTCTCATGAGTGTATTGCTTGTGCTCATAGTTATAATTTATTAGTATTGAGTTTAACTGGTGGCGAAAGTACACCAAAGTTGGATGATGCTTGAAAAAACAGAATGGTCAAATTACAAATGACTGATAATTATTATATATGTTCATTCAAATTTAACCATTCTCTGTTTCTCAACATCAGCCACCTTCACTGGACATTCTACACCCTGATGTTTTTGCCTATAATGGCTCTACAGCTTCATAAATTTCATTCAAATGTGACTGGAAAGGGGGGGGGGGTCCCAAAACCATAAGTGGAATTTTTTTTTTTTTTTGCACAAATAGGGGGGGTGGGGGTCCAAAGTGCTGCAAAAAAAAAATTCAGCGTTGTGTATGCAAATTTTTTTCTGGCCCCCCCCCTGTGTCCAGACCATATTTTCGAGAAAAACAAATCTTTGGTGGTAAATGAGTCTCTTGTCTTGAACTCTCTTGACGGTCTTTCACAGAGATATTATTGACCATATTGCTCAAAATATTAGTTACTCAACTGGCAACGAAATAGTAACATGTGACAGATTAACGACATGCGATGGATTAACATACGATGGATTAATGACATGTGATGGATTACAAAATAGATGGCAAACAATATTATGAATAAATTATTAATTCATGTTTGAATTAAAGTTATATATTTGTTTCATCCGATTCTAGAAACAACTTGCTTATAATAGCTTCAAAAGTATTTTTCGTCTACTAAAGCAGAATATTTTGTACAAAGATTGAGAAATGTTTGTTTCATAATATTCATAATTTGTTTCACTTTTTCGAGATCAGAATGATAACGAAAAAGTTGGTTACAATATAACAATTTAACTGAAATAAAATTGATTGGCAACTTGAAAATTGATAAAAGATTAACTTTGATGTGAAATTACAATCTTCTAAAACATCTGTAAATGAAGATCTATTATGATAATGTGTTGAATTCAGTTTCTATCTTTAAGCAGGGTCTGGTTGAATCGCTACTACATGGTGGGTCACTCCCACCCTCAAGCTATTTTATTTATGCCATTCCATGGTATTTTGTATGTGAAGGGGTATATCGCTTGAGACCCCGCAGTAGTTGCACTCACACCAGGCACTGATAAACTTTTTGGATATTCAATAACTTTGAAAATATCCAAAATGGATTACTTTCATATCACTCACTGATGTCTGATCATGCATAGAATTTCTGATCAAATAATCCAAACTAAAGTTATCCTCCAGAAACCAAAATAATTTTCCAATTTGAAAAGGCCCATAACTCTGGCAAAATAATAAGGCCAAAACCAAATTCGAACTTTACCTGCGTATTTTGGCATGACGGAGCCACAAACCAAGTTTAGTTGTGGCAAAATAATCCAAACTCAAGTTATCATCCTGGAAATCAAAATGTTGAGACGAAGTCGGACTAACTACATAATACGTACTGTTTTTTTCAAAAGACATAAAAATAACCCTTCGTTAAAGATGAATTTACTATAGGACTATTAGTCTTCATGATAATAAGGTTATACATGTAGCTGCACGTCACATTCCTCTTGTTATGTATCATGTGTAATTAACCTGTTTTAAATTAACCCATGGTAAGTCATATATGGCATGGAACGTGAGCATCGAAAACTATATATCTACCTTGGCTTATCACTGGTACACCTTGGTACAGCTGTTGTATGCCCAATCTAGCGGCCAGTTTCACGTCGGTCCTTTGTATTAGCCTATCTGAATTATCGTGAGATTTTCAGCAAGTTACATTTTATCAAAACTATCCATTTTGAAGTTTTAAATGTTTTTTTTTTATTGTATTTATAAAACTACTAATATTACGGTGGTCGCATACGGACAATGTTCGACTGCTGTCACTAGAACCAACGTGATACTGCGGAAATCTCCTGCGATCCTCACTTTCAATTTCGTCAGTTTCCAAAAGTGTGATGTTCATTCTCAAAATTTAACTATTGTGCATTTGTCTAGCCGTATTAAATACATATATTACCAAACATATCTAAAACCAATTTGCTTCTAAAAATGATTAATTCCGATATCACAGGCAAGTATATTAGCCGACAAAATGTACCGTTCCGTCTTTTGCGCAAATGAACTTTCATTGAAATCCATCATAGTGTCTAATTGTCTGTTTTATTCCATTTCTTCTAGTTTAAACAATATCTAATTTCAAATGATTCATTTTAATTTAAAAATGGTGGTCGCTAATCGCTCTTTAGTTTTTATCATTAATTTTCGCATTGTGAGTATGACTCGAACTTCAAATCATGGTTTAGCAAAATCAGTATATGGAACGAACAAGACATTTGGAACTTATTCCCTATTATTTTCGGGATGGGGTATGGACCATTTTCGAGAATGGTAAGGATTTTTGACCGATTTGAAGACATAGGTGGGTGGCCCACCCCAAATACCCCTTAGAAACGCCCCAACCCCCACCCACCCATCACCCCAGGGGATACCATCACGAGGTGGTTGAAGTGGGGTATTGACCATTTTTAGCTCAACTTTACTTTGTAAAGTTTGAGCTATTGCCATGGCTTTGTCATCTGTTGTCTGTGTGTGAGGGTGTGTGTGTGCGTGATTCGTCAACAATACAGGCTACAGGTCATACCTTTGGTCAGATCATTATGAAATTTGTCATAGCTGTTGACATCAACATTTAGACAGGAATGATTCATTTTGGGGTCATTTGGAAAAAAAAATGGCTGCTGGCGGCCATCTTGGATTTCAAAATCCAATCCATTAGCACGGGCCACAGGTCGTACTGTTCACTTGATCATCATGAAATTTGTCATGGATGTTAATATTGACATGTAGATGGGAACGATTAATTTTGGGGTCATTCGGCCAAAAAACATGGCCACCAGCAGCCATTTTGGATTTTACTCTTTGTATGACTGAATCTTTTAGAACGAGCTACAGGTACATGTAGTAACTTTAGTCTGATCATCATGAAATTTTTTATGGCTGTTGAAATTGGAATATAGATGGGAACGAATCATTTTGGTCATTGTGACGAAAAACATGGCTGCCATGCAGTGGCCATCATTGATTTCAAAATTCAATCCATTAGCACGGGCTACAGGTCGTACTGTTCATCTGATCATCATTAAATTAGTCATGGATATTAATATTGACATGTATATGGGAACGATTAATTTTGCGGTCTTTTGGAGAAAAAAAACATGGCCGCCAGCAGCCATCTTGGATTTTACTCTTTGTATAACTAAATCCTTTAGCATGGGCTACAGGTTGTACCTTTAGTCTGATCATCATAACATTTGTCATGGATGTTAACAATGACATGAGATTGGAACGAGTCATTTTGAGGTCATTCGGCCAAAAAACATGGCCACCAGCAACCGTCTTGGATTTTACTCTTTGTATGACTAGATCCTTTAGCACGGGCTACAGGTTGTACCTTTAGTCTGATCATCATAAAATGTGTCATGGATGTTAATAATGACATGTAGATGGGAACGAGTCATTTTGGGGTCATTCAGACAAGAAACATGGCCACCAGTGGCCATCTTTGATTTCAAAATTCAATCCATTAGCACCGGTTACAGGTCGTACTTTTAGTCTGATCATCATAAAATTTGTCATGGATGTTAATATTGACATGTAGATGGGAACGAGTCATTTTGGGGTAATTTGGCCCAAAACAGCCGGCAGCCATCAGGGATTTTACTCTTTGTATGACTAAATACTTTACTGCTCATTTTTAACACTCCTTTTTAGCTCAACTTTACTTTGGTCACCATCTTTGATTTCAAAATTTAATCCATTAGCACTGGCCACAGGTCGTACTCTTCGCCTGATCATCATGAAATTTGTCATGGATGTTAATATTGACATTTAGATGGGAACGAGTAATTTTGCGGTCATTTGGCCAAAAAACATGGCCGCCAGCAGCCATCTTGGATTTTACTCTTTGTATGACTAAATTCTTTAGCACGGGCTACAGGTCGTACCTTTAGTCTGGTCATCATAAAATTTGTCATGGATGTTAACAATGACATGTAGATGGGAACGAGTCATTTTGGGGTCATTCGGCCAAAAAACATGGCCACTGGCAGCCATCTTAAACTTTACTCTTTGCATGACTAAATCCTTTAGCACGGGCTACAGGTCTTACCTTTGGTCAGATCATCATGAAATTTGTCATGGATGTTAACAATGACATCTAAATGGGAACGAGTCATTTTGGGGTCATTTGGCCAAAAAACATGGCCGCCAGCAGTCATCTTGGATTTTACTCTTTGTATGACTAAATTCTTTAGCACTGGCTACAGGTCTGATCATCATAAAATTTGTCATGGCTGTTGAAATTGGAATGTAGATGGGAACGAGTCATTTTGGGTTATTCAGCATTAAAACATGGCTGCCAGTGGCCATTTTGGATTCTACTCTTTGCATGACTAAAGCTATAAAATGTTTTTGAATTGTTGGAAAACATAGCCGCCAGCAACCATCTTAGATTTTACTTTTATAGACATGTTTATCAATATGAAGATATATTGATAAACAAGTATTAGACATTCAACTTTCCACATTCCTAATCACTCCATCAACAGTAACACATTAAATTATTCCCTTTCCAAGTTGAGCTACAGTGTCATTGACACTTTCATTAATCTCTCTATTTATTGCTCATCACAAAAATTCTTTTTTTATAAAGTTGAGCTACAGTGTCATTGACACTTTCATTGAGAACAGTAAGGATTTGGACCGATTTGACAGTATGGGTGGGTGGCCCACCACAAATGCCCCCTATAAACCCCGACCCCCCACAATCCATCACTCCCGGGGTACCACCCAGAGAGGGTAAATTATTACCTACCGAGCCTCGATCCGATCGGCGACAAATCAAAATGAGATAAATAATGATTGGGTAGTGTCCGGCCACAGGCCAGGTAGGATGGTCGGAACGCATTATGCAATTCCCTTCACCCTTTCTTTGTTGTTTTTGATGGAAATCGATTGTGGCTGTTGTAATTGGAGGCAAAGCGACGGAAGCATGGTGGAGGAGCCAAGGCTGCTGTCAAAACTTTGGCAGGGGATGAGGCTTGTGAGTTAGCTTGGACTTAGGCTGGGTGTCTGGTTGGTGTGGCTGTTGGTTGGCTAACAGGCTGATGCGTTGGATGAAGGCTGGATTGGGCGCAGGCTGGCGTGTGTCTTGGGCGCTTGGTTGGAGGTGTGGCTGGCGAGGTGGTTGAGATAAATAATTGTCCGGCTCATCTTTGTGTATGTGGTGCCTCCAACTTGTCAAAAAATGGCTAAGAAGGTAAATAAAAATCAACTTCGAAGTGGAACATAAAATGGGACAGGAATGATTTACAGGGAACAGATGAGCAAAAGTGATGGTCCATTATTTAATTAAGCTTTTCTGGACAGGAATCTTCGATTCATATGTTATATTTTATACCCTGGTAACTATATAGCAATTCAATTGAAATATTCAATTGTTTACAAAGCGATATATAATCTTTAATAGTTTTACATATTCAGCAAATAAAAGTGATAATAAGGCAACTCAATCCATTATGTTAAATTGCCTATTCTCATTGTATTAACAGTTTTGGTCCAGTGAAGTCCACTGATCACTAATATCTTGTCCATAACAAATGATGTGAGCGCACTCAGTGGGTCCATAAAACACCCGATTAAATTGGTATCACCCTGTAAACACAGAATACATATATGTGGGAATCATCTGTCCTTATTGATGGGTACCGCCTTGTAAACACAGAATACATATATATGGGTATCATCTGTCCTTATTGATGGGTACCGCCTTGTAAACACAGAATACATATATATGGGAATCATCTGTCCTTATTGATGGGTACCGCCTTGTACACACACAATACATATATATGGGTATCATCTGTCCTTATTGATGGAGTATCGATCTGTAAACACACAATATGTATATGTGGGAACCATCTGTCCTTATTGATGGGGTACCGCCCTATAAACACAGAAAAAATATATATATATATGGGAATCATCTGTCCGTATTGATGGGGTACCGCCCTGTAAACACAGAATACATATATATATATATATATATATATGTATATATATGGGAATCATCTGTCCGTATTGATGGAGTATCGATCTGTAAACACACAATACGTATATGTGGGAATCCTCTGTCCTTATTGATGGAGTATCGATCTGTAAACACACAATACGTTTATGTGGGAATCATCTATCCTTATTGATGGAGTCTCTCCGCATATGGATTTTTTTCACGTGCTGTTTCTTTTCACTGGATGAAACAAATCTCTTGTCACATTCGGGACATTTATGTCGTTTGTCACCGCGATGTCTCTTTGTGTGATCAAGCAACCCACTGGAAGAAACAAATCGTTTATCACAATCCGAACATTCAAATGGTTTTTCACCACGATGCCTTCTGAGATGCACATTCAATGCCTTGGATGTAACAAATTTCTTGTCACAATCAGAACATTTATGAGGTCTTTCACCGGTGTGTATACTTCTGATGTGATCAACCAGGATACCGGACTGACCAAAAGCTTTATGACAGATATCACACACATACGGCTTCTCTCCTGTGTGGGTCCTTGAGTGTGATTTCAGATTACTCGAGGTAGCGAATTCTTTGTTACATTCTTGACAACGATAAGGTTTGATTCGCATGTGGACGATTCTCGTGTGTTCAGTGAGGGCACTTTTGTGGCTATATTCCTTCTTACAAACATCACACTTATAAGGTGTCTCCCCCATATGGATCCTTACATGTATAGACAGACCTTTGTGATTAGCGTAACCTTTCCCACATATGTTACATTTAAACGGCTTCTCTCCTGTATGAATCCTTTTGTGAGTAGTCAGTCCGCTAGACTGAGTGAATGATTTGCTGCATTCTGTACACTTGTATGGTCTCACACCCGAATGGATTCTCATGTGTGTTTTTAGGCCAAACTGCCGAGCAAATGATTTGTTGCACTCGGCATAATGATGGGGTTTCTTATATCCATGTTTTTTATACGTGGCTGGCAAGACACTTTTTTCAGCAACGTCCTCGTGGTCAGAATGTGTGACTGAAACTTCTCCAATATGGTTTCTGATGTGTGTCTTCAAATATTCAGCTCCGGCAAATCTCTTAAGACAGATATCACACTCATATGGCTTCTCCCCTGTGTGTGTCAGCATATGTCGCATCAGACTTCTCGACGTACTGAATCCTTTACGACATAACTCACACTGATGCGGCTTCTCTCCTGTGTGGGTCATCATGTGATATTTCAGATTTTTAGAATCAATGAACATCTTGGGACAGACATCACACCCATACGGCCGCTCACCAGTGTGGGTCATCGTATGATATTTCAGACTTTTAGAAGCAATGAACTTCTTGGGACAAACATCACACCCATACAGCAGCTTTCCTGTGTGGGTCATCGTATGATATTTCAGATCTCTAGAACCAACGAACGTCTTGGGACACACATCACACGTATAGGGTCTCTCTTGTATGAATCCCTGCGTGCTTTTTCAGACCATCAGCTGATGCAAATGTCTTAAGACATATTTCACGCAGTGACTGATGTCGTCCTTCCATTTGGCAGCAGTTGGTGTTCACATTGGATGTTGCATAAATGCACTGTATTTCTCACGGTGTGTAGAAACAGTCTAACATAGTTGACATATTACTATGTTGTCACATACACTGAATAATTACTCGCAAATGATGTGTGTGCATAGATCTCTGAAAGTAAAGAGAAAAGACATCAGTGAGAATCATTTTGAGTATACATGTACTTTACGTAAACCAAAACAACATACATTTTATTTATTGGATGTAACAACACAAATTGAATTATATATTTTTAAACGCCCTTTTGAAAAAAAAGGTCTTATTATTGAAATGGGTTGTCCGTCCGTCCGTATTTAGTTTCCGGATGATAACTTTAGATTTAATCGAGTGAACTGAACCAAATTTTTACCACACCAAAACACAGATCAAGTTCGAATATGGGTTTCGTCCGCATGATTTTGACTGAGTTATGCCCCTTTTTCGACTTAGATTTTACCTGATATGCGGTTTCCAGATAATAACTTTAGATTGAATCCAGTTAACTGAACCAAGTTTCAAACGAATGAATTAAACCTTGCCCCACTTTACTCCAGTAAGGGCGTGCTCTTGTTTTTTTTATATATTTGTGTGCGATGTTTATGTACATGTACATGTGATTTTGAGCTTCAGTTAGCTACATGTATGTAATCTAGTAATTTGAGATATAAATATGATGTTTCACAAGATAGAATTGGTCTAAGATTGAAAAATGTACCTCCATGAATTCCATTCCAGTTCCCAGATGATATTCCATTTTTCATTTTTGTGATCAGAAACATGACGGCCATCCGGGAATCCTTGCATTTTCGTGCAGTGCCACCCAACGGTCATCTATAGGACAGGACCGCGACCATATAGCCCCTTCCAAATTTTCTAAAAGTGAGCGGTAGTCGTGCATAGGGTGTCAATATAGCACTTTTGTTACTAAGTCGACTGTGTAGGCAGAACCACGACGGCCACCCGGGAATCATTACATCTTCGTGCGGTGCCACATGGGCATCTATATGACAGGGACGCGACCATATAGCCCCTTATAAAAATTTTCGAAAATTGGGCTGAAGTCGTGCACGGAGCTACATATTGCACTTGTTGCTAAATCGGCTGCCTTATTGGGCGCCGGCAGATGAAGCCACGCCATGGTTGTGAAATGATGCATTTAATTATTTCAACATGGAACGTAAATTGCAAAATGAGTTAACTGCTTACACATAGCAAGAACATCAATAAATTCAAACACGTCCTTATGCGTGCTACATAGCAAAATATTGAAAATAGTTTACCATACACACAAGGCCATATGCATGTGAGCTATCAATGCGTAACGCTGATGGGGTCATTGTCACAAGGCTCCTGTCACATTCGTAGCCAGCTTTTTAAATCGATCACAAATGTAGCCAGCTTTTCTTCGGCGATCACATTTGTAGCCAGCTTTTCATATTCATGCCAGCCTCAATGAACAAGATTAGGTTAGTCTCATTTTTCTGAGTTGATGAATGAAAAACATCATAAATTTTAATTTCATCTAATAACCTGAGGTTTCCGATCAATGTCGTCAGATGCTCGAATTATATTCCAATATAGATCAATATAAGTTGATAAACGAAGTCAGTTTTGGAGCATGACGTCGATATTTTAGTCACGAACGCGATGACGTCATATTTCGCGCCATACAAAGCATGGAATTAGAAAAGCTGGCTACGAATGTGATCGTCGGCGAAAAGCTGGCTACATTTGTGATCGATTTAAAAAGCTGGCTACATATGTGACCGGAGCCTTGTGACAATGACCCCATCGGCATAAGGAACCAATATGCAAATTCGACCACACACACGCGATGTGAATATAAATAAATATAATAAAAAAATAGAAAATTCCAAACGTATAGACCTTATGGGTGTGACATACATAATTCAATTACCAATGCATTATCAAAGCAATTCCACAGACAATAAAAATAAAACCATATGCAGAATAAAGTACAATGTATATTAGCAAAGTTAGAACGATAGATACCATAGGTGATAGAGTCATAGAGAAGAGAATGATGATTAGATGAAAGACCAAGAATTCCGGGACCGTAAGTACATGTAGAACATGGGAATTATGTTAGAAATGCAATGAACTAAATACCGAACTAAAAAATTTCAAGTTATAACATGTTAGATTAAAATATATAGGCAACGGAATGGGCGAATTTTAAATAAACTTTCGCCAGTAATGTTTATCACTTGAGCCTTAACTTGTGTCTCATAACATCCGATAGGGAAGATCTGGCAAATCAGATCATGTAAGGTTTTCTCTTACAAAATGCAACCGGCAATCAGATATATTAGCATTGTCAGTTTCTAATCATGATGGCATAACAATTGACGTAGGATGCATTCAGATACATGTACATCTATTGGTCGGGCAAATCGGATCACCACATGCATCAGCAAAGCGGATCAGCAAACGAATCCTTCCAAAAAAGCAATCATGTGACTGCTTAGCTAATCATATACTTTAAAGTTTTATTTATGACAATTATACATGCGTATACCATACAGCCTGCAGGGGTATTTATTGCAAATAATTAAAATCGCGGTTTTTTAAACGTTCAAATGTACCAATTATGGACATGCTCCGACAAGGCACGAGTTTTGTCGACCCATCGTATTATTATAATTGTCCAAATTCACTTAATCTACGCATGTGTACCGGACGTTAGTCGTGTTATGAATGATCCGCTTTGCCCACAGCACATATTTTTACAGTCTGGGGCATTACGAGGGTGTCCTATCGAATTTAGCAAATTGACATATTTTCTTATTTCACACATTGTCATGTACCGGTATTGCCTAAGGCAACGATAAAAAACATTCGGGTAAATGGGCATGAGATCATCGACCTGCGCAATAGATATCACAAATGCACAATAATTATAATTTGGTACAATTGTACATGTACCGGTACAATGTAGTCCGCAAATCTGACTTTTATTATCAGAGCATACATGTAGCTCCATAAAAGTCAGCCAGTTATATCACGGAAAGCAGTACTCCGTCACCAATCATTGGTGTGGACATTTACTCGACTTTTCACAAGCGATAACAGTACACACTAAAAAATATTATTTAACAACCAAAACTCCACATACTTGTAGATCAGAGCTTCTATTACATTTCTAGTGTGGTGTCAATCCATGTTTCAGATGTTAGTCGTGACATTCTTCGCATAAAGCGAGAGCGTCTAGCTCTGTTTGAATAGTTGGGTCCACCAACTACGCATCCCGCAGATTATCATGTCGCAAACTACCATATATCAGGAATATACCGGTATATAATTTCAAAATTTGATAGTAATATTGGAATAATAAAGGTGATCGGCTTTGCCCGGGCGATCCGCTTTGTCCGGATCTCCCCGAAGTATAATGTTTACTGAGCTGCACTGAGGTCAAATTATCCACACTTCAATATTCAAATTACAGGAATACAATCACATTCAGACTTAGTCGAAAATCTACGGGATACTAAAGATATCCCGTCGAAATTTCCCCCATGCCTCCCACCGGGATTGAACGTATACTATTGAACCCACAGTGATCTCTTGCACGTAAAAGATACAGAAATAGAACAGAAACCTGCCTATATATATATATAGGCCTACATATATAAACATATTAAATAAACATATTTAACTGTTTTCAATCGTCGTATTCTATCACGATGCGCCGTGTCGTAATCCAGTTTCTCATCTAATAACATTATACATTTGTCCACCCTGTTTTAAGGAATGGGTCCTGAGGCGTTATTTCGCTAAAATCCGATTTGGATTCTGGATCCAGATTACAGATTTGTCCCCGTACGACTTGGTTCGGCAAAAGAACAGACCACAGATTTCCAGAATCAGTAAACGAACAGACCGTAATCCTAATTTCGTGGGAATCCGATAGGGATTCGGATTCCGATTACGGACTCAAATGTTCATAATGTAAACAAACCGAGATTTCGCCACCTCAGAGTTTAAAAACACAATAAAACATAAGAATCCGTCTCTTGTGTACAAATTATTGCAGAATATAAACGATCTATATCAAAGAATTTTAAATGCGGAGACAAATTTGTTTTATTGAATGTAAACTGGGAGAATATTACTGAAATTAGCCAAATAATAACGCTATTGATAGTAACGCTGGGGGAGCACTTCGGTTGATGGCGAAGAAATTGCAATTCATTGTTGATTGTCACTTTCATATGTCCATTTCATAATTCCATCCTTAAAATACCGCCCGAACGCATGTCGATTTCGAATTCGGCGGATACGTCACCATTGACCGAGTTCATATGCACCTGCATGGATATGTCTTCTGCTGTGTTCGTTATTATAATGTTTCTTCTTATTCAAGAAATAGTAGGATTATATGGTATCGATGGATTATCAGATACACGTATGTACTATCATCTAGTCTTAATGTTATAGCAATTTCATGTTTAACATGTTTTGTTTCGTTAAATGCAGTCGTTTTGCACAATAGTCTCTGTATAGACAACAGACACATGTTCTAGGGACGTGGCTAGAAGTTTCCTCAAATTTACGGCCAACTGCACCCCCCCCCTTGAACCAAACATCAATCTCACAGGTTCGCAGAATTCAATTTGCTCCCCTTGGAAATATCCAATCTGACAAACACTAAGATTGGAAAATTACCAACTTTTACTCGTTGAAAAAAATCAAACAATGAGAACAATGCCAACCTATATATTGTGTCAAATTAATGTCCAACTAATGTTGTGTCATGCATGAAATTTCCGACTGCTGGAATGTACCAAAGTTTAGTTTAGATATATTTATTTCAAATATATGTCAAATTTAGATAACACATGCTATATAACACATACATTTGTTTATACATACAAAGGAATTGGGGGACAAGTACTGACTCACTTAAGGGTACCCCCTCTCCCAAATGTTATTACACTGAAAAAATAAATAATTAGTAATGGCAAAGCAACATGACTACCAAAACAAGTTGAACATATATACAGATAACTGGACACCCCCTCTCCCGAGTTAGTCATAAGTTTGTATATGTATTTATTTAAAATCGGGTTTGTTTGTTTGTTGCGTTTGTTGGCTTGTACGTATCATTATTTGAAACAGTTAGTCAAAATAATCCTGATTTTCCTCACGTATGAATGACTGCCCAGCTTAGCAAATTGTACCAAAAATCGGGGTGGGGGTCGAGACACCCAAGCAACCCCTGTCGTCACGTCCCTGTTCAACTGACAAGTTTCGTGTGTTCTTCACAACATCTTCGGAATTTGATTCAGGAGGCCTAGAGCTGTCATGTTTAGATATGCTTGCCAACATCAATAAACACACTTTAACTTGAAAAAAAAAGATGCGATTAAGTCGGATTGGCAGCAAATTATGTGCCGTGTATATACACATAGACGAAAAGCATGATTTCACAACAAACATGCACTTTATAAATATAAGATACAAATGATACTTTTGTCAAATACATGAGCCATGTTTGACGCTGGGAGAGATTTTCGGAGACCACGTGGATTTCAAAATCTGACCTAGAATCCGAAATTAGCTCCGCCCCCCGTAATCGGCTTTGGATTCTCAATCCGGATTTTAGCGAAATTACGGCTCTGGGTCTTTACCACTGGGAAACAAATTGCGACATAGAGGTTTACACTTTGTAATGTCTAAGAACGATAACGAGTATAATACTAGAGCTGTCAGTGTGAAGATAACGTAATCAAATACTGTTATGCAAATTAAGTATGAAGAAAATCTTGTAAATGGAAAGGAAATTTCTATTTTTTCTTTCTTTAGAAAACCAGAAGATTTTCCATGAATTTGGGAAATGCGAATGGACAGTTTGCTTACAATTGCTGTATGCTTTCCCTATTCTCTCAGATGGACTGTAATCGTTCGACACAAAGTGTAGTCATCAAGTGTATAATACAAAAAAAAATCAGAAAAAGACAAAAACATGTGTCGAAAGTGGGTTTATTTCTTCGTTTTTCCACGTGGTTTGCGAACCACCACCCGCCTCCTCAAATCAAGCCTCTCGGACAGACACGTGTGCCAATTTGGATATAAATTTATGGGGATCTGTGAGTGACCGTCGGGAGTTTGACGTTCTTGAATGATTTGAGTGGGTACGAGCTGGTAAGGGTACGAAAATACTTGCTCCCACGACCGCGAGTGCGGTGTGACCGGAGTTCGATCGAACACAACCCAATGTTAAAAAATTCGTCGACTCTCGCCGAATATTTTCAATAAATCTCTCATTTTTGGAAAAGGAATATGAAAGGTATGTCAGGGTGATGCAGTAGCACATGTATTACCCGGAAAACATCGCGGTTTGGTCGTATCTTGCGTCACATTCTTCCTTTCCCGACTTGAAGAAAAAGCTCCGTTTATACCAGCGATGGGGAAAGTTGGACTATACATTCAATGTATAGTCAATTTTGGACTAATTCAGACTCAGTTCAATTTAATCCAACAACAGCAGAGAAAAGTAATTAGAAAACTTGGTCGCGACGCTCAGACCTAATATATGAACGATCTAGAAGAAATGCGATTGCAATTTCTGCTTTGACATGATAATTTACTATTACGTCTAGAACCCGAGGCCGCCATCGCACGTCGCCAGCCAAACGTGATACACTCCGTTTTACTTAAATTACGATAGAGATACCTGTAGCATATGCGTGTATCAGGAAAATAAGCAGAAATAGCATTTATCAACGTGATCTGATACAAGAAAACGAAGATGCATGCATCAGGTCGCCCGTGAACTATTTATCATAGAATTCTTGTAGCTATCGATTATACATTTTGGAATATCTGTCTGTATGTATGTGTGTATGAATGTATGTACATGTGTGTATGAATGCATGTATGCATTAGTGTTATAGACTCGAACACTGCTCGACCGATCCGACTAGGATTTGGCATTTGACGTGTCAACCTGACCTCGCTCATGTTTCTTGACCTTGACCGATCCGACAAAAAATCGTGTGTAGGACTACTTCGATCCCGGGAGCAATATGGACGGGTCCAATTTCACGTGCGACCATGTCATCGAACGTGCTGATATAGGCATGTTTCTGGACCAATTGAAAAATAGTTTGTCCAGACGCTGTATATACCGGGTACTGCCCAGATGAAGGCGATCACAAAGAAATCCCTATAAATAGCCCGAACAAAGTTATTATTATATATTTCTAGATTTAGTTACAAACTTTATACCTGTATACTGTACAAAGAAATGTTTGACAAATGTATCTATATCAATATTACCATAGGGGTCATTAAAGATTAGATACGACGAAACAAAATTTTGAAGGGTGCATGTGATTGTGCAAGCCCCTAGCCAGGTGGGGTCGTACCATTCGAACGAACGGCCCTTTTTCATGCATGTGCCCGGAGGAGGTGGTGGCCGTTCACCGTTCGGAGAAACATGTCATGCCGCGGAGCGGCATGCTCTGCTCATGTCGTGCATACAAGGCCGAACTGTATATTTGCTATTGATCCAGTTGATGCCCGGAACATTCACATTTCATTCGAACGATGGGCGCAATGCCACAGCCTGGATAGAGACCGATACCCGCAAATTATGACAACCCATGTCGTAATATTCCGGAATTCAACCAGGGGCTTCAACAGAATGCAGCTCAAACTAGCATGATGTAATCACTGGATATGGCCATCCAATGGAAGGGTGCCGTGTATATACAGAAAAATTATGACGCTCCGAATGCCTCCAATTTTTATCGGACCGAAAATACTCGTATTTTCCATCCGATATATATAGAAATCGTCGCTCCGTTTGCGTTCGCATGTAAATCCATGGCGAAGTGACTGACACGATCACTATTGGACAACGTTCGATACCACCGGTCACCCCCGTGGGTGGGGGTGACCGGTGGTATGTATATATGTTCAACTTGTTTTTGCTAGTCATGTTGTTTTGCCATTACTAATTATTTATTTTTTAGTGTAATAACATATGGGAGAGGGGGGTACCCATAAGTGAGTCCTCCAATCCCATTAAATTAGACCAATAAATATGTTTAAACCCCAACCTGCACGACGAACGGATCAGATTATTTTCGCTAACGCATACGCAAGCATGTGTGGGTAGCTTAAATCCATGGTGAAGTGACTGAAATGATCACTATCGGGCAACGTTCGCGTTAGCGCAACGGCACGACGAACGGATCCGACGAACGAATCCGAATATTTTCGCCAACGCATACGCAAGCATGTGTGGCTATATATACATCAATATGACCACAGTTGTTTGTTTTTGTCCGTTTATGCATATACGTGTATACATTCCACAACTGGAGCCACGTTCACTAAATATCTCTGGAAAACAAGCGTTTCACGATCACTATACCCCTTAAATGGGAACTGTTAAATGTTTATCATTTCAATGTTATATGGCTAGTTTGGTGTGAATAAGGTTCAAATATAACATCCAATAAAAAAATAGATATAATTCTATCGATAAACGTGTTTTTAGCGACTTTTAAAAATCGATTATTATTTCTTAGCTGATTTTGCTCGAGTCACGTGACCGCAAAACCCGTGACGTCAACGTGGGACTTACCCCCGCAGACGAACTGTTTACGAAAAATGGCTTCTGCACACAGCATTTCCGCGTTTGAAAGTGACTCTGATCACGAAAATGACGACGAGTTACGTGTTGCGGAGGATACTGCATCTATGGCAGATACTGAAGATGCCTTTGATGGCTTGCGTTTGAATATTGGCCCATATTTACACGAACCATCCGACGAAGATAGTCGCAAAGACAGCGAGACTTAAAATTTAAATTCACCAAGTCACAGTGTCAACATAGACAACAATCATTGAATCGATTAAATTATCAATGTCATTCATTTTTGACGACGATTGTCATGATAATTGATTGTTATTCTACAAATGAATAATCTACATCTAACTCTAAAAAACAAATTCCAAGAAGACAAGGACAAGGAAAATAAAGCAACCAAATTTGAGGACTGCATCACTACCACTGTATGTGTATCATGTAATGTATGGTAGTACCACTAGGCACTACCAGTACTGCAGTAGGCTTGTCCAAAATTGACTATATCTTTAGTATCCCGTAGATTTTCGACTACCAGTAGGCATATCCACTCATTCACTGTCAGTGCGAGTGTTAGTACTGTTACTGTCCCCAGTGTGGCAGGGAGTGTCTGTCAAAATCTGGTGGAGAACTTAGGAGGTGTGTAACAAGTGCTAACACTAACAGCACCATCAGAGAATCGTTCGATCTACTGCGTACTACTACTAGCACTGTACATTACTCATTAGTCATTACGATGACTTCTTAAAAACAACCATTGAGTGGAACCGCCTTGAACAGGCAGTTGTTGATTCTGCCAATTTCTGGAGATCGGTAACACTGAATATCTGAAGGATTTATAATTATATTAAATATGGATTCTAAGTTCTAGACGCTTCGTACCAGTGTCGTTGGATTATCAATGGATAGGATTCTGAACATTGCCGGAGTAGAAATTGAGTACACCTGAAGTCGAACAGAACAGATGTCATATCAACTTTCACGTTGCATTATATTATTGTGACCATATAAATGATAAAAATTGATATACAACTATAGTGACTTCTTCATTATTTCACTATCCGATACCATGGTCGTTTCATACCATATTTTTTGGTTACTTTTTTTTTATTTCGTACTTTGCAGAAAATCATTTATTTGTTTCCCTATGCCTATGGTGTGACATACATGTACATGTATAGTGATATGGTATCATTGGTATGAAAAGACGAATTGATTTCCAACATGGTGCGAAACGACCAAACAATAAGGTACGAAACTACAAAAAATATGGTACGAAACGACTTAAGACGATTCAAAATGTTGTGTACCCATTTATATCTCCTCTGTAAGGGGAACAACCAGACACTGACCCTTTAGACTATCAGCATCTAACATCGGACTCCACCAAAGTGCCTACTCTACCAAATATTTGTACCTGTATGTTTATTAATTTTATGAAAAAATCACCCTGCACGATGCTTAAGCCTTATTACCATACATGTAAAACTATATTACTCAATTTAAAGGTACTCAATCTGATAAAACTCCTCTCAATTACTATTTCAATGGCTTCGGGGGTCAAAAATATTTGATTCGAGTCGAGGAAGCCACCCATCAAAGCTCAGATTTTTTAGATATCGATTTTAGAAATCTATTATTTTTCATTATTGGGAATACTTTCTGTCCCAGAACACACTCAAAATTGCGTTGTTATTACCACTTGATTTTAGAGTTATCCATCCTTGTCTGTTTGAATAGTGTTTTGGTGTACACATCTCGAGCAGATTACGAAGTTGAAGGCAATTATTAGTACTCATCTCGAGAAAATAACAAATTTAAAAAATCAATATCTAATAACTCTGAGCTTTGTTTGATGGGTTCCTCGACTCGAATAAAATATTTTTTACCCTAAAAGCCAAAGAAATAGTAATATAGGACCCTCTGATCGGATTGTTGTTGTTGGAATCTGTTGAGATGGAGACCCTCTGATCGGATTGAGTACCTTTAAGGCAAATTGGAAGTGATATTCACCTACGGTAAGTACATGTACAAACACTGTGTAGGAACTGTTACATCGGAAATCGTTCTATCGCCGGTTTGTGATGGTTCTTGCCTGATTTGTGACGGTTCTTGCTGATCGAAATTATACATTTTCACGACTTTTTAATAGTTAAAACGCAATTTTGAGGCATCTAGGTGATAATTCGATTAGTTATTTTCGATCCCATAACAATCTGTGGCACAAATGAGCGTGTTAATAACGAAACATTCATTGTGCGAGTCATAACAACGACAATAACCGCGATTTTTGATTATTGTTTGGGTTCTCTCCCGATCGATTCGGTTCTATCCCCATTAATCGTTCTATACGGGTAAAACTATTGCTAATATTTGTCATGGTACATGGTTCAAACTGCCAATTTTGTGAAAGTATACAATGATAAACACAACAAACTATGCATTAAGTTGAAATTTGCACCACTTGTCATTAAGTTCGACGAATTACACTGCCTTTCTATGCTTATCCAATAAGCTGTGTTACGCCTATCAAAATTCACAAAGTCGCCAGCTAGTTTGAAAAATAACGCGTTTTGCAGGCCCGACATTTCCATGAGTCAACAGCCGGTTAACCATAGTGAAATTTCATTGAGCTGGACTTCATAAAGCGTGAGCGTAGACGGGATATATAGAGTTATCTTCTTCTTCTAGCTATCTAACCGTCCGTTTAGAACAACCTCGTGTTGCGAGTAAAATCCGCACTTAACTGTGGTCTATACATATGTACAGCCTAAAATAATACTTAGATCAAACAAAGATTTGGTGGAGACGTGCAGATTCAGCATTCGCAGATGTATTAATTTATAAAAGTTACTTTTTTGCAGACAGTGTTCTGTATCGTACACAATGAAGGTAGTAACAGAGGTCGGATGAATGATGATGGTCCTCAATAGTGTGGATATCAGCAGTCTCTATGCCAGGTAGTGATGAAGGATCTGTCAGGAATTGTACTTTTATTTCATCTGTACACAGTTTGAATTCAGAAGTGAATATAATCTGATAACATTCAGCTACTAGAGCTAGGGAGTGTCCGATCTCTGACAGGTTGTAAATATGTACAGTGCAGTAGAAAGTGTTGTATGGTTTCAGATTCCTCATTACACAGCAAGCATATATCAGAATTTGAGTTTTTATTGTATCGCTGTTGGTGTATACCGAGTGAGTATGTAGTAAAGTTTGTCACGAGTCGAAGTTTGGTTGATAGTTTGTAACAGGATCGATGTTGCTCACTGCCGGTCTTCAGAAGCTGGTTGACTATCCCATGATTATACGAATATGAATTAAAATAAAGTACTGTAGAAAGCAGCTTCAGCGACAATCCGATATTTCCAGTACAATTTAACTGCTTTCTTCACTAGATGTTTCCATTCCTCTTTGTTGTGTGTGATGTTAGTTCCTCATATATGCACGATAAATCATATTTTAGAAATAGCTTTCTGACCTCTGAGAACCAACTATTGCTGTTGACATCTTTAAGTAGAAGTTGGCGATGGGCGAGCGTTTTCTTCAATGGCAGAGTCAGGTTGTCTACAAACATTGTTGAATGAAACAAGTACTTTTTTGTCGATTTGTCCCTGAATTGGTAAAAGTCCCGATAAAATATATATGTCTGCAACTGCATTTGATAGTATTAAAATATGTTTGATAAATTTATTTTGGAAGCACTCCAATAATTTCACATACTTCGGAGATGGAATTAAAACTTCACATCCATAAGATAAAACAGGCGCTACATAAATATTAAATAGATGTATACATGTTTGATGATCCAGGCCATTCTCACCATGGAATCCAAGAGGCATAAGAACATAAGCAGTCCGACGAGCCTTTTTGATATTGTTGTTTATTGTTTCCAGGAGAGTTTTATTGATAGATGTTGCACGAATAATTCCTAAATGTGAGGATGAGTCAACACTGGGCATATGTATGTTGTCAATAGTGAAGGATTCAACTGGATGCTTCTTCTTTCCACGTTGGGATACTTTGATAATGACATTCTTCTTAGGTTGGAGATAATACCGATGTTCTCTACTATACTGGTATGCCACATTAATGAGAGTTTGTAGATCAGTGACGTTTGAGCTCACAAGGGCAATATCACCAGGTGTTGATCAGATAAACGTTGTAGAAGATCATTAATATAAAGTTTGTAAAGATCGGCGCTCAAACTTGCACCTTGCCGCACCCCTTGTAATATTTGGAAACTTGCAGATTTCTTGGATGCCCATTTGACGACAGAAGAACAGTCAGAATGAAGATCATCAACAATAGACCATGACTTTTGTGTTGTAGTCAGATGTAATAAAAGTTTTCCGAAGAAGAATTTCTTTACAAACAACGTCAAAAGCTGACTTGACATCGAGTAAGGCAATATGTACATCTGTTTTGTTGTCATATTGCTCCCCGATTGCTTTCTCTAACAAGAGTGCACCATATTTTAAAGGAGAAGCATTTGCTGTGAAACCTCTTTGTAAAGGTGATTGTGCAGGTAAGGTGTATTTCCTTAGCTCGTCACGAATGATAACTTCAATAATTTTAAGTAGGATAGGTAGCAGTAATTCCTCTGTAATTTCCAGAATTATTTTTTTCGCCTTTGTTCTTGTAGATAGGGGTGAGAAGACCAGTTTTCAATGCAGTCGGAATAGTGTTATGCTGAAGTATCACGTTGATTAATTCAGTTAATATGAATATAAAATTGTCACTAGCATATCGAAAGTGTTCGGCAGAAAGTCCAAAAATATCCTCGGCTTTCCCTTTATTTAGCGTTGAAATTGAATGCTTCACTTTCTGAATATCAACCACTAATGCTGTCTTCTCAGTCCTAGAAGCTTTGATTGCAGCATAGTCATCAAGTGCTTGATGGTACAAAGAAAAGTCATATGAGGTATTGTCATGAGGTATCTGTCTTGTATTTTATCTATTATATATTTTGGAACTTCTGTCTGTATGTATGTATTTGTGTTATAGACTCGAAAAACTGCTTAACCGATCCGACTCAAATTTGGTGTGTAGGCCTATTTTGATCCGGATAACAATATGGGTGGGTCCAAATTCACGTGCGACCGTGTCCTTGACCTTGATCTCGCTCAAATACGCTCATATAGGCATGTTTCTGGACCTCGACCGATCCCACTCAAATTTGGTAGCTGGTTCTACTTTGATCACGGGAACAATATGGGCGGGTCCAATTTCACTTGCGACCGTGTCCCTGACCTTGACCTCGCTCATATACGCTCATATAGGTATGATGTATGTTTCTGGACCTCGATTAATCCGACTCAAATTTGGTATAACGTAGGCCTACTTTGATCCCGGGAACAATATGGGTGGGTCCAATTTCACGTGCGACCATGTCCTTGACCATGACCATATTCGCTCATATAGGCATGTTTCCGGGCCGATCGAACAATAGTTTGCCCAGGCGGAGACGATCACAAAAAAATCCCTAAGTAGCCCGGACGAAGAGGACCGGGCACATCGGCTAGCGTTGTCTATTTTGGTAGACGTATTTTACTCAACAAAAAGTCAAAAATAAGACGTTAAAAGTTAGTTGACACCCATACAATGCTCTGATTACGCAGTTTATTAAGTTTATGTCGGGCATCCGCTTGCTGGATGCTGATTATCTAGGTTAAATTCTAGAATTCTAGAATATGCAGCTATTAAAGCATATACAAGCACGGTAATCTTCCATTCAATCATATTTTAGATTGACTAGTAGGGATCTCAGATTTTTTAATAGAAGATATAAAAAAGCAAAGAATCCTACAGTTACAAATATTATTATATGGATGTTAAACCTTTGGTTACAAAATGCGCTGTAATGAGAATTGACATGAATCCTATTGATTAATTTGTAGGAATTCTTAGCTATTAAGTTCAACAAGCAGTAACATATAAAAAAGAGAAAAGAATCATGCAGTTACAAATATTATTATATGGATGTTAATTCTTTGATGACTAAATGTGCTATAAAGAGCGGCGACTTGAATCCTATTGATTCATTTGTAGGAATGCTCAGCTATTAAATTCAACATGCAGTAACAGATTGTTTGAATTATTAGCTAAACATTCATACAAATGAATCATTAAAAATTAGTGTTATGGGTGTCTGAACCTGGCTATTACAAGGCACATTATTATTCCTCGCTACTTACGTATCAAGTGAGCAGGGACGTGGGCTGGAGGGTATCCAATGTTGGAGCGTCCACCTTGGAATTTCCAACCGCACCATCCCCTTGAAACAGACCAAACTCATGCACAAGGCCTGTGCTTTGGTTTTCCCCAACTGCATGACACATTATAGCTCTAGATTGTATACCATTCTGACGTGAATTGATCAGTAGCCTTTGATTGCCCACCATGCAAACCGGGGGAGAAACGCAGGATACATGGGCCCAGTGAGAAAATGTGGATATCTGAACCTGAAAATTGCAAAAAAACATATAGACTGGCTTCAAGATTCCAAAGTGTTGGAAGTTTCCAACCTGGCGCCCCCACCCCACAAGATTGGAAATGTTCTCAACAGATGGAGAGAGAGATGATTTATTTTGCAAAAGAGCATACATTATTTAATACAAAGCATACTAATTAAATGGAATTAGATTATTTGTCCATTAAACCAGTTTCTTGCCAATTGGGGGGGGGGGGGTAAATATGATATAGAAAACTAGATCACACCTGCTCCCTACTTCATGTCCACCCATCATGAGTTTTGGATCAAGTCTAAAGAAGAGTTGTCCATTTGTATATGTCAAATATGGTTGATTACATGTTTAAAGTGTAGGAAAGTATGCAAATGTTAGTCTAAAAACGACAAAATCCCCACTATTAAATTGTTGTCAAATCAAATTAAGAGAACAATTTCAACATATTGTTGGTGTTAAATTTCAAACCAATCCATTGTAAGATAAGAAATTTGTAACTGTTGAACATTTTGACCAAAGTTGGGGATAGACACCAATTAAGCACCCCCTCCCAAGCCCCCCCCCACCCCAATCACGTCATAACCTATAAGTGATTCAGTTGAATGTGATTTCATAAGTTATATTCATGCCTGGGCGACAAACATGTGTAAATGTCCCTCAGGCGGACTTCAGAGGAGGAAATATGTTGGCGCTGCATGGCATTGAAATATTGTCACACCTGGATCTTTCAATAATACCCAGATTAAGTAAATGAATATAACATATCATATTCCCTTGAGGGTAGATTTATATTACCATTGGTCATTTATATAGGCGGGCATGATTATGATACTTTACTCATCGGGACTTTCAATATTTTATTTCTGCCTATTAATGTCACTTAATCTCCCGTATTAGGTATTTATTGTGTTATTTCTTAATATACCTGTTGTATTATGCAAATTACATAAGCTACAGTCATTATCTGGTTTAAAATGTCAGATACACAAGACGATTTTCGGACCCAAGTGCAGAAATCGTTCGAATAAATCTCATGGACAGAACCGTCACAGCCATGATCGGTTTGAAATAGAACCGTAACACGCACCCGTGTTGATTACGAGGTCACAGCTCCAAATTATCAACCCCTATCGGGATACTTTCTCAGCTATTTTACAAAAGAATAACACGGGTACACTTTATAGTCAATGTTTGTCTTCAGAATGCGTTCCATATTTTATACGCCACGAAAAACAAAGAAATTGCGTCCACGTGGCTTGATTTTCAGTGGTAACATGTTGATATTTACGCATTAACTCGCTAATACCGAGTTAATTGTGGTCTAGAGTTCAGGTTTCGATAACACGGCACTTCTGCAGCCTCTGTTCGTTCAGGAAAGTTTACTATATTCAAGATATCTATAATTATGCGTGATTTTGTCACAAAAATGATTATTTTCAATCATCAGGAACCGTAACAAATCAGGCAAGAACCATCACACTACCGGCGATAGAACGATTTCCGATGTAACAGTTCCTACACGGTGTGTACAAATGTAGTTTGATAACGAGCCATACCGGGCAAAAATTTGAATTTTTTTTTGGACCGATATAGCCATCAGTAGGAAACTTCCTTCCAAGGGGTGCTGTCGTAACATACAGGTATAAAGTTGGACCCCCCTCCCCAATGGGGAGACTATCTAGCCACGTCTCTGATTTCAGTGGTCACACAATGAGTGAACAAGAGACCCAGAGCTCTTTCGCAGATAAGTCGTGGCTTCCATACATGTACTTAAACTGAGGCCACAGGGGCTTGTTAAGAAAACAAGTAAAAATATATATACAAAAACATGCATTTGTAAAGCATTACATGTACCGGTATACATATCAATAGAATATTGATGCATTTATAATGTTTGATAAAGTGGCATCCTCAATTTTACTTGTTTTCTTTACAACAAGCCCGTGTGACTATATCACATGTACAATTAGTTCAAGATTGAATTTAACACTAAACACTGCTTTAATATTTAGTATTACCTTTATTTGGAAATAAATTATAATGTGCAATGGACTGAACAGCCAATAGGTTGCTGGACATTTCGTGCCATAGAAGTTTGACATAGAGATGTTTCGCACCAGGGTTCTGGACATTTCATACCAGTACATATATCATTTCGACAATTTGTACCATTGAGTATACCGTATTATTTTTTGGAAATAACATTAAAGGTACTCAAACCGATTCGATGGTTCCCATATTATCAGATTCCAACAACAAACATTTTTTTGAAATTCCGCTTCGGTTATCAGAATCGATTAAATGCCCAAAAAAAAGATGCTAACCAGTCAACAATAGTAAACAATTGCCCAAAACCTGTTATTTATCAACATTTTGTTCAACACGGGTGGGTTCCTCGACTCGAATCAAATATGTTTACCCCCGAAGCCAAGGAAATAGTAATATGAAAGCGTTAATTCAGATTATGTATCTTTAACTTTGTTGCCACAATTTCAATTTTTTTTTGCAAAAAAAAGAGAGAAATATGTTTACATGTAATTGTCGGGTTGTCATCATCACGTAACTTTAAATCGTAAACATGTTCGCTTTCATTAAGTTAACAAAATTAAAATAATTTTTCACATGGTACGCTGCATACGCATGACCAATTACCATTTGTGGGAACCAACGAAACATACAAATGTATATGGTGTGAAATGACAAAACATATGGTACGAAACAATCAACTGTGTGGTTCAAATTAAGGGTATATATAAACCGGCCATGGTAGGAATTTCTTAGGAAACATCGTTTGAGCCATCCAACGAACCTTGGTGAATCACCGAGTGATCTATAATAGCCCGGAAGTGCTTAAATAGACCGATCGGTCTTCCACAGTCAGCATGCATCTGGTAAGAGGGGAGTCAATCTAAACTGTTCTATAATTATTTTTCAACCAATACTAGTACTTGCAAACAATAACAATTATTCTGATTTCTTTTGAAACAAACAGAATAATTATTTACTAAGACTATAATGACTATTCAATATAAACATCTACAAATTCTTAAACAAACATAATTTCAATGTTCAAGAAATTTAGAGGTCTCCCCTCTTACAATACAACAGTGAGCAATATGCCAGGAAGACCGATCAATGAATCTATTTTAACTCGATCAGGCTAGTATTGTACAATGTATATCGGTTGTTCACCTACATTTGTCCAACTGATTTTGGAGAATATATACAAGCGAAATGGTTAAACAAATATTTATTAATTATAATAAATAATCATCAAATTTGAAGAGTTCAGCATCAGCTCCTTGCTGGCATTGTTGAATACGGCCCACGTCGGATTACCATCGGAAAAAAACATCGAAAATAGGTGATTTACTTCCCAAATTGCCATCGTAGTTTTAGAATCTTTTTCCACCAAGAATGTGTTGAAAACTGCAGATAACTGTTCTATGCACATTACAGTCCAATAATTTTGACTCTTGGTTGATAAACATTCCTCTAAAACATAAATCTGTCTATAAAAGTGTCAATCTGGAAACGTCAACCTCCAGAATCGAAAATCCAAATTCAATTCACAATATTCATCGAAAATTCTCAAAACAGCGTCCAACGTATAGTCCTAGCACAACTCCGTGATATTATATGATTACACACTTCAGTCATCAATACTTTCTAAATGTCCAAATTGTTGAAAATAGTAGATTTGTATCGTAAGTCGCCATTAACAAAACAAATGAGAAAACACGTGGACATGTTTACGTCTTATTCCACCATCCGAAAAAAAGTTCCGTTCCCACGTTGACGTCACGCTTCTTTGTGCACATAAAACCACCCGATACGCATAGCATATCAATATATACATAAGGTATTTGTGGTTCAAATACGCCACATATATATAGGGTATTTGAGTGGATCAGACTGATGTCATGCTCAATACGCTACGTAAATATACTTATTGAGCGTCCTATACATTCTAAACCGGGCGGTCCGGACCGCCATCTTGAATCGTATGATCGTCGCTTCACAAGTTTGACGGCTTCTAATGTCGTTGAATTGCAAAGTTTCACTATCGTTTTGGTCTAGTTTTGAAAATATGAATAATATTTATTTATATTAAATCCCAATTCGCAGTTATCTCAGTTTTCCCCCCTAACTATCAACAGAGAATGTGTGATAAGACTGACATACGCAGTTATATATACTTATTTCAGCTTCCAGTGTGATACAGCCTATTGCATATTCAGTGGCGTATATACCTGTGAGAGGGCAACGTACTGGTCAATATATATGGATTTTTTTAAAGTTCAACTTGACTTGTCAAGTTTGAGCTATTGCCATGGGTTCATATCCGTCGTCTGTGTGTTCGTCAACAATTTCCATTACATATATATGGACTACAGGTCTCACCTTTGGTCGGATCATTATAAAATTTGTCATGGTTGTTGACATTGACATGTAGATGAGAAATGAGTCATTTTGGGGTAAATCGAAAAAAAAAAACATGGCCAACAGCCGTCATCTTGGATTTCACAATTCAATCCAATGGCACAGGCTACAGCCAGGCCGTATATACCATTTGTCTGATGATAATGAAATTTGTCATGGATGTTGACATTGCCATGAAGATGAGAACGAGTCATTTTGGCGTCAATCGGCAAAAGAGCATGACCTCCGTCGGCCATCTCGGTTTTCAGTATTAAACAATGTAAATACATAAGCACGGGCTACAGGCCGTACCATTGGGTTGATGATTATGAAATTTGTAACAGCTGTTGACATTGCCATGTAGTTGGGAACGAGTCATGTTGGGGTCATTCAACAAAAAAAGATGGCGGCCAGCGGCCATCTTGGTTTTCAAAATTCAATCTATTAGCACAGACTACAGGCCTGAGTGTTCATCTGATCATGAAATTTGTCGTGGATGTTAATATTGACATGTAGATGGGAACGAGTAATTTTGGGGTCATTCGACCATAAAACATTGCCGCTGGTGGATTTTGCTCTTTGTGTGGCTAAATCCTTTGGCACAGACTACAGGTCGTAGCATTTAACCGGCTGTTACAGTATTAATTTTCACACAAAACTTTTCACACAAAATGATATATTCAGGTTAAAAAATGCATTTTTTTTCGGGCGGAATAGATAATTAAAAATTAAATAGCGCCGCTAGGCTTTAGGGAGTGCGCGAGAGGGGTCGTGTAGACCCTTCTCGCAGGTGGGGGTCCGGGGGCCTCCCCCGGGATTTTTTTTGAAAATGTAGAAGCTTGAGAAGCATTCTGAGCATATTTCTGAGTAGCATTCTGCGAATGTTAATTGGACCAAAATTAAAGCAATATTAGTCCGGGAGCTGATATGGTACCCCTGCACCCCCGTGATTCAACTTCACCCCACTAATTTTCTTCTTTATTAGTCCCTCAATTTTTAAGCAATGTTATTACGAAACAAAACGTGTCTGTACAATCACCAGGCAGGATGGGATGGCGTCCAACATGGACGCCGTTTTTCAGAAGGATGCAAATTATAGTGAGAAAATCTTGTCAATGTATACAAATGTATATATTTTTAACTCAACTTTACTTTGTAATGGCTTTGTATCCGTCGTCTGTGTGTGCGTTTGTGTGAAGCGTCAACAATACAGGCTACACGTAATACCTTTGGTCGGATCATTATGAAATTTGTCACAGCTGTTGACATTGACATGTAGATGGGAACGAGTCATTTTGGGGTCATTCAGAAAAAAAAATGGCCGCTGGCGGCCATCTTGGATTTCAATTTCAATCCATTAGCACGGGCTACATTTCGTGCTGTTCGTCAGATCATCGTGAAATTTGTTGTGGATGTTAATATTGATATGTAGATGGGAACGAGTAATTTTGGGGTAGTTCGGTTAAAAAAAACATGGCCGCCAGCAGCCATCTTGGATTTTACTCTTTGCATAACTAAATCCTTTCGCTTGTCATGGCTGTTGACATTGACATGTAGATGGGAGTCATTTTGGGGTCATTTGGCCAAAAAACATGCCCGTCAGTGGCCATCTTGGATTTCAAAATTCAATCCATTAGCACGGGCTACAGGCCATACTGTTTGTCTGATCAACATGAAATTTGTCGTGGATGTTAATATTGAGATGTAGATGGGAACTAGTCATTTTGGGGTCATGCGGCCATAAAACATTGCTGCTGGTAGCCATCTTGTATTTGACTCTTTGTATGACAAAATCCTTTGGCACAGTTAACATTGACATGTAAATGGGAAATGAGTCATTTTGGGTTTATTCGGCAAAAAAAACCTGGCTGCCAGCGGCCATTTTGGATTTCAAAATTCAATCCATTATCATGGGTTACAGGCCATACTGTTTGTCTGATCATCATGATATTTGTAATTTATGTTAATATTGACATATAGATGGGAATGTGTCATTTTGGGGTCATTCTGTAATTGGATTTTACTCTTTGCATCACTGAATCCTGAATGGCACAGGCTATGGGTCGTACCTTTGGTCGGATCATCATGAAATTCGTTACGGATGTTGACAATGACATGTAGATGAGAACGAATCTTTTTGGGGTAGTTCGGTCATAAAATATGGCCGCTGGCATTCATCTTGGATTTTATTCTTTGCATGACTAAATACTTTGGTACGGGCTACAGGTCGTACCTTTGTTCGGATCATCATGAAATTTGTCATGGTTGTTAAAGGTACTCAATCCGATAAAACTTCTCTGAATTACTATTTCAATAGCTTCGGGGGTCCAAGATATTTGATTCGAGTCGAGGAAGCCACCCATCAAAGCTCAGATGTTTTAGATATCGATTTTAGAAATCTATTATTTTTCATTATCGGGAATACTTTCTGGCCCAGAACTCAGTCAAAATTGCGTTATTATTACCACTTGATTTTAGAGTTATCCATCCTTGTCTGTTTGAATAGTGTTTTGGTGTACACATCTCGAGCAGATTACGAAGTTGAAGGCAACTATTAGTACTCATCTCGAGAAAATAACAAATTTCAAAAATCAATATCTAATAACTCTGAGCTTTGTTTGATGGGTTCCTCAACTCGAATCAAATATTTGTTACCCCAAAAGCCAAAGAAATAGTAATATAGGACCCTCTGATCGGATTGTTGTTGTTGGAATCTGTTGAGATGGGGACCCTCTGGTCGGATTGAGTACCTTTAACATTGAAATGTAGATGGGTTAGAGTCATTTGGCATAAAACATGTCTACTGGCAGCCATCTTGAATTTTACTCTTTGCATGACTAAACCCTTTGGCACACCCTACAGTCCACTTCCCTTATCCAACCATCACCAAACTTCATTTTAATCTTGATTTCGATCTACTAGATGGAAGCTATCAAATGTTTTTGAATTTCACTGGACTAGATAGCCGTCAGCAACCATCTTGGATTTTACTTTATATATATCTCTTCATGTTGATAATCTAGTATTACTTAGCCCTTTCAACTAAGGAAGAAAATTAGTGTGGTGAGGTTAAATCATTGGTGATCAGGGTTACACTATCAGCTCCCGGACTATTGTCATTTTCAACCAATGTACTGCGAATCCACCAAACACAGTATAACTGAAGTCATCTTGGAATTTTGTTTTAGCATGACTAAATCCTCAACATGGCATATAGCCATAATTTACATGCAATTGATCTCAAGCCCCTTATGAAAATATACAATAGTATTTGCGTAATAATACTATGGTATAAAGTGGTATTACTATGGTAGATTGATTGATTTGGGTTTAACGTCATTTTAGCAACAAAGCCATATATGGTAGAACATAGAACACTACAGTTAACTATAATACAGTATGAAATACTATGCATCAATCATAGTACTCCTGGGACTTTTACTATATTATGTTGTGGTAATGCTATAGTAACCAATGATGGTATACTAGTGCACTACAATATACCTATACATGTATTATACTATAGTATACTATGAATGCTATGCATCAATCATAGTACTACTGTGATTTTTAGTATAGTATGTTGTGGTAATACTATAGTGTCCCATGGCATAGTATACTACAGTATAACTATATACAGTATGACATAATAATAAGCAGCAAGCATAGTACTCCTGGGATTTTTACTATAGTATGGTGCGGTAATACTATAAACAAATTCCTCTTTTATAATTGTAAGACTGATGTTGATCACCAAAGCAACTTTTGAAGAAATACCATTGTTGATATGATATTGAGACCATCAAAATGATGGGGGTGGTCTTCAAAATCCCAAAACATCACATAGTATTATAATATTTCAATAGTACTGATTAGTATCACTATAGTTTTACCATACTATTTCACAATATCATATTACATAACTCATGTGTTTCCTGTCTCTTTTTCGAGAAGAAAATCACGTTTCGTTAGTTAATCAGTACAAATCTATTGAGTACCTGTTGATATACTCAAATTAATAGAATGAGGCAAGAATATTGTTGTAACTAAGTCGGCTAAGTCAAGCAGTGTTTCACCCCTTAGGTAATCACATATGCCATTCATGACCTCCACTGTTTTGTCTCAAATGTTAAGGCTTCTAAAAGCTACCATCGATAAGTATCACTATAGTTTTACCATATTAATACTATAGTTTTACTATATTATTTCTGTAGTAAAACAATAAAATAATACTGTAGTAATACTATAGTAAACAATTGTCAGAATCTTCATAAATACAATAACACAATAGTAACTGGTAATACTGTAGTAGAAGTGTATTTAATATAGTAAAACTTGTACATTATTACAAGTATATTTTTAATAGAGTATTATTTGGAGTGTTTACATGGTAATACATAGTACGGGTGTACAGTTGTCCAAATTACCATGTTATATTTTAGAATAGTATTTTTCTTAAGGAACTTCTTATGGAACATCTCTCCAAGTTGAACTGCAGTTTCATTGAAACATTAATTTACTGAAGTGCAAATAATAGGGGTCATGTTGGCTGACATAAGTGCAAATATTTATGCTGAAGCGCAAATCATTTACCCATGAAGCGCAAATCATTTTTGTTGAAGCGCAAATAAATCATATTTACTCTTAAGCATAATTTATTTGGGCTGATATGCAAATCAATATGAATATGCAGTGAATCCCAGTGATTCCACCTGAACTCAAATTGACTTTGACCAGAATAGATCACTCAAATATAGGCTTAAGACTCCACCATACCATATATGAGATGGACTCTTACTCTAATACTTTGAGTTAAGTCAGTTGGTGTTAGTTACTTGCGCTTCATCACAAATGATTTGAGCTTCATCACAAATGATTTACGATTCAGTGTATATCATCTGAGTGTGCTGATGCACAAAGTGTTATTATTAACGATGATGATCCGATTAAACACCTCTAAATTACTATTCCTTTGGCTTCGGGGATAAAACATATCTGATTCCAGTCAAGGAACCCACTCATCAAAGCTCAGAGTGATCAGATATCGATATTTGAATTCTGTTATTTCTTGAGATACGTACATTTTTCTGCCTGGAAAGTATTTGTCAAACCGACCAAATTGTGGACGAAGATAGATAACTCTAAAATCAAGTGGCTTTGTATTGTACTATGACATAAACATTCATCATACAGATATACTATGACATAAACATTCATCATACATCATACTTTCACTTGTAACGTGTTTGGCTGCCCTTATTTATAATCCATATCCTTATATTCACATCTGTATATACATCACCCCCACCCATCCTGATTTTAACGAAAATCCATATATACGTACCTGATACATGTCATGGTAGTATATACTACCATATCATGATCCAAAACGGGTATTACATGTATTAGTTTTGATGGAATAATGAAGACAAACTAACAACAGTATAATAAGAAAGAGGATTTTATTACTTCATCAAAGTATTGTATTAGTCAACAACAGCATTCAAGCTGAGAAAGAAGAGAGAACAATGTATACATGTAATTTGGTCATTGATCCCAGTATTTCTTAAATTGTTAAGACCTAAGTGCAGTACAATGAAATGTATTAACTTTTTCAAAACATCTTTGCATTTTGAGCCCTGGAATTATGCTTACTTCTGTTACAAATCGCTGTCAATTTCAGAGTATCAAATTATGTTCATTATTAATTATCCGATAAACTTTTATGTAAATATGGTATTTAACAAGAATGTCAAGATTTGGAACAGCAAATCATAAACTGAAAATTGATGGTTATTTTCTATACTTCAGTGAAGTGGTATATCAGAAAAAAATATTGAACATAATTTGTTTTCATATAATAAGAGTTCCCTTTGATTGACCTATTTCCATTTCATTCAACTTGAAAATAGTAACCCACATATCTGTACATCATGAGGAAGAAATTCATTTTCTATGTTGAATGTGTTAATTGTATAACTTTATGATAAAGTCTTTATCCATTTTAAAAGCAATTTAGAAATGTGACATCTAATAATCAGAAAGTTCTGAGTGAAGAAATAAGGACCACAACTCTAGCAAAAAATAGCGGGTGGAACCCAAATTCAAACTTGATCTGTATTTTGGGCTAGTAAACTCACATACCTTATTTCATTCCATTCAGTTCAGATTTACCGAAGTTATCATCCAGAAATGAAAATTGAGTACAAATTCTAACAAAAAGGGCCGTAACTCTGGTGAAAATTGGTGGGCAAAACCCAAATTCAAACATGATCTGTATTTTGTGTTAGTAAACCAATATACCAAATTTCATTCCATTATGCTTAGACAAATTAAAGTTATCATCTGAAACGAAAAAAAAGCGAACGGACAGACAGACAGGCGGAAGGAAGAACCAATAACATAATACGTTCTGTTTTTTTTTTCAAAATGGGCATAAAAAAATGACATTGAAATTGACTCAGTATGTCAGTATGTCTCTTGAGTGTATGTTAACACATATTGGACATGCACCTGTTTACAAAATATACTGGGGGTATCCAATTTAGCATCATTCAGGTCCAGAAAACCTGAATATTTTCCACATGGTCAGGGTACTGTGGAGGATCCGCTCCTCGAAATATCATTCCGCCCGAGCAAATGCCAATTCCGTTGTGAGTTTTTCCGCTTGTCGATTGAGCATATTTCAAATATACCAGCCGAAAAACTTAAAAACACAGATATAATGTATGTTTAATAACATATTATGTTAATTGTTTACCTCTAGCTTCAACCGGGACATGTTCCCCTATAATTTTTTTTCTTAAAAAGCCAGCAAAATGCTGTAATCGGTGATTTATGTTTTCGCTCCGATTCCTGCCCTGTATGTTCAGTTGTCGCCCGAGTAAGTTCAATTGTCGCCCAAGCAATGCTCTTTAGATTTCAACTAGAAACATCCAGTTTTTCTAACGATAAATGTCTCCATATGACGGCCCTTAGCTTTTGTCTTCAAAATGATGACGAAAGTATTAAAGGGGCATGCATTCAGACTCTTTCAAATTGTGCTGAGCGATCGATATATTGATTAGGAGGGCATATAATCAACGATGATACGAGAGGATAACTATGGTTTTTGACTGAAAACGAGAAATATCATGAACGGGTACAAGCAAATACCGATTGGAAAATTGATATTTGCGTGTACAATTACCCACGAATGATATAATGTGTTCAGTCAAAAGCATGCAGTAGGTTTCCTTTTTGTTATATGCGGTTTGATGATTTCAATTTACAATTATTGCTGTCAGCCGACTGTTTTGCCGAGTTAACTGTAGACGGAATTGCACTTAAGTGCAATAAGAATATTCCTTATTGCGCTTAAACGTAATTAGAGATTCCTTATTGATCTTATGAGAGCAATAAGATCTTCTCTTATTGTGCTTAAGCTCAATTAGAATTTTTTTATTGCGCTTAAGCACAATTAGGGACTCCTTATTGAGCTTAAGTGAAATAAGACATTGCAATCACATCTGTGGCTCCTCATACTTATTTTGCTTAAGCGCAATTAATATCCCCATCATGAGATCACCCCTCTGTGCAAATAGTAGAATCCGAATAGGCCTTTACACGTGGACAGTCACCAGGTCACAAATAAACTCCACCCATTGCACTATACATTGTATATGTACTACACCATTTGAATTAGCGTTTATGTAATGTGGCTAATTGTACTTACTAGTAAGCGTATAGTAAGGAAGATTTTGATTTGACTTTAGCGCAATAATAATATTCCTTATTGCGCTTTTAAAGTGATATTGGAGATTCCTTTTTGTGCTTAAGATCAACTAGAGGTGTGACTGTCCCAATGGGACTACGGATACCCCCCTTTTTAAAAAATACTAAGATGTTTCACATGTCAGTAAACATTTGTTAAAATAATAAAATAACAGTTCCCATTGCAGGTGTACAACCATAACCCTAATCTTAAACCTATTGACCGAAAATTGTAGGAATAAAAGCTAGGACAAAATTATGTATGTTGCGAAAAAAAATTCTAAGTCGAAAAAGGGGAATAACTCCACACAAAAAATGTCGGACAGACGTCATAATTGCAGGTGCACAGGTTCCCATGGTAATAAATATCAGTGCCAAGATTAAAAAACATTGACCGAAAAATTTAGGAATAAAAGCTCGGACAAAATTATGCATGTTGCAAAAAAGTTTCTAAGTTGAAAAAGGGGGATAACTCCACCAAAAAATGTCGGACAGATGTCATAATCGCAGGTGCACAAGTTCCAATGGTACTAAATATCTGTGCCACGTTTTTAAAAAATTGACCAAAAAATGTAGGAATAAAAGCTCGGACAAAAGTATACATGTTGCGAACATTTTCTAAGTCGAAAAAGGGGGGATAACTCCAAAAAAAAATGTCCGACAGACGTCATAATCGCAGGTGCACAGGTTCCCATGGTGGTTGATGTCTGTGCCAAGTTTCACGGAAATTGATCAAAAAACGACTGAGAAAAACTCCGGACAAATTTGTGTCCACGGACGGACGACGGACGGACGACGGACGGACAAGCTGACTCCAGTATACCCCCCCTAACTTCGTTGCGGGGGGTATAAAAAGATATGCCTTATTGCTCTTAAACGCAATAAAATATTTGCTTAGGCGCAATTATACATTTCCTTATTGCATTTAAGCGCAATTAGATCTTCTCTTTTTGTGCTTAAGCGCAATTAGAGATTCACAAATTTATCAATTAGGAAAATCAATATTTTTTAATTATATTAATTAGTTGTGTACTGAGCTTACTGCTGCGACGACTCCAATTTGACAAACATTAGTCAAACAAAGGGCTTCGTGAAGTCTAACTTGTTAGGAAACTGTTTTGATATAGGGTGTGAGATTATCATAAATATGTGGCCTTCAGAACTCAGCTTTCAGTGTCAGCAAATAGTTTTGTAAAAGAGTAACTGGAACATATTCCTTGAAGCCACAAGTTTTCAGTTGCTTTGGGTCTCCATCGATCCATGACCATTAAAATTACAAGTGAGGCCATATTCATACTGTACCAATAACTTTGTGTTTTTTTTAATAAAATCTTATTTTTTCCCTTAACATTGGTATCCTTAGGAACAACAATATGCATGCATGCATCATTGCAAAATTTACTCAAAACACTCTGCTGGGCATTTTGTTTGAGTCACTGGTGTAAACATATCATTTGCATTATAGAAGCATCAACATCAGATATAAAACATGATTCATAATTAAAACATTTCAATTCAAATTGATCATACTGCATTAGAATGGAGAATATCAGCTGAGCCTTACTCTTGTTGAAGAGGACCATGATTCAAAACGTTAAAAGTCTTTGAAGGGCTCACCTTCCATCATTTCTCAGCTCCTGAAAAATATAGAATTGATAAATGTTCTGTTTCAAAACCAATTAAACTCGAAAGTATGGAATTTATTTATTTGGGGAAAATATCTCATTTGAGAAATTAGATAGTGACTAATCGACTTGGTGAAATCTAAAATATCAAACACTTCTGCTCAAATATATTTCATGAAGGAGGATGCAATCCGAAAAATGCAATGCAGGGACATCAGGATTAATCATGCTGATAAGATCCATCGACATATGAGTGGTCCAAAGCCGTCTCAATACAAGCAATCTTGCGAGTGTCAGAATTTGGCGCAAGATATGACAACTGCGTACGATACGGCAATCACACATTGTTCAATCTGACCAAGCCACTGTTGTGTGGAACTCACAATTGACCACCGACTGGGTGCAAATACCGTACATCTCTATGTGCTGACAGCGAAACACAGAGTTCCACAAAAATGAGCCATTGACCAACCGATATGAATGGCATTAATAGCACCGATTCACATTATATGTTTATATATATGGTCTAGCTACCTTGAAAATGACATATCATACCATTGTTGTCACATCGTCGCATCGGTGCTATACTGTTCTATATCCATTTTTGTTTTGTTTTTGTTTACCACCTGGTTTCCGTATATGTCTGCTTTATTTTCACCATATGTTGTTTTCATTTTGTCCCAGAAAATGAAAAACTAATCTGTTTAAATTGTCTTGCTTTAAATGCCAGTATTATTCTTGTAATTAATTGACATGTGTTTGGAGAAAGAATTACACTTTGCTGAACAATTTAGCTTTTTTTGCAAGTGCTAAATCATGGTTCTTAGGTTTTTAAATCATTAGAAAGTACAAAACTTGCACATTATGTCATTTTCTGTATTATTTTAACCAAAGAGTTCTGCTATAATTAAGATTATCTCATATAAGAGAAAAAACACTCTTTCCACCCAAACATGTTGACAGCCATTATTTCCCATTGTCAGTTTGAGATAGAACATTATAATCCTCAAATTTATGCGACCATGTGGTACAAAATAAACTAGAGATGGGCTTGTCCCAGCTGGGACTAAGTAATACCCCCCGTATTCAAAATGTTGTTTGAATGAAGTAGCCATTACCATATATTTGGCACTGAAATTATCTCAACAGGTAACCCTAAGCCTAAACCTAACCCCTAACCATAACCCCTAACTCTAATCCTAAATTTATTGATCGAATAAAAGCTCGGACAAAATTATGCATGTTGCGAAAACATTTCTAAGTCGAAAAAGGGGGATAACTCCATCAAAAAATGTCAGACAGACGTCATAAACGCAGGTGCACAGGTTCCTATGGTACTAAATATCAGTGCCAAGTTTTTAAAAAATTGACCCAAAAATGTAGGAATAAAAGCTCGGACAAAATTATACATGTTGCGAAAATGTTCTAAGTCGAAAAAGGGGGATAACTCCATCAAAAAATGTCGGACATACGTCATAAACGCAGGTGCACAGGTTCCCATGGTACTAAATAACTGTGCCAAGTTTTAAATAAATTGACCCAAAAATGTAGGAATAAAAGCTCGGACAAAATTATACATGTTGCGAAAAATTTCTAAGTCGAAAAAGGGGGGATAACTCCACCATCATAATCGCAGGTGCAAATGTTCCCATGGTGGTTGATGTCTGTGCCAAGTTTCACTGAAAATGATCATAAAACGACTGAGAAAAACTCCGGACAAAATTGTGTCCACAGACGGACAGACGGCTCGACGGGCGGACGGACGGACAGACAAGCTGATACCAGTATACCCACCCACAACTCGTTGCGGGGGGTATAATAAATCAATTCATTGGTTCACAGTAGAGATAGAACAATACAGCACTGGCAGAAAAACTAATTTGGGAGATGGAAAATATTTGCACAGCCTCTTATTCGTATCTGGTACATGATATACTCAATATCTTTTGTTTTTCAGACAGAAAATACCATGCCGAATCGAACAATACCGTCATCTCATTTTCTCACCAAAATGGATATAGAACATTTAGCACCGATGCGACAACATTGCAACATAATTATGCTATTTGACATGTCTACAAAAGTCAATTTAGGTCAATTTCAAGTAGATATGTTGGAGAGCATTATATATCAGTGGTGCAAAACAAAACTAATATATAGTGCTTACCAGTATTTAAACATAAAATGTGAATGTTTTTATGCATTATGGCCGTGTCAGTATATGGTACGGAGAATGAAGACGTTATAATGTGAAGGGCTGAGTATAAATTTCACTACATGGTGACATATGTGTAGCCATATGGAAATAATATCAAAGTCAACAAATGATAAAATAATTTTCAAAACAATTTACCATAAATTGAAGAGGCAAAAACTGGGACAAACTTATGTTTTTTGGAAAACATTTCTTACATTTCTGAGTCTAAAAAGGGCAATAACTCTGCTAAAAAAAATGATGGCTCCCATATGAAGTTTGGTGATGAATGGATGAGAGATACGTGACCTGTAGGGTGTGCTAACGGAAATTGTTGACGGATCTCTATGGACAATGGACACCAACCCATAGCAATAGCTCAAACTTTACTTTGTCAAGCTGAGCTAAAATAAAATAAAAAATGGCCCATACGTCTGTTGGACGAATCCATAAATCGAGCACAGATTATACCTTGAGCCCATTCAGTGACATTCCAAGTTTGTAGTAATCAATCAAGCACTAGATCTGCCGTTATCAAAATGAAAAAGTCTGTAGATCCAGTAGAAATGGGTGAACTTGGTGTATTTTGTAGTTTCAACACCGCACACCAAATTTCGTTCCATTCAGTCAACATAATCTGAAGTTATCATCCAGAAAGAAAGAAAACCCAAATTTCAAGAGTATAAAGGTCTGTAACTCTGGTATAAATGGGTGGATTGAACAACAATTTATATTAACCCATATATGTTATGGTTCTAAAAATGTGTTCCTAATTTCATTCCATTCAGTGAACATTAACTGAAGTCATCATCTGGAAACACCCCCCCCCCCCCAATTTCAAAGTAAAAAAAGGTATCTAACTCTGGTGAAAATGATTTAATTTGTCGACCCATATCTTATGGTTGTCAACCTTCATAAATTTCATTCCATTCAGTTCATATCATATTACATACATGTATAAGTTATCACCTGGAAACAAAAATTAAGCCCAAATTAAAAAAAACATCCTGACCCCAAAATCGAACTGGACCTCTATACCATTTAGTCAGTAGAACTACCATTATCATCCGGAAACCAAATGTTCACAGAAGGACGTCGGATGGCATGACAGACAGATTGATGGATAGACTAGTTACATAATACAGTTTTTTCAAATGGCATTGGTGTATAAAATGTTACTAGAGTATAATTATTCCACACCCATTGACATAAGGCATATGTATTCAACGAAATCCCAGCCATTGAATACATAGTAGCGTATACCTCTAGTGGAATATAAGCCGGAACTATTTTTGTTGACATTGTCGCCAAGAAAGATGATGTAAATTACGTCAACGATCAACTTCTGGTGATTTTTCATAAGACATAAATCACAATAGAGGTAGCTATATTATCAACAAAGTTGACAGTCATGGATTGAACTTATCTGACACAACTGTGTAGAATAAATACAGAACACAACTTGCATCATAATCTCTAATCTATTATTGAACTTGTTGCAACAGCGCATAGTTACATTCCAGCGTGAAATATATCCATGCACCATCCGCAACTCATTCGATAAAAGATTCCTGACTAAGGGTCAGACGCACGTTTAAAAATGGATTCTGTCTATGTATACAATTTTCTCGAAATCTGTTAGGAATTTCTTTGTGAAATTTGGTACAAGCGATTATTGTGACAATATTTAAGAACCATCAACCAATTTGATAATATAACCTCATTTACTTTACTTTTGTGCCATATGGCATGAAAAATATTTAAAATTTCACTGTAAAACACTGTTTAAAATAGATTTTTTTCAAAAGTGCAGTTCATGTGATATTATATCTCAAGATCATGAGAGGAGACTTAACTAGAGATGTGACTGTCCCAATGGGACTAATGTACGTCTAGGGATACCCCCCGTGTTTTAAAAACACTAAGATGTTTCAAATGTCAGTAAACATTTAGTTAAAATAATAAAATAACAGATTCCCATTGCAGGTGCATAACCCTAACCCCTAACCCTAATCCTAAACCTATTGACCGAAAAAGGTAGGAATAATGTTGCGAAAATGTTCCAAGTCGAAAAAGGGGAATAACTCCACCAAAAAAAGTGAGACAGATGTCATAATCCTAGGTGCACAGGTTCCTATGGTACTCAATTTCTGTGCCAAGTTAAAAAAAAATTGACCTAAAGATATAGGAATAAAAGCTCGTACCAAATTATAAACGTTGCAATAATTTCTAAGTCGAAAAAGGGGGATAACTCCACCAGAAGTCATAATAGCAGGTGCTAATAAGGTTCCCATGGTGGTTGATGTCTGTGCCAAGTTTCATGGAAAATGATACAAAAAACGACTGAGAAAAACTCTGGACAAATTTATGTCCACGCACGATGGACGGACGACGGACAAGCTAATTACAGTATACCCCCAGTCCCCCACACCTTCGTTTTCGTTGTGGGGGGGGGGGGTATAATTATTCTTTATTTGTGAAATTTAATGATTATTTTCATTAGGCCAAAGCGAAAAATAGGCATGTTTCCACTCCCCCGCCCGCCCCACCTCAAAACCCCCCGACGAAACTCACTTTATTTATTTTCCAAATCCCGAAAAATAAAATACGATGTATTTACTATTTCCACGTGAATTAATACTACACTATTTATATTGTTATATATAGACCTCTCACATAAACAAGCATACTAAAATTGTCTCCTTATTTGGTTATTAAATCGACCCACTGACAATAAAATTCCGTGTTGTGACCGATATAGCAACAGATTGTAAACAAAAACAAACGCGCACGTGGTTTTCAGACACACTGTAAAATGAAGCTCCATGGCGGCATTAGGGTGATGAGTTTATGACCACATTATTAATGTACGTCAACTAACGACATGCCCAAATGTACCGGCAAAATAATGCTACACAATATTTACGCGAACGCAATCGCAAAGAATACATCTGTCCCAAAACTTCCAACGGTGTCTGAAAAGAACGGACTGTAACAACCGGATGATATAGGCCTACGGTAATTTACCGAACGGAAGCCGGAGTGTATATTTACCGGAAGATCTAAAACAATTTTGCCAACATCCGGGAAATAGTGTCAACATGTCGTCCCAAACAAGTGCCAGCAGCGTGTTGGCACTTAAGTTTTTTAAAAGCATACACATGGCGCAAGGCAGAAACAAAATGACAAAGGTTCCCCACTGCAACACCTTTTTTCAAGTCTATGAAAAGAATCGCCCCAAAGGCCTTGACGCCCAATTATGTGGAAAGTTATTCTACACTGTTGTAAATATTGAAACTAGTTGTTTTATTGAATATTAATGAACATATGTACAATTTGCACATGTAGATTAAATACAAGGCACTGAAATTCAGTACATACATTGTTAGCCTTCACAATAAGTTCATAAATGACATAATTATTAGAAAGATAGCACAAATATGATATTTGAATTTCCCCGCGAAAAAATAAAGTGAAAAAAATAAATAAAGTGAAAAGCCACCCCCCCGCCCCTGTTTTTTTTATGGATGGGAGTGGAAACACACCTATTTTTCGCTTTGGCCTTAAGAAAGGCAACTACCCATAAATAATTATCAAAATTTGAGGATTTTCATGCCATGTCTGTTGTTCAATGAACAATTGGGCTGAGATGAGTTGTGGGTCATGGGTTCTTGAATTATTCTAACAGTTCTTGGTACTGAAAGGGGAAAAACTAAAATAATATTTTCAACCTCTCAAATGAATTATAATCCCTTGTGCTCAGATTCTACATACAATAAAGATGAAGATTTTTTGCCAGAGAGATAGAGAAGTTCTTTGTTGAAAATCTCTTGCCATTTTGACTGAATTTATGAAAAGCGTGCGTCTCCCCCTTAAGATGCACTTTGTGTTCTGTCTATGTACTAGTATACAATACACTACTAGTGCTGAATTATTCAATTAGATTATACGCACTTGTAAGAGAGTTGCTATCTGTTCCTTTCTTTCTGTCACTCTGACTCATTTGATAATACTAGATAGTCCAAGTTAACATGTGAATGATGTGATATTCGGAATAACTGAAAGATTAAAAAAATCCAATCTATTAACCTTTTGGCTGCTAATATGTCAGTACTCGGTATGGATGTTAAAATGTCACACAGTGTGCCATACGTGAGTACGAACCTACTACAGCATACATGGGGTTGCTCATTATTAATAGCATCAACTAAGAGACATATTACATGGGAACAATTGTATCTTATAGTTTGATAACGTGTATAATCTTCCAGGATTGTGAATGAGAAAAGCCATTTCACAGAGTCAGTGTTAATGTTTTTCGATATTCCCGTTATATTTTTCGAAGTACATTATTGGACTATAATGTCAATGGCTTTGCACACAATATCAGTCAGCAGTGAAGAAGTTAATAATATAAGTTATTTATAGGTTGTTTCCATATTGGCCGAGTTATGAGGCCGACATCTGTCGTATTGGCCTGAGGCCACAGGTCGGAGGCTAATACGACAGACCGACGCCTCATAACTTGTTTATGGAAAAAAAATTATACCAACCGGGAGAGATGATAAAACTGTTTTCCCACCGGTGAGATAACTATAGCTAAGCTCTCCCTCAGAAACCAAAATAATAGTCAAATTATAAGCCAACAAGGACCATAACTCTGGTAAAAAGAGGCGGACGGAACCAAAATTTGAACTTGACCTGTATATTCATGAGTAATCGATATACAGTAATGCCCTAAGTAATCGACTCCTTAAACACAGCAGAATTATGGGTAACTTTTCAGGATTTAGTCGGAAATATGACTTGTTGCCATTCATCGGAAAGCTCTCGGGATGAGTGGCAACAAGCCATATTTCCGACTAAATCCTGAAAAGTTACCCATAATTCTGCTGTGGTTAAGGGGTCGATTACTTAGGGCATTCTGTACCAAATTTTAAAACAATCAGATAAAATGTCATACCATCAATACCAATAATTAGATAGTGGTGGCAGGAAGATGACCTGAGAATGACACCTGTCAATTCTCATGTTTTCTTGAAAGAAACATTATGTACTTGTTCTGGTGCGTGAAACTGATTAGTTAGTATTCAGCTACTATGACAACTGGATGAATGTAACATTCTACTAACATCGCCAAAATTTTGAAGCTAATCAACCATACCACTCCATAGAAAACATCGTCTGAACTACACTCAATTGTAAATATTTTCTACTCGATTCGGGACACATCTATCTGCTATATTAAAACTAACAAAAATGATTTTGCCATCGAGAGTCACTGCATTTTATTCATCTTTTAGAATGACAGTGTGTGTTGTCAATTTGGATATACTATTTGTAAAAAATTACTACTTTGAACAAGAGTTTTCTCCATTTCTATTTGATTACCATACCGGAGTGTTTCTCATCACTTTAAACTTTTTGTATCATACTATTATTATTATTATTATTATCTGATTCTGAAACTAAATTTATCACATGGAAACCAAAATAATGGGCAAATTCTAAATTGACAAGGACCATAACTCTGGCTAAAATGGGTGGACCAAACCCAAATTCGAACTTAACCTGTATTTTCATGTGAGTTATCCACATAGGAAATTTTAAAACTATCAGATAACTAAAACTATATATAAAGTGATAATCCAGAAATCATCTGGGACAGACGGACGGACTTCTGATTTCTATAGTCCCCGAAAAGAAATTTCAGGAGATAATAAGCTAAAGTGTTCACAGAAATTTATGTACCCTTTACCAGGAAACAAATGGAAATCTTGTTTGTGTATTGGTATATAATTACCCAAACTTTACCAGAAAAAATGTAGTGCTTCACAGGAGATGGGTTCTAATATATGCTCCCGTCACTCCTGCTATGATGAGTATGTGGAGTTTGTGGACTGTAATCATTATAGCACTAAAGTCAACATTTTTTTAAACAATCTGAATGTTACTTTTGCTAGTAGAAAATACTATGGAGTGAAAATAAAAGCAGAAGATATGTTCTGGGTACAGTAAGAATTCCATCCAAAAAGAAAAAAAAAACATTAACTTTCATCAATCATATTTATGCATTTCATTAATTGTAATATATTGTTATGGGTCGCACATGTCTTAACTCAGAAGTCTAAAATGCACCCACCTGATAACTTATGAGTGTTAAAAACTTCTTTCATCAAAATTGCTGCTGTGAACTGTATAATATTTTTTGCTGTATTTTTCATTCATAAATGTGTGATACCATTGAAAACAGTTTTAACAGCAACGCTAAGCCGTAGAAAAATATATTATCCAGAAACCAAAAGCGAACGGATGCAGGGATGAACCAATAACATAACATGTCCCAATTTTAAAAACGGGAGTATAAAAAGTGAAAATAATCTATTCAACTATTGAAGGGTGCTTGATGTCAAGTTTATTCTAAAACTGCGTGTTTTAGCTGCAAAAATAGTGGAATATCTTGTTTGATTGATATGTATGTTCATTTCTTTAACAAGTTTCCACAGAAATATTTTGGTAAAATTTTGTCATTAAACCATTGCTTAAAATGCAGTTTTCTTCTATGATTTTGGTGATTTGTCAACTGCCAAATGGGTCATGAATTTTATAACCCAATACAAACAATAACATGAACCAATGTCACATCTTCTTGACCTAGATGACTAAAATTATTAGAACAGGCGTGCATGCCTTTAAGAATATGGCCACAGACTAATCGATTGATAGTTCACAGGTGGCATATTGGGCTAACTCACATTGCTGCATGGTATTAATTATATCCAAACCAGTCAAGAATCCATATATTTTTTGGGACACCCCAGGGTCAATTTTATTTTTTAATTTGTTATAGTTATACTGGGTAGTTTTTGTATAGCATTCCCTACCAATACTATTTTTTTATTTTAAATTGGTTAGAAGAAATTGGAAATTGCATCGCAAGTCGTGATACAAATTCAGTTAAATCGAGCTCTGAGGAATTTCGGGACATTTGGCCTTCCAGAGTTCTGGCGCCCTCACCTGTAACAGGTTTCAAAACAGCCCTGGATCGTTCCCTGATCCTAATTTCAGAAAAATTATTTATGAATATAAGAAATGAATGTAGTTTGAGTGTGTTTTATTGAGGAGTATGGCGCTGTGGCCCATCGGAGCACATTCAAGTGTGAACCGCTTCAAATAATGACCGCAGGGCCATACCATTCAATAAAACACTAACAAACTATATTTATTTCATAATTTTCTTTGTCTGGGATAATCATTCCATTCAATATGCCCATTCCTGGCCGGCAGAAATTAATAAAATCCACCAATGTTTGCAGGAATGTCTTCTTTAATTGTCATTGAAACTATAAATAATCACTTACAAGTCACATCTAGCAGTTCCAAAACTTCTAATTCTGTACATAGACCTCTGACCACATGTATATACACCATTCTGAAATGACAAGGGCAGATAAATTATTTTAGAATGAAATTATGTAAAGCACAAATAGCTTTGGTCATGATGTTGATTGCTATGTTGAAAATGATATATAACAATCTATTTAAAGGGAGACTGTACCTAAATCCAGCCATATATGGGGCCATCTCTTATTATACTCAACAGAAATGATCTAATCTATATACCGGTATATAAAAACCTGCCATCTGTGAGTGTATCTTTGTGTGTGTGAGGGTGTGTGTGTATAACTCGGTCATGTTTTTGGCGCATTTATTAACTTTTCAACCATGGGCCCAATGTGGCCCAGATTTGGATCAAGGCCTACTAGTACATGTATATTGGGTTATAAAAGATGACTCACAAAAATGGTCTTTTTTTAAGGCGTCATGGTTTATTGACAGGCCGACAAGAATGATTAACAGCCCAAGGGCCTATTAGAGGCCCGAGATGCAGCCAAGGGCCACTAATAGGCCCGAGGGCTGTTAATAATTCTGGAGGGCCGTTAATAAACCATGACGCCAGACAAAATCATGTTATTACTATTATTACCACTCTGTCCTCATGTGATCACGTGATCGGTGACTTTACCGGAAGTGGGTGTTAATGAAAACAAAGCCTCATTAACACCCGCTTACACTCAACTTCGCGTCAAAATTATGGAATCTTAATATCGTGCGGGTAAAATACTGACTTACTATAAATCTACAAGAGAACGCGCTCTAAAGTGGTAATAATCATTTGTTGTGCTGTGGTGAAATATGGTCCCAGCCATAAGACTTTGTGTAAGTGGATGTTCATTCAGACTTGTCAGCTGACAAGGAGTCTTGAAAATAGGAAAGAGAACAACCACATTGAAGACGAATGACAAACGATGACAGACAGTTGTGCCGTGGCCAGCAATGTGGAGACTGGTACATGTGCTTTATAGTCCAGTGCATTTATGGTTTCACCTCAAACTAATTGCAACACAAAGTTTCTCATGGGAATAAGTGCTTTAACCAATCACAAACAACATACTAAAAATCAAAAAGAATCAAGAAATGCGAAATTGATGAATTTTGTAAAATAAATTTGTCAAAATTTGATATTAAACAATACTAAATTTATGGCTTTTCAAGAATGTTTATAAAAAACTATATTTCACAATGCCTTCCATTTATATATCCAATTTGTAGAGTACACAACCCTGCTTACAGAACAGAAAATCTTTCCCAGATACGTTGAGTATTTTTTTAGTTATGTGCCTCCAAATTTGGAGTTTATCTAATTTCGGAGCCTCAATTTCTCAAAATTAGTTAAAATCCTTTTTTTATGGTCTTGTATTTTAAAAACTAAAGAAAAATGAAGGGATTTCTTGTTGTTTTAGTCATTTCCTCTCTAGGTTGTACACAAAATATGTTCTCTTTATGTATCTATGATTGAGAGGACAAAAATATTCTTAAACAAAATGTGTGTTCCACCATTGTATGGACAGCCAAATTTGCCTGTCGTCCAGAACCAGCGTGATGAAATAGCATATTTGAGGTCAAACAACTTAATAAATATATATCCATTTTCCCTTTATTTCTCATAATCACTTAAGTATACATGGTTAAACACACTGTGAAGGAAATTCCAGAAAATAAAATTATGGCCCTTTGAATCTTGAGAATTGACTCTTTTATAAAAAATGCCATTTTGGGTGTTTTTGTCCATTTTTAAAGGTTTTTGTGAAAATTGTGAAAACAATGTGTGTTTAATGTGTACAATCATTTGAACTTTCCTCCTAAAACACTTCAGTGTCGATATAATAGCCTTAATTATATTGGATATGCCAATGAATGTCACTGAATTTCACAAATTTTTTGGAAACTGATGCCAAATTTGAATATCTGAATAATGGGGTAGGGGAGCCATATTGACAAAATCTCAGAAAACATGGACCTTGATGCATAAAACTTTATTATCACCAGCTCCTACAATCATTATTATTTGATGCAGAGTATACTGCTTCCTGTTTTGATGTTCATATTTAGAGCTACGATCCTTTTTGTTGCAACTTGATGACGAAATGGTGAATTATTTCCGGGTTGTTCTATATAACAAGCTCATAAAGTTCTAAATAAACCTCCACTAAACTACCGGTACTAAACTTTTTATTATGCAAGAATAATCTACACAAAATGGAATAAAACAACCCTTTGTCTCCAATGACTAGAATATGGCGGCAAGATCATAGCCTTTTGTGATTTCACCTACCCCATTATCAATGTTCAAATATGGAGTAAGTTTCTTGAAAAACATGTGAAATCCAGTGACTGTTCAATGTTGAATTAGCATAACCAGTGTAATCCTATTTTTCCAACACTAAGTGTTTTAGGAGGAACATTCAAATGATTTTACACATTAAACACTACGGTAATTGTATTCATTGTTTATATTTACTATTTGTGCCAGAAAAACATTAAAAATGGACAAAAACACCCCAAAACAGTCCAAAATGGCATTTTTTGGAAAAGAGTCAATACTAAGGATTCACAGGGCCATAAAGTTGATTTTGGCACATCTTTAGCAACTCCAGCACAGTGTATTTAACCTAGTACACTTACATGTAAGAGGTTATGAGAAATACAGGGCATATGGATATCAATTTATTGAGTTGTATGACCTCAAATATGCTATTTCATCACACCAGTTCTGTGTCACAAGGCAAGTATGGCAAAGTCCATAGAATGGGACACACATTTTGTTCTCAATCATAGATGCATGAAGTAATAATTTTTTGTGCACAATATAGTGAGGCAACTAATACAACAGCAAGTCATCCCTTCATTTTTCTCTAGTTTTTAAAATACTAGACCATAAAATATGGATTTTAGCTAATTCTTGGAAATTGAGGCTCCGAAATTAGACAAACTCCCAATTTTGGAGGCACATAACTCGTAAAATACTCAACGTATCTGGAAAATGTTTTCTGTTATGTAATCACGATTGTGTACTCAACAAAAAGATATATGAATCGAATGGAAAGACATGTGAAATGAAGTTTTTTTATAAACATCATTGAAAAGCTATAAATTGAGTCATTTAGTTTTACCAAATTTTTATTTATTTCACAAAATTTACCAATTTCGCTTTCTTGATCCTTTTTTATTTTTAGTGGGCCTATGTTGTTTATATTTGGTTAATAGACATAATCCTGCTCAGAAACATTGTGTTGCAATTAGTAATTTAGTTTGAGGTTTGGCACTGTTTTCTCATATTAAAATGCGCTGGACAGTGGACTATTAGTATGGGAGGCCAAATTCACATTTAATAATGAATTGCGCTTACGCAATTGATTGCGCTTAAGCGCAAATACCACATATTGTGCTTAAGCGCAAATAGGGCATTTACGCTTAAGCGTAATTAATTACGCTTAAGCGCAATTAATTGCGCTTAAGCGCAATCAATTGCGCTTAAGCGTAATTGTGACTACTATCTAACCTACCCATAAACTATTAGCATGACCTGGTGTATCACCTAGCAACACAAGATGAGCATTGGGCTAATTTTGACCTGTACTCAACAGTCAAAATGTGAGTATGTGTTCAACAAGGAGAATCCCCTAATTACATATTATCAGCATCCCTCTATCCAAAGAATTGATGTCGCCTTCCCGGAACTCTAGTAATGTTTTGTATGATGTTTTTAATGTATTTTTGCACAGATTTTAGCCTTTATTATGGTAATATCCTATACATGCATGCGGTGTCACTGCATGAGGGCTTTCTTACCTCATACAGTAATGCTCTATTTAATCGACTTCTTAACCACAGCAGAATTATGGGTAACTTTTCAGGATTTAGTTGGAAATATGGCTTGTTGCCATTCATCGAAAAGCTCTCGAGAGCTTTCCGATGAATGGCAACAAGCCATATTTCCTACTAAATCCTGAAAAGTTATCCATAATTCTGCTGTGGTTAAGGAGTCGATTAATTAGAGCATTACTGTATGGTTTACTTATTGACTTAAATCAGGGGGGAAAAAACCCTATTTTCATATTATCAGCATCCCTGTCCAAAAATTGGTGTGTAATTACTGGAGCTTTGGTGTCTCAGTCCTGAAGCTCTAGTTTTTCTTATTAAATCAGCAGCTCTTGCACAAATCTATAATATTTCCATGATCATATAGTGTGAATGTGGTGTCACCGAGGGCTTGCTTCCCTCATATGGTGTGCCTGTATACTCGAAAATTGAAGAAAATCAATGTCGCCCCGACTAATACAGAAAGTAATGCTATTGCAAGTAGCCCCAACTAATATATACCGAAGATAATATAATGCTATCACGAATCGCTCCAACTGAAACAGAAGGTGATACTATTGCGAGTCAGCCATGTTGATAAAGAAGTTGGGCTAGCTCCCTACCCATCCAAACCAATGAAACCAAGAAGTGACATGTCAATAGGAGTTAATGCTAAGTTATGGAGAAACCTATTTATTCACCAGGGGTGTTTTGTTACATATAACCATGAATTGCGCTTAAGCGCAATTAATTGCGCAATTGATTGGGCTTAAGCGCAAATAATTACGCTTAAGCGCAATTAATTGCGCTTAAGCGCAATGATTGCGCTTAAGCGCAATTGATTGCGCTTAAGCTTAATTATTTGCGCTTAAGCACAATTATTTGCGCTTAAGCGCAATTGATTGCGCTTAAGCGCAATTGATTGCGCTTAAGCACAATTAATTATTAAATGTGAATTTGGCCTCCCATATATTAGTATTTAATACTACTAGTAGTACCTATAGCCTTTAATTTATCAACAATGATGACAACATCTTGGACCGATTGTGCTATATTTATATGATCTTGATAACAATTAACATGTCGTTCACGATCATAGACGAATAAAGATTCGAATACGCCCAATAATGACTATGACTCTGTACCATAATCCATTGCAAGTTAACAGATACCACGAAATTGTGTAACTTCAAGTATAAATTTTGAGCAAAGGTGAAAAGTAATCACTATGACACTAGTCACCAAAAGAATAGTTGAATAGTTTGTGAGAATCTAAGTTCTATAACGTATGTTATACTTACAATTCAAGTCTAAAGCGATGCGTTATTCTCACTCTCAGTGTCTTTCCGAATCTTCGTGTTAACCTTGAATTTGTTTTACCAAAACTTCATATTATATGTACGCAGAAAACAATGACGTTTTACACTCACGAGTTCCCAAAATGAACATTTACTTCCTGGTTTTTCATAAATATAAAGTGATTCTTTCTCTGTAAAATAATATTGCAACATGTCATCATGATGTTCTTAGTAAAACACATTCATAATAAATTCATTTTAATTATGAAACAGTTTCATTATAAGATAAAGGCAATTATGTCCACTATGAACCCTTTGAAAAGAGTCGATTGTCTCAACGTTGCACACAAGCACACGGGTTTTTATTTTGAGTCCTATCGCTCAAAGTTAAGTAAATTATCTAGGCATCCGTACATTCTCTTGATAAGTCGTGTTTCTGAATGATGTGAGTTAGTTTTAGTGTAACATGTTGCTATGTGTATACACATCGTTATATATTATACCTTGCAATTAATCTGCAATATGAGACAGATCGAATCAGACAGCGAATTAACGTGGTGTACAAAATCATGCAATTTATTCGAAGCTGAGTAATTTCGAAATGGTGAACCCAAACTATGTGATAAAGATCAATATGTAGCAGTAAGTTAGGCAACTATACTGAAAAATAGATATATGCATACCCAAACTGACCCACACGTTATATATATCTACCGCGCGTACGCGGGGATTAAATTACATATGAGGAGAAACCCTCCAGAAATGTTACCCTGTATAGCCTAAGATAATTTCATGTTCATTTAGAGCAATATATCGGTTGTATCTATAGCTCAGAAGAGTATTCCTAGCTATCCATTAATTTTGCAGAATTATGTCAAAAATACCATGTGTACACGTATATATACTTATAAATAACAGTACCTAACATATCGATCGGGTAGGCCTATACATACGCTATTGTAGATCCCATATTTTGGCCCGTAACCCGGCCGGTCTTCTGTCCATGTAGACTGATACATGTAGGTTCGGTTCAGTAGATAACCTAACTCAATAAGCAGTGGGGCACCAATCCACTGCTGAACCTGAACCCGAAAAGTTGCCGGATCTCAGGACTGTGTTGATCTGGCATTGCGTAGTTGCACCCCGTCATGCACCGAAATGGCACCGCCGGTATAAACTTAAAAATATCTTCACTTGGAAATTTCTATCAGCTGCCGTACGTGCTATGCAATAATTCAACTCCCATGTGTTAGTGGCATAATTTGTTCACTAAACATTGCGAGATACGGGTAAAGACTACAGTACCGTACTATCCATAGCTACTAAATCCAATGTGCTGTAATCATCGTAGGCCTACACACGGTAAACTTTTGGTAGTAAGTAGATGGTCGAAATGCACTGACATTTTTGTGAAAAAGAAAATAAACTTACTTGAAAAATAAAATATACATTCTTGGCAACAAAATTTCAAGGATGTATATATTATTTTCAATCTTGAACTGGCTTGTAATTTTTTTTTTATATGGTCAGGTTTGAAACACCTCTTGTACCTCAATTTGTACCTTGTATGCCCTACCTCAATTTGTACCTTGTACCTCAATTTTTACCTCAATGTGGACCTCAATTTGGACGGGATTTCACAACACATCAGTCGATCTACAATGATATTCAGCATGATAGCTCTCTAATCGATATTTTATTTTATGTTCATCTCAAAATTTGACCACCAAAACTATGTTTAGAAATTTCTCACAACTTGGTATATCTCATCATTACTTTCATACATGTATATTAATTCTTATTCTTAAGTGATGCACTAATCGGCAATTGTAAATATGAATATTTGGGTTGATATGCAATTATGCATTGATCTTGCATATGGAGAATAACAACAGCCTTGATCCAAAATACCTGGACAATGAAGTTGGAGATGATGTGACCAATTTTTATGTTTACCCATACCATAGGTAAACATAGTGTCAACGTCCAAATTGACCACTCGTCGTCCGTCCGTCTGTCCATAGACAATTTACGCATAATGCGATAACTGAAACATTTTCTATCTGATCGCAACCAAATTTGTGAGTGTCTCAGCCCAAAATACAGATCGAGTTCGAATATGAGTTTGATCCGACTATTTTTAACTGAGTTATGGCCCTTTTTCGAAAAATATATTCACTCTTAAAAAAAAAAAAATTTAGATTGAATTCCTTGCTTAATTAAAAAATATATATATATATATAAATAAAAAACAAAATATAATAAAATATTTTTTGTTTAAATAATTAAAAACACTTTTTTTTTTTAAGTTAACAAAATTTGAAAAACTAACACCATTATAACTCTGCCAAGGGTACCCCGAGTCACCACACCAAATTTGGTTTAAATCGGTCCAGTTTATGGTGTTATGTACTGGTAAATTTGTTTGGAGCGACTTTAACCCTTTCAGTGCCAAGTCCGATTTTTGCATCAACCCATATTTCCTTGATCATTTTTCAAATTTGATGATTATAATAATGTGATACATATGGAATCCTATTACGGCCACTTGCTAATGGCGCTTTCGGCGCTTTCGGCGCGATGCGCCGAAAGCGCCGAAAGCGACAAAAAGTGCGCCATTAGTAACGCGCCGAAAGCGACAAAAAGTGCGCCGTAACGGCGCACTATTTGTCGCTTTCGGCGCTTTCGGCGCTTTCGGCGCTTTCGGCGCTTTCGGCGCGCCGAAAGCGACAAAATGTGCGCCATTAGCGTTATTTCGGCGCGCGCCGAAAGCGCCGAAAGCGACAAAATATGCGCCGTTACGGCGCACTTTTTGTCGCTTTCGGCGCTTTCGGCGCTTTCGGCGCACCGCGCCGAAAGCGACAAAATATGCGCCGTTAGTAACGCGCCGAAAGCGCCGAAAGCGACAAAAAGTGCAGCGTTTCCGGCATGCGTAACGAGGTGTAACTTCTGTATGCCATTAAAATGGAGGCGTTTATTGTTGACAATTTTTTTCTAAATTTTACACACCGTGAAATTATCTATAAGTTTTATCAGAAATATGGAATTACAATTAGGTGAGTGAACTTCAAAAGCCACAGCTCCTGACCCCCCCCCCATTCGCATGGATGCAGGGATGTGGTAACGGAGAGTCCAACATGTTCTCTGCCTTGTTTGTTCAATGTTATAAAGTTCCATGTTAGAACATAAAAAAAGTTCCCATGTTTTGCACTGATGGAATAATATCTCTACAAGCACTATGCAGAGTAAAGTTTCATGGCACAATCTGGGGGGAGGGGTTCTTCTGACTTCAATTTCAACTACATGTTTGGGGGGGGGGGGGTGTCCACCTTGGGAAATTCCAACTGCATCCCCCCTTTAGTCAGAATCAGACCAACACAAGTTTTTGAATAATTCTATTTGCACCCCCCCCCCCTTGAACCTCAGTCAGGCCTAATTTCTAATATATTCATAAGCCATGGTTTTATATTTCTATATTCCTGGTATGAGAACATTGACAGATATTTTAACCTGAACATTTATTAGTTATTTGAAAATTTCAAACCTCATACTCCCCTCAGGTTGGAAAATTCTTCAAGTGATGACCATTTCTGTCCACAAATTTGACCAAATGTAGTAAAATATTGTTTGCTAAACTAATTAGCAGTTTTGTATTGGCCATGTGGATGTGGGGCAATGACACACCGGGCCGACCATGGTTCGATCCGGTGTGCGAAAATTTAGAAATCTTAACAAGAAAATTTTGAAATCGTAACATCTACACTAGCCTCAAGCCTTCCTACCGTTGTAAATTTAAACCCTACACCCCCCACTTAGGTTGGAAAATTTCCAACTGATGACAATTCCAATGACAATGTTGACCAAATGTATGACAATATTGTTTTCTTAAATTAACTAGAAGTTTTTGACTGGCCACGGGGGAGGGACCAGGACACAAGCTTTCCAAGTGTTGGAAATTTCCAATCTGTTACCCCCCCTAAGGTTGGAAAATTTCCAACTGATGACCATTTCTGTCCAAAGTTTTTACCAAACATAGGAACATTTCCCCCCCCCCAATAAATTGTTTTATAATCAAACTACAAGAACATATTTCACCTATTGTTGGTGTGAAATTTCCAACTAATGTTTTGGCAAGTATGAAATTTCCAACTGTTATACTTTTGACCAAAGTTGGGGGGCTAACTACTAGTATACGTGCGAAATAAATCTCTGTAGTTCCACTGGTAACGATGCTACCGGAATTTGCCTGTAAATATCATGCAAATTATCTCACAAGAATAAATCATACAGGTATTTGGAGGTAGCACTGGTAGTACAAGTGGAACTATATAAATGTTACTTCCGATGTCTTTCGCTCTGGTAAAGATGCATGTTAGGTGCATATTTCCGTTCATATTCTGGCACCATGTGGTTTTCTATGACGAAATGCCCACAAAAATGTACCTTGCAAACTTGCCAGCGTATGAACGTACCCTGAATCATGCCAGAAGCTGGGGTTTGTCCCACAAAAATATTCATGATTGCCAATTACTCAATCAATATATTCACTGCAAGTCTATCACAGCTAGTGACAGTCAGTTGTGGTGTTCAATTATTAACAGACTTTTTCATTATATTACATTTAATTACATGCGGCAACACTCACTTAAAAAGTTGCTCAAATGTATGCATACTAATCACTTGACAATATTTAGACTCATTTATAGTGAAAATTCATACATGTGTTAAGTACCATATTAATAAATAATTTTAAATCTGAATAATGACAAATTATAGCATTTAGAGGTGTATCTACAGCAAAATTCAGCCCCTCCCTTTTAAAATTGATACATAGGCCTATACATTGTACACATATGGCCATGTCCGATCTGCACTGAGGTGCCGGGAGCATCCAAGGGCATCGGGGGGGGGGGGGGGGAGAGCCTACAAAAATGGCACTTTTCTGCCCAAAAAAGGGAATTTTCTCCGCAAACTCGGAAAAAAACAACCATAAATTCATTGTGGCAAAAATCCCTATTTTAAAGGTATTTGTCGGTTTTTATGGCCGTTTTTGACAAAAAATTAATATTCCTTGTGAAATTGGTGGTATTTGGACCCAAAAAGTTACATTTTGCTATAAAAACACGAGATTAAACACAGCATTTTCTGTCTCCAGAAAAAGGGCAAGTCCTGCCCCCTTGGTCAAGGGCAGGGGATCAGCTGCCCCCTCTTCCGGCACCCCTGCTGGGCTGATCACATACTTAATTGTATACATGCGCTAATGGCGCACCGCGCCGAATGCCCTAATGGCGCACCGCGCTAATGGCGCACTTTCTGTCGCTTTCGGCGCGGTGCGCCGAAAGCGCCGAAAGCGACAAAAAGTGCGCCGATCGGCGCACATTTTGTCGCTTTCGGCGCTTTCGGCGCGCGCCGAAACAACGCTAATGGCGCACTTTTTGTCGCTTTCGGCGCGCGCGCCGAAAGCGCCGAAAGCGACAAAAAGTGCGCCGAAAGCGCCATTAGCAAGTGGCCGTAATAGGATTCCATATATACATTGATGGTAAAAGCTCTAAGAACTCTTTCCATCAATGTATTACATTATTATAATTAATAAATTTGAAAAATGATCAAGGAAATATGGGTTGATACAAAAACCCCATTCATCAATTCCATCCCATGCCTTTGGACTACTTAGCTATTGATAAGGCTATATTATTTTCTGATGTCTATTATGCCAATGTGAAGATAAAGAAAGCTATGGTATCTAATTTAAAAAAAAGTTTCAACAATACACATCACATGATATTAACAGTAGACTAGAACATATGTGCTGCATTGCACAGCTGAGTATATCACTCTACAGATGGCCTGATGTCAGTATAAATGTTATTGGTTTAATAGAGATGCCAGCCTTCAATATAAACATTGCCTGTGATTTGTCGACAGCTCTGCTATATAATTGTCCCCCGACGTTTCCGTCGGAGGACTATAGAAATGACCCTCGTCCGTCCGTCCGTGCGTCCGTCCGTCCGTGCGTCCGTGTGTCCGAGATTGGGTACCTTCATGGTGTAATCAACTCCTCCTACAGTTTTAAACGTAGAGATTTGAAACTCTGGGATATTGTTACTAACATGTTGGTGATTTGCAACATCTATATAGCTAATCAAAAATATAATTTTTTCCATATTTTTGGGGGGGTTTTCGACTTAGAAAATTTGAAACATTTTTGCCTTTTGGATGAGATTGGGTACCTTCATGGTGTAATCAACTCCTACTACAGTTTTAAATGTAGAGATTTGAAACTCTGGGATATTGTTCCTAACATGTTGGTGATTTGCAACATCTATATAGCTAATCAAAAATATCATTTTTTCCATATTTTTGGGGGGGTTTTCGACTTAGAAAATTTGGAACATTTTTGCCTTTTGGATGAGATTGGGTACCTTCATGGTGTAATCAACTCCTCCTACAGTTTTAAATGTAGAGATTTGAAACTCTGGGATATTGTTCCTAACATGTTGGTGATTTGTAACATCTATATAGCTAATCAAAAATATCATTTTTTCCATATTTTTGGGGGGGTTTTCGACTTAGAAAATTTGGAACATTTTTGCCTTTTGGATGAGATTGGGTACCTTCATGGTGTAATCCACTCCTCCTACAGTTTTAAATGTAGAGATTTGAAACTCTGGGATATTGTTCCTAACATGTTGGTGATTTGCAACATCTATATAGCTAATAAAAAATATTATATTTTCCATATTTTTGGGGGGTTTTCGACTTAGAAAATTTGGAACATTTTTGCCCTTTGGATGAGATTGGGTACCTTCATGGTGTAATCAACTCCTCCTACAGTTTTAAATGTAGAGATTTGAAACTCTGGGATATTGTTCCTAACATGTTGGTGATTTGCAACATCTATATAGCTAATACAAAAATATCATTTTTTTCGCGTTTGCATGCGTTTGTTCATCGGGTTGTTTTGTCCAAGAAATTTTGCGGTGGTTTGCAACATCTATATATTGTATAACATTGTTGCAAATAGTATCCTTCTAACAAATCCAATCATGAAGTTTACCACTCCAGTCGGGGGACATGTGGTCTGCGACCTTTTATTGATATTAATGGGTCAGCAGGGATGTGTCTTTATCTTGATGGGTGTTTTTGGTAGAATATGATATATCATCAGTGTAAACTTAAATTGGACTCTCTTAACCCAAGTATTCCATATCCAGGTCACCGTCTTCACATTTAACCCAAGGCTGTGGTGGTGCAGTATTACAGATCCTGTACCAGTGCATTCTCTTATATAAATGCGAGTGACCCATAAATTCCAATAATTTGTGTACATTTGTCTATAATAGTATATAACAGTATACTCTACAATTCAACATCAAAACTCTCATTTATGATTCCGAGCATAGTAATTTACTATCGCCAAGGGATGGGTTAACATCTGCTGATCGTTATCGGCCTCTCATTCAAATATCACAGTCTATTCATAGAAGTATCTGTTCCTCAGTTGAAAATTTGAAAGGCTTAATCTACTACTGATTTGATTGTATCATAAACAATAAGTCGCACCTTGGGTGCTGGAATATCCCCATGGTGCCAAATTGAAAGATGGTCAGAACAGCAAACCAAATTTAAATAAACAGGAGGATATCCTTCAAACGGAAAATGCTAAATTTTAAATAACAAAGAAACATCACTCTAGAATGGAAGATATAGACTTCATTTGGCACTCTAGGGAAATAAGTCATGAAGTCAAATTACATTCAGATTCGATAACCCATAGCTAAGATATCCTCACAGGCGGGCTATATATATTCATGACCCCAGTAAACCTCCATTCCAAATTTCATTCAGATCTGATAACCCGTGACCATGATATATACCTGGATGGACAAACAGACTGACAGATGGAAAGTCAACGCAGTATACCTTTTCATGCAAAATAAACAAAAACTTGCACCACATGTAGATAAGTGTCCCAGGTTGCTGAAGAAACCTAAATTTTGTATATGTATCTTAAATTTAGTAAGATTTAAATTTCCTGAACAAATTGCTATGACCATCAATGATGAAATTATATCTAATTCTGTACCACCTTAATTTGGTTTTCAGAGAAAATCTATATTACTTTTAAAATGGAACATACCATGTTCCTACCTTCCAAACCCCAAGGGGAGACAAAATGTTTCATTAATGAAAGACAAGTTTTTCACACTTTCTTTATTCTGATAAATATATTAAGTATCAACTATACATGTATTATTGGAACATAATATTATAATAATCAATATGAAATAATTATAGATACATGTAGTGAATAGAAGAAACAAACAAAACTTTAACACATGACTGTGTGGTACATATGAACCACAAGCAACCCTTCGAGAACAATTATTGTAATTTTTCTTTATGGTGCAGCTCGGTCTCACTCCGAATCAAAATGCTCTTTTCCAGATAATTTTTTTTACATTGCAGTCTTACACATGTAATTTGATACATTACACATTTTATGTATTTTGTAGGGGTAAATCAAATTTGAATGTCTGAAGTGGGCCAATTAGTATCTACACACAGAGGCGGACTGGCCGATCGGGAGACCGGGAAATTTCCCGATGGGCCGGAGGCCGGAAAAATTCTGATTCCACGTGATTTCCTATCAAGCGAGAATCCGAGGGGTTTTTTTACGGTTGGCGGGGGGGGGGGGGGGGGGTTGGGGGGTATATGTGGTTGGGCCGCCCAACCACAACTTGGGCCGCAAATGAAACCGACATGGGCCGCCACATGTGTTGTTTAACCAGCCGTGTATCCAATAAGATGGCACTCTTCTCACATAAATTCATGAAGTGTAACCATATTTGGGGTCCAGAGGCGGACTGGCCGATCGGGAGACCGGGAAAATTCCGGACGTGGGCCGCCACATGTGTTATTTAACCAGCCGAATTGGCTAATCGTAATTTTGTCATTAACTGAACTTGTCAGCATCATATAACACCACGTAAAGACCCCGATTTTAACGGTAACTCCCAGCTGTAAATCCCAAAAAAAATCTCACGAACCCCTCCCGGACCCTCCCCCAATTAAAATTTACAACAAGATAGGAACGCTTCAGTTGATGCCAGTCTAGATGCTAGGATTCGCGATTTTCTTGTATAGTTTTCAAAATTTTCTCACCCCGGGCCGAACAACCATGAACAGCCCAGTGTGTCCTGGTCTCTTGTCCGTATCCGTGTGCATTTGTCTGGAGTTAGACCGCTAGATGTTAGAATTTATGCAATTTTTCAGGTAAAAATATCTGAATGGTCTCGTACCGGGAATATATAGAACCATGACTTATGAATATATAGGATATTAGGCCAGAGGTGCAAATGGAATTATGCAAAAACATGTATTTCGTCTGCAACTGATTCAAGGGGGGGGGGTGCAAATGGGATTATGCAAAAATATGTATTTGGTCTGATGCTGATTCAAGGGGGGGGGGGGTGCATTTGGAATTTCCTAAGGTGGACTGTGGACACTCCCCGAACAAATGGGCCGGTATTATATTAATTTCCCGGGCCGGTTTTTTGGCCCAGTCCGCCTCTGTCTACACAGTCAGAAACCTTATTTGAAACCTTATTTGAAACCTTATTTGAATACCATATTATCAATTACTATCACCCGTCCGTGACTTTGATTAACTTTTAACCATTGTGAAATTTATGCCTTTTTATCTGAAATGACCATCTTTTGAAAATTTTCCAACATTAGAGGGGTGTTAATTTGGAAATCTCCAACAGTTAGAAAACTTGGGACAAGAGTTGTAATGTAATACTAACTTTGAATTCACTCAGAATTTCAAAACTGTACTTTTAATGATACATGTACTTATATTCCCATGTGCTCAGTTACCTAATAATAACTGTAATTTATTTATTATTTTGACACCGGGGGGGGGGGGGGGGGGTGACAGGAAGACAGCCAGTCCTGGTTATGCCACTCCCTCACAATAATTTCACCAGACTTTTGAATCATTATCGATGCTTATTGTGTGAATAAAACATCTACTACTGCCGAAATTTGAAATTCAAAAAGGCATGCCAGTGAGTTGGGTCCAAATTAGATTATACACATGTACTTTTTTTTTGTGAATAAACAATTGAGGGGGGAAACTTGGAATGTCCAACTACACTCCATGCTGGAAGCAGATCTAACTTTTGGAGCAATTTCATTTGCACCTCCTCCTGCTGTTAAGATTTTTCCAACTGGTATCTAAAACTATCCAACTGTTGAAAATTTCCGAACCCAACAACACTGGTTGGAAATTTCCAAACGACTGATAGCTACTTTTGTTTTCAGTCCCAATATTTGACTGATTGTAGGGAAATATCAGTACTTGGTCTAAAAACATCAAATTTGACACTCAATACAAGAAAATCAAATACTAGCAAAAATCATTGGTCCTAACCTTGATTCCAATTTGAACTGTATATTTCATCAAAACAAATCCAAACATAGTTGTCCACCGACAATTATTCAGAGGATAATGTTACTGAGAATTCCATGGAAATTAGGTATGTAGTTGACAATCGAGAACTAGCTGTTTAAGTTCAATTTGGTCATTGTCCACTGAATATGACTGAGTTATGCTCAATTTTTAAACACACTTTTGGGTTGTACAGATGATAATTTGAGAAGTATTGAACAGAAGTTCTTGTTATTTAATATAACGTTCACATTTAAGATGACACGGGTCATGTTAAAATTTGGTCAAGGTCCAGTGACTTTTGACTGAGTTATGATCAATATATTACAACAGTTATAGGTTGTCCGCATAATGTGAGCAATATTCAATTTAAATTTTTACAATGATAATTTAAACAATATTGGTCACAATTTCATGTTGCAGACAGATGATAAAATTGAAGGCATATTGGGATTGAATTCTTAATAGTCTGATGAAACTTAGGCCCATCAAAAATTGAAACAAGATGTAAATCAGGCATGCTATGGTAAAGTTGGATGGTTTTTTTTTGGAGTTGGCATGCTGACTTATCACAGAGCACAAAAAATGCCACAAATTTAAATGAAAGGCCGAAAAAGGTGGCACTTTTTTTTACAGGAGCGAAAAAATTAAATAATGGCATCAATCAATGGATCAAACTTTACTTCCAACTGTCTATGATGACACATAATTACCAAATTCAAATTCTACGGAATTTTGACAAATTTTATTCAAGTTTTCATCTAGACAACAAAATAATCAGTCAAAAAGGGGCACAACTGCATCAGAAATGGTATGACCAAACCCTAGCTTGAACTTGAAACATTCCACTGAGGTGATAACAACTAAAATAAAATAAGTTATTTTCCTAAATTTGATACCCCAAATAGGTTGAAAGAGAATCACTTTTGCAATCAAATTAAATGCAGTAAAAATTATTGGTGCAACCATTCGACGTCCCGAGTAAAGTAGTAAATATTTTCATTTATATGTAGTTCAACCGTTGTGTCCTTTGTAATAGTACAGCTGATGTGGTTGGAATTTTTGACAATCTGAGTTAATTGCTACACAATCTTCAGCCCTGATAATTAGCAATGATTAGCCAAGGCTAAGAAATTGACCAGGCCGAAAAAATTTCCTCCGCTAAAAACCTAAGATCCATATAGTTGTATGCTCTGTTGTGCTCTATAACTTCAGTTTACTGTTGGAACTTACTAGTACTAGTAGTCGATTATAATTTTGCGCAAAAAAAACATCGGCTGGCTCTGAAATTTGCCTCAGCTACAAAATAGCCTACGGAATTTCTTTTTGCCAAATCATTTGCCTTGGCTCAGCTGATAGCCTATGCTAAATAACAAGGCGGAAACTTCCAATAGTGTTTGGATACTATTTAAACTGATTGGTTTTATTCAATGAAATAAGTCCACAATATGTCTTTACAGACCATTTCATACAACGTAACATTTGAACTACGCACAATTGTAAACATTTACTTCTCCGTTCAGAATGATTTATATTCCGATAAACAAGCAACAATGATTACACCAAAGTCCAAGTTTCTTTGGACAAAACCAGCTAATGAAATGGGTTGGAACAATACTGGTTCAGTCCATGCCCGGTCAATATACCATTTTATAGCAGACTTTGTTGACCTGGTCACCTAAATCAACCAATTACTGTAAAACAAGTGCAAAATACGCCAAGCATGTCATATGCCCCCAATGCTCAGTTTAGAGAGTGGACAATGGATGAAATTATTTTTTTATTGTCTAAATCAAAGAAGTGGGTATCCTTTCCCCTTAAACTGGGTTATCAATACAACAAAGCAAGCACAACCAAATCTGATATTCCATGCCCAAGGTACAAGCTGAAATGTTCATACAGAGATAAAATTAAGAAATTCTCAAGTTAAACAAGGGCTGTAACTTTGGTAAAAATGAAAGGATGAAACTAGGGTCGTGCGAATATTCGATATTCGAGATTCGATACGAAAGTCAAATTCGATTCGAATTTAAGTCGAAATTGCCAACTCGAAATTTTCGAATATACACTGATGGAAAAGTAGGCTGTTTACAGACAAGTACACACGTCGATCTTAGCTGTTTTTGTGCCATTTAATTACAGAAAATGATGTATATATGCACCTTATAACTCTTAATGTACATCGCGATTATATAATATAAGTACAGCCAGCAATTAGCCACTATAGGACTACTAAATATGCCTGAATTCTAGCTTTGAACATGGTAGCCAAACAATTTTAAACAACTTCATGAGCCCCTCTTGAAAGCAGTCATGATATGGCAAACCTCCATACAAAATTTAATTCAGTAATGACATCACTTGCCATTTAATAACCTTTTATCAGTAATATAATATTGGAATAAAAGTAGTATTTGCTTGCGTTCACATGTTCGTTGTTTGGGTGAGTTTCCATCTGTCACAGTCAAAACTGTTGTTCTTGAAAATCTGAATGTTGCCGAAAAGACTTGGGATGAAGTTGGATCTTTTTGAAATCGATAACAAATCATGATATAATTCATGGTTACCTCTAATTTCATGACATATTCTACACCTATTTTAACAAAGGTTTGATTATAATACATCATTCCATGCTGATATGTAGGATAAAGTTGATTATATTTCATGTAAAATCTGTGACTATAGTCTGCTATAAAAGAATAATGTGAACAGTCTTGCTCTACCGATAGCACAAGCTGGTTTATGTCAAAGAAACTTGGGCTAATTCAGCCAATGAGATTCACTATATTATAACATATATTCCATATCTCAGATAATCAGAATGACATTGTGTGTTCCTAGTGATTTGGATATAAACTTTTGAAAGAAAGTTTGAGCAAAATGTTCTGTTCCACTCAATCACCTCAGCAATTATATTCTGGAGCCTCAATTCTTTGGATTATCCCACTGTTATCATTGGTATGATAACACATACTGCTCATCTGTAAAAGAATACAAAGAACTTATATAAAAACAAAATAATTTATAGAAATATAAAATACTAGCCGATGAGCCCGACGTTGTCCGGGCTATTCAAAAACCAAATTTCAAGTCGATAGCTCTACCCAGCCCGACGTTGTCCGGGCTATTCAAAAACCAAATTTCAAGTCGATAGCTCCACCCGTTTCCGAGATCTCGTCTGCGCATGCGCGAAGCTGGCGTCGCACGGGCTCGACGACCCGATAAAATTCGTATCCGGGGCAAGATACATTCACATACCAAATTTCAAGTCGATAGCTCCACCGTTTCCGAGATCTCGTCTGCGCATGCGCGAAGCTGGTGTCGCACGAGCTCGGCGACCCGATAAAATTCGTATCCGGGGCAAGATACATTCACATACCAAATTTCAAGTCGATAGCTCCACCCGTTTCCGAGATCTCGTCTGCGCATGCGCGAAGCTGGTGTCGCACGGGCTCGGCGACCCGATAAAATTCGTATCCGGGGCAAGATACATTCACATAGCAAATTTCAAGTCGATAGCTCCACCCGTTTCCGAGATGTCGTCTGCGCATGCGCTGCACGGGCGTCGCACGGGCTCGCCAATACGACAACGACGACCGCCTGGTCAAACTACACACACGTACCAAGTTTCGTCCCGATCGGTCGAGAATCGTAGATTTGTATAAATGACAGACAGACAAACAGACAGAGGTCTTCAAAATATATATGAGACTAGCCGATGAGCCCGACGTTGTCCAGGCTATTCAAAAACCAAATTTCCAGTCGATAGCTCTACCTGTTTCCGAGATCTGGTCTGCGCATGCGCGAAGCTGGCATCGCACGGGATCGGCGACCCGATAAAATTCGTATCCGGGGCAAGATACATTCACATAGCAAATTTCAAGTCGATAGCTCCACCCGTTTTCGAGATCTCGTCTGCGCATGCGCGAAGCTGGCGTCGCACGGGCTCGGCGACCCGATAAAATTCGTATCCGGGGCAAGATACATTCACATACCAAATTTCAAGTTGATAGCTCCACCCGTTTCCGATATCTCGTCTGCGCATGCGCGAAGCTGGCGTCGCACGAGCTCGGCGACCCGATAAAATTCGTATCCGGGGCAAGATACATTCACATAGCAAATTTCAAGTCGATAGCTCCACCCGTTTCCGAGATCTCGTCTGCGCATGCGCGAAGCGGGCGCCGCACGGGCTCGCCAATAAGACAACGTCGACCGCCTGGTCAAACTACACACACGTACCAAGTTTTGTCCCGATCGGTCGAGAATCGTAGATTTGTATAAAAGACAGACAAACATACAGACAAACAGACAAACAAACAGAGGTCTTCAAAATATATATGAGATAAATATAAAAATAATACAAAGAATTTACCGGTATATAAAAATAATTGTTGTCAATTCACAAAATACTGTAAAATAATTAGTTGTTACGAAATTTGAATAACCGATTATTTGATTAGACGAATTTGCACCAAAACGTTGTAATTTCGAGTTGACGATGTACCACTGACTTGACCGATGTTTGTTTGATATAAAAACTTTAAAATACCTTTTATTAAATGTGTATTTACTTCATAATATTGTTCTCTTTATTGATTGTTTCATATAATATTAAAATATTTGTAATACCATTGTCAGACCGTAAAGCACTCGCTTTTGAAACGTTTTATGTCACCCATTTTCGATCTAATACGATTGTCTGCGGTTTCTTGACATAAACTATAATATTTTGGATGAAATACCTTCAACTAAGTTCTAGAATGCACGAAAATACCGACTTTCGGAGCACATTTTTGCGAACATTCTATTCTATTAAGCGATAGTCCGCTTGGGAGTCTATTCGAATAAGCAATTAAAAAATACAGATGTGCTATTAAAATGGTTTTGGAATCCGAAATATTATTATAATAAACGAATTATTTGATTAACCATTATTCGATTAATTGGAATTGACTGTACTGTAAAATAATTGTTTGTTACTTAATTAGCCAGATTATTTCTCGATAACCTTAATCAGTGTCTGTCACTCTTCCAGAAAGTATAGGTGCACGCGGAATCTTTTTCGAAGTATTTAACTTATAAAACTATTATTCACTGCCCGGGTGAATTATTATAAATCATACATATAAATCCATGTTTATGAACGTGATCAATCATTCCCACTCAATAACACCCCGGGAAATAATGAGCTGTCCCACATTCAGTGGTTTACAGATAGCACAGAATTATGCAATCATAACTTGCAATATAATAGTGGGCTGGATTTTGTCCCCGGTCACGGTAGCGAAGGCAGGCAAATGATATCAGGAAAGAAATGACAAGTGAAGAATGAACAGTTTCTTTCAACTGAAAGATAACTATGGTGTAAGAAACAAAGTAGTTTCTTTGTATTCTGATAAATGTAAACCACAATGTACCAGGTAACAGGCCTGTAACCACCATAATACCGTCTTCAAAGTTTACCGATTATGGAAAAAAATGACGGTAATGGTAACGATAGAGCCCGAAGCCGCCACGCACGCCGCTAGCCATATTGGCCACAAGCCGCCGCCAGCCATATTATCCTAACGTCAGCCACATGAAAAAAAACTCCGCCACCGGAATTTTAAAATGGCTGAACCATGTGCATGCGTTATATATCAAGCACAACTGTACTTAGATCATGCCATGAATATCTACTCCAGCTGACGCCCGTAGAGATCATATTCCATCAGTACAAAACACGGGAACTTTTTTAAAGTTTTGACAGAGAACCTTATAAAGTCGAAAAAATAACGCGGGGAATGTATTTCTTTGTTAATAACTGTTGCTTAATGATTTATTCATCGGTACGTGAAGTTCCCGGTTCGAGATTACATTATTTGCGTGACTTTTGAGACCCGATTCCGCGATAAATATTTATTTTATTCCCCGTCACAAAAATCATTGTCGTAAGCGACAATGGTCGCTTAAGACAATGAAATTCGTGACAGGGAATAAAATAGATAATTATCGCGGAATCGGATCTCAAAAGTCACGCAAATAATGTAATCTCGAGCAGGGAACTTCACGTACCGATGAATAAATCATTAAGCAACAGGTATTAACAAAGAAATACATTCCCCGCGTTATTTTTTTCGACTTTATAAGGTTCCCTGTCAAAACTTAAAAAAAGTTCCCGGGTTTTGTACTGGTGGAATATGATCTCTACGGGCGTCAGCTGGAGTAGAGATTCATGGCATGATCTAAACTGTACTGTGAATCACAAAGATCTAAACCGCATTGATAATATCGGCATACATGTATTATGGACACTGCTTGGTTGTTATATTATCAGAACACATGGGCCTCTCAATGTGGAATAGACTATTCCAATGCATGCTTTCATCTGAATGGGAGCATCCATTCAGCATTGAAACTTGAAAGGGTTAAAATATGAATTGTTTATTTCGACACGACTCAGTCTCAAACATTGCTGGCATTTGTCAATATATGCACATAACCTGTAGAATAGAATAGAAAATGGACTTTATACATATACTTATTGAATAGAAAATAGTTTGAAATAATATATAAGGATTCATCCTTCAATGATGCATGCATATATATGTCAGTGATGATAGCAGTCTGAAGTCGGCAGAAGTCCCAATGTGACTTATAGGCCTACCGATTAGGTGGGAATCTACATAGTACATTCTTGCAGTTTTTTAAGCATTTGTGGTGAACCCGTATATTTCCAGACCACATGCACGTATTCTTTTTGGTGTTGGCCGGGATTTTCCATAATGGCAAAAATAAACGAAGGACTTGGGGTCTATAACTGGGGATTAGGACAATTTCGGACACGAAAATACGCTGAATGATAACGTCTCAGCCGGCTGAGCCGCCATATTTCGTCAGCCACGAACGCCCTGATTGCTAACCACCCACGAAATTGGTTGAGCCAGCCGCGAAAACTATATGTTGTGGCTTCGGGGGTCTAGGTAACGATATTGAAAATCTTACCTATTATAATCGGTATACCGAAATACCGCCCAAAACTAAAGTAATCAACTATAAATTTAACCGTAGTCGGGTTTTTGCTGTCAAACACTAATTTTCGCTTTTGGAAATATGAAACACCAACAGCACAGACAGGATATCTAAAGTCTTTGCACATAAAATACCCTCAAATTAATGGTAATGGCCTTATGGATTATTCCGGAAAAATGCAAAGAATCACCAACAACCATTTTTCCAGAGCAATTTGTGATGATGGTGATTGATTATTAGATATTATTAAAGCTACCAATTTCTAAACAAATCTTTATCTGACATGAATTGCCAGAAGTGTATTACACGAAACTTTTAAGCAACACACAAGTTGTTTCAGGTCCCTTTATTTACTTGCGAGGTCAGTTTGGATGGATCTGCTAGTTTCTATAACCCATACACCTATCTAAATCAAACAGAAAAGTCAGTCCAAAGGGTGTATGGATTGGTGTTCGGATTTACTGCCATTGATTTTTTCATTCTAAAAGATTTGATCATCTTTAATGATTCTTTGGACAATGTCCCATATTAGTGGTTAAAGATGCCTTGTCCAATTTAACACCGATAAATTACTATATCTTTGGCTTCAAGGGTGAATTTTTTTTATTTGAGTCAAGGAACCCTTCTTTCAACAAACAGAGTTATTACATTTTATTTTTGACACCTATTTATTTTCTAAGTCCATATACGGTGATGTCTGGTTCAAACTGGAATTCTCCAGAATGTGTCATCACAAACTTATTTTCTACATGTTACTTCCAAAACTGATAACAATTACAAAACTAAGGCAAACTAGTACTGACACTCACATTGTATGTATCTATTGTTCCCTGCATTCAGGAGATTGGAAACTACCATATATTCCACTGAATAGTACATCTGTTTGTTCACATGGATTATCTATAAGCTCACTTAAGGTCCATATTGTTAAACCTGCAAAGAAAAAAAGTCATATTTTTTAAGTTGACAAATTTGACAGATAGAATTATCTGCAATTGACAGCAAAATTTCAGAAACCTTATAATAAGTCATTAAGGCAATGACAATAACAAGGAGTGTGATGTAGTATCTATAGATATATTTATTTAGAACACCAGAGGGAACAAACAAGGGGTGCACATCAGAAGATGGCGCTCGTCAAGTTTTTTGCCTGAAAGAATGGATCTGTCGCAAAAGAATTATTGAAATCGGTCGCCAACTGATTTTAGTTAACAGTCTCAAAATTGTTAACAAGGAAATAAAAATGTGGCCTCCACATCACCCTTTTCAAACAAGATTATTCACATATGTTATGCTCAATACGGCAATTTCAAATCATTCAAATTTGACAGCTCCCTATCTATCTATCTATCTATCTATCTATAGGTTTCTCCTAACCTTCATTATGCTGAAGTTTTAAAGGAGGCGCATGAGGTGTAACTATACAATTTTTGTGCAATATTTTTGGTGAATTTTTTGGATTATATATAAAAACATGATAAAACTCTGGTTTGGTACAGGTTGGTTATGGGAGTTTAAAGTGGTCGCTATAGAGAGTAGATTTGAATTTGTCCAGGTCTGCGAGGGTAGCAATGGAGGGGTCGAGAGAATTCCATGCAAGGATAGTGCGAGGGTAGAATGAGGTGCGGGTGTATTTGGGTCCAGTATAAAAGAACACGAATTTATGACCTCTCGATGTTGTGAGGGGAGCGGTGTCTCGTATGTTGACAATGTTGTTTTTTATTTTATAGAACATGACAAGTGATTGGTACAAACGCCGCTGTTCTAGAGTAGGCCATTGCAGCTGTCTTAGTATATCGGAGGCACTGCTTGGGTAGTTGTAAATGTTCATTGTGTACCGGGCTGCTCTGTGTTGGACCATTTCTATTTGGTCTCTTAGGTATGCTTGCCAAGGATGCCATATGGTTGAGCAATATTCCAGTTTAGGGCGGACATATGTTTTATAGGCTAGTTCTTTTGTTTTGTGGTTATTTGTCCTGATGTTTCTTCTGATGAACCTCAATGAGGCATTGGCTTTGTTTGTGATGTTGTTTACATCAGGCATCTAGAGGTTATCCTAAACAAGCCTGTACAGCTTCAAAACAATTCTCAAATAAATGTGGGCTGCAAGGTGTGCTGATGGAATTCACATTTGAAATCCAAGATAGATGGTTGTGGCAATGTTTTTTTAACAAATTTCAGGAAAAAAGTGAGGCTCCCATCTAGATGTCAGTCTGAAGATCCATATGAATTTTTGGTGATGATCAGATGAGGGACACGGCCTCTAGTGTGAGCCAAAGGAATTTATTGATGGACGGACACAAACCCATGGCAAAAGCTCAAGCTTGACTTCGTCCAGTTCATTGTTCATTGAGATCTGGCAACCTGTTGCTGAGATACACGTATCAGGTCAAACGGACAAATAACCAACATTTCCAGATAAACAAAAATGGATAACTGTAGAATGGAAAACCCAAGCTGTATTGAATATCCTCACAGTAGTAAATAACCATACCATATATCATTGAGATCCAACAACAGGTTTTGGAGATATCTGCTTGGACAGATGCAGGATCAGACGCATGTAATTCAGTATAATTTATCCACCATTTCCTTCAGTCATGGGGGTATAATAAATCTGAAATGAATAATGACTGTCACATCAGGTTCATGAATTAGAAATAGCTTGTTATATGGTGTCATTAAGTCTGTCAATAAAACTAGAAATTGAATCTCATTTTAGTATATGTATAATGGCTTCGACGAGTATTATCTAATAGATAATTAATTAGTTGCACTCGTTCAAATTTGTGACTTGTTCCCATCTACATGCCATTGTTAACATCCATGACAAATTTTATAATTATCAGACTAAAGGTACGAACTGTAGCCCGTGCTATTAAAGGATTTAGTCATACAAAGAGTAAAATCCAAGATGGCTGCTGGCGGCCATGTTTTTTGGCCGAATGACCCCAAAATGACTCGTTCCCATCTACATGTCATTATTAACATTCATGACAAATTTTATGATGATCAGACTAAAGGTACGACCTGAAGCCCGTGCTAAAGGATTTAGTCATACAAAGAGTAAAATTCAAGACGGCTGCTGGCGGCCATGTTTTTCGGCCGAATGACCCCAAAATGACTCGTTCCCATCTACATGTCATTGTTAACATTCATGACAGATTTTATGATGATCAGACTAAAGGTACGACCTGTAGCCCGTGCTAAAGAATTTAGTCATACAAAGAGTAAAATCCAAGATGGCTGCTGGCGGCCATGTTTTTTGGCCGAATGACCCCAAAATGACCCGTTTCCCATCTACATGTCATTATTAACTTTCATGACAAATTTTATGATGATCAGACTAAAGGTACGACCTGAAGCCTGTGCTAAAGGATTTAGTCATACAAAGAGTAAAATCCAAGATGGCTGCTGGCGGCCATGTTTTTCCGCTGAATAACCCCAAAATGACTCGTTCCCATCTACATGTCATTGTTAACATTCATGACAAATTTTATGATGATAAGACTAAAGGTACGACCTGAAGCCCGTGCTAAAGTATTTAGTCATACAAAGAGTAAAATCCAAGATGGCTGCTGGCGGCCATGTTTTTTGGCCGAATGACCCCAAAATTACTCATTCCCATCTACATGTCAATATTAACATCCATGACAAATTTCATGATGATCAGACGAACAGTACGACGTGTGGCCCATGCTAATGAATTAAATTTTGAAATCAAAGATGGCTGCTGGCGGCCATGTTTTTCGGCCGAATGACCCCAAAATGACTCGTTCCCATCTACATGCCATTGTTAACATCCATGACAAATTTTATGATGATAAGGCTAAAGGTACGAACTGTAGCCCGTGCTAAACGATTTAGTCATACAAAGAGTAAAATCCAAGATGGCTGCTGGCGGCCATGCTTTTTGGCCGAATGACCCCAAAATGACTCGTTCCCATCTACATGTCATTATAAACATTCATGACTAATTTTATGATGATCAGACTAAAGGTACGACCTGAAGCCCGTGCTAAAGGATTTAGTCATACAAAGAGTAAAATCCAAGATGGCTGCTGGCGGCCATGTTTTTCCGCTGAATAACCCCAAAATGACTCGTTCCCATCTACATGTCATTGTTAACATTCATGACAGATTTTATGATGATCAGACTAAAGTTACGACCTGTAGCCCGTGCTAAAGAATTTAGTCAAACATAGAGTATAATCCAAGATGGCTGCTGGCGGCCATGTTTTTTGGCCGATTGACCCCAAGATGACTCGTTCCAATCTACATGTCAATATTAACATCCATGACAAATTTCATGATGATAAGACGAACAGTACGACCTGTGGCCCGTGCTAATGAATTAAATTTTGAAATAAAAGATGGCTGCTGGTGGCCATGTTTTTTGTCGGAATGACCCCAAAATGACTTGTTCCCATCTACATGCCATTGTTAACATCCATGACAAATTTTATAATTATCAGACTAAAGGTACGAACTGTAGCCCGTGCTATTAAAGGATTTAGTCATACAAAGAGTAAAATCCAAGATGGCTGCTGGCGGGGTATAAAATATTAGATTTGAATCGAAGACTCCTGTCCGGAAATGCTTCTATCGATTAATATTGATTTTATTTCGAATATTTTCTGGTCTAAAAAGGTGTGTTTGTTCAGCTAACGAACAATAGTGGTTACTGTTAACAGAGACCAGAAATTATATTGTGCAATTTTGTCACAAATAAACGTTAATTATACTCATTATCGTTTATATCTGTGGAACAAAACAATACAAACAACCAATCTGTGATATTTGACATTCGATGCATAGCCGTAGGAACAGCCCAGTGCTCTATATCGCAATACGGTCTCATCCGAATGGTCGGTTCTAAAAATAGTAACATAAATGGGCCCGATTTAATATTCGAAATAAAATCAATATTAATTGATAGAGGCTTTTCCGGACATAGGTCTTCAGTTCATATCTATTATTTTATACCCACGCAACAATTTAAAATTCGTTATTTAAAGAGATAATCCATCTTTAACAAATTAATGACAAACATATGTCTAACCCAGCCAAGTTTAACTTGTCGGTCAAAGTCCGAATAAATGGTGATGGGACAAAAATGTTGTAGTTCGTTAATTATTACTCAATATATGGCATGCGCGAATGTAGCATAATCTTATTCACGGGGTTTCATCTGTTACACGACAAACGCGCCTCTCTCCGATAAACGCTGCGCGGCACATTCCGATTTGCTACGCTTCACAACCGATAATGGTGTGGAAATCAGCATATTTTCGCCAAAATGGTAAGTTTTTACAGTATTCATAAATTATTTCTGAAAAAACAATTAACATATTTGATCGGACTGTTTTAACAATGATTTGTGCCATACTATAACACAGAACTGTTCCTTAATTGTAACACAATAGTCATTTATCGCTCTATTTTTGGGTGCTCATTTGTAAAATCCCACAACAAAACTCAATCCCTTCTGTGAATAAGATACAGCTGGACGTTTTGAGGCGAGATATATTTTGTTCTGCATATCTATATTTGTGATATCATAAAATTTTCACTTATATTGCCCGTTTATATAGCGAAAAATTATTTGAAACCAATACACATACGCTACATTTCCGATTTCAGGCACGCTATACTTTTCTCATGTTCCGATAATTGATACGCTACACTTCTCTTCTCCAAACATCGCCTTGATAATTACGGCACAAATCGACTATATTCGGAGTATATGCATAGATTTTTTGAATGTATGTCAACGGTATTATTCAATATAAGCACACACGTATGCAAATTACCCTACATTATTGAGTAGAAATGACACTATTTTGCTTTCAGTCGTTATATTTTGGTATTTACGCGATTTATTATGATTATTTCTGGTTGGCACACACTAGTTAAGGTTATTGTTGTATGGTGTCGTGTCTGATTATTCTTATTTCTGGTTATTCTTACATGTGCTTGTTTCTTTTTCAGATATACAGGTGTTTCCATTGCAAAGAAAAGCACACCACGCCACAAGATACATTTATACACACGGCCCACCATCACAGAACAGATGAAATAATTATCCTCGTGAGAGAAGAGAATTCCTCAACTTCGGAGGACGGGAAAGCACACTACCGTTCGATTAGATTCGGGGTGTCACCATGCAGATGACCTCGATGATCGACTAGAGGAATATCTTCTGGATATAGATGCGAAGTGTTTGACATTAAAAAACCCACACACGCCACCATGTGGAGAACGTCATTCAAAGATCAAACGTGAAGACACACCAATGAAAGATGTCCATTGTCGTAAGACGTTATTCGCAGAATCGGATTCGGATGATAGGCCTATAATGTTAAAAGAACTGATCGACCTGTTACCAACAGTCGCAAGTGAATTGAAGGTAATGGGCCGCCTGGAAGAATGGGTGATGCTGCACCGTCAGCTATCCACAGGTCGATTTCCACTGGACAATCTGGCGTTCCAGTTATTGCTGGACGTAGTTCGCTTTTTGGAATCTGGAAATATACAAGGCATGCGCTATTCGCCCAAGGTTATTAAATTCTGGGCGCTGACATATCGAATGTTCGGTGGAAAATTCATCCGGCTACTAGGGGGACCAAAATGTGCCGGACTTTCACACTCCAGGAGTAGGGGTGATCTTGATTCATCGGAAGCTTTGATAAATTTTGCGTGTCCCAGTTTGAACACTCTTAGGAAGGAATTGACCTCGGTGGAAAATGACTGTAAATTACCAGGAATTATATACAAAAACATAACAAATTTAAAGATATATATATATATTTATTAAAGAGGTGTTATTACACTGGTAGGTTATTATTTATATAATGAGGTATGTGATAAGACATATCGTCACCTCAGTTTCAATGTCTTATATCCATAAATAAATCACATACATCTAGGACAAATTGGAACCGAGGTGACAATATGTCTACTAAATATATGCTAAGACATATATAGGCCTACTAGTACTCAGATATATGTATATATATTATTGCTATTTATGTCGGGATATTTTAATATATAGACACAGCCACGTATGACGTGAACAAATCTGAACTCTTCACTTTTGCGCACATGATTTAAAGGTACTCAATCCGAACAGAGGGTCCCCATCTCAACAGATTCCAACAACAACAATCCGATCAGAGGGTCCTAAATTACTATTTCTTTGGCTTTGGGGGTAAAAGATATTTGATTCGAGTCAGACAAAGCTCAGAGTTATTAGATATTGAATTTTTAAATTTGTTATTTACTCGAGATGAGTACTAACAATTGCCTTCAACTGCCGTAATCTGCTCGGGATGTGTACACCAAAATCTATTCAAACAGACAAGGATGGATAACTCTAAAATCAAGTGGTAATAATAAGGCAATTTTGACTGAGTTCTGGGCCAGAAAGTATTCCCGATAATGAAAAATAATAGATTTCTAAAATCGATATCTAACAAATCTGAGCTTTGGTGGGTGACTTCCTCGACTCGAATCAAATATTGTTGACCCCGAAGCCATTGAAATAGTAATTGAAAGGAGTTTTATCGGATTGAGTACCTTTAAACCGCCTCAAATTACATTTTATATGTTACCGTACACTACATGAAATTGCCACCAGGCCCTGTTCCAAAAAATCTATTTGCAGGATAAGAGAACTCTACGCGCATTACCGTAAAACGAAAGAACGTTTATTAGAGCCAATAATATTATACGACAGTACGAATATAACCACGTATATAGGCCTATATGATTAAGACATCGTGTATCAGTTTCAGTTGAATAGCGTGGTCACAATAGCATAGCCATTGAAGATTCTCCCATTCGTGCGGTACCAATTATGTAATAGTATGACGATTTCATTTGGAAACATTAAATAAATAAATCACTGATTATCTCTCCAGTGTCAAATAGAGCGTGATTGAAAAGTCGTAATTATATAATGTTGTCCCCACATATCCTTCCGTCGTCATTTGGCTACATATAGAACTATGTGATATATGCATGACACCTCGTATCAGTGGAAGTAGCATAATCGTTCGGGGAATCCATCATTCACGAGTTATCAATGCTGTTATAATTATATTTATGATAATTTGCAATGATGCACAATCACTGCTTTCGTGCTAGAAGAAATAAGGCAGCATCAAACCCCGTAAAACACAAACTAAGATCATATGAATAAGCTTATCGGTTCGGAAATGTAACATATTTTATCGGAAAAAGTCTAACTGATGTAACGTTTATCGGAGATGAAACGTAGCGTTTTTGAGCACTTTTTAACTGCCGTTTTTGTCAAATTATAGGTATATATCTCTAAACAATGCATATCCATGTATCAACAAGACATATATCTATGACAATGCAAGCTTCTATAACCATGGCGAGATGTTATCACACGACAGCAGCCGTTGTTTTTGGTCCACATTTTAGTGATAAATGCACACGAATTTCATGTTGTCTCATACATGTCGAATAATGAATATAGGAGTATGAATAGTTGTTAGTCATGATTGGGACTACTGTACACAATAAATTTAGCAGCAAAAATATCACCTATTGTCCCTTTGTTGTTCTCTATGCAGCTATATGTTCATTAATAAACTTTCTTCATCGGGTGTGAAGCGTAGCGATCGGAAAGTGCCGCGCAGCGTTTATCGGAGAGAGGCGCGTTTGTCGTGTAACAGATGAAACCCCGTGTTATTACAGCACCGACATTAAATTTGCGCATTGAATAATGTTTTTATGGCATGCGTTAATATATAACTTTCCTGAATGATCAGAGGCTGCAGCAGTGCCGTGTTATCGAAACCTGAATTCAAGACCACAATTAACTCGGTATTAGCGAGTTAACGCGTAAATATCAACATGTTATCACTGAAAATCAAGCCACGTGGACGCAATTTCTTTGTTTTTCGTGGCGTATAAAATATGTCACGCATTCTGAAGACAAACAATGACTATAAAGTGTACCAGTGTTATTCTTTTGTAAAATAGCTGAGAAACTATCCCGATAGGGGTTGATAATTGGGAGCTGTGACCTAGTAATCAACACGGGTGCGTGTTACGGTTCTATTTCAAACCAATCGTGGCTGTGACGGTTCTGTACATGAGATTTATTCGACCGATTTCTGCACTTTGCAGGGGGGGGGGGGGGGGGGGCAAAACTGCAGACACAGGGTGGAAAAAACTGTTTTCTTCGGGTTGGGTACCCCCCCCCCCCCCACAAAGAACAGCAAAAACTGCAGTCATTTTAACACCAACAATGTGGGCAAATAACCTAGGACATAGCCGCAGGGCTCACTTTACCAAAATCGTTAATTTCTGGGAAAAGTCACTGGTGGGTATCGTTCATCGTCGATTTGAGAATAGCCACCACCAATTCCGTTATGTTTCACTATTTTTTCATTTTCGTCAACAGTATATCTGTCTGTATCTGTAATGTTCCTGTGCAGTAGCCAATGCTGGCTTTAGGCGCACTGAGATGAGGTGTGTGCTGTTTTCCCAGGAGGCTGCGATTGGTGGAACTCTCCTGGAGTAGCGATCCTACTTTTCGGAGTGCCCCTATGAATTCCTCCGAATCGCTAGCGCACACAACAGAATCCTCAAGTTGGTTCCAGTCAATTGTCGTTTTTACGAAGAAGGAGTGTTTGTAATGGTCGCAGCTAGTACGCCTGAGTTGGAACGGCCATTTATTATTACAAACCTCCTTTTCGACTATGTTGGTGGAGATGTAGTCCGAGAAATTTGTTGCAGTTATCTTTCTGCTTTCCTTTTTTGGGGTTAGGAAGTCATGCACATCAAGAGCTGGCACCATCCCCCGCACTATCTTGTGGAACTGTGTCAGTCTTATTTCCTGGCGTCTTTCTTGGAGTGATGTTAGTTCCAGTTCATCAAGCATGTTGGTTACAGATACCCCATTCGCCTATAGTTGTTCTTGATAAATCTGGCGCCACGTCTTTGCACTTTCTCAATTGATGTTATATCCTTCTTTTCGTGTGGATCCCAAACTGCTGCTCCATATATATTCAAGCGTCTGTCTGACTAGGGCTATGTATGCTGTTTGTTTTTTACATTTCTCCGGTACATGTCTGATGTTCCTGCGGAGAAGTCCGAGAGTGCAGTTTGCTCTTTTGGTTATTTTCCTCACATGTGATGACCATGACAAATCGTCGGTGATGGTTAATCCGAGATATTGTGTGTCGTGGACCGTTAATATATTTCTTCTTTTAAAACAAGTTGGTTTTAACTTGTTCTAACGTGGGTAGGGGTACCCGACAACGTTTGGCTTTTGGCCGCTGTACTATCTGTGCCATTTACAATACATATGTAATAACTAAGCTGTCATAGGCTTTCAATATATTAAGTTATGTTAATATTGGGGTCATATTTCGATCCGATTACTACATATTATTAACACATGCTTTCTTATCAGAATGTTCTGAGTTTATTACCTAATTTACCCGTGAAGCTAATTGATTGTATAGAGGCAGTAAATTAACAAGGAGTATTAAGGTACGTGTGAGTTAATTGTCTGTCCGGCGACACGGTGCTGATTGCCACCAGCTGTCTGATAACCAACACAGAGCCCGTTTATATCTCCATGTCACTACGAGATTGGCGCGTAAAGTCCGTTGATGAGAACAGGTCATTTATTGATAAAACATACTTCGTCAGTCTGTTAGTTGGTGAAGAAGCGGTTAGATCGCTTCTGTTAACTTCGACATTATATGGAACAATTCTAAGGATTTAAATGCGCTTTTATTCTGTTATTAGCGGACTCACGGAGTTAGTCCTTTCAAGGTAAGTTAATATTTATACTTATACACGTGCAACGAAACTGGATTTGTTCTCCACACATATTTCCCCCCACACACATTACCTCCAACCAAGGTGGCTTTACACCACCCATAGCATCTGCGACCCAGATTATCCCCCACACAGATTTCCCCCATACATATTATTCCCAACTATATAAGGTGGACTTCCGCTGCGGATTGTTAATTTTATGATGTGGTTTAGTTCGAAACACGTCTTATAATCTGATATGTGATGCTTTAAAGATGGATTATCTCTTTAAATAACAAATTTTAAATAGTTGCGTGGGTATAAAATAATAGATATGAATTGAAGACCTATGTCCGGAAAAGCTTCTATCAATTAATATTGATTTTATTTCGAATATTAAATCGGGCCCATTTATGTAACTATTTTTAGAACCGACCATTCGGATGAGACCGTATTGCGATATAGAGCACTGGGCTGTTCCTACGGCTACGCAACGTAATTGTCACAGATTGGTTGTTTGTATTGTTTTGTTTCCACATATATTTATATGTAAGCGATAATGAGTATAATTAAAGGTGGATTATCTCTTTGTAAACATGTATTATATAGTTACCAGGGTATAAAATATTAGATTTGAATCGAAGACTCCTGTCCGGAAATGCTTCTATCGATTAATATTAATTTTATTTCGAATATTTTCTGGTCTAAAAAGGTGTGTTTGTTCAGCTAACGAACAATGGTGGTTACTGTTAACAGAGACAAGAAATTATATTGTGCAATTTTGTCACAAATAGATGTTAATTATACTCGTTATCGCTTAAATCGTTGGAACAAAACAATACAAACAATCAATCTGTGACATTTGACATTCGTTGCGTAGCCGTGGGAACTGCCCAGTGCTCTATATCGCAATAAGGTCTCATCCGAATGGTCGGTTCTAAAAATAGTAACATAAATGGGCCCGATTTTATATTCGAAATAAAATCAATATTAACTAGAGGTCAGATTCCATGGAATCAGATATACTTCCATGGTATCCCATGTGTGTTCCTCTTTATGCGAATGCAAATTGGTGCCTTATGGGCCGATGGTGCACTTGCATTGTCATTTCTAAATTTAATATACATTTTGGGACTTCTGTCTGTCTGTGTGTTTGTCTGTTAGCTATGTCCGGGAAAACTGCTGGACGCATTTTGACAAAATTTGATAAATATGGCTACTTTTATTCAGGGAGTTTTTGGACCCCCGACCTAACCCTGACCTTCAAAAAAGTCAATCCAAGGTCAAATCGGGCAAAACAGACTGATTTCAACGAAATTTGATACCTAGGGGTACTTTTGTCCGGGGAGTCTGTTGGGTGGGTCAAATTGTGGCACCGACCTAACATTGACCTTCGAAATGGTCAGTTCAAGGTCAAATCGGGTAAAACGACCGGATTTCGACAAAATTTGATACCTAGGGAAACTTTTGTCCAGGGAGTGTTTTGGACAGGTCAAATCGTGACAATAAGTTACTTTTATAGTAGAGCGGAGATACCTATATATTATATCGGGGAGCATGTTCATGCATTTGCCTTGCTTCTTGACAAATCCGTTTGAATTTGCTACATGAAGAGAGGGTTTAATTTGAGTAATACATATCACCCGTTACAACATTATACGCTATCAGGGTTAAACCGTCCAATCTAAATCTTTAAAAAGCGTACTAATCTTGCGTTTAGATACTACTTATCACATCCACACGTCGAAAAGTTTTTATCTCAGTATCTGATTTTCGGAATAATTTTCCCCATTTGAACTTCTGTGGAAGTTGCCAAATCTCAACCCACCCGACACAAACACTCCCTTGAGCAGGTTGCGTTTATAGTAGAGCGGTCCAATTTCACAAGCGTACCTACAGTATATCGGCTTACATGCTCCTGCGTGAAACTCGCTCCTACATTAGCCCGTTTGGATTTGGGGCTAAAAATCGGATAGTGATAGACTACATAAGTATACATATTTATGATATATAGTGTTGTCACGAGTAAACCGTTCCATCTGAAAATTAGAAAATCGGCCTCTAGATGCGCATGAACACTAGCCATCAGATGTACTCGTCAAACAAAATTATCTCGATGTTTGAATTTTCCCCCCTTTGCAATTTTCGTGGAATTTTCCTAAAGTCTCAACCCACCCTGACACGCATTCTCCATTGGGCATGTTACATTTATAGTATAGCCGTCAAACTTCTGGCACGTACATAAAGTATGTCAACGTACTTGCTACGACATTATCTTGCTCTTTAATCAGCCGGTTTGGATTTGGCGGGAAAAATAGTTGCAATATTTCCGTACACCGTAACGCGGAAAGTCCTCGGTAAAAACATTTTTAAGCGGTATATTCGTGTCCTAATCTCTAGTCCAATTCGGAATATGCAATAAAAAATTGAGAGCTCTGTACTTATAAAAAAAAAAAAAAAAAAAAAAAAAAAAAAAACCTTGGTTTATTCATCCTGGTGTTTAGTGTGTTTGCCAACTATGGGCGGTAACTCATCAGGGACACAAGTTTTTATGCCCGTGGGCAGTAGTGCATATCGAGATGTGCATACGGTCTAATTTTCGATGCTCTGCTTCTTATAATTTCCGAGATAATAAAATTACATTTTTTCAAATAAAGGGAGATAACTCCTCGGTGAAAGCGCGGACAAAATCGTTATGGGCCATATGGTTAGAACTCATGTACCCCAACATACTTACCAAGTTTTAGTGTCCTACTTCTTGTACTTTTCGAGTAATAGTGGTTACAAAAGTGTCAAGTATAATAATAATAATAATAATAATGAAAAATAATCGCAAAAGGGCCATAACTCCGCCAAGAAACATTGGGCGGAAATCCGGATACCATTATATCTAGTAAACCTTCGACGCCTATATTCGCTAGAGATTTCGCGTTCCTACTGCAATCAGTTTCTGAGTATTTCGAAATAAACGGAAAACGACCTCAGTAGAAAAACAATATACTTCCTTGGTTACACCATGGAAGTATAATTATAGAAGCTTTTCCGGACATAGGTCTTCAGTTCATATCTATTATTTTATACCCACGCAACTATTTAAAAAAATTATTTAAAGAGATAATCCATCTTTAATGTTTATTTGCGACAAAATTGCACAATATAATTTCTGGTCTCTGTTAACAGTAACAACTATTGTTCGTTAGCTGAACAAACACACCTTTTTTGACTAGAAAATATTCGAAATAAAATTAATATTAATCGATAGAAGCATTTCCGGACAGGAGTCTTCGATTCAAATCTAATATTTTATACCCCGGTAACTATATAATACATGTTTACAAAGAGATAATCCACCTTTAACAGAGACCAGAATATTTATTGTTTGTATTGTATTGTTTTGTTCCACAGATATAAGATGATACGAGCGACAATGCGTGTAATTAACGTTCATTTGTGACACAATTGTACAATAAAATGTCTTTAAGAAAACCTACCTGAATACCAAAATTATATTGAAATCGGATGCTACGCATGTGTTTGAGGTCGATATTTTCAGCAGGAAATTATCGTATTATGTTATTGGTCTGGTCGTCCGTCAGCCCCAGACCGTCCGTACGTCGACCCGTTCACTTTTAGTTTCTGTATGATAATATTGATAGCTAGCTTCAACTGAATGGTATGTGAGTTTACTATAGGACCGTATTATGACATTTGGTAGTTCAATTTGGTATATGAGAGTTTACTAGGAGAAAATACAGATCGCAGTCGTAATCCGGGGGCCGCCGAGAATTTTCACCAAATTTACGGCCATTTTGTGTTGCACTCAATTTCCGTTTCCGAATTATAACTTTAGTAAGTCTGAACTTGATGGAGTAATACCATGGATGTGACTTTAAGATAAAAAATATACTGTTGGAATGTGGGTTCAGCAAATCAATTTTCACAGGAGTTTGTTGGGCCTATTTTGATGGCCAGGATAAAAAAAAATATTTGAACACTATCATGCATGGATGTTTTTTCCTACACCCATCTAGTTCCTCATATTTGTTTTTCAAACTGGGGAGAAAAATAGGTATAATAATTATAATTCCATACATGAATATTACTCCCTCCCGGATCATGTATAATAGCCCCCCCCCGATCATGTATATTACCTCACCAGATCGTGTATATTACCTCATCCAGATCGTGTATATCACCTCACCCAGATCGTGTATATTACCTCACCCAGATCATGTATAATACCTCACCCAGATCGTGTATATTACCTCACCCAGATCGTGTATATTACCTCACCCAGATCGTGCATATCACCTCACCCAGATCATGTATATCACCTCACCCAGATCGTGTATATCACCTCAACCAGCTCATGTATATTACCTCACCCAGATCATGTATATCACCTCACCCAGATCGTGTATATTACCTCACCCAGATCATGTATATTACCTCACTCAGATCGTGTATATTACCTCACCCAGATCATGTATATTACCTCACCCAGATCATGTATATTACCTCACCCAGATCGTGTATATCACCTCACCCAGATCATGTATATTACCTCACCCAGATCATGTATATTACCTCACACAGATCGTGTATATCACCTCACCCAGATCATGTATATCTCCTCACCCAGATCATGTATATTACCTCACCCAGATCATGTATATTACCTCACCCAGATCGTGTATATCACCTCACCCAGATCATGTATATCACCTCACCCAGATCATGTATATCACCTCACCCAGATCGTGTATATATCACCTCACCCAGATCGTGTATATTACCTCACCCAGATCGTGTATATTACCTCACCCAGATCGTGTATATCACCTCGCCCAGATCATGTATATTACCTCACCCAGATCATGTATATTACCTCACCCAGATCATGTATATTACCTCACCCAGATCATGTATATTACCTCACCCAGATCGTGTATATTACCTCACCCAGATCGTGTATATATCACCTCACCCAGATCGTGTATATTACCTCACCCAGATCGTGTATATTACCTCACCCAGGTCGTGTATATTAACGAATTTACCCACTCACCGGATCATATATTGATAACGCGATATGTTTGTCGCAATAATAGCTCGTCTTTTCGGTATCCAAAACCGGACCACACACCTCCCAACATAATGGTGCATCGCCCCACCCACCTCACAACATGCCAGCTGCATGGTACATCGCCCTACCACCTCCTAACATAATGGTACATCGCCCCACCCACATCCCTGCATGGCAACATAATAGTACATCGGTTAAAATCATGACCGCCCACCCACATCCCTGCATGGCAACATAATGGTACATCGGCGAAAATCATAACCGCCCCACCCACCCCAACATGCCAACATAATGTTACCCCGCCCACCCACCTTCAACATGCCAACATATCGGTAAATCGGCGATCTGGTGTTAGGATTTGGGTAAAAGCGTAATGTTTCCTACATCTTTATGATATACATATAGTGTCGTATAGTGGTTAACACAACAGTAGCCATTATCTTATCAAATATGAGGTACAATGATATATCACATAATATGCGTTCACATGTTACCATTTTTTCCCCGAATTATTTAAAAAAAAAACATTGCTGCCAGCGGCCATCTCGGATTTGACTCTCGGTATGACTAAATCCTTTAGCTACCCTTATGCAGGTCACATAACTCACGCTTCTCACCCAATCGAAAAAAAAGAGATTTTTGGTGTGACCTCTATATGGGAGCCTCCTTTTTTCCCCGAAATTCGTTGAAAAAGCATGGCCGACAGTAGCCATTTTGGATCTCAAATTTGAATCAATCAGCATACCCTGCAGCCCACATTTTGTTGAAGATTTGTTTTCAAACATCGGGATGGGAACTACGTATCAACGTATATATATATATATATAGGTGTGTAAAATATTGTATTTTAATTAAAAAAATATTATAATCTTATGTTAGAGAAACCACAATTCCACCCGTCCCATATGCATCGTGATATAATCATCATATTTATACCTCAAATCACTATATTGCATAAAATTTCTTAACGATTATTAAACAAAAACATTTTATGTTGCAAATTTCAGTAATACTTTTAGGAAAATCTCTTCACAATTTGTGTTTTACACCCAACAAATAACACGTACACGCGGCGGGGGGGGGGGGCTGCTACGTGAGGATCGGTGGCATTCTGATAAAGAGACGGTGGAATTCCGATAAAGAGACGGTGGTAACCCGATAAACGAGACGGTTCGCTTTCGGCGACAAACGAGATTTTTTTCGTGTTTGGGCATTCAAACGGAATGGCCGTGACAAATCAGGTTTCATATCATATCGTTATTCAATTTACTAATATTCATTCAAATCTAGACGCTACAGTGACTAAATCCAAGATAATAGCCATTTAAAAGTCACGCGACGGTTCGGTTTTTAACTGTCCGCGTGACATTTAAAGATGGACTATCTCTTTAAATAACACATTTTAAATAGTTGCGTGGGTATAAAATAATAGATATGAACTGAAGACCCCTGTCCGGAAAAGCTTCTATCAATTAATATTGATTTTATTTCGTATATTAAAGATGGATTATCTCTTTAAATAACAAATTTTAAATAGTTGCGTGTTTATAAAATAATAGATATGAACTGAAGACCTATGTCCGGAAAAGCTTCTATCAATTAATATTGATTTTATTTCGAATATTAAATCGGGCCCGTATTGGGCTGTTCCTATGGCTACGCAACGAATGTCAAATGTCACAGATTGGTTGTTTGTATTGTTTTGTTCCACAGATATGAGCGATAATGAGTCTAATTAACGTTTATTTGTGACAAAATTGCACAATATAATTTCTGGTATTTGTAAACAGTAACCATTATTGTTCGTTAGCTGAACAAACACACCTCTTTAGACCAGAAAATATTCGAAATAAAATTAATATTAATCGACAGAAGCATTTCCGGACAGGAGTCTTCGATTCAAATCTAATATTTTATACCCCGGTAACTATATAATACATGTTTACAAAGAGATAATCCACCTTTAAACACCGTTTGAAAATCAACGAAATTGGCGATTCCATTGGTTTCACTCACCGTAGCGTCTAGATTTTGATGGATATTAGTAACTAAAATAACGATATGATGATATGAAACCTTATTTGTCACGGCAATTCCATTTAAATGCCCAAACACGAAGAAATTCTTGTTTGTTGCCGAAAGCGAACCGTCTCGTTTATCGAATTTCCATCGTCTCTTTATCGGAATTCCACCGATCCTCACGTCACAGTTCTCACCCGTGATGTACGTTGTCTTGGTTTATGTATGGTTTACTTAAAGGTGGATTATCTCTTTGTAAACATGTATTATATAGTTACCGGGGTATAAAATATTAGATTTGAATCGAAGACTCCTGTCCGGAAATGCTTCTATCGATTAATATTAATTTTATTTCGAATATTTTCTGGTCTAAAAAGGTATGTTTGTTCAGCTAACGAACAATGGTGGTTACTGTTAACAGAGACAAGAAATTATATTGTGCAATTTTGTCACAAATAGATGTTAATTATACTCGTTATCGCTTAAATCGTTGGAACAAAACAATACAAACAATCAATCTGTGACATTTGACATTCGTTGCGTAGCCGTGGGAACTGCCCAGTGCTCTATATCGCAATAAGGTCTCATCCGAATGGTCGGTTCTAAAAATAGTAACATAAATGGGCCCGATTTTATATTCGAAATAAAATCAATATTAACTAGAGGTCAGATTCCATGGAATCAGATATACTTCCATGGTATCCCATCCCATCCCATGTGAGTGTTATGCGTGTATGTGTGTTCCTCTTTATGCGAATGCAAATTGGTGCCTTATGGGCCGATGGTGCACTTGCATTGTCATTTCTAAATTTAATATACATTTTGGGACTTCTGTCTGTCTGTGTGTTTGTCTGTTAGCTATGTCCGGGAAAACTGCTGGACGCATTTTGACAAAATTTGATAAATATGGCTACTTTTATTCAGGGAGTTTTTGGACCCCCGACCTAACCCTGACCTTCAAAAAAGTCAATCCAAGGTCAAATCGGGCAAAACAGACTGATTTCAACGAAATTTGATACCTAGGGGTACTTTTGTCCGGGGAGTCTGTTGGGTGGGTCAAATTGTGGCACCGACCTAACATTGACCTTCGAAATGGTCAGTTCAAGGTCAAATCGGGTAAAACGACCGGATTTCGACAAAATTTGATACCTAGGGAAACTTTTGTCCAGGGAGTGTTTTGGACAGGTCAAATCGTGACAATAAGTTACTTTTATAGTAGAGCGGAGATACCTATATATTATATCGGGGAGCATGTTCATGCATTTGCCTTGCTTCTTGACAAATCCGTTTGAATTTGCTACATGAAGAGAGGGTTTAATTTGAGTAATACATATCACCCGTTACAACATTATACGCTATCAGGGTTAAACCGTCCAATCTAAATCTTTAAAAAGCGTACTAATCTTGCGTTTAGATACTACTTATCACATCCACACGTCGAAAAGTTTTTATCTCAGTATCTGATTTTCGGAATAATTTTCCCCATTTGAACTTCTGTGGAAGTTGCCAAATCTCAACCCACCCGACACAAACACTCCCTTGAGCAGGTTGCGTTTATAGTAGAGCGGTCCAATTTCACAAGCGTACCTACAGTATATCGGCTTACATGCTCCTGCGTGAAACTCGCTCCTACATTAGCCCGTTTGGATTTGGGGCTAAAAATCGGATAGTGATAGACTACATAAGTATACATATTTATGATATATAGTGTTGTCACGAGTAAACCGTTCCATCTGAAAATTAGAAAATCGGCCTCTAGATGCGCATGAACACTAGCCATCAGATGTACTCGTCAAACAAAATTATCTCGATGTTTGAATTTTCCCCCCTTTGCAATTTTCGTGGAATTTTCCTAAAGTCTCAACCCACCCTGACACGCATTCTCCATTGGGCATGTTACATTTATAGTATAGCCGTCAAACTTCTGGCACGTACATAAAGTATGTCAACGTACTTGCTACGACATTATCTTGCTCTTTAATCAGCCGGTTTGGATTTGGCGGGAAAAATAGTTGCAATATTTCCGTACACCGTAACGCGGAAAGTCCTCGGTAAAAACATTTTTAAGCGGTATATTCGTGTCCTAATCTCTAGTCCAATTCGGAATATGCAATAAAAAATTTAGAGCTCTGTACTTATAAAAAAAAAAAAAAAAAAAAAAAAAAAAAACCTTGGTTTATTCATCCTGGTGTTTAGTGTGTTTGCCAACTATGGGCGGTAACTCATCAGGGAAAGCGCGGACACAAGTTTTTATGCCCGTGGGCAGTAGTGCATATCGAGATGTGCATACGGTCTAATTTTCGATGCTCTGCTTCTTATAATTTCCGAGATAATAAAATTACATTTTTTCAAATAAAGGGAGATAACTCCTCGGTGAAAGCGCGGACAAAATCGTTATGGGCCATATGGTTAGAACTCATGTACCCCAACATACTTACCAAGTTTTAGTGTCCTACTTCTTGTACTTTTCGAGTAATAGTGGTTACAAAAGTGTCAAGTATAATAATAATAATAATAATAATGAAAAATAATCGCAAAAGGGCCATAACTCCGCCAAGAAACATTGGGCGGAAATCCGGATACCATTATATCTAGTAAACCTTCGACGCCTATATTCGCTAGAGATTTCGCGTTCCTACTGCAATCAGTTTCTGAGTATTTCGAAATAAACGGAAAACGACCTCAGTAGAAAAACAATACACTTCCTCGCTACGATATATCGGATCTGACCTTACCCGGCCCGCCAGATACAGCGCATAAAACCGCTGAGATCGGCGCTGTAGCTAATTACGCTCCAGATTCGGCGCGCGTATCGGAACGGTGTGCGACGAGAGCGCAGTGCTTTTGAACGCATCGCTGTATGCGTGAGACTGTTCTTATTTCGGTCATATCTCGTTGTTCTGTTGAGGACATGGTATGCACGGGCTATGCATTATTCCAATAAAGAGCGTTCATCGCAAGTTAATGGTAAAATATATGTTCAAATAGGACGCCTGTTTTTTTAAATAATTTTTGACTGTCCCCGACACAACACAATGCAAAATATATGTCTACCTTACTTTGGGCATCAATATAATACAGTATGGTTATATTGAATCATATGTTCCCGACTGTTATGTGCTATTTTAACATTGCATGATGTTGAGTTGGCAAGGCAAATTTCGGAATAGTATTAGCTTGATGCCAATACATAGCACTGTATACAACCTACATGTACATCGTAACTATATTTATCACATAATTAACTCACAAAATCAACTTCATAATTATTGGTAAGCCACACGTTTAATATTAGCGCATGCGATGACGTCACGCCGAAGATTTTCCACTAATTGATAGAGATTCTCATATTTACCCCAAAACTCCCACTTTATTTAACTAAAATGCATAAAAATAAAAAAAACTAGGAGATATATAGTCAGGGGAATTTCGCACAATTGACCCCACCACCCCAAATACATATATAAGTCTTATATCGTGTCTTTTTTTTAAACATATTTTATTGTAATATAATATTACAAGAGGGATAGGGGCACAAATTTTAACAACTTACATCCACCCCTCTCCCATTAACATTTTAACAAAAACAATGTAGATGACGAAGATAACATATATACGGGATGACGTTTTGTGTGTTTCTAATTGCTGTCTTTATGGTGGTGAGGTTAATTGTACCAAATACAAGTGTATAGAGTTATTCACCTTCCATCAAAAACTAACAGACTGGCTCTTAGTCCAGATAGGTGTTTGTCTGTTCTCGAAAAAATTCCTATGAGTTTACTCAATATAACACAATCATGCCTCGTGGTACAACCAGATAGTCGTATACCCAAGGGGCATCATTATAAATCACTTTGCTGTACTATCGTATGCCGAGTTGGGTGGTCAAAGGAAGCACATGACCCATGAACAATGGTAGTCTGTCCTCATTCCCATATTCCAGCATACATGCCAGTGGACTGTTATCTTCTTAACATTGCATTTTGTTGAGTTGTGGGAGGCAAATATCGAAATATTATAAGTTGTATGTCGATAAAGAGCGTTTATAACTAATATACTTCCCGTGAGTGGAAACTGATTTCTAAATTACACACACACCGGATTGTCCTAGTTTGTCTGAAACTTTGGTTTCAGTCTTTCACAGTTAAGTGCAGGAGAACACTATGAACATTATTATACTGATGTACATGTATGCATACCATACGACCATAGTTGAATATAATTCATGTAAATATATACATTATGCATTGTAAATAGATGCACAAATATTTTTAATGAAATGCCGGCTGCGATGGGACACCCGGGAACAGACACGCGTCAGACGAAATTATCACTTCATGGTCATTATACATGGTAATTGACACCTCCCGGTGGACCAATATAAATCGCCCGTGTGTACACAACAGATTAAAATATGCTAACAGTCAGTCAACGATGGTGTGATATAATAACCACACACTGGTTAAATGGTCTTGCTAATTTGCTATGATGCTGGTGGGATCAGGTGAACTGTCATGCTGCTGATATGGCGAACTGATGCTGCTAAGACCACATGACCAAATAACCAGGGCGAACCAGTGTTAAATGAATATTTATAGCAATGAAGAGCGGCGATCATCATCTATACACACACACACCAATCTATATCGAAACGGACATCGAGACAACAAGGTGACACCCGTCAGGTCACGGGCGCGTCGACAGGGATGTGAGCTATGGTAACTCCGTGTGTATCATTAGTTGTGGGAGCAGGCCACAGCGGTGAAAGTGACCACCTTACTATAAGTGTGACACAGTGCATGTATGTCATAGGTGAGATAGAGCTGATTTCAAGGTCCAGTCATTGCAAGGCAAACACTTTCCATCCCGGTTAAGTTATCCTGCTAATTTGATCTGATGCTGGTGGGTCCTGCTGACTTGCCATTGTGCTGGTAGTGACAAATATTGGTGTTAAGAAATTGTTCCGTTATTGTATATATATCCAGACACTGCAACATGTATGTTCCGAAAGAATAACGGTACATTTTCTTAACAGAATCAGTTTACCATATCAGCATATTTCAACTCCGTGGTATACCCACCAGCATCGTAGCAAATCAACAAGACTACTTAAATTCGGGATATCTCACTGACGTACATGTGCACGTACGCATCGACATTAACATTTGAGTTTGTTTATGTGTCTATATTATATTTTACTGTTTAATTTAGGTTTTGTGCGCCCATATGGTATTATAGAAATATATCACAAGATTACATAAAATAAAAGCTTCCTCCATATAGGCGGCATATGAATTATTTTAATAAACGCCATGCTGTCTCCAAATTTATGCGAATGTCACGCAGGAGTTACTGTTCCTTTAGATATATAAAATGAAAGTTAATCCCACTTATCCCACAATATTACGAGGCAATTTCACAATTATATTATTTATATGCCGTTCCTTTAGAATACTCTCATTATCCTCATCTCCACCCATTGAAACATGTCGTAATCCGTATGTCTGTCAGTATTTTTATTTTCGGAAACGGCCGAATAAAAATATTTTCCAGCCACATCGATGAATCTAAGATCATCCTTCTTGATTCGCCATTTTCGACTGCATATTTTAACGAAGAGTATGTGTCGTAATTTGTCATCAATTTAGAGCACTTCAATACAAATCTGTGGAACTAATCACGCATGATTGTGGTTGTTTTGTTTGTATGACGACAACAGCATGAATAATATGGATACCAATGTCCTAGTGGGATATATTCTGCAGGTATCGATCATACGCGATGCCAATAATTATTTTAAAAAATAATACATTTACGATTTGAGATAGACGGGATCAGTTGTGACTGTGTACGTACATGTACATATGTGGATGTTAATATAAGCAAACTATATATAGGGACTATAACATTGCATAGCAATATACTGACCTATTAATTTTAAACCCAGAGTGTTTGCCGCCATCTATGGCGTACCACCCCGACGGTGTATACAAACACAGCCATATAGAAGGGAATAATAATTCCTATTAACCGCCAGGGCAGATATATAGCGCACACTATGGGCTGAGACAATTTGAGATATCTGCCGCCAGTAGTAATGGGGGGCACTATGGCCCAGTACCCATCAGTGGGGGGCACTATAGCCCAGTACCCATCAGTGGGGGGCACTATAGCCCAGTACCCATCAGTGGGGGGCACTATAGCCCACTACTGGGCTATAGTGCCCCCCACTGATGGGTACTGGGCTATAGTGCCCCCCACTGATGGGTACTGGGCTATAGTGCCCCCCACTGATGGGTACTGGGCCATAGTTCCCCCCTGAGGATAGATATTCCTGTCATTGATGTGATATTTCTGATCGGAAAAAATGAAAATGGACTTAGACATTTTTTCATTACTAATTTTAAAGTTTGTATAATTCTGACCAGAGATGACACATCGACACGAACAGAATCAATTGGTGGGGATCCTACAGTGAAAACGATTTTGTTGAAATTTATCATTTATTTTTCAAAAACAAGAACAAGAACAATGAACAATAATATATTATTATACATCAATAATATTAACAAAGAACAATAATTTATGTACAAAACAAGGTCTCAGATTTGAAGAAACTTAATTGAACATCCTACAACATCCTACAACATCCTACGCTGAATCAATAACAAAAGAGTCTATTTTGTGGAGTTGTTGACACATTCGTTGTTATCTGGACGTCGTCTTCTTTGCGTTGTATGTATATCAGCCGTCGATGTCCTGGTGAAGTTTAATTCAACAGCAAATTTGCTTTTCTGTATAATCGACCATAGTGCTTTCCAAACCATCGAACTATTGTTCTGTCATTCTTGAAGAAATCCCGAGAATTGAATAATATTTTCATCCTCTTTCCTTTCATCATGTGGTGGAGTGCGAATATACAATATAATCCACACACATTTGTCGCACGATGTTGATATCGTGTTGTATTCATAGTCCATGCTGATGAGTTCCTTTTTATGAATGGTAACATATATCGTCTCGGTGGTGGTAGTCCAAATGAGTCGAAGTATACAGCTGATCTTCCCTTGAATAACATCAATGTCCAGTGTTCTCCTGGCTGATCCGATGAGTGCGTGTTCACAATATATGCTTGAATATGCTGTGGTTTCTTCTCTGGTAACAGATCTCTAGCACAAACATGTGTGTTAAGTTTACACAACCAGGAATTGTCCAGAATATATTGAAGTTCAGCTGTCTGCATCGTTGTAATTCTCTTTGACTCGCTGTGACCACATCAGAGTCCACTCTGCGTCGAATTTTTTGCGGTTGAGCTCCAAATTGTTTCTCAGATGATCATACATGATGAATGCTTCGAACTTCTCCTTGATGTGTGGGTTTAACCACATCAGCTTCGGGAACCATCTTTCCATAACATTGTGTATGTCAATTTTAATCAGCGCTAAGTCGATAAACTGGTTTGTCCAATCATCAGTTGTAGAGAACAAACACAGAACATGTTCACGTTGACTAGGATGTTCTATTTTACATCCTTCACAGTTTGCTGACACTTCCTTGCGAATAAGTTCTTGTAGTTCTTCAATCATAGAGTTGTTGAGTGTGTCCAAGATCAGGCTCCATCTCGGAGCAAAGTTTTGTGAACGTTGGTATTCTTCATAGTAGTTCCATAGCTGTGTTGTGAGCTCCATCCTAATAGTCAGTAAGCACTTCTCTCAAAGCTGTGATCTCTATTTCACTGTCGAATTCAGCATACACCAAAACGTTGACGGCTGTAGTGAGAGCTGTCAAGAACTGAAGCTCCAAACGCAGGTTCCCTGTCTTTATAGGATGTAGATGTCCCTCGTCACTTCCTTGGTCCGGTGTCAAGTCGAAACCCCACAAACAATATCCATTCATATATTCTTTTAAATTAATGCCAATTGATTTGTTAACACCAAACATTCCTAAAGATTGATACAAAGATAAATATGATCTGAGACATTGTTTTGTTGCGAAGTTTGGTTCAAATGGACGGTTATGTATTGTATGACCGTCTTGACTAACTTCCAATTTATTCAAACTGAAATGTTTGAAGTGGAATGGATTGGTACCCAAATCTCCATTCATATCTTTATTTTCGACCAACGCAATAAAAAGTCTCTTTGGTAATTGTCCTTGAAATAAGTGGTCTTCAATTTTTGATCTAAGTCCAGTACTAATTGTGAAAGTTTTTATTTCTACTCGTCTGATAGGTAGTTTCATTTTTGACTGGGCAATTTCTTGATTTAATTTATTTGAGACCGCTGGAAAGAGACTAACTGTTCTGACATGGAACACTGCTGATTCGAAAACAATTTGTCCATCCTCGGAGCCAATGAGGCAAAATTTTGATGGTGATCTGTTTAATCTGATACGAATTTCAATTCCATTTGGTAAATATTTTTCTTGAAGAAACAGATCGGTGTGTAAGCGTCCGCATAGTTCAACAAATTTACTACCAGTGATCAAACTTTCTCTAGAAGTTAATCCAGCATTAGCACCACCTTTGGTGCTCTCTTCAAATTGTTCTGCTGTATCGCCATACCACATTTCTAAATTTGCTAATTGATTATCTTTATATTCTTGAGAGTATCCCAACAGATTTTCGAAATATGCTCGGTATGGGTAAGTGTCAGAATTCGAAGTTATCAATTTGTTGTTCAAGTAAACATCGATACTGCTGAACATGCTATGAAAGAAATTGTTAACAGGTGCTAATTCCGTAGCAGCTACCAAATTAGTTCCATCTTTTTTTGTAATTTTGAATTTCACATAAAGATAAGATTGATTAATATCTGTCCACTTTTCGGTTTGAGATGGTATGACAAACTCTATCGGAGCAGAATTATTCAGCGGTGCAATAGGATGATTTTCGATCCACTGCGATTCTGACATTGTAGCCACCGTTGGTGGAACATGTGTTATATCAAGTTCCGATTTATTGCATTCGCATGATCCATTTACCATTTGTGCCATGATTAATCAAAAATATCAAGAGCTCGACTGCTAGGATGATTTTTCGACTGACTTTTTCGGCGTTTGACAGCTGAATGATTCATTTTTGAAGTCGCTACTCTTTTTCTAGGTTTTTTTCTCGAGTTCAAAATTTGATTTTTAGCTTGTGTGCCAAAAGATTTTAAAGCTTTTTTACCTTCAGACATCAACGCTTCTTTCGGACTTTTACCTTGATTAATAATTTCATCTGCAACACCAAAAGTGTGTTTTTTCGCAAGTTGTAAAGCTGACCGACCAAGCGGTTTTAGAAATGGTATAGCAGATCTCATAACTGATTTGAAAATTGAACCAATACCATTACCATATTGCCGTGGTACGCCTCTATACACGGGGAACATTGTTTTTAGAACTCCTCTCGTTTTCTGAAATGTAGCTTCACCAAAGACTTACCACCGATAAACTGAATTGATTTTCCTGTGTCGCCACTTATATTTACACTAATTTTGTCAAAGTATGACTTTGAAACTGGAACATAATGTAAATTTAAAAATTCATGTTTTACATGTAATCCGTCGATATCTCTTTTACTTCTGAAAGAAACAACTCGTAAAATTTGTACTTCAACATTTCCAACAAATGTGTAATCGGCAATATCAGAATAAACAAACATTAGATTATGACCAACATTCAAATCTACACCAAACGGAAATCTATTATTTGAATAAAAATCTTCAGAAGCGTTTTCAGTTTTGTAACCCAACTTGTGCAAAAGACATTGTGGTAATTCAATTCCTAGTTTTGTGTTACTTAAACTATTGCGAATAATTTTCACACGTTTTGTACCTTTTGAGTACCCGATGTGAAATCCGTATTCGTTTTGCATTGCTTCTCCAAGTGTTTCATCAATTACATCTTGCATTGTATCAACTAAATCTGTCGCAGAGGTATACGAACCATTTTGTATCTGTATTTCAAGTGCATGAACGCCATCAGGTCTCCTAAATATCTTTTCTTCAAAACGATTTTGAAGAACAGACAGTAATATTGCATCAGTTGTAATCAAATTGAATTTACACGAATCCCCTGTAACATTGTATGTTTCTGAAGGTGTTATCAGTTCGGCTAATGCAACTTCCCATTTTTCTTTATCAATTTGAACTGGTTTTGGTAATTGTACAGTAAAACAACATTGAGTATTGTTTGGATACATTACCATCGAACTGTCGCTCGGAATTGTAATGTAGAAAGGATTCATACTTTCAAAATTTCTGCCGACTGATTTTTCAAATATTTCAAACGCGGTGTTGGTAAAATGTACCCCAAAGAACTACTGAGTAAAATTAACCACAGTTCGTTATTTTCACTTTGTAAACTTAAATGAACAATTGCTGTAGCGATTATACCAACAATTATAATAATTTGTGTAAAATATGTTACTTGATTTTTTGCAATTTTTTCTCCACAGATTTGAAATTGTGATGGAGCATCGAGACTAACTGAACCATTTTGAGACATGTTAAAAGTTTTATACCAAATTTGTGGCAGGTATCCAACTGTCAAATTTTTTAGGATAACCAGCCCAATGAACTTTAATTTCTCTAACTGATTTACCAGCAACTTTTCTTGAACGTTTACCAACAACTGATTCAATTTCGTAAACTTTATTATCTTTTATATGTTGAATTTCTTTACCATAAAATGATCCTGCGATGTTTTCACCATCTAAATCTACTAATTTGTAAGTTAATGGTGTACTTTTACAAACTCTACTAATTTTGAAAATTTCTTTTGTCCAATTTGGAAGATATCCTTTATCAAAAGTTCTCTTTGTTTTATTTATTCTAACAAAATCTCCAACTTTCAACATCTTATCTTTTTTCGTTTTTAACTTTCCATAAAGATTTCTGGAAACTTCAATTTCATTTTCTCGAGTTACTAAAACTGGTGCCATCTTAATACTTCTATGAAAACTTTTGTTGTAAGAATTCACAAAATCGTGCAAAACATCAACGTATTTCAAAGTTTGATTATGTGTAAAATATTTCCACATTTTTGTTTTCAATGTCCGTTGAAAACGTTCAACTATACTTGCTTTTGTCTCTGGATTCTCTGTTGTGAAAAAATGAATTTTCTTAGATTTCAAAAATTGTAAAAATAATTTATTTTTGAATTCTGAACCTTTGTCAGATTGAAATGAAGCTGGTTTTCGTTTTGATGATTTTAGAATTTTCTGAAATGTTTTAACTAAAGTTTTACCAGTTTTATCTTTAATTTTTTCAACCCATGCAAATTTTGAGAACACATCAATAACACAAAGTAAATATCTGTAATTGTCATTGTGCTTTTGCAAAGTTTGCAAATCTGCCAGATCAGCTTGCCACTGAATATCAATTCCTGCAACAATAGTTTTACGTCTGCGAAATTTCCGAACAATTGGTTTGTGCAAAGTATATGTTTTTTGCCATTGTAACCATTTTTTAACATCTGAAAGTTTAATTTTGTTATTTGTTTCTTTTGCATTTTTAAAAAGTTGATTTGCTCCACTGAAACCACCAACTTCTTTTGGATTGTAGTAAATTTCAGTTAGAAGTTTGTCAAATTTTATGTAAGTGAGGACCATCCTTTCAAAATAGTTTTTCTGGTTTCTGGTGTTAAAATATCAACTGAACGTTTTCTTGACTTGCCACTGATAGGAGTTGCATGAGGTGTATGAAACTCATCACCAGTGTGACCTTTTAAATGTCTTTGCATCCACAGCCATCGATCCCTGTTACCTACATAATCTTGTGGTATATTAAGTTCCCCCAATCCACGTAGGAATGTTTCATAACCAACTGGGTTAAAACCTTTTCGGTGACGAACAACATCGTTTATCAAATCAATTATATTTGATCCAGTAACTGTTTCTGTTCCATAAATTATTTGTCCACGATCATCCCATCTAAGTTTAGGATTAGTTGACAACAATGATAAAATTTGTTGTGCTTTACCACGAAATTTAGATGGCACACTTTCCAATATATGGTCACTCATTTTCCCAAAGTTTTCAGATAACTTTTGTTCAGGTAATCTGAATTTTGAATTTAAAGATTTTTGTGAAGTTTTCAATTTGTACAAATTTTCTCCAAATAACTGTGACTTTTCTGATTCAGAAATATTTTTATCATAAACTGATTTCAATTCTTTGTAAGAATCTGAAACATTTGAAATTGCAGGATCAGGAGGTAATTGAGGTTTATTCATTTCTGACATTTCCCATTGTTTGAAATCTTCCAACATTCTGAATGGTACAATAACCATTTTCTTCATATTTTATTTGAGATTTAGTTTTTACAAAATATTTTTAACAACTGCACCTAATGTTTTGCTAATCAATGGAGCAAGAAATAATAATGGTAAAAAGCCACCTTTTTGATTCAAAATTTTCTTCTTTTGTTGCAAAGGTTTGTTCTTGTCTGCAAGATATCTGATATGTTTACGCTTCGAATGTAACTTGCGGTTCTGAGCTTCATTCAGTTTTACATTACCTTTTAAAAGATTTTGACAACATTCTGAAATGCAATCCATCACTTGTTTCGGAGCATCGTTGATCATTTTCTTTTTATATGCAGATGGAACTTTACTCATTGCAACAATCAACTCACCATATTTTTTTATCAGCGGTGCTTTCCGGCTGTTAGTTTTTGAAGGCATCTTCACAGTCTAAGTAGTTGTCTCAAAATGAGCAGAAAAATTATATGTTTCATCTTTTATCTTTTCGGATTGAACCATTCTAAAGCTTCGAATGCAGATTTCGATGCATCAGACAACGGCATAAATTTTGAAAATTCAAGATCAATAACTGGTTTTTTTTGTAACGGTTGATGTTGAGGGTTCTGCTGAGAAGGTATAGGTGTAAATTTAGAATGTTGATTTTGTTGAGTTTGCATCGGTGTAAACTTTGAATGATTTAGAGAAAGCTTTGTTTTACGTTTAGATTCTTTTTGATTACCTCTTTGTTGTGTTTGCTTCCGAGTAATCTTTGAACGTTTTGGAGAAACCTTTGATTTACTTTTAGATTGTCTACCAGTTTGTTCAAATGAATTTTTCAAAAGACTTCTAATTAAAACTCCTCCAAGAAACCCACTACCACCTCGTTGTAAAATTAATTTGCGTTTTGTTTCCATATCAGTTGATCGATCAGAGATTTTTTTAAGAACATTTTTATTTCTCTGAAAAAACTTTTTTGTCTGTGATGGTAATTTCCAATCATTTTCAAGAAATAATTCAGCTGCAAAAGTGAAGAAATTTATAATTTGTGACAGTTCATCATGACTAAACATCTCGGTGGACGACATGGTTCTAAAATGAAAAAAATAACAACAACTGAATTTATACTTTTGAATATATGACAGGACCTCGGTCATTAGCTGTCAACCATTTATGGAAAATATCAGTTCTAATTCGCAAATAATTTTCTGTTCTAGGATGAAAATCTACTAAAATATATCCATGATTTATTGAAGTTGCATCTTCGTATGCTTGTTTCAAATGATTGGTTTGCATTTGATGAGCCAAAACTTTTATTTGATTTTTATCTCGAACGCTTTGAAATAAAACCATGTAGTGTGCATTCAAACTTATAGTTCTGCTACTTTTTGATTTTTGGAACATGTTTTGAGTAATGTAAATTATTGAAGCATTTCGATGATGACCTTTTCTAGTAAACCAAAGCATTATTTTGTCTTCATCTTGTTCCCCCATCATGTCATCGAAAACAACAAGATGAGGAAATGATTTATCTGATACAATTTCCTCATCATCGTCTGGAATACCATCGATAAACTTAACGTTATCAATTTCTTTTATACGATTGTATGTGTCTTGCCATTCTTTGTAACACCAAACTATTTTCTTTGGTGGTGTTTGGAATAAATCGTGTTTAAATTCAATAACTTTTTTAACAAATTCTGTTTTACCTGATCCACTAGGTCCGCTGATAAAGAAATTACACGGATGTTGGAAAAGTAAAGATTCTTCCATGTTGTCACTTTGATGTCTAATCAGAGAGTGAACTTAACGACGTGTGAATTTAGTTCTTAAAGAGAAATCTCCAAAGCTGTAAATATTTCCATACATTTCAATAATCCAATCATCATAGTCTTCTATTCTTCTGTGCTTTGTTCTGTAAATAAAAAAATCATCCCCCAAAATGTTTTTAATTTTTGCATATGTTGACATTTTTTTTGTTAACAAATACCCATAGATCCTAGGAACTGATTCAAAAGTTCCCCCATCAAGAGGTAAATGATCTTCATACTTTGTATAATGAATATAGTCATGTTCATCAAAAGTTCCTAAATCTAAATCTAAATGGTGTTGATCAGCACCAAATGTCCAAAAATCAGATATTTTTTCAATGAGAAAAAATGTTTTGAATTTAATAAATGATTCAATATATTTTTGAGAGAAATGAGAAGATATACTTGACTCAAGATAGGCCAATCTCTGTAAACATTCGCCGACATCACAGCATCGTAGTATTGCTTTCTTTTCTCTTTCAAACCAGACTTCTTGTAATTCCTTCTTTATCTCTGGAATAAGCGTTGACTGTGCCACCAAATATCCATAAATCTTCTCAGCAATTTCTGGAGGTACTACTCCTGCCAACATCTTGACATGAAATGACTCAACATCTCCATCCGTATGGATATGTATGAATACCATTGACGAGTTTTCGTTTTGTGTACACCGATCTGAAAGTTTTGGTTTGACACTCACTAATCAGTTGATGGTTCTTTTGTCTTTTAATTCTGGAAGGATACTCAACAACAGTTTTGAAATTTTCACGATCATTAACACATTGTACCATTGTTTCAAAATTAACTTTTTGACTTGTGCTGTAATCAAGAGTGATACCTTTTACCTTACATTTGGTGTATCTTACCCCATCTTTGATGTATTCATATCCGTAGTTCTTTGGCCCAAGTCCAACAAATTTGACAATCTTTGCATCTGGATGTTCGTCGCTCCATTTCCCCAATCTTCCTTCGATAGTTTTGATGTTCTTCTTTGATGGATCACTGACATACATACAGCTGTCTGTATCAAAATACAGCACTCTATCTCCAAGTTTTTCTAAAACTTTATACAATTGTAATCTTGCATACGCTGTAACAAAAGAAGCAACAACAACATTTGCTGAATGATGAGGTTCAATATTATCTAAGATATCAACATAATTTACCAGAATGAATTTGTCACCATCAAGAAGTGTAACATTTTGAACAATTATATTGTTACTAGTAAGCAATTCAAAATAACGTGATGGTTTATCCACATACTCTGTTTTTGACATAAGATTTCTTTGTGCATTCTTACCCCATATACAATTAATCATAATTTTAGATATTTGACGTTTTCCTGGATTCTTCTCGATGTTCTCCAAATTTATACCCTCAGCTGCATAATAATCCTGTACAAACTTTTGTTTCTGTTCTTCTGTCTCAACACCAAATGGATAACCACTACATTCCTGTTTGATCTTTAGATGTTTATCGATATAGGATTTGTATATTTCATCTGTCCAATCTGTCCAATGCCAAATTTGGTACACATCAAGTATTTTGTAGCCAACATCCATTGCTTTGAATAATTCTGGCGTGGTCCACACTCCGGTTATAGCTCGATCTTCTTCTGAATGGTTACATGTCTCGTCCTCATTGATGGCACAAGTGTTACACAAAGTAAAAACCATTTTCTTGTTACAATGAATCGGTAGAACTGGAATATACAATTTCGATGGTGGTAAAATTGTACATTTAATAAGTCCCGCATAGTCTCTAATGTGTTCTTGATCGATCTGCTCTTGGCTCAAAATTTCTGGATGTCCAACAGGGTAGAATTTATATTTGTTGCAATATGGATACAACGAACACACATCGATAAACTTGATTTCTTTTGTGGAATCTTGATCAATTTCCTCGTACAATTTGATGGCATTTGTACGTCCACCAAACAACGCTTCTCTTGGCAAAATAGGGTCTCGATGTTTGTAGAAAGATTCCATTTGTTGTTTGAATTTCACATCCGATTTCATTCTTTCGTCGATCTGATGCTCCCAAATTGATTCAACTCTGTAACCAAGACTTTCCAGTTCATCTTTCTTCTGTTGAGTTCTTGTATATAATTCTTCCATGGTGAGCATCGTATAAGGATTCTTGTAATGTCTGGTGTTGTAACATTTTGGACATCCATGAAACAGACATCCATTCATCTCAAAAACTGTTCTTGTGGCTTCCTCATATCCATCGACGTAGTGTCCACCAATCTTGATTTCTCCTCCATTCAAAGCATGTTTGATTGTTATCAAACGTGACAATGATAGGTGTTGAAGCCAACGTATCGCTTTCATGGAATAGTTTTTAGCACATGGATATCCACCATCTGGAATGATTCCAATTATTTTTTCTGGCATTGAATTCTTCCTCCATGCCAAATTGCAAACTTGTGCCAATGTTATTGACTCAATGAACGGGTCAATCTGTTCTGTTTCCAATATGTATTTCCTGAATTTTCCACATCCACGGCGAAGAATATCCACGTCTGATTTGCAGTACTTCTCTATCTCTTCTTGGAAGTTGAATATCGCATAATTTTCTATTTTCTCATTGTACCATTCAAAGAATTTCTCTCGATTTTCCACGCTCATCATATCTGGTTTGTAGTAATCACAAGCCAAGTAAGGTCCAATGTAATTTTGAAACTTTGGTGAATTCGCCCAATGTGGAAAGTGTCCTTTTGCCATCTCATTCAGCTGAAAAGTTTGTGGAAATTTTGAAAGCGGCATCATCAGAAAACTCAGAGAATCAATAACTTTCACGCTGTTGCATTTTAAACTGAGAATTTTGTTTCCATTCATGATCAGTTCTGGTTTATGAATTCCACTTTGTATGAGTGCTTGAAGTAGAAACTGTGCATCGTATCCCTGAGCATTATGTGCTATTGCAACACATCCTTTGTGATCTTGATGGAATAACCAGTTTGTGAAGTCTGTTAAAACGTTGTCACCCTTGAATACAAATTCTCTGGAATCCGGTCCGCATGTTTCACATTTTTCTTCGATTGGTTTGCACATGCAATCTCCACAAGCGGTATGTGCAACACAGAAGTTTGGAATATGAACACCTGTGTCTTGTCTGCATTCAAAGTCAAAGAATACATATGGAATCTTTGCAGGTTTCTTTTCCGGTGATTCATATTTTGGAATGTAGCACCTGTGATCTGCTTCAACGATTTCTTTGCAATGTTTGCATTTCTTCAACCCCGCACATATATGTCTGTTTGATTTATTGATGAGAAATTCTTCATCACAAATGTTGCATAGTTGAACCAAATCACATATTTTTCTTTTCTGTTTTCCTTCCGTCTTCAAATGGTTGTCGAAACAAGATTTACTTCTGAATGATCGTCGACACGTTCTACACTTCACCAAATTTGTGAAATTACACTGTGTCAATGACCAGCATGCACAAACAAATCTGCATCGATGATCGCCACGACTTTTGAATCCAATGTCACAGAATTCGCAGTAGTAGCTGGTGCCTAGAAATCCTTTGATTGATGTTATGGTGTCGAAGTGATTGTTGTTGTAGTAGATGTGTACACATTTGCTCTCCGAACACATTTCTGCAGGTTCAAATAGAAATCCAGCGCCAGCAAATTCATTGTGAATTTTCACAACATATTCTGGATACAATATTTCTTGAATCTTGTGGAACTCATTGATACTGCAAACTGTATCGTGTGGAATACCAGCACGGTTGAGTAGATTTTTTGCTGCATCTGTTTGTGCTGTGTATATTGATTGTCTTATTCTTTTCCATTTCTTTGACCAGCACGCAGATCCATCACTATCTGCCTTACACATTCCGACGACAATAGATCTTGCCATACACATAACATCATCAGCATTTTCAATCCGGACAATACTTCTTTTCACTTTTGTAAGCTTGTTCTTGTCTGCAAATGGTCCATAATGTAGTGAGTGTCGTGTACCACCTTCCGGAATATCTGTAACGAAGATTTCGAAATTGAGTGCACCGTCATGAATTGTAAAGTCTGCATTTGATTGAACCACATTTTGAATATTATCCATGAGTGTCTCACCATTCAATTCACTGGCTTTTGTGAATGGAATGAAAATGTTCATATCAAGTCCTGGATGATTTATCGTAACTCTGATTCTTGTCTTCTCATTTGCTGAACATTTCTGTTTCAATTCTTCTGTCAACTTCTCAAATATCTCTGGAATGTTTTCGATTGGATCTGTAAATTTCTCGAATTTCACACCAAATTGTCGTGATGCTGATTTAAATTTTCTGGAAAATTTCTCCGAGTTCAGCTCCAATTTGAAATATTTTGTTGGATTGAACACAACACGCTCTCTAGCCAGACTTCTCTTTCTCTTCCCACCAATTTCTCTATTCTGTCTTCGACCGCGTCCAATCTGACCATCACTAGAACTTTCTTCACTTTCGCCTCCATCAGTTTCCATATCGCTCTCTTCACTTTCTGCCTCATCAGTTTCCATATCGCTCTCTTCACTTTCTGCCTCATCAGTTTCCATATTGCTCTCTTCAATAACTGCCTCATCAGTTTCCATATTGCTCTCTTCAATAACTGCCTCAACAGTTTCCATATCGCTCTCTTCAATAACTGCAGGCCTTGGTCTTTTTCTAACAATATCTTCTTCGCTGGTGGCGTCGTCTGAAACAGGTCTTTTAATTCTCTTAAACATTTTTGTCTTGAGTTTTTGTCAGCAAAAAATATTGCGACTGGCTTCTTCGGAGTTGAAGTGTAAAGTGTATAATTACACAATTTTACACTTGCTTTTATAGCATTTTTCATCGTGACTGCTATAAAAGCAGGTGTTAAAATTGTGTAATTATACACTTTACACTTCAACTCCGAAGAAGCCAGTCGCAATATTTTTTGCTGACAAAAACTCAAGACAAAAATGTTTAAGAGAATTAAAAGACCTGTTTCAGACGACGCCACCAGCGAAGAAGATATTGTTAGAAAAAGACCAAGGCCTGCAGTTATTGAAGAGAGCTATATTGAGCTGCATAAAGAAGAATCTACAATACTACAGACTAGAAAAATTCAAGATAATCTTGTCGAATTGAGACAGATCTCTACTGATTTGTTTAAATTTTGTAACAAAATGCAATGGCAAGAGAAAAAAGAGAAAAACAAAGCTGATAAAAATTGGAAACCACCATATGGTTACTGTTACAAATGCGGACAAGACTCCCATTGGTCCTTCCAATGTAAAACAGATTTCGACGACAAAAAAAATGTGAAAACTATACAAAAAAGTCTACAAGCAGTAACAATACAAGAACAAAATGCAGTTATCAAAACTGAAGAGATGTCTACAACATCAGATGTTTTCAAACAACCCCGACCTGTTGATCCTACGAATGATTCACAGAACAAATCTGAAGATAAGCATCCAGATTTTGAAAATTCCAAGAAAACTTCCAAGAAAAAGAAGCTGAGACAATTCTACATTCCAAAAACAGATAAATGAATCGATACAAACATTTGAAAATTATATTGTGAATAAATTATGAATTGAACAATCGTGTTTTGTTTTGTTTTTTTCAGCTATGAAAGAGTAACCTTTTTGGGGAATGTGGGTGGCCCTGAAAAGGGCCGTTTTTCTTTTCCAGAATTCATAAAAATTCTGCCAAATCAGGATATATCCCGTTGGGATTAATTGTCACAGACCAAGTAGGGTTTGATCTGTGCGCCGCAGCAGCCTGAGCGAAGCTGTCAATCGCTGCATTGCACAGATCTTTCTTCTTGATCTGTGACAAGATCTCCACGAGATCAAGATTGCTTGGTTCTTGATCACATACTTCAGCCGATGGTCGTCGCCGAGCCAGAAAATCTGTTAACATCTGTTTCTGCACCACCTTTTGTTCAGGAGAATCCTGCCATTTCCTATAGGTTCTGATTTTCGTCTCCTCTGACGAATCTCTCTTCCTCCATAGCTTCTTGAAAAATTTCTTTAGAGACGGCATAATGAATGAAGTTCACTGAAAAAGTGAAAATATTTTTATACATTTGACACGGGCGGTAGAGAAATCACATGTCGCATTGACGTTAAAATTGACAAATGTTTCCTGGCGTTGTGTTTTTTCAGAGACGGATCAGCATTCATATTTTTCTTGATCATTATTGCATAGCGATCAAACAAATGTTTTTTATTTCGTTAGATCATTATCTATTATTTGGTACACATGATTGATATATTTGTTACCTCGTTAGGAAAATATGGAATATTTTTCTAGTTTTGTTTTTGGAGATGTACATATTTTATACATAAAACTGAACACAAGAAAACATACTGAACATTTTTCTTCATCATTACAATCGATAACTTTACTTGGTCATCGTTTATGAACGAAGATGAATTCATATGTTAAAACATCTTAATTAATTGCATATACTATCATGAATTTAATCTATAACATATCGAAATAGTGAAAACTACAGATAATGCACTGTAAAGAAACACAACGTCAGGAAGCATTTGTCATTTTTAACGTCAATGCGACATGTGCTTTCTCTACCGCCGGCGCAATCGTAATATATGTTCAAACACGGCCGTGAACAATTTTTATTCTGCATTCAAAGATGTCCGAAATCCCCGAACCGTTGATGTCTATACTAAGAGGAACGATAGGGCTAACACCCCAGATAATGCGGGGCGAACACGCAAAAGAAGTAACCGCCAGTGCAAAACTGGTTATGCAAATATGCAAAAAACAACAGCGTTGGAACAAAAGCAAAAGTCTCAAAAGAAAATCGTGGCGTGAACTTTGATGCCATACAAAACGGCCCTTTTCAGGGCCAAAAACAAAAACGGTCCTTTTCAGGACCAACCAATTTTTTCAAAAAGAAAAACTTTTAGCATTGCTTAAGAACTAATAATGTTCTTTGTACCCTATGTTTTGTTTTGAAAAAATCACGCCACGAATAATTTAAAACAAAATATACTTGCAAATATTTGTTGTTGAATAAAATATAAATTGAACAATCGTGTTTTTGATTTTTCAGCATTGAAAGAGTAACCTTTTGGGAAATGTGTGTGGCCCTGAAAAGGGCCGTTTTAAAATTATCATCTGACTTTAACATCGTTTTGTGTTTTTCTTATATCTTGACATATCTTTCCCGTGAGAACCGATAGCTTTTGCGAATTCATCACTTTTCTCTGTATCTTTAGATTCTTTACAAGGAAGACGAAATCTGACTTTTGTCTCAGTAGAAGGCTTCATGATACTTTTAGGTTCTTTTTCTTTCGCCGCCAATATTTTTTCTTTTTTGATCTGTTTCTGTTCTTTCGATTTCTGAACATCATGAACCCTGATTGGTATATCTATCTCTTCTGCAACGAAACGAAGATTCACTTTTACTTCTTGATGCGTTACTTGTGTTTTCACGTCAATATCCCTGCGAAGACATCTCAGTTCATCTAAAATCGCTTTTAAAATGAGTGTATCACCACCTATAGTCATTGTCGTATTAGCTTGGCCTGTTGACTGTGGTGCCGCATATGTATTCTGTACAACAGGATTACTGTATATCTCACTCTGAAGAAATTCTGTTAACGGATCCATCTTTGATAGCAATGCAATGTAACGTTGATCAAATTCGAAAATATTTTTATACATTTGACACGGGCGTCAATGAAATCTCATGTCGCATTGACGTTAAAATTGACAAATGTTTCCTGGCATTGTGTTTTTTCAGAGACGGATCAGCATTCATATTTTTCTTGATCATTATTGCATAGCGATCAAACAAATGTTTTTTATTTCGTTAGATCATTATCTATTATTTGGTACACATGATTGATATATTTTTACCTCGTTAGGAAAATATGGAATGTTTTTCTAGTTTTGTTTTTGGAGATGTACATATTTTATACATAAAACTGAACACAAGAAAACATACTGAACATTTTTCTTCATCATTACAATCGATAACTTTACTTGGTCATCGTTTATGAACGAAGATGAATTCATATGTTAAAACATCTTAATTAATTGCATATACTATCATGAATTTAATCTATAACATATCGAAATAGTGAAAACTACAGATAATGCACTGTAAAGAAACACAACGTCAGGAAGCATTTGTCATTTTTAACGTCAAAGTATTATGTGCTTTCTCTACCGCCCGCACAATCGTAATATATGTTCAAGACGGATCTTCAGACTTATTCTACATTCAAAGATGACTGCTGTAAACATAACACATCTTGACGAGATAATGGTACAGGGGGTATACTGTAAAGCAGTGTGCGGCGGCGAAGAAATATCTCTGTTTTGGAGGGCACTCAGCGTTGCGGTTTACGGGACGACCGATGGATGGATGGTTCTGAGAGATGCGGCAGTTGACCTGTACTACGCAGAGAGTGACGAACTTGGTGCGTCGGCACAAGATTTACGGCGCACACCACTTTTGGCTGAATCAAGATTGATGGTTGAATTAGCGGCGACTGTTATACAGCGACCTATCGTCATGTTTGATGCTACCAAAGGCGGCTACAAATCAACACCAAGATTCAAGTCATCAATAACTCTAGTGTGGATCCCACACGTTTGCCACGAGCATTATTGTGAATGCGAAATATGGATGAGGCGAGGAGACAAATCAATTGAAGTTTTGGCGAACAAAGAAGTTCAATGTGGCGGATTCTAAACTATAACAAAAATAAAACGGCCCTTTTCAGGGCCACCAAATATTCGAAAAGAAAAACTCTTGATTGCTAATTGATATTTTCCAAAGTGAGATTTTCCTTTTGAAAAAAAATAATTCTAAGTCCATTTTCATTTTTTCCGATCAGAAATATCACATCAATGACAGGAATATCTATCCTCAGGGGGGGGGGACTATGGCCCAGTACCCATCAGTGGGGGGCACTATAGCCCAGTACCCATCAGTGGGGGGCACTATAGCCCAGTACCCATCAGTGGGGGGCACTATAGCCCAGTAGTGGGCTATAGTGCCCCCCACTGATGGGTACTGGGCTATAGTGCCCCCCACTGATGGGTACTGGGCTATAGTGCCCCCCACTGATGGGTACTGGGCCATAGTGCCCCCCATTACTACTGCCGCCGCCCCTAAGGCGCGCCATCGGATTATATTAGTTATGGATGGGCTAACACGCGCCGGCAGGCGATCTCACTGCTCAAGATAGATATTCCCTCCTGTTTGGCTTTTGTAGTAAATCGCCAAATGTATTTGTGACACAATGTGATACATACATATTTTACCCCAGTTATTTTAATTTATCAGACGGTCACCATATCACCAAGTTACAACGACAATATTTCTTCAATCGGATAATGCATCTTAAAACGCACTTAATCGGATAATGCATCTTTAAAAGCACTTAACATTAACAATGATTAGCGCACCACATATAAATGTACATTCATGGCACCGACAAACAAGATTTCATGTTCAACACTATGAAAGCGTACTGAAAACATAAAATTCGTAATTATGGTGATCAATCACGCATATAATCCATCGATATACTCAACATCTGCTTATGTATGCATTGCATGAAATCATTGGTTATGACCAATGACAAATAGAGTGCGTCGCCCCCTGTCATGGATGCGATCAACCAGCATCGTGTACCTTACGCCGTTGTAGGGACGTGGCAACAGTATATACACTGAAAATATTGTTGACTTAACTGTTTGCTCAACAATTTGACTCCTATTTCTTTTTGCTAAATATGTTGTGTACCGCCTCCTCTGGTCTGATCTCACCCTCGCGCGCGCTTCGGCTACTCCATTAGCAACTTTCCTCCATTATGGAGAGCAAATATTCTTTTTTTGAACATTCAGGGGCGAGTAATTCGCTTACAAAATTTTCATGGCATCGTTATCGGGGTGACATGTGACCATGCCATGTAAATTTGGTCGCGTTCGGAGATAATTCACTGCAACCTGGTGTGCAACCATAAGTGGTAATACGGTGCACCATCTTCGATTTCTTTCGAGCTACAATATGACTTACATGTGGAACAACACTTTCCGCACCTATTCAATTTGAAGCCAAGTAGTTTGCATATAAAGCACGAAATGGTTGAATTTTCGAAACCTTATCAAACTGAAATGTACAGCAAATTACGAGATACAAAACATTTGAGTTTATGTCGACCAATTTGATCAGAATTATTTGGTGTCTAGCAATGGTTTTGGTATATCGACACCATTGCAAATCAATGTACATGTACATAGATGAGTGGATACGTAGAGGTTAAAGCGTATATCGTAACCATTTAACAATATAGAACGAAATCGCTGTTCATTTGACAGGTCATATATAATTGAATAGATGTATATTGTGTGTGTATGTAAATGGGGAAAAAAACATTACTGCTATTGTATTGTGTTTATTTCAGGCAAGATATGCCCATATATAGTCATAATCCAACATATAATTACAAATTTTCGATATACTATATAGGTATGATTTCTTTACATAAGTTAAAGATACGGGCGGCGTTGGTGGTGGGTATGCTGTTAAAATAATCACATCCGTCCAAAACCGCCATAAACAGAAGGATTAGTAAAAATATAGAGTCTTTGTTCTTATGTCAATCAGAAATATGGCATAAAAAGTATATTATTGTCATTTCCCCCTTTTGTTGTGTAAACGAAAGCAAAAACGTTACGTTTCCTGGTTTTTTTTATGTCCGGATATGGTAAACACAAAGAGCCTTATTTGTTAAGGTTTTCCTGATATGGAAATAATAAAGAGCGTTTATATCATTTGTGTGTGTTAACCAATATAATTGCACTGTGTTATATAAACAGAAGCACAACTTCTGTAACACGAGCAGTCTCTTGTTTACGTACAACATCGTACGTCTTGACGACAATATACTATCTACGCGCTGATTATGTTTGGCATCGAGCGGAACTGTATATATTTTTGTGTTCCTTCTGTTAATGCCGATTTGGACAAATATAAATATTTCTGCAAAAAACGCCGCCCGTGCCTTTAGCCTCTGGTGTTCCTACTAGCAAGTCCACTCGTCTGCTTACAGTGTTAAATGTATTCCAAGCTACATCGACCAACACTTATAATACACATGAAATATTGAGCAACAGTATAAAACTAGGCGGCTATCCGGGTGGATATGCTGATCTATTCGACTTGACACTGATATTAACACACATGGTGGTCAAATGCAGTGGATTTCTGCCAGTCATTATTCATCATCAAAGAAGCATGGAATTCCGTGCTGTCTGTATAGGCCAGAAATTCCCACCAGATGATACATTACGTAATACGAACGCCCCGATGCTTGAAGGTTGCTCAATGTGTTGAGCAGATGTTTCTGCATTGGAACGCCGGGCTTTATTAGCTTCCGTTTTGTGTCTGTCTTTCATGAAAGTTATCCGACCTCCTGATATTTTAATTATCACATAAGAAACTAGATCGCACTATCGACTTCAAATGAGCCTTCTCAAATTAAATTATATTGTGTATATATGTCACAAGTTAACTTTTGTATATGTATATACATGTATTGTACAATAATGGTCCCCATATTTGGAGGAATAAATATCTCTCTCGTGGTATGGCATTACACCTGAATGGTAAGCCCTAATGAATTAAACCAAACGGATCAGATTAATGGCAATGACATATAACAGGCAAGTATATTATTTATATTGTAAATACTGTTTATATATTATAATGTATCATTTGAAAATTTATGATGTAAGTCATGTTCATAAATGTAATATATGTTATCTCAATATCTATGTATTATTGGTCGATAAGATTAAACAAATTGAATTGACATGTGGAATAGAAAGTAGATTGCAGGACTGGGAAGTATATCATATATAGGCAGGGGTGCCGGAAGTGGGGGGGGGGGGGGGGTGGGGTCAGAGGGGGCAGCTGACCCCCCTGCCCTTGACCAAGGGGGGCGAGCGGGGGCAGGACTTGCCCTTTTTCTGGATACAGAAAATGCTTTTTGTGTGTTTAATCTCATGTTTTTATAGCAAAATGTGACTTTTTTGGTCCAAATACCACCAATTTCACAAGGAATATAAATTTTTGGTCAATTTTATCACAAAACGGCCATAAAAACCGACAAATACCTTTAAAATAGGGATTTTGCCACAATGAATTTATGGTTATTTTCCCGAGTTTGCGGAGAAAAATGCCCTTTTTTGCGGAAAAGTGCCCTTTTTGTAGGCTCTGCCCCCCCTGTCCTTGGATGCTTCCGGCGCCCCTGTATATACGCAAATTTGAGAACGTTCTAAACATTCATAAAATGGCAGTTAAAACAGTTTAAAAAAAACTCTTGCCAGTGTGACTCCCCCCCCCATATTGCGTGCAAACAACAGTCGCTATCTTGGAACAGCATACCACAACTATAAGCACTGATCTCAGGTTATAATATGAAAGGATCAATTGTGTTAATACCATACTGACTAATATTAATGACAAAATTAATGCTGTGCCAGCGTAACACAACACAGCCGACCCATAACTATAATTATACAGTATTTCTCGCATTGTCGTTTATTTGTATGCCGTGATAATGGGTGGCTGAACACAACAGTCGGTTAAAGGTACTAAATCCGAATTAACGCTCGCAAATTAAGATTTCTCAGGCTCCGGGGTTAAAACATAAACGATTCGAGTCGAGAAGACTAAATTGTCTAAAATCAAGTGGCTTTTTGTGTCAGATACTTGACAAACTGGCAGAATTTCGTTGAACAAAAAAATTATAAATAACAGGGTATATATATATATATATATATATATATATATATGTTCGCGGAAGCCACATTAGGGAGACATTTGTGTGTAAATAACCCACATTAGGGCGACTTTTACATTAGGGCGACTTTTTGTGTGTCCCCCCTAATGTTTAGCGTGTTTTTTAAGTGAATTTAACATGCAAATTTATATATTTTTCCTGTCATGTGTGATCTCTGTGACACTATTATTCACCAACTGTCGATAGTTTTTGCGCGGAATGAATATTTTAATAGATATATGCAATTAAATTATCGGTAGTGTATATCTGACAGTGTTACAGACCGACATTAGGGGGACCTGGTTTTATTGTGATAAATACTGTTAATTTGGGAATATGTTTGCATGACGAACTCTGATTATGGGTTATATCTTATAATTAAAACCGCTTACTCAATATCAACTTTTAAAATTCAAAATCCTGAGATATATTTCGATTTACGTATTTTGCGGTGATATTTTCTACGACACAGGAGATATAGAATTACATCTGAATAAACCATGCATTAAGTAGACAACCACATTGGTCAGTTACTAATGAGGTTTGATATATGGGTAATTTGGCCCGGAAAATATTATTAGATAGGTCCCATTGACATTAGATGTCCTAAAGGGGCAATAACAACGCATTTAACTAACTAATTGATTATAGACCAAAAATGGTTGCAATCTGGTCGGTGTAAGTTTAAACACGGGGATGACCCATATAGTGTGGTATAGATGCCGTTGACCTCAGACGCATTTAAGGGTCAAATTTGAACAATAAAGAGCGTTCTTTATAAGTTTAAAGTATTTGTAGGAAAATTGGTACAAATGAACCACCCAACTTGATGAATGTCACGCGATAGGCATCTTCGACCCAAGATGACTTACATGGGTATATAATCAATAAAGAGCGTTTATCATCATTCCAGAAGATATGTGAGAAAATTGGTGACAAAAGTCGAATGACGCAGGGCATGTCAAGGGAATGGGTTTGTTGACCTCAAATTATTTAAAGATGCACTAATAATAAGAAATTAAAAGATAAATGTAACTTTATCCGGATGCCGCTGATCTCAGACGATTTTAATGGACAAATGTGAGCAATAAAGAACGTTAGTTATAGGCTCAAAGTATATGTAGGGAAACTGGTACAGATGAATCACCCGATCAGGTGGTTGTCACGCGATAGGCGTCTTTGACCTCAGATGACTTACATGGTCATATAATCAATAAAGAGCGTTTATTTTCATTCCTGAAGATGAGTGGGGGAAATTTGTGACAAAACTGGAATGACGCAGGGCGTGTCAAAGGTTTGGGTGTGTTGACCTCACACGATTTAAAGATGCACTAATAATTAGCAATTAAAAGAAAAAAATTAACTCTATCCGGATGCCGTTGATCTCAGACGACTTTAGTGGGCAAATGCGAGCAATGAAGGCATTCGCTATAGGCTCAAAGTATATGAAGAAAAATTGGTACAGATGAATCACCCGACCAGGTGATTTCACGTGATAGGCGTCTTTGACCTCAGATGATTTCATTGATATACAATCATTAAAGAGCGTTTATTATTATTTCATGGAGATATGTGGATAAATTGATGCAAAAAAGTGACATGACGCAGGGAATGTCACGGGATTGGTTTTGTTTACCTATAATGGTTTTGAAGAGGCACTAATAATCAGCAATTAAGAGATAGTTTAACTTTGGCTTCGAACAGCTGGGTTCTGTTAAATTACAAGAACCGGGGAGGGCTAAATTTGCATTCGTTATGGTGATTGATACATGACGGTACACATGCGTGGTGGGCTACATACTGTGAGCGTATCCATCAAATCAGTCATGAATGGGGTCATAGACGGTTACGCATTCCAAAAAACGCTTAGCCTACATTTCGGCTAGATTAGTTAAAACTTCAATGACTGTTCACTATAGCAAGTCAACATGATTGGGAGAGGGGTATTGTTAGAATGGATGCGCCACGGTATATTCTAGAAGTCAAGATGTGTCAACCACAGTATACAAGGCCCGTGGTGTTTTCAAAACCACGCGTGGCCAACATTTTAACACGGAAAAAACACGGAAAAATCGCACGTGGTCTTAGCGTCAATGAATACAGAATTGTCAGATAAAATCTTTTATAATAAAAAACAATTTCATATATTGAATTATATATATATATCATATTTGTTTATCTGTGTCTATGGCCTTTATATCCATGTCATGTTTTGTTGTCGCATTTTATTTTAGTTGGCATTACTATTTTCTTGTGTTTGTTCATATTACATGTACGCAAATGGTTTCGGTAGTTTGTGCGGCGATATCGTGTTCTAACAAATGGGTGAAAAATTGGATATAACATTACAAAAATTCATAAGTTAAAGACATATTATGCACTTGTTCGGACGCGTGAAACTGATTAGTTAGTATGCATGCGCTATGCCATGAGGGGATGTATGAATTCTACTAACATTGCCGAAAATCTCAAACAAATCGACCGTACCACTTCATAGAAAACATCGTCTGAACTACTATATTATACGCTCAATTGTAAATATTTACTTCCCGATTCGGGACGCAACTATCGGCGGTAAATTAACACAAATGATTTCGCCATCGGGGGGTCACTGTATTTAATGCATATATATATAAGAATTACGGTGTGTTCTGTCAATTTGGATATAATATTTGTAAAAATAACTACTTTCAGCAAGATATTCTCCATTTCTATTTCATCACCCTACCGGAGTGTTTCAGATCACTTTAAAATATCGAATTTAATGTCCAAAACGTAACTAAAGTTTTAAATTTAAATTAATTTGTTTTGAAAACAAAATTTATATAAATAAAATTTAGTTTTTCCAAATTTAATTTAAAATGCTCATTTTCAACAATTAATAAAATTTTCAAGAATTGTTAGTATCAAAGTAATTTCATATATATGCACATATGCATATTTTATAGCACACACAATATAACATATTTTTATGAGTAATCGCGGTATATTGGTATCTTTACTTTCTTTGGGCCAATTTTTACAATCGACGGGTTGAATTTCGATAAAATTTCCGTTAAATAAAATGATGCTGCCAATCGCACAAAGGAATCACCACGAGAATACCACGCAGCCAAGAACGATTATCGACGATTAACACGCATTAAGTAAAGTAATTGCCATGAAAATATAGCAGATAGACTGGGATCGACTACAGAATGGTAACTGTAGCAGTCGTGGCCAGTCCCAAATATGTAAGTAGAATGACTGCTATCTTCTGAGAAGAACCCATCGTACATGTATATCCCTGGAATTTTCTTCCTAATGTATGGACAAATTAATGCCATATCCGGTATCGGTATCTCTTTGATTTCACCTCATCACGCAAGAGGTAATAAATCAGCCAGTGCACAGATGCCACGAACTTGTCGATGCGGCCTCGTTTGTTGTAACTCGATATAAGGTTATCAATTAGCTTGATAGAAATGTATCCTGTGTGTGTTCCAATATTGATGTCCAGCTTTATATGTATGAATAGTTTCGTAAATTCCAACTAAAATGCAATTGTACTTGAATTGTGCCAATAGAGACCGATGGTGCTTGTATTTAAACAATTATTGTGTAGTTTTGTGTACGGAAGTACACCAGAGCCGGTAGTAAGATTATATATATGATTGTACTGATTTGTGTAACCAGTCAGATTTGGCTCCCATTACTCCCAAGTGTCAGAAGCTGTTAATGAATAAAATTATCTTGGAATTCAGTTTAGTAATACTGGTAAATTCATACATGGTTCACAGCATGAGACGTTTCCGTTGCGCGCGAAGCCACCTCGCGCGATTTAAATGGGACGGACTGGCCTCATTTCGGTTTAGGGAAGAGTTTAACACACCAGATGGTCTGGGCAATTTGCGAAAAATACTTGAAGATTAAGAAAGCTCCTCAAAAGTGCGGGTCCGTGAAGTTGGATCGAAGTTCGAAGTTCGAAATTCGGTGGAGATTCGCGTGAAGTTAGATTGAAGTTCGAAGTTCGAAATTCGGTGGAGATTCGACCCCCACTTTTGTTTGCCTCAAATGCATTGTTGTGTTCCAATTCGTGTTCCCCTGCTCGAATTTTGGGTCAAAAGTTATTTTTTCACTTTTTCTGAGATACTGCTGGACTTGGAAAATTTAGCCACGGCGCTGGACTTAGAAAATTTCGCCTTCAATATCAATGCGCCGAAGGGAAGTGGCATTGTTTATGGCTGGATTGAGCTGAAATTTGGTATGTTTGATACTTTCCATAAGAGAATCAAGCAAACTAACGCTCAGCTTCGAGAAATTACTCGATCTATAGGTTTGAATTTCAATCTGGGCGAATTTCGATTTGAAATTCGACCCCCACTTTTGTTTGCCTTAAGTGCATTGTTGTGTTCCAATTCGTGCTCCCCTGCTCGAATTTTGGGTCAAAAGAGATTTTTTTTCACTTTTTCTGAGATACTGCTGGACTCAGGGGGGGGGGGGGGGGGGGGGGGGGGGGGTCGGAAAAAATTTCCAGGCACGTATGATAATTTTAATTTTTTCCGGCCTCGGGGGACCCACCAACCCAACTTCTTCCGTTTCCGGCCTTTTTTTCCAGGCAATTTTGGACACCCACCCTTTTTTTTCCGTTTCAGGAATTTTTTTCCGGTCAGTTTTGGATACCCACCCCCCTAAATTTGAGAAAATTATCAACTGAGCAACCAAATAGCTGATTATCCTGCATTATCATAATTTATTGCGCGATATTTGAATAGAACAGTGCATAATGAGATAACGATACTATTTGAATTTATCATATAAGTGTCATTAATCAAGAAATGTGTCAACATAATCACATTTCTAGGGATATATAGGCAGAGTGCCAAAGTTTTTATTAACATTCATTTTCATAATATATAGTCACATGATCTAGTCACATAATCACATTTGAGTATTCTACAGAATACATGGTACCGGTACAACAAATTTCAGATTATTTGATATTTTGATATTTGCTATGTGATATACAGTAATGCCCTAATTAATTGACTCCATAACCACAGCAAAATAATGGGTAATTTTTCAGGATTTAGTTGGAAATATGGCTTGTTGTCATTCATCGGAAAGCTCTCCCCTGAAAAAATTACCCATTATTCTGCTGTGGTTATGGAGTCGTTTAATTAGTTCATTACTGTATTGCTGGAACCAAATTGTTTATCAAAACATGTGGAAATACAACTGTTCATCCCAGTTTATCCCAGTTTGAAGAATAATGCTAATACCAAACACAACCATGATATACCCGCGTGACTCTTCTTGGTGCATCTCAGAAACCAGAACTGAGGAAACATGTTATAGCGTGTAATGGCAGGCTGGTAGCCACTGCTTGAAGTAATAGGCTTCGTAATAATTGGGAATAATATGGATGGATAGCCCAATCTCACTTCTTTTTTGCTCACGATATCAGTGACGATAAAATCTTTGTTACTGTGATCAACATTACAAGCTGATCCACATTAACTTGGAAAACAATTTGAAATTGTTCAAGCTGGCCCGGCTGGCCTTCAATTTATTTGTTAAGATTTTATGTTTTATGTTGTCAAAAGTCTATTTTATTCCATTATTTATTATATCTTTATTTCCATGTCTCATATGGTCAAATGTGCTTTCATTTTATTGCTTATTTTCAGCTGAGTTCTGCATAGTTATTCTTATTTTGTTGTATCAGTAGATGGAATCCTGATTAAATTTAATTTTCCAATAGCGCAGTTTCTAGTTCTATCAAGTTGAATTTGGGTTATTGTTGGCCATTGTGCAACTGATCCACTACTGATAACCTCTATATATAGTATAGCATTACTATTAACTATATATGACCTGTTTCTGTTCAAAACACATCAAAATAAGACTCAATAGCAGGAATGGAAAAAAAATATCGAATTTAGAAGCAATAAAGAGCGTTTCTATTCCATTTATATGCCATTTGACTGATTTATGTGAATATGTTAGAATAGGGCCCTTCGGTCATTTCACATTTAACAATTAAAGCTGAAATTTCTAGAGTAAGCACGCGTGACATTTTTTCTCTCGAAACAACTCCAAAATCCGACTCGACTCTAAATAACCAACAACGACATGCGTGTAATTGGCCCATCGTGCCATTATCCCACCCGATCACATCAAACCGAAGCCAATCAGGTTTATATGCGCTTCTTTCATAGAGATATGATAAGGTACGGGAGCTTCCAATTCGTTCTGACTTCACATCGCCATCATTGGCTCATTTAGTAACTTCTACAGTCGTTCCGGGTCTGTATAATCAGGGGGAGTTTCCTGCAATATGTCCATTAACCACTAAAAAGTTATTGAATAACACACTGATAAAATACACATATTCATTGCAAGTGGCAGAAACACAACGAAACTGACTTTTGTTCCTTCTGGCTATTCTGAAATAAATATAGGTATAAATACACGAAATACTATTATGATGACTATATATGCCATAAACAAACGACTTATTCTAGATATAGAATATAGAAAAGTCGAGATCAGCACGAAGCAGTAAAAAGCGTTCGTTGCTAACACATTTATGGTATGGATACAGATAGGTAATTTTAATTATTTTTGTCATGTAGTTAGACACCCGATCAAATACCACTCACTCCTTTTAAAATTGTTATTTCAAATTTATTTCTATGTATATAAAGCACAGGACTCTTTTTCTTGAAACAAACCCAAAATCCGACCTACCCAAATGGCCGACAACCAAATGGGTGCAATTGGCCCAGCGTGCAAATTATCTGCCCCATGACAGATTTTGTCAAAATGTTAGAATAGGGCTCTTCTTTCGTAACATATTTCGTCAACAAAACATCATGGTGGCCGCGGACCAAGGTTCTACGATAAATGCCAAATAGGGTCAAGCAAATGGTATGTTATAGGTTGTTTCTAAGCCAATGACACATCAAAACACACCCGATCAACTCAAACACCAGGGGGGGGGGTCAAATATCGCACCATGCCATTTCTGGTCGCCTTGTACGATTTAGTGAAATCAAAGGATGCTGATGGCTGGCCCCACGACGATGCGCGTGCCACTATGCCCTGGGGATCCGCGTTACACTAAATCAAATACATTAACTAATCCCTTAGTGTATCATTTGCCAATTAAGCCGCGGCATAGCATTAATTGTAATCTCTCATGCTCAGGTTTCCCAAAAGTCGATGGAATAATTCGGTTGAAACCGTGTACATTGAGTTGTCGGTATTATTCTCATAACGTCACACCGATAGAAATGTCACATTTCAGAACTGTGTCTGGCATACACGAACGTCATACCCCGTGCTACCCCGAAGGGGGTGAAAATGGGGTATGGACCATTTTCGAGAACAGTACCCCACAGAAACTCCCATCCCCACCCATTACCCACGGGGGTGCCACCCCGATTGGGTAACAATTGGGTATGGACCATTTTCGAGAACAGTATTGGATTTAAACCGATTTGACGGCACGGTGGGTGGCCCACCCCAAATACTCCCTAGAAACAACCGACTCCCTTCCAATCACTTCGGGGTATGGACCATTTTCGAGAACAGTAAGGATTTGGACCGATTTGACGGCATGGGTGGGTGGCCCGTCCCATATATCTCTCAGAAACACCCCAAATCTCTACCCAATCACCCCGGGTGTTACCACGCGAAGGGTTGAAATGGGTGATAAACTATTTCCAAGAACGGTAAGGATTGCGACCGATTTGACGGCATGGGTGGGTGGCTCGTCCCAAACACCCCTAGAGACGACAGACCCCCACTCAGCAAACCCGGTGATTGCCACCCAGAAGAGGTGAAAATGGGATATGGACCATTTTCGGGAATAGCATCGACCATTTTCGAGAACGGTACAGATTTCGACCAATTTGACGGAACGGTTCGGTGGCCTGCCACAAACACACCGACCCCAACCTATCACCACCGGGGGTGCCACCCCGAAGGAGTGAAATGGGGTATAAACCATTTTCAAGAACAGTTGGGATTTCGACCGATTTGATTGCATACTGGGTGGGTGGCCCGCCCCAAATACCTACTAGAAACACCAGACTCCCCACTCATCACCCCCGGGTGGTGACAACAGAAGGGGTGAAAATGGGGGATGAACCATTTTCGAGAACGGTAAGTATTTCGACCGATTTGACGGCATGGGTGGGTCGCTCGTCCCAAATACCCCCTATAGACACCAGACCCCCGCCCATCAACAACGAAGAGGTGAAAATGGGGTATGGACCATTTTCGAGAACAGTATCGACCATTTTCCAGAACGGTAAGAATTTCGACCGATTTGACGGCATTTGTGGGTGGCCCGCCCCAAATACCCCCTAGAAACACCAGACCCATCCCATCAACCTCTGGGGTTGGCACCCCGAAGAGGTGAAAATAGGTTATGGACAAATTTCGTGACGGCATGGGTGGATGGCCCGCCCAAATACCCCATACAAACACCCCAGCCACACCACCCCGGGAGTGACACCCCGTAGGTGTGAAAATAGTGTATGGACCATTCTCGAGAACGGTGAATATTTTTACCGATTTGACGGCATGGGTAGGTGGCCCGCCCCAAATACCCAATAGAAACACCCGACCCCCACCAATCACATTGGGTGTGCGACCCATTCCATTCCATATTTTTATTGAACATCCCATACATTAACATAATATAAGTAATAATACACAAGCTGTAATAACATAAACATATGATGGGAGTACAATGGGGATCGGAGCACAAGTTATTTCAACTTAGAAAACGCTCCTCTCCCCTAATATAAAGACACGAACATAAATTTAATGCGGATTGTTGAATTTTCCTACAAAAGTAAATCTTTGTTTATATACACATCAGGCTGGTTCAGGAAATAGGGTAAGGTAATTGAATCATCGTACAGAGTATGCAGGTAATACATTTGGTTATGTAGAATCATTTGGTGGTCTACTATTCCAATCAATATTCTCATTACAAAAACGTTGAGACGATATGATGTATTTCTGTACAGCTGTGAAGAGAATGCAGTTTTCTTTATAGGAAATCAATGGAGATCCACAAAGTAAATCTGCAGAATGGACAATATGTAGTCCAATACCAGCTATTTTTTCTTCCATTATAGCTCTTTCATTTAAGTAAAAAGGACAAGTAAACAGAAAGTGATCAGCATCTTCGACTTTGTATCCACAGTTACATTTAGGATTTTTTGTTAAATAATTGTTTAGCTTGTCTCCGTTTAAGTCACTACACCTATTTCGGAGTCTACATAGTAAAATGTTATCTCTTCTTCTTCCTATACAATATGAGTTTGGTGGTCTCAATGTCTTCAACAGGGGGTTTACAATATTTGAGAATATGGAGATCGAGGTACATTGTTGAGCTACTTTATCCAAACTATTCCAAATCGAAACCATTGTAGGGAAGAAACTACAGTTTGTGTGTTGAGAACCGGGTGTAAAATTTCGAACGTAATTAGGGTTTCTGAATTCATATCTCTGTTTAGTTATTTCTCCTGTTGTTGGGGGAATTTTATCCAATATATATGGGGGTGCGTTTCGTGTCATTATTCGGTATGTAAGGCGTAACTTGTGCCATGCTCGACGTTGTGAAAGGGTGTTCCATCCGAGTTCACGTAGTAAATTTATGTTTGAGACAGATTTGGTAAGGCCACTAACAATTCGTGCTGCATCATAATGAAGATCGTCCAGGTTTTTAAGGAGGTATGCTGGTGCATTATCCCATATGATATCACCATAGTCCATTAATGGTAAAACAAATGTATTATACATCAAATCTAAAGTACGTCTATTTAAAGTATATTTCATCTTTCTCAGCTGGGCCAGTCGAGATGCAACTTTCTTACACATATTTGCAATTTGAATGTCCCAATTCATATTAGACTGAATGACGATGCCCAAATGTTGATGTGATGTAACAATTTCGATGTCAGCGCCGTTGAATTTCAATGTCATGGGATTTTCAGATAAAATAGCTTCTGCTCTGTTCGATCTATAAGAAAATAACATTGCTTTTGTTTTGTCGGGATTAAATGTCACTAGCCATTGTTTTGCCCAGAGTGTGATACGATTTAAGTCGGTAGATAAGTTTGAGCGCGTCTCTTCTATGGTTTGTGAAGAATTTGTAAAACACGTGTCATCTGCGTACATGCGCGTGAAAGACTGTATAGTATCTGACAGATCATTAATATAGATTAGAAATAAAAAAGGTCCCAAGATTGAGCCCTGGGGCACTCCTGCTTTAAGATGCATATAGTCTGATCTTACACCGGAGACAACCACACTCTGTTTACGGTTCGAAATATAATCGCAAAGCCACATTAAAATATTACCTTCGATTCCGTACTGCTTCAGTTTATGTATCAGTCCTGTGTGCCAAACTCTCTCAAACGCCTTAGAAATGTCACAAAATATTGAGCAGGTCACTAGTTTACTATCGAGAGATTGGCACAAGGAATGGTACAAGTCAATTAGTTGGAAAGTAGTCGAGTGGCCTGGGACAAACCCCGATTGATGTTTATATAATAACTCGTTAGTATGAAAATGTAACATTAAATGTTTCAAAACTACCTTCTCAACAACTTTTGCCAGGCACGACAGTAATGATATTGGCCTATAATTTCCTGGATTAGAACGATCATCTTTCTTATGAATCGGTACAACATTAGCTATTTTCCATTCAGATGGAAAGGATTTAAGTGCAAAAGATCTTTTAATGATTATTTTTAGTGGTTGAAACACCGTATACACCGTTTCTTTGAGCATTTTAGATGTTATGCCATCATGGCCGTTCGCCTTGCCTACCTTTAGGCTTTTGATAGCATCTATAATGTCCTCGTCTTTAAAATCGATGTCTGACAGCGTATCTGAGCATTTATATATAAGGCTTGGCAACATGCAGTTTGTGTCGTCAAGGAAAGAGTTCTTTAGAAAGGTTTCATTAAATAAGTTGGCTTTCTCATAGTCATCGGTTATTAAGTTACCATCAGCAGCTTTAAGTGCAGGAATCGCGCCGTTTGAATTTTTATTTAATATCTCTTTAACAGTCTGCCAGAAACATTTAGGACTGTTATTTAATGAAAAGGTATTTTCTAACTTGTTTTCATAATTGATTTTAGCATGCTTCTTCATATTGTTAACTTTATTTCTTATTAATTTGTATTTAGTCCAAACATTGGTTTTAATTGTGTGAATGGCGTTACGTCTCAGTCGATCGCGTTTGCGGATAGCAGTTCTCAGTTCTGAAGTAAACCAATGCTTATCACTACGCCTGATGATCACTTCTCGGTGTGGGATACATATCTTCATTATATTCATATAACTGTCGGTAAAACTTCGAACTATTTCTTCAATATCTGCGGTCGTGTCCAGTAAAAGATCCCAATTTATGTCCGTAATCATTGTATTTGCTCTCGGAAAATCAGCTACATTGTAATGCCAAATGAGTTTTCGCTGTTCTTGGTTTCGGCTATAATCAAAATACAAGGAAGCTATTACGGCATAGTGGTCCGAAATGTTACGCCCAAAGTCGATGGTGTCATGGTCGTACGAAATTATCTGGTCACTTACAATTATGGGGTCCAGTAAAGTAGCAGAAGACGGTCCTATACGTGTTGGGGTTGAGATTAGATTACGAAGACTTAGTTTATTTATAATATTATTTAGGTCCGACGTGGGATCCAATAGGTTAGAATTCAAGTCTCCTATCAGAATGACTGGTCTGTTAGTACTAAGTATGGTATCTAGGGCGGAGTGGAGGTTTTGCCAGTAGTTAGAATTTGAGAACTGTTGTGATCTATATGTAAGGGCCATGATATACGTAAGGGATTTTGAATTAATTTGAAACCATAATATACTTTCATCAAATTCTAATTCTTCCATGCGTTTGTAAATGATGTGATCAGCTATATATACACATATGCCGCCTCCGTAACTGTTTCGATCTTTTCTAATAGGTCCATAAAAATTTGGAATTTGGATCAGATCAGAACTGAAGGAGGGTTCTAGGTGGGTCTCTGTAAAACAAACAATATCGTATTCGTTTATAGTAGTTAATATTTTAACTAGTTTGTTCCTCAAACTACGTACATTCAAGTGGAAAATATTAAGAGTGTGTCCATTAGTTTCCGGTCCGGGACATGGATGTATATCTCCACACATTAGCACTAATATAGATGCTATCAGCAAGAATTTTAGATTAGGATATCTCAGTTTAAGGAAATTAACAGCGTTTCCTGTTTTTTGTTTACTTGCACAACTTTTCGTTGCATCGAAGAGGCCAATGGACTGTCTGTGCTGTACCAAGTTAACCGACATCCCTGGGGTGAGGGGTGTATCAGCCAAGCACAGACGCCCACATAGTCCAAACGATGCAGATTTTGATATGAAAACTCCTATTCCTGAACCAACCATGTGATGATGAAAACATAAAGTAATGACAAATAAACACATATACAAGAAAATAAATATCATTCGAAAGTTACCTACTTTCGAGACAGGTGGATTGTATGGATCCGAGTAAAGCGCTGTGTAAAATGAGGTAGAGCGAAATGAGCTATTTCGGGGTACACACAGGATTAAAAGATAATAGTTAATGATATCAAGAAAGAAAGAGAGTACGATTTAATATTTAAGCTGTACATTTATAGTGTATATAATTAGTCTTTATTTTTATTCTGAGAGAAAAGAAAGCAAAACAAAATAATATATATATATACCATTTAGGTCAAGGTGAAAAGTGTACTCGAATCCTGTGTGTATCCCGTTACAAACATTTTAATTTAAGCATGAGTTATAATTTAAGTCATTTATGTTATGAGATCTATGTACGAGCGAGTGAAAACTCGATATTCTATCAGCATTAACAAAATAATGATCGCCAAATTGAGATAATATAGATACTACGTTTAATCCAATGTGTATTTGCAGAAGCAGGTCAAACTATACGGTGCCCCAGATACGCACAGTAGTAAACAGTGAAACTAATTTATCACGTGCGAGTCGCTTATGAATATTTTAATGATAACCCAGATAAAGCTCCATAGCTATTGGTTCAGAGTAACTTTGAGCGCAAAGGTCAGACACGTGTCATGTATAAATATGCAAATTATATGCATAGGGTCACGTTTTTTGCTGACCCATATGTCATTAAGAGCAGCGATTGGTCGACATACACACACGTCTATTTTGGGGCATCAGAAATAAACATTATTGTATAATCGGGCCAAGCTGATGTCCAAAATACTGGATGTCAATAAAAGTGAATATTTAAGCTGAAAATGGTTGAAGCAACATAAATGAAATTGTCGGAGATAAAGTATGTTCATAGAAAGTAACTATTCAAGCTGAACATGGTTGACGGAACACAAATGGAATTGCCACACACAAATTTAAAACAAAATTACATATATTTTTATTGTTACTATAAGTGAGAATTTGGTCTCCTGGAGCACACAAAAGTGGCACTGTATATATTTTTCGTAAGTTAAATTAGGTCAGAAGTATATAGGCAACATAATCAATGTATCATGTGTTGCAATTGAATTTAACAGAATACTTCAAAGGGATTACTAACATGGCAATATAAATATTATTATGATGTTGGTGCCACACAAAATTGTTGAACACAGGAGTGTCCACAAAAGCAAACCATTGTGGTGTTAAAAATATGGTAAAATAAACCCAAAAAATAAATATGTCACATATACAGTAATGGCCAAAGCAATCGACCCCCCAACCAAAGTAGAACCATGGGCAGCCCCTCGGCACCCAGCTGGAAACATGGCCCGCCGCAATCCATTGGGTAGCTCTCAGCGAGAGCCCTCCGGTGAACGGCAACAAGCCACACCCCAACCAAATCCCGAAAAGCCATCCACAACTCCACCCCAATTAAGAGGTCGATCACTCAGGGCATAACCGTAGACTAGTTATTTTGGTATTTCAACCGAAAAAATTTGAAATCAGTCAGTACATGAGAGTTGAATGTATTGTTTGTAAATATATATGATTAGTTTTACATATACATACATGAAACCTTATATCAACATTAATAATAACATATGGAAAACAAGAAATAATATTCAAATAAGTCGGTTGTAAGAAACTATACACAATACTGACCGTTCGGTGAGATTTATGGTGCACAACATAATGTAGTCTGTTTACCCAGCATATACTGGTTATAAACAATGAATTACAACCTTAGTCAGTTTTCAAGTATTTTCAGGAATTATATGAAAACAAGATTACATTTGTCAATTTATTCTTTGGAAGCAGCAATAGTTATACAACCATAATTAATAAAAAGGTATATATAAAATTGTAAAGCTAAATAAATGGCTCAGTCGGTTATAAGAAACTATACACGAAACTGACCGTACGGCGAGATTTATGGTGCACAACAGAATCTAGTCTGATTACCCAGCATTAACTGGTTATAAACAATGAATTTCAACCTTGGCCAGCCTTGAAGTATTTTCAGCAATAATATGAAAACAAAATTACATTTGTCAATTTATTCTTTGGAAGCAGCACTAGATATACCGGTATAACCATAATTAATAAAATGGTGTATATAAAGTTGTGGAGCTAAATAAATGGCTCAGTCCGAAACTCGGTTATAAAAAAACAAAAAACAAAAAACTATACACAAAACTGACCGTTCGGTGAGATTTATGGTGCAAAAAAGAATCTAGTCTGTTTACCCAGCATGTACTGGTTATAAACAATGTATTTCAACCTTGGTCAGTTTTGAAGTATATTCAGCAATATTAATATGAAAACAAAATTACATTTGTCAATTTATGTGCCCAGAATGTTGGTTGTAGGTATTATGATCCTATAATACATGTATGTTTGGAGATAGCAAATAGCTACATAAATGCATACACGATCACACATACACAAGGTCATACCTACGCATACTGTATGACCGCGCACATTTACATGCAGTATTTACCGATTTGAAATTGCAATTTGAAATTATGGTAGCCCAAAATGGGACTTAAGGTCACAGTCAGTTTTAACAAAAATCTTTTCAGCAAACTCAGATGGTTTATAAAATAAATTCCCTTCACGTGACCAATATGAAAAAATTTTCTTCTCTTTTTTAGCTGCCTCTAGAGTTTTCAGTAGTCCATAACGACGTTTGGTGAGATCCTCACTGATGAAAATACCTGTTTTTGACTTTACTTCAGCCCTAGATTTTAGAAATTTAATCCTTGGTTCGTCGGTCACGAATCGGGCAATAAGTTGGACTGATCTTAGGGTACTCGATGAACCATCAGCATTTTGTTTGGTTGTTATCCTCACAGGACCCAAAGGGTGGGCTTTAGAAATATCCTTTCTGGTAATATTTAGCCGAGGACTCATTTTGTCAGCAATGTCCACAAGTATCTTTTTGCTATCAACATTTGTGCCAGTGGTTCCAGGTGGTAGCGGAACATTGTGGAATCTTAAACAGCTCTTTCTCCCATGCTGCTCGAGTGCTTCAACAAGCAGGGTGTGCGACCCAGGGGGGTGAACATGTGGTATAGACAACTTTCGAGAATGGTAAGAATTTCAACCGATTTGACCGCGTGTGTGTGGGTGCCCCACCCTAAATACACAATTTAAACACCAATTTGAAACAACCCCACCCATCACCCCGAGGGGGTACAAATGGTGTTTGGACCATTTTTGAGAACGGTAAGGTTTTCAACCGATTTGACGACATGGGTGTGTGTCCCGCCCATATACCTTCCAGAACACCCGACCCCCCGCCCATCACCCCGGGGTGCCACCCAGAGGGTAGGAATTTAGACCGATTTGACGGAATGGGTTGGTGGCCCACCCCAAATACCACATAAAACACCCCGACCACCCACCCATCAACCCTATACTATAGAACACAATTATTGTAATCACAAGCTTCAGTGGGGCACACAAAAGGTGTCGATTACCATAGACCTCCACTCTTATTCTAACAGTGTATAGGCGACTTCTTGTAATTCCGCTTTCACATGCATGTTGACCAATACAATAATTGGTGACCAATAAAATAATAAGTTTTTCACATGTGACTTGATTGACCAATGAAAAAAATGATTCCTCGGAGACACTCATTGAGATGTTATCGCTAGTGCATGGGTGAGCCGTGTTCAATTTGATTAGTGGTAATCGGTATCCTTTAAATAATCGCCCAGTGAGTACACCGCAACCGTTCGTGCATTGTGTTATATTTCATCAATGGTTATCGTCTGTTCCAACAATTCAAGTAGTACGATGTATTTAATTTCTAGTTGGTTTGTCATTCAGAATCGCTGCAGTATTCTATTGCTAATATGTACAAGAGACGTATAGCTAGAAGGTCTCAGGTGCAGGTTTAAACTCCAAGTTGTGTACCCACAAAGGAGACCCTCTAACAACGTCCCTGCACGAGACAACCGCTTGATTGCCGCAGTGTGAATGCCATTCTGATCAAACCCAATCACCCATCGGCAATGAGCCCACATGCACACGGGTATAATCTACACTATTACAATACAGTGGTCTATTGCACTTGCCCGCCTCCTGTGTACATCCCTTAACCTTGTGATTAAAATTATTATGGTCCATAGTACAAGGCCCCGGGGTGCCACCCCGTGGGTGTTAAATGGGGTATGGACAATTTTGGAGAATGGTAAGGATTTCGAGCGATCTGCCCCAAATACCCCCTAGAAACAGCACAATGCCCCATCCATCACCCCGCGGGTGCCACCCCGAGGGGCGTAAAATGGTGTAAGGACAATTTGGATAAAGGTAAGGATTTCTACCGAATTGACGGCCTGGGTGGTGGCCCGCTCCAATTATCCCCTAGAAACACCCCGACCCCACCCATTTCCCCGGGGTGGCACCCAAGGGTGTGAAAATGGGGTATGGATCATTTTCGAGACGGTAAGGATTTTGACCGATTTGACGGCATGGGTGTGTGGCCCGCCCCAAATACCCACCAGAAACACCCGGCCTCCAACCATCAGCTCAATGGTGCCACCACGACAGGTGAAAATGGGGTATGGACTATTTTCGAGAACGGTAAGAATTAGCACCGATTTGACGGCGTGGGTGAGTGGCCCACCCCAAGTACCCCATAGAAACAACCCGAACCACCAATCACCTCATGGGGGTGCCACCCCATGGGGTGAACATGGGGTATGGACAATTTTTCGAGGAGAGTAATAATTTCCACTGATTTGACGGCACGGTGAGTGGCCCACCTCAAGTACACCATAGAAACACACCGATCCCATACCAATCACCTGCGGGGGTGCCACCCCAAGGAGGTGAAAATGGGGTATGGATCATTTTCGAGAACGGTAAGGATTTCGACCGATTTGACGGCATGGGTGGGTGATCTACCCAAAATACCATAGAAACTCCCGGATCACCCACCCATCACCCGGGTTGCCACCCGAGGAGGTGAACATGGGGTAAGGACCATTTTCGAGAACGGAAAGGATTTCGCCCGATTTGATGGCATGTGTGATGGCCCACCACAAATAACACATAGAAATACGCCGACCCCCGAGGCATCAACCCCAGTGGCTGCCACCCCAAGGGGGTGAACATGGGGGGTATGAACCATTTTTGAGAACGGTAAGGATTTCGACCGATTTGATGGCATGGGTCGGTGGCTTGCCCCAAATAACCCCTATGAACACCCGATTCCCAAGCCATCACCACGAGGAGTGCCGCCCACAGGGTGGGTGGCCCGCCCTAAATACCCACTAGAAAAACCCCACACCCACCCATCACTCCGGTGGGGGTGCCACCATAGGGAGTGAAAATGCCGTATGGATTTGACGGCATGGGTGGGTGGCCCGCCCAAATACCACCTAGAAACACCCGACTCCCACCTATCACACCGGTGGTGCCACTCCGCAGGGGTGAACATGGGGTATGGACAATATTCGAGAATGGTAAGGATTTCGACCGATTTGACGTCGTGGGTGGCTGGCCCGCCACAAATACCCCATATAAATAACCGAACCCGACATCACCCCTGGGTGGTGCCACCCGAAGGGGTGAAAATGGGGTATGGACCTTACTCGAGAACGGTAAGAATTTCCACAGATTGGACGCCATGGGTGAGTGGTCCGCCCAAGTAACCCAAAGAAACACGTCGATACCCCACCAATTACCTCCTGGGGGATGCCACCCCAGGGATGAACATGGGGTATGGATAATTTTCGAGAAGGGTAAGAATTTAGACCGATTTGACGGCATGGGTGGGTGGCTCGCCCAAAATACCCCCTAAAAACACCAGACCCCACCCATCACCAGGGGTGCCACCCAGGGGGTGAACATGTGGTATAGACAACTTTCGAGAAGGGTAAGAATTTCAACCGATTTGACCGCAGGTGGTGAAAATGGGGAACGGACCATTTACAAGACCGGTGTGGATTTCGACCGATATCACAGCTTGGATGGTTGGCCCGCCCAAAATACCCATAGACACACCATACCCCCACCATCACTCGGGGGTGCAACTTCGATGGGGTAACATGTTGGTAGCCCGCCCCAAATACCACCGATTGGACGACACGGATGGGTGGCCCGCCCCAAATCCCATCTAGAAACACCCCGAACCCGACCGATCACACCGGGGGTGACACTCCGTATGGGTGTAAATGGGGTATGGACAATTTTAGATAAGGATTTCGACCGATTTGATGGCATGGGTGGGTGGCCCGCCCCAAATACCACCTATAAATTTACCGAACCCATCTATCACCCCTGGGTGGTGCCACCCCGAAGGGGTGAATGGGGTATGGACCATTTTCGAGAACGGTGAGAATTTCCACCCATTTGACGGTATGGGCGAGTGACCGCCCAAGTACTCCATAGAAACACCAATCACCTCCATGGGGTGCCACCGAAAGGTGAATATATGGTATGGACAATTTTCGCGAAGGGTACGAATTTTGACCGATTTTACGTCATGTGTGGGTGGCCCGCCTCAAATACCACCTAAAAACACCGACCCCACCCATCACCCCGGGGGTGCCACCCCGATGAGGTGAAAATAGAGTATGGTCCTTTTTTCGAGTACGGTGAGGATTTCGACCGATTTGACGGCCCAAAATACACTAGAAACTCCTGGATCCCCCACCATCACCCCGGTGTGCCACCCGGAGGGGGGGGGGGGGTAAAAAACGGTATGGACCATTTTTAGAACGGTAAGGATTTCGACCGATTTGGTGGCATGGGTGTGTGGCCAGCCCCAAAAACCTACTAGAAACACCCGGACACAACCTATCACCCCGGGGGTACCACCACGTAAGGACCCTTTTCGAGAACCGTAGGGATTGCGACCGTTTGACGGCATGGGTGGGTGGCCCACCCCAAATACCCCATAGGAACACCCGAACCCCCATCCATCACCCTCGGGGTGTGCCAACCGATGGGGTTAAACTGGGGTATGGACCAGTTACGAGAAAAGTAAGTATTTCAACCGATTTGACGGCATGGGTGGGTGGCCCTCCCAAATACTCATGGAAACACCCGCCCCACCCATCACCCCCAGGGGTGCCACCCCGAGGGGGTTAAAATGGAGTAAGGACCATTTTCGAGAAAGGTAAGGAATTCGATCGATTTAATGGCATGGGTGGGTGGCCCGCCCCAAATAGCCCATATAAAGACCCCGACCCCGCACGTCACCCACGGGAGTGCTACCCGGAGGGGGTGAAAATGGGGTATGGACATCTTCGAGAACCGTAGGGGTTTCGACCGATTTGGCTGCACCCATCACCCACGGGGGTGCCACCCCGATGGGGTATCAATGGGGTATGCACCATTTTCGAGAACAGTAGTGATTTAGACCCATTTGACGGTATGTGTGGGTGGCCCACCCCAAATGCCCCATAGAAACACCCGAACCCCCATCCATCACCCTCGAGGTGTGCCACCGAGTGGGTTAAACTGGGGTATGGACCAGTTTCGAGAAAGGTAAGGATTTCAACCGATTTGGGTCTCTCACCAAGACAAATTTGTTAATGTATAGCAACTTCCATTTTCGTTCTGGCCTTTCGTCGCCACGATTGGCGCATTTATTGGACTTCTATAGTCGATCCGGGACTGTATAATCAAACTCAAATCGACTTAAATATTATAAGTCATTATTATTACGAAGTTGAATTTTTGTGGGATCTTCTTATTTTTGGGACCAACAAACACAGGAAGTCGTCATTCGAAGTGTTAGTATAGGATATGTTTTCGAAAGACAAATTTATGTCAAAATGTTACAATAGGGCCCTTCGGCCAATTCACATCTGACCACTAAAACATTATGATGACCGTCGCCCAATGTTTTTGGAATAAGACCAAATATGGTAAAACAAATGGTTCCTAATGGTGCCCCTAAACCGAGGAAAATTCAAAACCCACTCTATCATCTCAAACGCTATCAAATGAATGCATATATACTTCTTTCTGTCTCTCCCCAAGACAAATTTGATAAGGCTGGTGGATGGCCCGCCCGAAATACCCCATAGAAACACCACGATCCCCAACCTTTCACCTTTCACCCACGGGGTTGCTACCCCGAGGGGGTGAACATTGGGTATAGACCATTTTCAAGAACCGTAGGGGTTTTGACCGATTTGACTGGATGGGTGTGTGGCCCCAAATAAACACCCCGACACCCCACCCATCCATCACCCCGGGGTGCCACCCGAGGGGGTAAACATGGGGTATGGACCAGTTTCGAGAAAGCTAAGGGTTTTCAACCGATTTAACGGCATGGGTGCATGGCCCTCCCAAATACTCCAGAGAAACACCCCGACCCCACCCTTCACCCACGGGGTGCAACCCCAAGTGAGTGAAAATGGGATAAGGATCATCTTCGAGAACCGTAGGGGTTTCGACCGATTTGACTGCATTGGTGGGTGGCCCGCCCCAAATACCACATAGAAACTCCCCAACCCACACCATTACCCACGGGGGTGCCACCCCGAGGGGGTAACAATTGGGTATGGACCATTTTCGAGAACAGTAGGGATTTCGACCGATTTGACGGATGGGTGGGTGGCCTGTCCCAAATACTCCCTATAAACAACCAACTCCCTTCCAATCACTTCAGGGTATGGACCAATATCGAGAACGGTAAAGATTTGGACCGATTTGACGGCGTGGGTGGGTGGCCCGTCACATATACCTCCCAGAAACACCCCAATCCCTGCCCAAACACCCAGAGTGGTGCCACCCGAAGAGGTGAAATGGGGTATCAACTATTTCCGAGAACGGTAATGATTTCGACCGATTTGACGGCATGGGTGGGTGGCCCCAAATACCTCATATAAACACCCGACACCCATCCATCACCCCGGGTGTGCCACCCCGAGGGGGTGAAAATGGGGTATGGACCCTTTTCGAAAACCGTAGGGATTTCGACCGATTTGACGGCTTGGGTGGGTGGACCACCCCAAATACCCCATAGAAACACCCGAACCCCCATCCATCACCCTCGGGGTGTGCCACCGAGTGGGATAAACTGGGGTATGGACCAGTTTCGAGAAAGGTAAGGATTTCAACCGATTTGCGTCTCTCACCAAGACAAATATGTTAAGGTATGGCAACTTCCATTTTCGTTCTGGCCTTTCATCGCCACGATTGGCGCATTTGTTGAACTTCCATAGTCGATCCGGGACTGTATAATCAAACTCAAATCGACTTACATATTATAAGTCATTATTATTACGAAGTTGAATTTTTGTGAGATCTTTTTATTTTTGGGACCAACCAACACAGGAAATCATTCGAAGTGTTAGTATAGGATATCTTTTCGAAAGACCAATTTATGTCAAAATATTACAATAGGGCCCTTCGGCCAATTCACATCTGACCACTAAAACATTATGATGACCGTCGCCCAATGTTTTTGGAATAAGACCAAATATGGTCAAACAAATGGTTCCTAATGGTGCCCCTAAACCGAGGAAAATTCAAAACCACCAACGCACCCGAGTGGGTTAAACTGGGGTATGGACCAGTTTCGAGAAAGGTAAGGATTTCAACCGATTTGCGTCTCTCACCAAGACAAATATGTTAAGGTATGGCAACTTCCATTTTCGTTCTGGCCTTTCATCGCCACGATTGGCGCATTTGTTGAACTTCCATAGTCGATCCGGGACTGTATAATCAAACTCAAATCGACTTAAATATTATAAGTCATTATTATTACGAAGTTGAATTTTTGTGGGATCTTTTTATTTTTGGGACCAACAAACACAGGAAGTCATTCGAAGTGTTAGTATAGGATATGTTTTCGAAAGACAAATTTATGTCAAAATGTTACAATAGGGCCCTTCGGCCAATTCACATTTGCGTCTCTCACCAAGACAAATATGTTAAGGTATGGCAACTTCCATTTTCTTTCTGGCCTTTCATCGCCACGATTGGCGCATTTGTTGAAATTCCATAGTCGATCCGGGACTGTATAATCAAACCTAAATCGACTTAAATATTATACGTCATTATTATTACGAAGTTGAATTTTTGTGGGATCTTTTTATTTTTGGGACCAACAAACACAGGAAGTCATTCGAAGTGTTAGTATAGGATATGTTTTAGAAAGACAAATTTATGTCAAAATGTTACAATAGGGCCCTTCGGCCAATTCACATCTGACCACTAAAACATTATGATGACCGTCGCCCAATGTTTTTGGAATAAGACCAAATATGGTCAAACAAATGGTTCCTAATGGTGCCCCTAAACCGAGGACAATTCAAAACCCACTCTATCATCTCAAACGCTATCAAATGAATGCATATATACTTCTTTCTGTCTCTCCCCAAGACAAATTTGATAAGGCTGGTGGGTGGCCCGCCCGAAATACCCCATGGGTATAGACCATTTTCAAGAACAGTAGGGGTTTCGACCGATTTGACTGGATGGGTGGGTGGCCCCAAATAAACACCCCGACACCCACCAATCCATCACCCCGGGGGTGCCACCCCGAGGGTGTAAACATGGGGTATGGACCAGTTTCGAGAAAGCTAAGGGTTTCAACCGATTTAACGGCATGGGTGCATGGCCCTCCCAAATACTCCAGAGAAACACCCCGACCCCACCCTTCACCCACGGGGTGCTACCCCGAGTGAGTGAAAATGGGATAAGGATCATCTTCGAGAACCGTAGGGGTTTCGACCGATTTGACTGCATGGGTGGGTGGCGCGCCCCAAATACCACATAGAAACTCCCCAACCCACACCATTACCCACGGGGTGCCACCCCGAGGGGGTAACAATTGGGTATGGACCATTTTCGAGAACAGTAGGGATTTCGACCGATTTGACGGATGGGTGGGTGGCCTGTCCCAAATACTCCCTATAAACAACCGACTCCCTTCCAATCACTTCAGGATATGGACCATTATCGAGAACGGTAAAGATTTGGACCGATTTGATGGCGTGGGTGGGTGGCCCGTCACATATACCTCCCAGAAACACCACAATCCCTGCCCAAACACCCAGAGTGGTGCCACCCGAAGGGGTGAAATGGGGTATAAACTATTTCCGAGTACGGTAAGGTTTTCGACCGATTTGACGGCATGGGTGGGTGGCCCCAAATACCTCCTATAAACACCCCGACACCCGACACCAATCCATCACCCCGGGTGTGCCACCCCGAGGGGGTGAAAATGGGGTATGGACCCTTTTCGAAAACCGTAGGGATTTCGACCGATTTGACGGCTTGGGTGGGTGGACCACCCCAAATACCCCATAGAAACACCCGAACCCCCATCCACCACCCTCGGGGTGTGCCACCGAGTGGGATAAACTGGGGTATGGACCAGTTTCGAGAAAGGTAAGGATTTCAACCGATTTGCGTCTCTCACCAAGACAAATATGTTAAGGTATGGCAACTTCCATTTTCGTTCTGGCCTTTCATCGCCACGATTGGCGCATTTGTTGAACTTCCATAGTCGATCCGGGACTGTATAATCAAACTCAAATCGACTTACATATTATAAGTCATTATTATTACGAAGTTGAATTTTTGTGAGATCTTTTTATTTTTGGGACCAACCAACACAGGAAATCATTCGAAGTGTTAGTATAGGATATCTTTTCGAAAGACCAATTTATGTCAAAATATTACAATAGGGCCCTTCGGCCAATTCACATCTGACCACTAAAACAATATGACGACCGTCGCCCAATGTTTTTCGAATAAGACCAAATATGGTCACACAAATGGTTCCTTATGGTGCCACTTAGTCGAGGACAATTCAAAACCACCAACGCACCCGAGTGGGTTAAACTGGGGTATGGACCAGTTTCGAGAAAGGTAAGGATTTCAACCGATTTGCGTCTCTCACCAAGACAAATATGTTAAGGTATGGCAACTTCCATTTTCGTTCTGGCCTTTCATCGCCACGATTGGCGCATTTGTTGAACTTCCATAGTCGATCCGGGACTGTATAATCAAACTCAAATCGACTTAAATATTATAAGTCATTATTATTACGAAGTTGAATTTTTGTGGGATCTTTTTATTTTTGGGACCAACAAACACAGGAAGTCATTCGAAGTGTTAGTATAGGATATGTTTTCGAAAGACAAATTTATGTCAAAATGTTACAATAGGGCCCTTCGGCCAATTCACATTTGCGTCTCTCACCAAGACAAATATGTTAAGGTATGGCAACTTCCATTTTCTTTCTGGCCTTTCATCGCCACGATTGGCGCATTTGTTGAAATTCCATAGTCGATCCGGGACTGTATAATCAAACCTAAATCGACTTAAATATTATACGTCATTATTATTACGAAGTTGAATTTTTGTGGGATCTTTTTATTTTTGGGACCAACAAACACAGGAAGTCATTCGAAGTGTTAGTATAGGATATGTTTTAGAAAGACAAATTTATGTCAAAATGTTACAATAGGGCCCTTCGGCCAATTCACATCTGACCACTAAAACATTATGATGACCGTCGCCCAATGTTTTTGGAATAAGACCAAATATGGTCAAACAAATGGTTCCTAATGGTGCCCCTAAACCGAGGACAATTCAAAACCCACTCTATCATCTCAAACGCTATCAAATGAATGCATATATACTTCTTTCTGTCTCTCCCCAAGACAAATTTGATAAGGCTGGTGGGTGGCCCGCCCGAAATACCCCATGGGTATAGACCATTTTCAAGAACCGTAGGGGTTTCGACCGATTTGACTGGATGGGTGGGTGGCCCCAAATAAACACCCCGACACCCACCCATCCATTACCCCGGGGGTGCCACCCCGAGGGGGTAAACATGGGGTATGGACCAGTTTCGAGAAAGCTAAGGGTTTCAACCGATTTAACGGCATGGGTGCATGGCCCTCCCAAATACTCCAGAGAAACACCCCGACCCCACCCTTCACCCACGGGGTGCTACCCCGAGTGAGTGAAAATGGGATAAGGATCATCTTCGAGAACCGTAGGGGTTTCGACCGATTTGACTGCATGGGTGGGTGGCCCGCCCCAAATACCACATAGAAACTCCCCAACCCACACCATTACCCACGGGGTGCCACCCCGAGGGGGTAACAATTGGGTATGGACCATTTTCGAGAACAGTAGGGATTTCGACCGATTTGACGGATGGGTGGGTGGCCTGTCCCAAATACTCCCTATAAACAACCGACTCCCTTCCAATCACTTCAGGATATGGACCATCATCGAGAACGGTAAAGATTTGGACCGGTTTGATGGCGTGGGTGGGTGACCCGTCACATATACCTCCCAGAAACACCCCAATCCCTGCCCAAACACCCAGAGTGGTGCCACCCGAAGGGGTGAAATGGGGTATAAACTATTTCCGAGAACGGTAAGGATTTCGACCGATTTGACGGCATGGGTGGGTGGCCCCAAATACCTCCTATAAACACACCGACACCCGACACCCATCCATCACCCCGGGTGTGCCACACCGATGGTGCCACCCGTGGTGTTAAAATCGGGTATGAACCATTTTAGAGTACGGTAAGGATTTCGACCGTGTTGGTGGCCGGCCCCAAATAGCCTTAGAAACACACCCGATCCCCCACTCATCACCCCGGGGGTGCCATCCAGAGGGGTGAAAATGGGGTAAGGACAATTTTCGAGAAATGTAAGGATTTCCACCGATTTGAGGGCATGGGTGGGTGGCCCGCCCCAAATACCATCTAGAAACAGCCCGACTCCCATCTATTACCCCGGGGTGCCACCCCGACGGTGTGAAAATGTGGTATGGACCATTTTCGAGAACGGTAATGATTTCGACTAATTTGAAGACATGGGTGGGTGGGTGGGTGGCCAGCCCCAAGTGCACCCTTGAAACACCCCGACCGCCACTCGTTACCCGGGGTGCCACCCGAGGGGTTACAATTGGGGTATGGACCATTTTCGAGAACGGTAAGGATTTCAACCGATTTGACGGCATGGGTGTGTGGCCCGCCCCATATACCTCCCAGAAACACCGGACCCCCACCATCACCCCGGGGTGCCACCCCGATTGGTGAAAATGGGTATGGACCATTTTCGAGAACGGTAAAGATTTCGACCAATTTGATGGCATGGATTGGTAGCCCGCCCAAATTTACCATAGAAACACCCCGACCCAAACTCAGGGGTGAACTTGTGGTATAGACAATTTTCGAGAAGGGTAGGAATTTAGACCGATTTGACGGAATGGGTGGGTAGGCTACCCCAAATACCGCATAAACACCCCGACCACCCACCCATCAACCTGGGTGCCACCCCGTGGGTGTTAATTGGGGTATGGACAATTTTGGAGAACGGTAAGGTTTCGACCGATTTGGTGGCCTGCCACAAATACCCTCTAGAAACACCACGATGCCCCACCCATCACCCCGCGGGCGCCACCCCGAGTGGTGTAAAATGGTGTAAGGACAATTTTCGATAAAGGTAAGGATTTATAACGATTTGACGACATGGTTGGGTGGCCCGCCCCAATTACTCCATATAAACACCCCGGCCCCCACCTATTACCCCGGGAGTGCCACCCGAGGGTGTGAAAATGAGGTATGGACCATTTTCGAGAACGGTAAGGATTTGACCGATTTGACGGCATGGGTGGGTGGCCCGCCCCAAATACCCCTCATAAACACCCGACCCCAACCATCATCCCAATGGTGCCACCCCGAGCGGGTCAAAATGGGGTATGGACAATTTTCGAGAACGGTAACGATTTCGACCGATTTCACGGCATGGGTGGATGGCCCGCCCCAAATCCGCTCTAGAAATACCCCGAACCCACCCATCACCCCGATGGGTGAAAATGGGGTATGGACAAGTCGAGGAGGGTAACAATTTCCATTGATTTGCCGGCATGGGTGAGAGGCCCACCTCAAGTACACCTTAGAAACACCCCAATCCCATAACAATCACCTGCGTGTGGGGTGCCACCCAGAGGTTGTGAAAATGGGGTATGGTTCATTTTCGAGAAAGGTAAGGATTTCGACCGATTTGACGGCATGGGTGGGTGATCCACCCAAAATACCCTAGAAACTCCCGGATCCCTCACCCATCACCCCGGGTTGCCACCCCGAGGGGGTGAAAATGGGGTAAGGACCATTTTCGAGAACATAAAGGATTTCGCCCGATTTGATGGCATGTGGGTGAAAATATGCCACCCCAAATACCTCCTAGAAACAAGCCGACCCCGACGCATCAACCCCATGGGCTGCCATCCCAATGGGGTGAACATGGGGTTTGAACCATTTTTGATAACAGTAAGGATTTCGACCGATTTGATGACATGGGTCGGTGGCTTGCCCCAAATACCCCATATGAACAACCGATCCTCCCACACATCACCACGAGGAGTGCCGCCCACAGAGTGGGTGACCCGTCCCAAATACCCACTAGAAAAACCCCACCCCACCCATCACTCCGGTGGGGGGGGGGGGGGTATCACCCATAGGGAGTGAAAATGCCGTATGGATTTGACGGCATGGGTGGGTGGCCCGCCCCAAATACCACCTAGAAACAGCCCGACTCCCACCTATCACACCGGTGGTGCCACTCCGTAGGGGTGAACATGGGGTATGGACAATTTTCGAGAATGGTAAGGATTTCGATCGATTTGACGATATGGGTGGGTGGCCCGCCACAAATATCCCCTAGAAATACCCCGAACCCGCCATCACCCTGGGTGTTGCCACCCCGAATGGGTGATAATGGGGTATGAACTGTATTCGAGAACGGTAAGAAATTCCACCGATTGGACGTCATGGGTGGGTGGCCCGCCCCAAATACCCCCTAAAAACATGCGACCCCACCCATCACCCCTGGGTGCCACCCGAGGTGGTCAAAATAGGGTATTGACCATTTTCGAGAACGGTAAGGATTTCGACCGATTTGACGGCATGGGTGGGTGATCAGCCTAATATACCCTAGAAACTCCAGGACATCACCCGCCCCTCCCGCCCCCGATGTGCCACCCAGGGGGTTGAAAATGTGGTAAGGACCATTTTCGAAAACGGCAAGTTTTAGACCAATTTGACGGCATGTGTGGGTGGCCCGCCCCAAATTCCCCTATAAACACCCGACCCCCACCATCACCACGCGGATGCCACCCAATGAGGTAAAAATGGGGTATGGACAATTTTCGAGAACCGATTTGACGGCATGGGTGGGTGATACGTCCAAAATACCATATAAACTCCCGAATCACCCATCCATCATCCCCGGTTGCCACCTCGAGGGGTGAGAATGGGCTATGAACCATTTTCGAGAACGGAAAGGATTTCGACCGATTTGACCGCATGAGTGGTTGGCCAGCCCCAAATACCCCTATAAACACCCCGATCCCTACCCATCACCCCGGGTGGCAACCCTTGGAGTAGGAAATGGGGTACGGACCATTTGCAAGAACGGTGTGGATTTCGACCGATATCACGCCTTGCATGGGTGTGTGGCCCGCCACAAATACCGCTAGACACACCATACCCCCACCATCACTCGAGGGGGGGGGGGTGCCACTTCGATTGGTGAAAATGTGGGTAGCTCGCCCCAAATACCACGGATTGGACGACACGGATGGATGGCCCGCCCCAAATACCATCTAGAAACACCCAGAACCACACAGAACCCGACCGATCACACCGAGGGTGTCACTCCGTAGGGGTGAAAATGGGGTATGAACAACTTTCGAGAACGATTAGGATTTCGACCGATTTGATGGCATGAGTGAGTGGCCCGCCCCAAATACCACCTAGGAATACACCGAACCGAATGGGGTTTGGACCATTTTCGAGAACGGTGAGAACTTCCACCCATTTGACGGCATTGGCGAGTGGCCCGCCCCAAGTACCCACTAGAAACACCCTGACCCCACCAATCACCTCCATGTGGTGCCACCCGAAGGGTGAACATATTGTATGGACAATTTTCTAGAAAGTACGAATTTTGACCGATTTGACGTCGTGGGTGGGTGGCCCGCCCAAATACCCCCTAAAAACACCCGACCCCCACCCATCATCCCGGGGATGCCACCCTGACGAGGTGAAAATGAGGTATGGACCATTTTCGAGAACGGTGAGGATTTCGACCGATTTGACGGCACGGGTGGGTGATTCGCCTAATACACCCTAGAAACTCCCGGACCCCCACCCATCACCCCCTGGGTGCCAGCCGAGGGGGTTGAAAATGTGGTAAGGACCATTTTCGAAAACGGTAAGGTTTTCGACCGATTTGACGGCATGGGTGGTTGATCCGCCCAAAATACCATAGAAACTCCCGGATCCCCCACCATCACCCCCGGTGTGCCACCCCGAGGGGTGTAAAAACGGGGTATGGGCCATTTTTAGAACGGTAAGGATTTCGACCGATTTGATGGCATTGGTGGATGGCCAGCCCCAAAAACCTCATAGAAACACCAGGACCCCACCTATCACAACGGGGTGCCACCACGAAGGGTGAAAATGGGGGTAAGAAACATTTTTCGAGAACGGTAAGAATTTCGACCGATTTAACGGCATGGGTAGGTGACCGGCCCTAAATACCACTGGAAACACCCCGAACCCTACCCATCACCCTCGGGGTGGCACCAATTGCAAGTGGGGGAGGTGGGTATGGAACATTTTCGAGAACCATAAGGATTTCGTGGGTGGGCCGCCCTAAATACCACCTAGAAACACCCCGACCCAACCGCCACCCCTGAGGGTGCCACCCGAGGGTATTAAAATGGGGTATATACCATTTTCGAGAACGGTAATGATTTCGACCGATTTGACAGTATGGGTTGGTGGCCCGCTCAAAATACCGCTAAAGACCACACCAATCACCCCTGGGGTGCTAGCCCTAGGGTGTAAACATGGGGTATGGACAATTTTCGAGAAAGATAAGGATTTCGACCGAAAATCAATTTCTTGCCAGGCGACGACATATCGTCGTCTACTTATTCTCCGTTTTCTTCAACCCCCTCTCACGGCCGCATCCCTGTCAATTTTGTGCTTGATTTCAGCTCGAATATTTCTAGTGCATCCCTTATATTGATAGCATAGCACCAGTCAGGTAAACGCGCCTCAATTTGTATGGATACCGAGCCTGGAACGGTCTGGAACGACCTAGAATGGAATTTCGTCTACTTTTCTCCCCATCTTTCAACCCCTCCCCTACGCAGGTCAGATGATTCGCCCCGTTCGTCATACCTACCGAAAATACTCCTGTGACAAATGGAACCGACGGAAATGAAGTATAAGGTGCTAAACATATTAAAATGGCGACTAGGGGTGTTTTTTATTATTGAGTTATAACATGTAAATTGCCTTTTTACGAGACATAAATCCCGTTGTGAGCTCTCTTGGGATCCCATGACAAATATCCTGTCTGTGCTACCATGCGTGTCAATTAGCTTAACCGATTTAAAGATAAAAAAATCATTTTGGATGTTTTTGGTTTGCCGGAAAATCAATTTCTTGCCAGGCGACGATATATCGTCGTCTACTTATTCTCCGTTTTCTTCAACCCCCTCTCACGGCCGCATCCCTGTCAATTTTGTGCTTGATTTCAGCTCGAATATTTCTAGTGCATCCCTTGTATTGATAGCATAGCACCAGTCAGGTAAACGCGCCTCAATTTGTATGGATACCGAGCCTGGAACGGTCTGGAACGACCTAGAATGGAATTTCGTCTACTTTTCTCCCTATCTTTCAACCCCTCCCCTACGCAGGTCAGATGATTCGCCCCGTTCGTCATACCTACCGAAAATACTCCTGTGACAAATGGAACCGACGGAAATGAAGTATAAGGTGCTAAACATATTAAAATGGCGACTAGGGGAGTTTTTAATTATTGAGTTATAACATGTAAATTGCCTTTTTACGAGACATAAATCCCGTTGTGAGCTCTCTTGGGATCCCATGACAAATATCCTGTCTGTGCTACCATGCGTGTCAATTAGCTTAACCGATTTAAAGAAAAAAAAAATCATTTTGGATGTTTTTGGTTTGCCGGAAAATCATTTTCTTGCAGGCGACGATATATCGTCGTCTACTTATTCTCCGTTTTCTTCAACCCCCTCTTACGGCGCATCCCTGTCAATTTTGTGCTTGATTTCAGCTCGAATATTTCTAATGCATCCCTTATATTGATAGCATAGCACCATTCATGTAAACGCGCCTCAATTTGTATGGACACCGAGTCTGGAACGGTCTGGAACGACCTAGAATGGAATTTCGTCTACTTTTCTCCCTATCTTTTAACCCCTCCCCTACGCAGGTCAGATGATTCGCCCCGTTCGTCATACCTACCGAAAATACTCCTGTGACAAATGGAACGACGGAAATGAAGTATATGGTGCTAAACATATTAAAATGGCGACTAGGCGTGTTTTTTATTATTGAGTTATAACATGTAAATTGCCTTTTTACGAGACATAAATCCCATTTTGAGCTCTCTTGGGATCCCATGACAAATATCGTGTCTGTACTACCATGCGTGTCAATTAGCTTAACCGTTTCAAAGAAAAAAAAATTCATTTTTGATGTTTTTGGTTTGCCGGAAAATATTTTTTTGCCACACAGCTTGGAATCGGCGACGACATAACGTCGCCTACTTATTCTCCGTTTTCTCAAACCCCTGTCACGGCCGCATCCCTGCCAATTTTGCGTTGGAATTCATTGTTGATACTCATAACGAACCCCTTCCGTCGATAACGTTGCATTTTTCCGAATAAAGTGTCTCGTTGCCTGGATATCGAACCCGGAACGGGCCGGAACGAGCCAGAACGGATGGAAAAACGGCGAATTTCGAGTGGACAATGCAAATTTTACTCGGGAGAAAACAATTTGAGGAAGTTTTTTTTTCGAAACGTTAGTTAGGTCGAGTTTGATGCTCTCCGTCAACGTTTTTTTTTTTTTTCAGTCTGCCATTGTTCGTTCCGGAATGACTAGGAACTTCCACCCTCGTTCCGGACTTCGGACCCCCGGAACGACCGGAAAAAATAATTTGCCGCCAAAACGGTTTGCAGTTTGTCACACTTATTTTTCGAGTTCTTTCAGATTCCGTCGAGACCCCGAAGTTGGAAGTTCTGTATATACTTCCTTGGTTACACCATGGAAGTATAATTATAGAAGCTTTTCCGGACATAGGTCTTCAGTTCATATCTATTATTTTATACCCACGCAACTATTTAAAAAAATTATTTAAAGAGATAATCCATCTTTAATGTTTATTTGCGACAAAATTGCACAATATAATTTCTGGTCTCTGTTAACAGTAACAACTATTGTTCGTTAGCTGAACAAACACACCTTTTTTGACTAGAAAATATCGAAATAAAATTAATATTAATCGATAGAAGCATTTCCGGACAGGAGTCTTCGATTCAAATCTAATATTTTATACCCCGGTAACTATATAATACATGTTTACAAAGAGATAATCCACCTTTAACAGAGACCAGAATATTTATTGTTTGTATTGTATTGTTTTGTTCCACAGATATAAGATGATACGAGCGACAATGCGTGTAATTAACGTTCATTTGTGACACAATTGTACAATAAAATGTCTTTAAGAAAACCTACCTGAATACCAAAATTATATTGAAATCGGATGCTACGCATGTGTTTGAGGTCGATATTTTCAGCAGGAAATTATCGTATTATGTTATTGGTCTGGTCGTCCGTCAGCCCAGACCGTCCGTACGTCGACCCGTTCACTTTTAGTTTCTGTATGATAATATTGATAGCTAGCTTCAACTGAATGGTATGTGAGTTTACTATAGGACCGTATTATGACATTTGGTAGTTCCATTTGGTATATGAGAGTTTACTAGGAGAAAATACAGATCGCAGTCGTAATCCGGGGGCCGCCGAGAATTTTCACCAAATTTACGGCCATTTTGTGTTGCACTCAATTTCCGTTTCCGAATTATAACTTTAGTAAGTCTGAACTTGATGGAGTAATACCATGGATGTGACTTTAAGATAAAAAATATACTGTTGGAATGTGGGTTCAGCAAATCAATTTTCACAGGAGTTTGTTGGGCCTATTTTGATGGCCAGGATAAAAAAAAATATTTGAACACTATCATGCATTGGATGTTTTTTCCTACACCCATCTAGTTCCTCATATTTGTTTTTCAAACTGGGGAGAAAAATAGGTATAATAATTATAATTCCATACATGAATATTACCCTCCCGGATCATGTATAATAGCCCCCCCCCCGATCATGTATATTACCTCACCAGATCGTGTATATTACCTCATCCAGATCGTGTATATCACCTCACCCAGATCGTGTATATTACCTCACCCAGATCATGTATAATACCTCACCCAGATCGTGTATATTACCTCACCCAGATCGTGTATATTACCTCACCCAGATCGTGCATATCACCTCACCCAGATCATGTATATCACCTCACCCAGATCGTGTATATCACCTCAACCAGCTCATGTATATTACCTCACCCAGATCATGTATATCACCTCACCCAGATCGTGTATATTACCTCACCCAGATCATGTATATTACCTCACTCAGATCGTGTATATTACCTCACCCAGATCATGTATATTACCTCACCCAGATCATGTATATTACCTCACCCAGATCGTGTATATCACCTCACCCAGATCATGTATATTACCTCACCCAGATCATGTATATTACCTCACACAGATCGTGTATATCACCTCACCCAGATCATGTATATCTCCTCACCCAGATCATGTATATTACCTCACCCAGATCATGTATATTACCTCACCCAGATCGTGTATATCACCTCACCCAGATCATGTATATCACCTCACCCAGATCATGTATATCACCTCACCCAGATCGTGTATATATCACCTTACCCAGATCGTGTATATTACCTCACCCAGATCGTGTATATTACCTCACCCAGATCGTGTATATCACCTCACCCAGATCATGTATATTACCTCACCCAGATCATGTATATTACCTCACCCAGATCATGTATATTACCTCACCCAGATCATGTATATTACCTCACCCAGATCGTGTATATTACCTCACCCAGATCGTGTATATATCACCTCACCCAGATCGTGTATATTACCTCACCCAGATCGTGTATATTACCTCACCCAGGTCGTGTATATTAACGAATTTACCCACTCACCGGATCATATATTGATAACGCGATATGTTTGTCGCAATAATAGCTCGTCTTTTCGGTATCCAAAACCGGACCACACACCTCCCAACATAATGGTGCATCGCCCCACCCACCTCACAACATGCCAGCTGCATGGTACATCGCCCTACCACCTCCTAACATAATGGTACATCGCCCCACCCACATCCCTGCATGGCAACATAATAGTACATCGGTTAAAATCATGAACGCCCACCCACATCCCTGCATGGCAACATAATGGTACATCGGCGAAAATCATAACCGCCCCACCCACCCCAACATGCCAACATAATGTTACCCCGCCCACCCACCTTCAACATGCCAACATATCGGTAAATCGGCGATCTGGTGTTAGGATTTGGGTAAAAGCGTAATGTTTCCTACATCTTTATGATATACATATAGTGTCTTATAGTGGTTAACACAACAGTAGCCATTATCTTATCAAATATGAGGTACAATGATATATCACATAATATGCGTTCACATGTTACCATTTTTTCCCCGAATTATTTTAAAAAAAAACATTGCTGCCAGCGGCCATCTCGGATTTGACTCTCGGTATGACTAAATCCTTTAGCTACCCTTATGCAGGTCACATAACTCACGCTTCTCACCCAATCGAAAAAAAAGAGATTTTTGGTGTGACCTCTATATGGGAGCCTCCTTTTTTCCCCGAAATTCGTTGAAAAAGCATGGCCGACAGTAGCCATTTTGGATCTCAAATTTGAATCAATCAGCATACCCTGCAGCCCACATTTTGTTGAAGATTTGTTTTCAAACATCGGGATGGGAACTACGTATCAACGTATATATATATATATATAGGTGTGTAAAATATTGTATTTTAATTAAAAAAATATTATAATCTTATGTTAGAGAAACCACAATTCCACCCGTCCCATATGCATCGTGATATAATCATCATATTTATACCTCAAATCACTATATTACATAAAATTTCTTAACGATTATTAAACAAAAACATTTTATGTTGCAAATTTCAGTAATACTTTTAGGAAAATCTCTTCACAATTTGTGTTTTACACCCAACAAATAACACGTACACGCGGCGGGGGGGGGGGGGGGGGGGGGCTGCTACGTGAGGATCGGTGGCATTCTGATAAAGAGACGGTGGAATTCCGATAAAGAGACGGTGGTAACCCGATAAACGAGACGGTTCGCTTTCGGCGACAAACGAGATTTTTTTCGTGTTTGGGCATTCAAACGGAATGGCCGTGACAAATCAGGTTTCATATCATATCGTTATTCAATTTACTAATATTCATTCAAATCTAGACGCTACAGTGACTAAATCCAAGATAATAGCCATTTAAAAGTCACGCGACGGTTCGGTTTTTAACTGTCCGCGTGACATTTAAAGATGGACTATCTCTTTAAATAACACATTTTAAATAGTTGCGTGGGTATAAAATAATAGATATGAACTGAAGACCCCTGTCCGGAAAAGCTTCTATCAATTAATATTGATTTTATTTCGTATATTAAAGATGGATTATCTCTTTAAATAAAATTTTTTAAATAGTTGCGTGTTTATAAAATAATAGATATGAACTGAAGACCTATGTCCGGAAAAGCTTCTATCAATTAATATTGATTTTATTTCGAATATTAAATCGGGCCCGTATTGGGCTGTTCCTATGGCTACGCAACGAATGTCAAATGTCACAGATTGGTTGTTTGTATTGTTTTGTTCCACAGATATGAGCGATAATGAGTCTAATTAACGTTTATTTGTGACAAAATTGCACAATATAATTTCTGGTATTTGTAAACAGTAACCATTATTGTTCGTTAGCTGAACAAACACACCTCTTTAGACCAGAAAATATTCGAAATAAAATTAATATTAATCGACAGAAGCATTTCCGGACAGGAGTCTTCGATTCAAATCTAATATTTTATACCCCGGTAACTATATAATACATGTTTACAAAGAGATAATCCACCTTTAAACACCGTTTGAAAATCAACGAAATTGGCGATTCCATTGGTTTCACTCACCGTAGCGTCTAGATTTTGATGGATATTAGTAACTAAAATAACGATATGATGATATGAAACCTTATTTGTCACGGCAATTCCATTTAAATGCCCAAACACGAAGAAATTCTTGTTTGTTGCCGAAAGCGAACCGTCTCGTTTATCGAATTTCCATCGTCTCTTTATCGGAATTCCACCGATCCTCACGTCACAGTTCTCACCCGTGATGTACGTTGTCTTGGTTTATGTATGGTTTACTTAAAGGTGGATTATCTCTTTGTAAACATGTATTATATAGTTACCGGGGTATAAAATATTAGATTTGAATCGAAGACTCCTGTCCGGAAATGCTTCTATCGATTAATATTAATTTTATTTCGAATATTTTCTGGTCTAAAAAGGTATGTTTGTTCAGCTAACGAACAATAGTGGTTACTGTTAATTGAGACCAGAAATTATATTGTGCAATTTTGTCACAAATAAACGTTAATTATACTCATTATCGCTTATATCTGTGGAACAAAACAATACAAACAACCAATCTGGGACATTTGACATTCGTTGCGTGGCCGTAGGAACAGCCCAGTGCTCTATATCGCAACACGGTCTCATCCGAATGGTCGGTTCTAAAAATAGTAACACAAATGGGCCCGATTTATTATTCGAAATAAAATCAATATTAATTGATAGAAGCTTTTCCGGACATAGGTCTTCAGTTCATATCTATTATTTTATACCCACGCAACTATTTAAAATTTGTTATTTAAAGAGATAATCCATCTTTAACTGTTTCTAAACATAGCCTGAATATACAGTGGATTAATACAACATCGAGTGTAAATATAAAATCACCAACTGCTGCCAAATGGAAGGAAGACGACATCGGTGTGAAATATGTCTTAAGACATATGCATCAGCTGAGGGTCTGAAAAGGCACACGAGGATCCATACAGGAGAGAGATATAAGTGTGATATCTGTCCCAAAACGTTCGTTGATTCTCAAAGTCTGAAATACCATACGATGACACACACAGGAGAGCGACCGTATGAGTGTGATGTTTGTCTCAAGAAGTTCATTGCTTCTAAACGTCTGAAATATCACATGATGGCCCACACTGGAGAGAAGCCACATCAGTGTGAGTTATGTCGTAAAGAATTCACCACACCGAGATGTCTGATGCGACATAGGCTGACACACACAGGGGAAAAAACACATGAGTGTCACATTTGTCTTAAGAGATTTGCCCGAGCCGATTACATAAAGACACACATCAGGTCACACATTGGGGAAGGATCAATGACATCTTCAGGCCACGAGGACGTTGCTGAAAACAGTGTCGAGCCAGTCACGTATAACATACAGGATGATAATAAACCACATCATTGTGCAGAGTGCGGCAAATATTTTGCTCTGCCGTCTGGCCTAAAAACACACATGAGAATCCATTCGGATGTGAGACCATACAAGTGTACAGAATGCAGCAAATCATTCACTCAGTCTAGCGGACTGACTACTCACAAGAGGATCCATACGAGAGAGAAGCCGTTTAAATGTAATATTTGTGGACAAGAGTTCACTCAAAATTCTCATCTGACTATACACGTGAGGATCCATACGGGGGAGACACCTTATAAGTGTGATATTTGTAAAAAAGAACACACCAACAAACGTGCCCTCACTGAACACACGAGAATCGTCCACATGCGAATCAAACCTTATCGTTGTCAAGAATGTAACAAAGAATTCGCCACAACAGGCAATCTGAAATCACACTCAAGGACCCATACCGGGGAGAAGCCGTATGTGTGTGATATCTGTCATAAAGCTTTTGGTCAGTCAGGGGGCCTGGTTGGTCACATCAAAAGTGTACACACCGATGAAAGACCTCATAAATGTTCTGAGTGTGACTATACATTTGTTACATCCAAGAAATTGAATGAGCATCTCAGAAGGCATCGTGGTGAAAAACCATTTAAATGTTTGGATTGTGACAAACGATTTGTTTCTTCCAGGGAGTTACTTGATCACGTGATGAGACATCGCGGTGAGAAACGCTATAAATGTCCCGAATGTGATAAGAGATTTGTTTCATCCAGTGAAAAGAAACAGCACGTGAAAAGAAATCATATGCGTAAGGACACGTGATTCCCATATATGTGTATTTTGTGTTTACAGATCGATGCCACATCAATAAGGACAGGTGATTCTCATATATGTGTATTTTGTGTTTACAGATCGATGCCACACCAATAAGGACATATGCTTCCCATATATGTGTATTTTGTGTTTATATGGCGATACCCACTGAGTGCGCTCACGTCATTTGTTATGAACAAATATTAGGGGACTTCATTGACCGGACCAAAACTGTACCACTTTATTTGCTGAATACTAATAAAGATTATACATGTAATATAAACAATTGAATTGAATAGCTACACATGTATAGTTACCGGGGTATAAAATATTACATATATCAAAGATTCGTATTTTTCTTGTCTTTTACTTTACTTTTATTTTACTTGTCTGAGGAGATAGCTCAACAAAAGCACATATCTGCTTGCTGCTAAATCCTCTTCCCCTTTTCTATTCTACTCATGTTTCCATCATCTAAATGTTGTTCATCATAAATGTAATATTGGGGCAAATAAATATTGTTTAAATCAAAGACTCGTGTGCGGAAAAGCTTCTATCTACTAATTTTTATAATATGTTCAGGTCTAAAACGTGTGCAGTTATATAGCGGTTACCTGTTAACATATACCAGACATTTTGTTGTGTAATTTTATCGCCAAAAAAAAAAAACGATAATTAGACTCATTATTATATAGCTCAACTTGTTTTGTTTTGATAAGCTTTATTCGGATCAACATAAGAACACAACACGACACACATGAATTATAAATGTATGGGATATGAGTTATAAAAGTGTGTAATTTTCATTGGTTTTTGTTTTATTTATTTTTTAGTTAGATTATTATATTAATGTTTCGGGTATCCAGTAACCTCCTTCACGTGGGAGAAGTTAATTTGATGCAAAGTGTTTGCTTTAACTAAATAAATCATGAGTGAGATTGGAGTCATGGCTTAATAATTTTCTACACTGTGAAGTTACATCAATTCTACATGGCAGTGATTACCAAAGACAACTTATCTCCGTTCTATTGAAATCCAGTCTGATATATATTGTTGAGATTATTATGAAAATTTAACTTTTCTGGGATATTTTGTAGAAGAAATCGTCGCGCGGCGATGATTAAATTGCATTTTTCCCCGTGGTAGAGCACTGACAACTGATTCTAACTAATCGTCGTGGTAGAATATTAGTGACGAAATATTCACTCACTTTAAACTGTCTCTGAGTGGTGTCTAAATGTGTTTATTAGTAGCAAAAACGTGTCCGTTGATCCACTGCGATAAGGTCTTCCAATAAAAGGGCTCTGTGTCGAACAGAGCGGTTGGTATCAGGGTTCGCCCAAAACTGATGTGCCTAACATATATAGACAACATTGTGGAGCTCCGTGGTCCAGCTGGCCAAAGTGAGTTTCACACAACAGTGGCTTGTCCGAAAATCAATTAGCGGACAATTGTGAGATCGCACGCTGTTCGAATTTCGCGCCAAGTTGTGACCCCTGAGCAAGGTCACTCGTACTGTGTCTGTTTCGCTCCACCAAGCGTTAAACCACCAAGCGTTAAAGCTTGTCCTAACTTATTTTTATGAGCAGTGAAAGATCTTGTCAGTATGCTAGTCACATTGTCCCCGGGGAGCAGTAGATGGATTACTGAATGTTCAGGCTCATCGGGGTAATAATTTTCCAGCGCCTAGGGCCACCATCACGGGGATAGGCGCGTTACAAGAATAATTATTAATTATTATATATCAAACAAGTGGAGGACTATAACAGTCTATAACACATAGTGCAAATGTCACGCATGAAAACACACATATCAAATGTGTGCATACATTGCAAGAAGGCTTTGTTCTATATATTCATGACACAACAAGGCCATGTGCGTAACGGACGGATATATCGATATAAAAATAGCTAAACTTCAAATCAAACCCAATATAGAATGCAACATGAAGTTTTACCATGTCAATGTACCTGAATGTGTAATTAAATATGTCAAAGTATCGCGCAAAAATATAATACTAGATTTCCCAAGCGTGCAAAGATACAACAATAATCTATCAAACGAGCATCTCTCAAAATCTTATCGATTTCAGATCAGTCGTCTGTCTGCTACATCTGCCAGGGCACCCCGAGTCACCACACCAAATTTGGTTGAAATCTGACTAGCAGTCTTGGAGAGACAGACAGGCAGACATACCTTCTCCTAAGTTTTTCCTAAGCTTGTCCTAACTTATTTTTATATATAGGCTATAGATGGCTTTAACATAACTCTAAATTACTTTATCTTTCCATGATGCATCGAGGTATTTTGACAAGTCTATAGAGCAATAATGTACTATATATAGTTCAATCAAATGGAATAAACGGAATTGAAATTCCCAACGACACTGGTTACCGGCCGCTTGATCGCGCAGATCCGACTTTTAATCGTCCCGAAAATTCCCATTATATAAATAAAACCTCCATTAATGTCAGCACCCAGGTGAAGTGACAAACTCCCCACCAGTTATACACGCCGGTGTGCTAATAGATCTGAAGCTTCCATGACGATATGTCGGCTGGTTCGCAAGAAATAAACCCGACATTTGTGCATTGCATTAACTCTTGAATTAGTTGAAATGCTGTTTGAAGGCAAATAATACTGAAATAACAGTTTGACATGATCTGTATTTATTTATCACCCTTACAATGACCAAAATGCATGTTGTAAAACTTACATACTGGCCGTTTTGTCTAAGTTTTCCAGCCTTTTCATCTTCCAACCAAAATCATAATCGAAGAGGAACATAAATCGCGACAGGAATGATTTTCGGAGAACAGATGAGCAGCAGTGATCATTTTTTATGATTATTGATCAGAAGTAAACGGAGGTAATTTAATTTTCAGTATAAAATTATCATAAAATGGCGTGCGAAATTAAAGATACAATGTCCGATATGACACAACACAATCACCAAAAGTTCGAAACTAAAATATAACTAGATTGGACTCCTGTGATTTTCAAATTTCAAACGAGGAAGTTTTAGTTTGTTTAGAAAGCACAAACTAATTACATTCAAAATGGTAAACAGTTCCAAAGTCTGTACCATTTACAATACATATGTAATAATTAAGTGTACTTATCGACTTATATAATTTGACCACTGGAGCCGGATTGGAACATCCGATGGCAAAAAGTTTATGCTTTAAGCTGTCATATGTTTATCTTGGTGTCGTATTTCTAACCTATTATACTACATAATATTAACACATGTTGTCTAATCAGAATGGTATGCGTTTTACCTAAATTACCCGTGAAGCTAATTGATTGTAGAGGCAATAAATTAACAAGAAATGTTAAGGTACGTGTGAGTTAATTGTCTGTCCGGTGACACGGTGCTGATTACCACCAGCTGTCTGATAACAAATACAGAGCTCCGTTATATATCAATGTCACTATGTGATTTGCGCGTGAAGTCCAGAGGTGAGGACATGTCATTTCTTGGTCAAAACAAACTTCTTCAGTCTGTCAGTTGTTGTATTAACGGTTAGATCTCTTCTGTTAAGTTCGACATTATATGGAATAATTCTAAGGATGTAAATGCGATTTTATTCTTTTATTAGCGGAGTTAGTCCTTTCAAGGTAAGTTAACGTTTTAGAGTTATACACGTCGCAAGAAACTGGATACAAAAAGATTGTCCGGGAATAAGGAATAAGCCATCATGGGGAACCACAATTATCTTATATTTATATATGATCCAATATCAAAGTCCACATAGACTAGTATATACATGTTATCGCTGCAGTGAATTGATCTGGGCGAAGTATCACGTCTCGTTGAAGAGGTCAGATCGCTGGATCAAACGAGCCGCCACAGACTTATATTTATATATTTACACACTAAGTGTTGTCATCACTAAATCCACCATTCTGATTGGTCGGCGCCCACGTGGCTAGTTGCAGTTATTTCTCGGTGAATGCGTAATGCCTCATAACACCAAGCTAACAACACCATCGATACGTCATTAGGTTTGGAAAGACGAACGCGTAATGTGTTGGGCGCATTTGGACTCGCGCATGATTGACTTAATACATCATCGGGTTTCAATATGAAGAGAAATTGTTCCTATTAACTTTTGCCAAGGGTGCTATTGGGTATTTTGGGCTGATTTTGTCACGATACACTTTTCGATTTAAATATATTTACAAAAGTAGATTTTTCGCTAAATGTATATAAATATAAGGATTAACTATCATGTGGACTATTTTTATGGAGATGTAACGGTGAGGTAAGTGGTCATAATTTGTATGTAAAACCCTTTGGGTTTTACACAAGTTATGTCCACTTGCCTCACCGTTACATCTCCATAAAAACAGTCCACATGATAGTTAATCCTTATATATGATCCAATATCAAAGTCCACATAGACTGGACCTATGTCATACAATGCCACATCCTTGATACAAGTGAACGATTATAAATGATATGGCATTGGCAGATTGACTGCTATAAAGTATATGCCCTCTCCTTCTCGCCCCTCCCCTCACTGTGATCATTCGAAGCTTTACATTCAGATCATTTTTGCTCCCCACAAGAAATTTGTTTTATGCGAGTCCAAACATATACCTTATACTGTAACTTTAAAGTATACCATCAGCCATTAACATAAACCTTAGCACCTCCCACATAAGGCGAATTATGGTAAATAAACGATACGTTGCTGGTTTTGCTCTCCACAAAGTGTGATAGAAACAAACTTGGGTGACCTCCCCATGTTACAGTATACCATATAATATTATCTAACCTCTTTCACTGACACCCCACCCCTTCCAGCCAACAACCTTCCAGTCATCATACCCCCACCCGAGGTCATAAATACCAGTTTTAGGGATGTAGTGTTGAAACGATTAGTGGTTTTGGGGAATCGACTAGTCGCCAGAGGGAATCGTCGACTAGTCGGACCCCTTCCGAAACTTACCGTTTTGTGCTCATATACGTATATAATTTGCGGTAACCAACTTTGCATTTTCGAACCCAAAGCAAGACGTGATTTAACACTATTTGTCGTGATTATTTGGCTTAATATCACTGAAGGTTAATAGGTTATTAATTTGTCCCAGGTATATATGATGTTTTATGACAAATAAAACTACCATCCAGTTGATGTGTGTATCTAAGCGGTGGTGACAAACACCTGATAGATCGCGGAAACGCTACGGATTACGGAGTGCATGAAGCGCGTGCAACAATCAGAAACCGGTGCATTATTCTATGTTTTGTGTAAAAATGTTCCTTTAAAATTGATATGGTATATATGGTCTACCGGGCCGTACCGGTTCTTACATACAATCGAACATCGTTGTTTTCGAACTTGCCCAGTGTGCTTGTCAGCGATTGACGCCACCCACGGGCGTACATGTATGAAGAAATGCAAGATATTTTGAGAAACGAACTTCATCTCCGACAGAGTCAAACAAAAGTTACAAAATAAATGTTATAAGCTGTAGTGTATGGAAGCGTATTGGTGCCATTTTGAGATTTTTTTTTTGGCCCAGTAAGTGCTAATTAACACATACATATCAGCTAATTAGCTGATAATAACATTTAATTAGCTGCTACTATCAGCTAATTAGCGCATACGTATCAACTAATTAGCACATGCATATCAGCTAATTAGCACATACGTATCAGCTAATTAGCTGATAACAACAGCTAATTAGCTGATAACAACAGCTAATTAGCTGATAACAACAGCTAATTAGCACATAGTAAGTGCTAATTAGCATATACTCATCAGCTAATTAGCTGATAATAACAACTAATTAGCGCATAAGTATCAGCTAATTAGCACATGCATATCAGCTAATTATCACATACGTTAGCTGATAACAACAGCTAATTAGCTGATAATAACAGCTAATTATCACATAGTAAGGGCTAATTGGCACATACATATCAGCTAATTAGCTGATAATAACAGCTAATAAGCTGATAATAACAGCTAATTAGCACATATGTATCAGATAATTAGCACATACGTAGCTTCGAAGACTAGACTAGCGTCAGTAAAGAACTTAGTTTATGCACAACTTGAAGCGAGCATGGATCGTATCATACTTGTTTATTTTAGACTTGGACTTTCATATTTTGTACTTTCTATCAAATGTGGACGGTATTACGATCAGTCTCCGCACGTTGAAGCGAAAGTTGGTACAACTCGGATTATCTATACTATATATTTTGAGACTTCGTATATATATATATACTTCATAGAATCGAAAACGGTTCGCTCGATTGAGTTCAAACTTCCCATCTGAATGTAAAAAACCACGGGAATCGTCGTCGCGGCGTTTTGGAGAAGCTCAGAGCACGCGTTCTCCACTCTCAAAATCACCGCAAAGGCACGACGGGGGTTAATCGCGTTGATAGTTAAAGAGCGTCAGTTTTCCGAAGTGTCTATATAAAGAGCGTCATTTTCGCTATCTACTTATCTGTATGACGGGCAATTCAATGCAGTGTTATCGCGTTTGTTTTCAATGCAATACCGGATTCGACATCAAGCGTCAATGCTTATGTGAGTCGTTTCCGGGAATCAGTGTTTAAAAAAAGGAAAACAAAGAATGCGTTGTCTGTCGTTCCTAGGAAGGGGGGATTTCATCGAGTTCTATTGACCATTTCGTAAGGGTGGACAACCTCTGTCAGGGGCTGCTCAATGGCCACGGGGAGTTAAATAACGGGGAAGTTTAGGACGGGTACCATGAATTAACTCATTGAAAAACAAAGAATGCGTTGTCTGTCGTTCCTAGGAAGGGGGGATTTTTCATAAAAAAAAAACAATTAAATTATAAAAAAGAATTAAACTGTGTAAAAAAGGGCTTCAAATTCACAACCAACGGTTAGTAGAATATATATATTATACATCATTAGCAGCGGAATTGTTTACTGACCCACCCAAACCAATCACGCTACATCACGGCATCGTATCTATCTTATTTATTTAAAAAATCAGTTTCATAAACCCGGAAGCAGAGAAATATTTTCCAAAGGCAGCCATTTGTCCGGGTTCATTATGCGTACTATTTATAATACATACCAAACACAACATATAACGAAGAAGTAGTGTATAATACTGTATATACGCTCGTACGTATTTATGGAGTTATATTTCTATCCATATGTATGTTTTCAATCGGCATTCGTGTTAATTTAGTCTCCGTGTATTAATTTAACTCTATATTATGTTGCATAAGAACTATAAATAGTATGCATAGTGCAACTGGACAAAATGGCTGCCGTTGGAAAATATTTCTTTCCTTCCGGGTTTATGAAACTGAATTTTTCAATAAACAAAAGAGATACGATGCCGTGATGTAGCGTGACACGGCTCAGAATAATTTACGTAACATCATGCAGTGGTGACAACGGAGATGACATGCCAAATTGACAAGACGTGTCGTGGATTGTAAAATCTTGTCTTGATTATCGTCATGACTTCTTCATTTTTTTCTGAAATCGTTTTCATTAAGCTGACCAACGCAATTGGTCTGAATGAAATTAATAGACTTAAATCACAGGTGAATTCTTCGTAAATTGTGAAGTAGTAACATTCATTTCTATCGCGATACTTCATTTCCAATTCCGCGTTTTTTACAACTAACCGGAAGTGACGTGCAATTTCTCCAAAATCTATACCCGCGATCTTGAAAAATCACTGATGGATATAGAAATAGTATATGACGTCATTCATCTGCCTTAGGTATAAGCACCCTTGGTGGTTGCTAAAATGTTTGTTGTTTTGGTTCATGTAAGGTTCACTTAAAATGATTCTCATTGAGGTCCTTTCTTTACTTTCAGGGATCAATGTGCACATGTCATTTGCGAGTAGGAAAATATATATGGAAAGATATTAAATGTCAGCGCCTTAGACTGTTTCTCAACACAGCCTGAGAAATACAGTGCATTAATACAACATCGAATGTAAATATAAAATCACCAACTGCTGCCAAAATGGAGGGACGACATCAGTGTGAAATATGTCTTAAGACATTTGCATCAGCTGGTTGTGTGAAAAAGCACACGAGGATCCATACAGGAGAGAGACCATATAAGTGTGATATGTGTTCAAAGGCGTTCGTTGGTTCTCAGGGTCTGAAATATCATACGATGACCCACACAGGAGAGCGGCCGTATGAGTGTGATGTCTGTCCGAAGAAGTTCATTGATTCTAAAAGTCTGAAATCTCACGTGATGGTCTTTTTACTTTAAACATATTTTAATGTATTTAGAAAAAATATACATAGGGATCAGGGCACAAGTTACCAAACTTACAAACTTGCCCCCCCCTCTCCTAATACAATCATGGAACATACATAAAAATACATAGCAGATATAGCAAACTGTTTATAAAGAAGAGTGCAGAGTGTGTGTGCTGCGGATGTCGGGTTTCCATCTGTATTCCAATCTCGGTTATGAAGAAAACGCTAGAACTCAGTGAGTTGAAAGATGAATAGCGAAATTTACCATACATGGGTTTGTTCAAAACGCTCTGTTTTAGCTATAAAAGATTGAGTAATGCGGGAGTGAAGTCGCATCAGTGTGAGTTATGTCGTAAACGATTCATGTCGTCTGGAGGTCTGAAGCGACACATGCTGACACACAGGAAAAAATCCACATGAGTGTGATATCTGTCTTGTGAGATTTGCTTGCGCCGATCATTTGAAGAAACACACCAGGAACCACATTGGAGAAGGTTCAGTCGCACGTGCGGACCAAGAGGACGTCGATGAAAGTAGTGTCTTGCCAGCTACGTATAAACTACAGGGAGATAAGAAGCCCCATCATTGTGCAGTGTGCCACAAATCATTATCTCGGCAGTCTGGCCTAAAAACACACATGAGAATCCATTCGGGTGTGAAACCATACAAGTGTACAGAATGCAGCAAATCATTCACTCAGTCTAGCGGACTGACTACTCACAAGAGGATTCATACGGGAGAAAGGCCGCTTAAATGTAACATATGTGGGAAAGGTTATACTAATAACAACAGTCTGTCTATACATGTAAGCATCCACATGGGAGAGACACCTTATAAATGTGAAGTTTTTAAGAAGGAATATAGCTACAAGGGTGCCCTCACTGAACACACGAGAATCGTCCACATGCGAATCAAACCTTATCGTTGTCATGAATGTAACAAAGAATTCGTTACCTCGGGCAATCTGAAATCACACTCAATGACACACACGGGAGAGAAGCCGTATGTGTGTGATATCTGTCATAAAGCTTTTGGTTACTCACCTAACCTGCTTAATCACGTCAGAAGTATTCACACCGATGAAAGACCTCATAAATGTTCTGAGTGTGACAAGAAATTTGTTACATCCAAGCAATTGAATGAGCATCTCAGAAGGCATCGTGGTGAAAAACCATTTAAATGTTCGGATTGTGACAAACGATTTGTTTCTTCCAGAGAGTTGCTTGATCATGCGAAGAGACATCGCGGTGACAAACGACATAAATGTCCCGAATGTGACAAGAGATTTGTTTCATCCAGTGAAAAGAAACAGCACGTGAAAAAAATCCATATGCGGAGAGACTCCATCAATAAGGACAGATGATTCCTATATATATGTATTATGTGTTTACAGGGCGATAACCCATCAATAAGGACAGATGATTCCCATATATATGTATTCTGTGTTTACAAATATAGATGTCAGTTGGTCTGTGATCAATACTGATCATTCAATCATGCATCAAAATTACATCTGTGTTTTCGTTTATCTCTGATAGAAACACAGCCTACATGCTAAACAACACGCATTGTATACGCTTTATACATATATATGTATTACCGACTACTGTACCGGTACATATATATATATGGCAATGGCTGTAATGCACGTTTGCCTCAGATGAAACAAAATAAGTATCGACTGAATCGAGCCGTTTTCAATAAAGATCAAATATCATATTTCAGTGAGCTTTTTAATTATATTTGTAACCTCAATTTGACCAATGTATCATTATTTTGTGTGTTATTTGAAACAAATTCGAAAAAAGCCTTGTTTCCGAAAACAATGGAATATAGCCGGCGGTTCGTAAAATTATGCAGTTGAATAATACCCCGAACATTGGTACTTAAAATCACGTAGCATACTCATCATTTGTTTATTTATGGAAATGTGGTTCGATCCACGAGAGCATTCAGAGTAGGTGTTTGTGCCATTCTGTGTCGTTCGAACATAACTTTTGCGGCATAACTGTTAAATCTATATGATATACAGTGGTATAGGGAAATACAACTCGTCTACTGTCGATCACCGTGCGGTCAGGAGATGTAAACTTCTCCACATTTCTGTCTTCAACGCATCTTCCATCCAATGTAATTACAAGAAAACCATAGTCAGAAACGGTAACACCACCAACATCATATCATTAGCCACAAATATAAATAATAATATAAAATATACTTGTTACATGAATTCACCGCCTCAGAATTCCGTTAAAACTGATCCTTCAAATTATTACAAAAAACTACGCCTTATTATTGTAGCTTTCTAGTTTACCACACAAGAAAGCTTCTAAATGCGGATCAAAAATCGGAGGTATTGTGTTCCCACCAAGAGTGCATGGCCCAGCCATTGTTCATACCTAAACGTCTAAAGCAATTAACGCGGTCATCATGGTTACATACCGCAACTATAAGACATCCAACTAATACACACCCAACGAAAACCCGAAATGTGTTGTCCTACGAGATATCCCATCGCTATAGCTCAATTTGACACGGCCAGATTAGCTTTTCTACAATATCATAAAACAATAAAGCTTCACAAATCATCGGCATAGTCAATAGAACTTTCACGAACTTGGACATTCCAACTACAGCTTTTACCGGCCTCGGGGTCGCAGTACAATATTAACACATCCCAAAATAACCGCATTCGGGTTAGAACTAGTACATCTTTTAAAGCGACCCAATCTATTTACAAGAAAACCATAATCAGAAATGGTAACGCCTCCAAGATAATATTGTTAGCCATAAATATAAATTATAATATAAAATATATTGGTTACATGAATTCACCCCATCAGAATTCGGTTAAAACAAGTAATCCTTCGAACTATTACAAACAACTACGGCTTATAATATTACTGCAGGTTTATCATTCACCACACCAGAAAGCTTCTAAATGCGGATCAAAAATCGGAGGTATTGTGTTCCCACCAAGAGTGCATGGTCCAGCCATTGTTCATACCTAAAGATCGAAAGCAATTAACGCGGTCATAACAATTACATACTGCAACTATAATACCATCACAACACAACCATCAGTGTGCTGCAGAACGAAAAATATCTATAAAAGACTTACAAATTATCTGTTAAATTTCTTTTATTGGTAATTGATATAGCTTGTCACAAACCAAAAATCAACATTATTGACATAATAATGTAAAGGACAATAAACGAAATTGAAATTCCCAACTTCACCGTTTACCGGTGACCGGCTTCCGGATCGCGCAGTTCGACATTCAAACTACTAAACCGGTGACCGGCCTCCTGATCGCGTAGCTCGACTTTAAAACTAATAAATCGGAAAAAACCATAAAACCTACATGCGCCCGCGGACTTTTATAATTTGGCCCACAGTATACACCTGGTGTTAATAATTTCATGAATTACACATTCCTATTAGTTTGTACCCACAGGCACTCGCGTAGTCAATTTGGAGTGTACTACATTCAATTTACAAATTAAATTGTTGTATAGAGATGATTCAAAATAGCAGTGTGTATTACTACAGTATGATACATACCGGCATATATACCGGGCGTGAAAGTGAATACCATGCGTGTAGATCTGTATGACGTATGTTATAAATTACATTATCAAAGGCGCTAATTACAATATGTTCTCGTTTCATCAGGTATGATTTTAGCTGATAAGTTATTGTGTCCGTATATGTCCCATGAAACTTATGAAAGGGTAGCCCATGTCTACCTATGAATATCGAATGATCACCACAGGGGTGTGTCGTTAAAACGAGTGAAATATAAATTAAAAAATATATAAATTTAAACTGAGCGCGCATAATACATGTATATATATACACATTACCAGGTCGTTTTTTAAGACTAGTGTTGCGCTCGTTTTAAATTAATGTTTTGAATGTATATTTAACTTGTTTGAAGGTGATAATGATCTTTTTGTGTGTGATGTGGCTTCCTGATGTCCGTGTTTTTCTTCTGCTTCTTCCAGCTTAGCTTTTGTTCAAACCTTCTGGATTAAAAGATGTCTAAAATAATCGAAGGTATTTATCGACTTATAAAATTTTATCATTTGAGCCGGAATGGAACAGCCGGTGGCAAAATTTTATGTGTTAAGCTGTCATGGGCTTTCAAGATATTATTTTATGTTAATCTTGTCGTGTCGTATTTCTATTATATTGGATTACTACAGAATATTAACACATGCTTTCTAAATGTAATCAAAATGGTCTGCGTTTATTGCTTAATTTACCCGCGAAGCTAATTGATTGTAGAGACAATAAATTAACAAGAAGTGTTAAGGTACGTGTGAGTTAATTGTCTGTCCGGCGACACGCCTCTGATTGCCACAAGCTGTCTGATAACCAATACAGAGCTCGTTTATATCTCTACGTCACTACGAGATTAGCGCGCGAATTCCAGGGATGAGAACAGGTCATTTATAGGTCAAAAACAAACTTCTTCAGTCTGTTAAAAGTTAACTCTTCTGTTAAGTTCGGTTATATGGAATAATTCTAAGGATGTAAATGCGATTTTATTCTGTTATTAGCGGACTCACAGAGTTAGTCCTTTCAAGGTAAGTTAACGTTTAGAGTTATACACGTGGCAGGCAACTGGATTTGACAACACGATGCCCATACAACATTCCGAACTAAACGATTTTCGCAATTTAGTGTTAGTGTTCTCCTTTGGTCACTATAAATACAAGGCGAACCATTCACCCCTTCCACCTTAACAAATCAACAACTTAGCAATACTAAAATAATCGCAGGTAATTATTCAACTGAGAAATATATAAAACATCAATAAAACCGTGACGAATATGATTTAATCTTGAATTACCTCCCAATTTTCATCTTCATATGAGACTTTGGTGGGTCCGAACTGAATTGACTGGGATCTTATATATGAACTTATTGGTTCAGGGTACATGTTAAGTTCTGATTTTTATTGCGTCCGCCAATTTTTCATATAAGTTATGGCCCTTTGTTGAATTTCTACAGGCGTAGTTCGCCAAAAGTGCTATATGACTTCACCACAAACCTGGACTCGTACAGGAAAAACACATACTGTACACAACGTTGTATAATAGCTTTGTATTATTCACAAGGTGCATGGACATCATAAAACAAATTCACATTCACATAAATGGCGGTTATTACAAGGTAGTCTCGGCTGTTATATTCTATACATTTGTTACATTTATTATGACATTTGTAAATGTCGCAAGGTAGACTGCTCTGGACACCATCATAGTAAAGTTTCCACCGCCGGAGTCCAAGATAAGGGTGCCTCCACTGTGGGACCGGGATACGAGCACCCCCTTTTCATATATTATGGGTATCACAAGACAGGGGTGCCTCTACTGTGGGACCGGGATACGAGCACCCCCTTTTCATATATTATGGGTATCACAAGAAAGGGGGGGCCTCTACTTTATGATACTTATACGGGTTTCGGTTTAATATCCGGATGATTTCATGAGTGGATAGACGGAATATGAAGTCTGTGTTTTCTTGTTGACACGAATGAGATTAGAGGGGTATTTGACCATAACCCATAGGTGTTCTTTTTATACGCCCGTTTTTAGAAAACGGACTTACCTATTGCATGACTAAAGTTTCTGGATGATAACATTTGATAGCTTTCATATATTATGGGTATCACAAGACAGGGGTGCCTCTGCTTTGGGAGCGGGATACGAGCACCCCCTTTCATATATTATGGGTATCACAAGACAGGGGTGCCTCTACTTTGGGAGCGGGATACGAGCACCCCCTTTCATATATTATGGGTGCATGCTTTTACCGTGGGACCGGGGTACGAGCACCCCGCCTTTTTATATAAATATAAAAGTCATTGCGCACTCTTTGACAATATTCGTGCTGGCAAACCTCCACACCAAATTTCATTCAGATCCGGTAACTAATGGCTGAGATATCTGCGCGATCGGACACAAAAATATGATTTCCTGTTCAACAAAGGAGGAGAACTCTAAAACGGAAAACGCGAACAACGTCATTTGGCCTTCCTATATGTAAAAGCAGTGATGCTGTTGAGCATGCGTACCAAATTTCATTTAGATCCTATAACCAATGGTTGAGATATATGCACGGACGAACCCCCCCCCCCCCCACATTTCCAGATAGACAAGATACCGGCTGCTGGCGGCTATGATTTTAAACAAACTTTTGGAACAAATTGATAGCTCCCATATAGCGGCCACCCAAATATCCATATGAAGTTTGGTGACGATTGTGTGAGGGGTGTGTCAAAGAATTTAGTCATGCAATAGGTAAAATCAATTTTCAAAATCCAAAGATCATGAACATCCGACTGGCGATGACGAAGCTATATACATGTAAAGCTTCAACGTTGTTACGGATGGACGGACGGAATAATTTCTATACCCCCCGCCGAACTTCGTTTCTTTTAAACATATAGTCATATGGTCAGTACTGGTCACACTGGTGGGAACATGAGAAATACTTGTCACTGGAAATACAAACATGCAAAAGGCTTGATATAGAATAATACACATATGATACTTATACGGGTTTCGGTTTAATATCCGGATGATTTCATGAGTGGATACACGGAATATGAAGTCTGTGTTTTCTTGTTGACACGAATGAGATTAGAGGGTTATTTGACCATAACCCGTAGGTGTTCTTTCTATACGCCCGTTTTTAGAAAACGGGCCGTATTATGTTATTGGCCTGGTCATCCGTCTGTCGATCCGTCCGTTCATTTTTAGTTTCTGGATGATAACATTTGATAGCTTCAACTGAATGGAATTAAATTTAGTATGTGAGTTTACTAGGACAAAATACAGATCACAGTCAAATTCCGGTGCCACAGAGAATGTTCACCAAATTTACGCCCATTTTTTTTGTTGCACTCAATTTTTTTATTCCGGATTATAACTTCAGTAAGTCTGAACTGGATGGATTAATATTACGGATGTGACTTTACTGTTGGAACTACCAAGGGCGTGTTTCGCCGGCCAGGACACAAAAATAATATTTCAACATGGATCATGCATGGATACTTTTTTCTACCCCCTCTAGTGCGTTACATTTTTTTCAAACTAGGGAGAATAATGGGTAGAATAATCATAATTCCGTACATGAATATTACCCCACCTCCCCGGATCGTGTATATTACCTCCCCGGATCTTTTCGGTATCCGAAACGGCCCCCACCGCCTCCCAACATGCACAACATACCAACATAACGGTACATCGGCGAAAATCATAGACGTGGTGCTACGATTTGTGTAACAACGTAAAGTTTCCTACACCTTTATGATACCCAGTGTCTTATAGTGGCGAGACAACAGTATAGCCATTATCTTAGCGGATATGAAGTATATGACTATAACATAATATGTGCTCACATGTTACAACCCCCCCGAATTACGTTAAAACGATAGTTCTCGGTAAATAGTATCTCCGAAACGAGAGGCCGATCAGGATCGGCAGATGTTAACACATCCCTTGGCGATAGTAAATTACTCTGATCGGAATCATAAGTGAGAGTTTTGATATTGAATTATTGAGTATATGTTTGTGTACTATTATAGACAATGTACAAAACACAAATTATTGGAATTTATGGGTCACTCGCATTTATATAAGAGAATGCACCGGAACAGGATCTGTAATGCTGCACCACCACAGCATTGGGTTGAATGTAAAAAGGTGACCTGGACATGGAATACTTGGTAACGAGTAGACTGATGTTCTAGTTTACTGTTGACAGCATGTGATGTGTAATGTTGAAAGTTTAAAAAAATTAGATACCATAGTTTTCTTTATCTGCACATTGGCATAAGAGACATCAGAAAAATAATATAGCCTTATCAACAGCTAAGTAGTCCATGGCCATGGGATAGAATCGGTGAATTGGGTTAAATGTCGCTCCAAACAAATTTACCAGTACATATCACAAGATTTTGGACCGATTTAAACATTTTGTTAACTTTAAAAGAAGATTATTTTTGGAAATTGTTTAAACAAAAAATGTTTTATATTTTTGGTTTTATTTATTCATTTATTTGTTTGTTTCGTTTTGTTTTTGTTTTGTTAAATTGAGCAAGGAATTCAATCTAAATTGTTTTTTAAAGAGTGAATATTTTCTCGAAAAAGGGCCATAACTCAGTTAAAATTGTCGGATCAAACCCATATTCGAACTCGATTTGTCTTTTGTGCTGAGAAATTCACATACAAAATTTGGTTCCGCTCAGATAGTAAAAATATTTCAGTTATCGCACCATGCGTAAAGTGTCTACAGACAGACGGCAGACGGGCGGACTAACGACGAGCGGTCAATCCAGACGTTGTCACTATGTTTACCATACTATGGTGTGGCTAAACATAAAAAACATTGCTGCTATCTTGGATTTGACGTCTCTTTTTATGACTAAATCCTTTAGCAAACCTTATACAGGTCACATTTCTGATACAGGGCCCAAAACAAAATTTACAGCCTTTTGCTACCCACCCTTTTTGTGCGAAAAACATTATATTTTTTCCGCCTGATTTTTTTTGGACCCACCCCCTAAAATAAGAAATCTACAAAAACAGGGTGGAAAAATCCCTATATTTATAATGTTATTAGATGAGAAACTGGAGGGCGCATCGCGAGGGAGCACGACGGGGCTCTTCATGAGGCAGTGCGACAATAAAAAAAAACGGGTAGGTATGTTTATTTAATTTAATTTGTATATATAGGCATGATTTTGTTCTATTTCTGTATCTTTACGTCCAAGAGATCAGGCATGTTTCTGTTCTATTTCTGTATCTTTTACGTCCAAGAGATCACTGTGGTTTTCATAGTACGTTGAATCCCGGTGAAAAAATAAGATAAATAAATAAACTCAATTTAAAACAGGAACTATTTTATTACGCGCAACACACAACGTACACAATATTCTCAGCACGCGACGTTGTGATAAGTCAAATTCTGAGAAATTCACGTCACTATTCAAATTCACTTTGGCTGGAATCCGATTCAATGAAGAGGCGACGATATTTTCGTTTCATATGTTCGACATAATTGTCACTTTTAACAGGATAATTGTATTATTTTATGGTGCAATCTCCTTGGATAGTGATAGTGTTGGCGCGAGGCATTGCCGGAGATGACTGTCCATTCAGAGTTTTGGTGAATTTTGAACTTTCCGACACTTCGACAATCGAGTTCTGACTCGCACGAAAATAACCCATTAAACTTCATTTAGAGGAAATGCACTAAATCACGGACTTTTCGTAAGTATTGTGTTTTATATCCTTAACATAAGATAAAATTAATTTGATTTTCCATTCTGTATTTTATCGAATAAAAAATGCGTTCAGTAGCTTTTGATCAAGACCGTACTGAATTACGGGGAATTCCCTACTTCGCTAAAATAGAAATTGTCAAAATAGTCCGTATTCGTGCGCGCTGTTAACAATGTGTAAACTTCGTTACTTTTTCAATTTCCGAACATTTTTGGGTGGTTATTTTGAGCTTTTTGGCCCCTGTCTCCACATTTTGTCAACTTTATTGAACTAATTATTGATTATTTTACATTCGTAGCACACGAGTATATTATTTTACGACTTTTAGTTGGTTATTTAGACGTTTTGTTTTGAAAACAAGCCAGTTGTCGAAACGCACGTGCATCAGCTGTTGCCATCGAAGATATCCTTGTTGCCATCCAGGATACAAGATCGGAAACGGCCTAGGCGTTTTCGCGTGTATTTGATGAAATATAGCTATATTGTAAGATAAACAAAGTTATTAGACGAGAAACTGAACGTACAAATTAATGAGACATCTAAATAGTTTCGCGCTACATTGTCATTGACAGAACTTATTTGCACACGCTACCGAGTGCCCTGTTACCGGAAGTTGGATAGAACACACCCGAACATGGCCGAAGTTTAAAAAGTGTTCACTTGCTCGGCAAAAATGCTCGATAAATGTCTCTTTTTTGGAAAAGGAAGGTGAAATGTATGTCAGTGTGACGCATTAGTACATGTATCACCCGGGGAACATCGCGGTTTGGTCGTCTCTTGCGTCATATTCTTCCTTTCCGGACTTGAAGCAAAAGCTCCGTTGCCAGGCATGGGGGAAAGTTGGACTGTACATTTCAATGTATAGTCAATTTTGGACTCTCATTCTAGAGGCCTTACTTGTCGTTTAGATTTGACCTTCCATTTTCTAATGGTATTTCCGATTGAAAGATCGCAGTGCTTTAAAGATTGCTTCTTGTAGAAACCAGTAACGGTGTCATGACATCAAGACGTACATCATGACGTCACAACCTACACCGGCGCGCAAAATTCCAGACAGGAATGCGTGGATGGCCAGACAGTTGAGGCTCTTATTACACGGACAGGCTGAACATCCACATTTACGTTATATGTGATTATTTACATACATGTACATTGTAGATGGTATTTTCTTGTGTCCCGTAAGGGTTTATCAGCAAATCTTTCTAAAGATAAAATTTCATCCGATATTCCCATGAACAGTAACAAGCGGGCGCAAATTACGTTTACGTATGATCATATTACATATTATCGCTTACAACTATGGAATAAAACAAATCAATACAGTTGCCGTTCGGTGCATAGCCATGGGAACAGCCTAATGCTCTCTATCGCTATATGGTATCACCCGAATGGTCTGTTCTAAAAATAGACAAATAAACGGGGCCAATAACATATTCGAAATAAAATCAATATTAATTGATAGAAGCCTTTCCAGTTCATATTTATTATTTTATACCCACGCAACTATTTCAAATTTGTTATTTAAAGAGATAATCCATCTTTAACGGTTTCTAAAGAAGCATGTTATGTTGCAAATTTCAGTACTAAATTTAGGAAAATCTCTTCACAATTTGTGTTTTTACATCCAACAAATAAAATGTATGTTGTCTTGGTTTATGTAAGGTTTACTCAAAATGATTCTCACTGAGGTCCTTTCTTTACTTTCAGAGATCTATGTGCACACGTCATTTCCGAGTAGGTAATTCTTCAGTGTCTATGACAACATATTAATATACCAGCGCCTTAGACTGTTTCTCAACACAGCCAGAGAAATACAGTGCATTTATACAACATCGAGTGTAAATGTAAAATCACCAACTGATGCCAAATGGAGGGACGACATCGGTGTGAAATATGTCTTGAGACATTTACATCAGCTGATGGTCTGAAAAGGCACATGCGGATCCACACAGGAGAGAGACCATATAAGTGTGATGTGTGTCCCAAGACGTTCGTTGGTTCTCAGGGTCTGAAATATCATACGATGACCCACACAGGAGAGCGACCGTATGGGTGTGATGTCTGTCCAATGAAGTTCATTGATTCTAAAAGTCTGAAAAATCACATGATGAAACACACAGGAGAGAAGCCGCATCAGTGTGAGTTATGTCGTAAACGATTCAGCACATCTAGAAATTTGATACAACATATGCTGACACACACAGGAGAGAAGCCATATGAGTGTGATATTTGTCTTATGAGATTTGCCCAAGCCGAATATTTAAAGAAACACACCAGGAAAAACATTGGAGAAGGTCAAATGGCATATTCAGACCACGAGGACATTGTTGAGCACAGTCTCTTGCCTGGTGTGTGTACACGAGAGGAGGTTAAGAAACATCATACATGTACCGAGTGCAGCAAATCATTTTCTCTGCCGTCTAGCCTAAAATCACATATGAGGATCCATTCGGGTGAGAGACCGCACGAGTGCACAACGTGTGGAAAATCCTTCACTCGGGCTAATGGGCTGAAAATACACAAGAGGGTCCACACGGGAGAAAAGCCGTTTAAATGTAATATTTGTGGAATTGGATTCTCTCAACGCAGTGCCCAGTCTCAACATATGAGGATCCATACGGGGGATCGCCCGCTTAAATGTAACATATGTGGGAAAGATTATGCTAATCTCAGCAGTCTGTCTTTACATGTAAGGATTCATATGGGAGAGACGCCTTATAAGTGTGATGTTTGTAAGAAGGAATATAGCTACAAGAGTGCCCTGACTGAACACACGAGAATCGTTCACATGCGAATCAAACCTTATCGTTGTCAAGAATGTAACAAAGAATTCGCAACTTCGGGCAATCTGAAATCACACTCCGGGACCCACACAGGCGAGAAGCCGTATGTGTGTGATATCTGCCATAAAGCTTTTGGTTACTCACCTAACCTGCTTGATCACGTCAGAAGTATTCACACCGACGAAAGACCTCATAAATGTTCTGATTGTGACAAGACATTTGTTACATCCAGGGCATTGAGTGTGCATCTCAGGAGGCATCGTGGTGAAAAAACATTTAAATGCTCGGATTGTGACAAACGATTTGTTTCTTCCAGCGAGTTACTTGATCACACAAAGAGACATCGCGGTGACAAACGACATAAATGTCCCGAATGTGACAAGAGATTTGTTTCATCCAGTGAAAAGAAACAGCACGTGAAAAAAATCCATATGCGGAGAGACTCCATCAATAAGGACAGATGATACCCATATATATGTATTATGTGTTTACAGGGCGATAACCCATCAATAAGGACAGATGATACCCATATATATGTATTATGTGTTTACAGGGCGATAACCCATCAATAAGGACAGATGATTCCCATATATATGTATTATGTGTTTACAGGGCGATAACCCATCAATAAGGACAGATGATTCCCATATATATGTATTATGTGTTTACAGGGCGATAACCCATCAATAAGGACAGATGATTCCTATACATATGTATTATGTGTTTACAGGGCGATAACCCATCAATAAGGACAGATGATTCCAATATATAAAATGTAACCCGCCATATCAAATCCAGTCGGAAATCGGGATTTTTTTTACCCTGTGCCAATGCATTCTCATATAAGAGAATGCATTGGCCTAACAATGTTTTACAATTTGAATAATTTTTTCTTGTATTCTTTAACAATTTTATAATTTCACCCATACATAGCCCCAGAAAAAACATGAGCAGACGACACTCTTCTATATGCTTCTATATATGTGTAGGGCTCCCTGCAGGGTAATGGATGTTTTTTTTATTTTATGTCCTAAAATTGTAAGAAATATTTATTTAAAAAACATGATAAAAAAATGTTAGGCCAATGCATTCTCTTATATATGCGAGGCGACATATGGTCGACTCGCATATATAAGAGAATGCATTGGCACAGGGTAAAAAAATCCCGACTTCCGACTGGATTTGATATGGCGGGTCACCTATGTGTTCTTTGTTTACAGGCTGATACCAATTTAATGGGGTGGTTTATGGACCCACTGAGTGCGCTCACAACATTTGTTATGGACCAGTGGATCAGTGGACTTCACTTGACCGGACCAAACTGTGTTAAAACAATGAGAATAGGCAATTAGTTTATATACTGCAATATATATAGATATAGAGAAGTAAACATAATGGATTCACTTGCCTTACTATCACTTTTATTTGCTGAATATGTAAAACTATTAAAGATTATATATCTCTTTGTAAACAATTGATTTGAATTGAATTGCTATATAGTTACCGGGGTATAAAATATAACATATGAATCGAAGATTCCTGTCCAGAAATGCTTAATTAAATAATGGATCATCACTGCTGCTCCACGCAAATCATTTCTGTCCCATTTTATGTTCCACTTCGAAGTTATTTTTGTTTACCTTCTTGGCGACTTTTTGACAAGTTGGAGACACCCGCATACACAAAGATGAGCCAGACAATTATTTATCGCATTTTTATTTGACGCTTCGGATCGAGGCTCGGTATATAATACACACCGTCTGCGTATGGAAATTATTTTGTTGCATATTTTTAGTCTTACAGAAATGTACACTGATCATCAACAAATCTCATATTTTTCTTCAGTGACCCACAACGTACATGTTGTGGAAATTTCACAAGCATAAGACAGTTCTACAAAACTGCGATTGTATTTTTATTATATATAATGCTACACATATTTCAGAATTGCCACCAGTGTTATTACTGTCGGGGGGGGGGGGGGGGGGGTCACAAATAATCAATTACAGCTTATCTCAATTGTATTGAAATCTATCCTTTGATAAAATAACATGGTGTATAATGTCTTCCAATAAAAGGGATGTGTGTCGGACAGAGCATGTGGTATCAGGGTTTTTCAAACAAGTGAAGGACTATAACAGTCCTATAACACATGTAGTGCACATTTCGTGTGCGGAAACACATATTTCAGAATTGCCACCAGTGTTATTACTGTCGGGGGGGGGGGGGGTCACAAATAATCAATTACAGCTTATCTCAATTGTATTGAAATCCATCCTTTGATAAAATAACATGGTGTATAATGTCTTCCAATAAAAGGGATGTGTGTCGGACAGAGCATGTGGTATCAGGGTTTTTCAAACAAGTGAAGGACTATAACAGTCCTATAACACATGTAGTGCACATTTCGTGTGCGGAAACACACATATGAAATGTGTGCATGCATTGCAAGAAGGCTTTGTTTTAAAATGATGACACAAGCGAGGCCAAGTGGGCAACGGACGTCGATTTCCATTAAAAAAATTGCCAAACTCCAAATCAGGCCCAATATAGAATGCAACATGCAATATTCCACGTTAGTGTACCTGAATATGTCATTGAATGTGTCAAAGTATCTCGTAAAACACATACGGGGTCGTTCAAGCGTGCAAAAAAACTCGAAGAATCTATCAAACGAGCATCTCAAAATCTTATCGATTTTAAATTAGTCCTATGTCTGCTACATCCGCCAGGGTACCACACTGTCTGACAGACAAGCAGATATACCTTGTCCTATGTTTATCCTATGCTTGTCCTAAGCTTTCCTAACTTATATACATATATGGTAGATGGCTTTACTATAACTCTGAATTACTTTATCTTTCCATGGTGCATCGATGTATTTTGACCACAAGTCTGAAGCAAGCATGTACTACATATAGTTCAATCAAATGTTTGATAACTGTGTGAAAATAGGGTCCGTGAAGTTGGATCGAAGTTCGAAATTCGAAATTCGGTGGAGATTCGCGTGAAGTTAGAGATTGAAGTTCGAAGTTCGAAATTCGGTGGAGATTCAACCCCCACTGTTTTTGCCTCAAGTTCATTGTTGTGTTCCAATTCCTGCTCTAATCCAGCAAACTAACGCTCAGCTTCGAGAAATTACCCGATCTATAGGTTTGAATTTCAATCTGAGCGTTCGAAATTCGGTGGAGATTCGTTCGAAGGTCGAAATTCAGATTGAAATTCGACCCCTACTTTTTTTTGCCTCAAGTTCATTGTTGTGTTCCAATTCGTGCTCCCCTGTTTGAATTTTGGGTCAAAAGTTATTTTTTTTAACTTTTTCCACAGGGGCCTGTAACGCGCTCCGCTGTCCGACCCCCTTTTTGCACTGCCCATATACGCCGCCCTCTATACGCGCCTTCTTCGCGTTAATGGAACATTATATAGACAAGGGGCTCTGTAGAAATTCAACGTTTCACCATCGCTCGGGAGTCGCACAAATTTAGCCCATTCACCCCAGTAATGATAACGATATATACACGGATGGATCGGCAAAGAATTCATCTTTCAATAAATACCACAAACTCCCATCAGAAACATTCATACACGTTGCATTTGATTAAATTTTAACCACCGAATATTGTCTCCGGAGAGTGTATTTTTTCCGATTTGATCCGGCTCAGCAGCAATGGACGCCACTCGTCTCTAAATTCACCACCCATACAGTTTACTATCATTAATAATCGGTCAAACGATCAACTAAATATCTGGAACTTAGTTATTTCTTGTCGGTTAATAATTTATTTACTCATACAAATCAACACATTGTCAGTAATCAATTTCTATAGAGGAGAAATCTGTCGATAATTCCACCCTTTTTTAATTTTTTGTACAAGTCGCACGGCCCTCATTTAAATATTCATTGTGAAATGACCTCGATTAGAATACTGGACGCTGATTGGCTGTTCTACTATTTTCATTTTAGTAACCGCGAAGTTTAAAATCGATGCAATATTGACATGTCGAACTCGTGGTCAGCATGATAAATTTGTAAAAATAATGTCGTTCAAAGCTATTAACTGGTAATTTCGTAACCATTGCAACAAAAACTAATTGCATAGGGTGAATTTTATGTTGTAAATCGAATATGTATGTTTTACAACTCAACTTAGAAGAACATTCCAGTGAAATATAAGAACTAAATTGTCAAATATAAAGACATTTTTTTTTTTAGAAGTTTTAATAAACCATTCAATAGCCACAGTAGCTATCTGGCAATGCCAGGTTTAAACATTGAAACAAAACGAAATATATATACAGTATAACAAGCATTATTGGAGGACTTTTTCACTGCATTACTTATCTGAGCTGAAAATTGATGAAATAATTGAATCAATTTCAAGAGGTCATTTCAGTTGTGCACAAATATAATTTTACTCTGAGGCCAAATTAAAAATTATTATGCCACGATTCCATGCTCTGTTGGCCCCCCCCCCACCACTTTGCATGACCCATAACTTATCGTTTTTTTGTGTGACAATGTTACCCAGATTCCTAAAATTGTGGTGAAGTTATACCCAGGAACTTTCAACGCACTCCCTAGTTCCTGCACTCCCCCTATATACACCATCCCAATATACGCGCCTGCCTTAATTTGGTTGTTTTTTTTTTCCCGACTAGACAACAGCCCACTCCTCCTAGAACTACAAGTCAGAAATCAACTACTCACCACGAAAAAGACAAAGTCCATCCTACAACTAGACGCAACAGACAGACCCATATAACCTCGACAGCACATGACGACTCCACCATGCTTCCGCCGCTTTGCCTCCAACCACAGTAACCACGACAAGCCACAAGATCGATCCCCATCGAAAAATCAAGAAAGGGTGAAGGGACTTGCACACTGCAGTCCGACCACCCTACCCGGCCTTCGGCCGGAAACGACTCAACAACATGGCATATTTTATTTTTTACCCCACGCAGGACTTACGCCCAATTTGTGAACAGCTTAACAGGCGTATGACTAGGTTTGTAATTTATAGATGGACTAATGGTGGCACAAGAAGAATCCACAAGGATAGCCCCGTGACTGCTATGGTTATGCCTACGCAGGCGATTTAGCAACGATAATTTACCCATTTTTCATTATTTTTACCCAACACACGACTTACGCCCAATTTTTGAACAGCTGGACAGGCGTATGTGACTAGGTTTTTTATTTATAGATGGATTAATGGTTGCACAAGAAGAATCCACAAGGATAGCCCTGTGGCTGTTGTGGTTTTACCTAGGCAGGCGATTTAGCAACGATATTTTACCTTGTTTTCATTATTTTGACCCCACGCACGAGTTACGCCCGATTTTTGAACAGCTGGACAGGCGTACATGTATGTGACCTGTTTTGTGATTTATAGATGAAATAGTGGCGGCATAAGAAGAATCCAAAATGATAGCCCCGTGGCTGCTGTGGTTATGTATACATAGGGAATTTAGCAACGAAAAATTAGGGGTTGAATTTCAATCTGAATTTCGAACTTCAATCCAGATCGAAATTCTCCCAGATTGAAATTCAGATTGAAATTCAAATCTATAGATCGAGTAATTTCTCGAAGCTGAGCGTTAGTTTGCTGGATTCTCTTATGGAAAGTATCAAACATACCAAATTTTAGCTCGATCCAGCCATAAACAATGCCATTTCCCTTTGGCACCTTAATATTGAAGGCCATCAGTATCTCAGAAAAAGTGAGAAAAAAAATCACTTTTGACCCAAAATTCGAACAGGGGAGCACGAATTTGAACACAACAATGAATTTGAGGCAAAAACAGTGGGGGTTGAATCTCCACAGAATTTCGAAATTCGAACTGCAATCTAACTTCACGCGTCAAAAGTTTATTAATCCGGGGGGGGGGGTAAAGTATTTGCAGGAATGTATGCCGGGGTGGTGGGTGGCCCGAGCGAAAGGGGGGGGGGGGGGGGGTGGGGACGTCGGGTGAACTTTCCCTGCATTTTTCACATAGACGCGGTTATAGGAACGTGCTGATTTGCTGCATGTATAACTAATGGTACCCAGTTATTTATAAACCTGAAGCTTCCATGACGAAATGTCGGCTGGTTCGCAAGAAATAAACTCGACATTTTTGCATTGTTTTAACTCTTGAATTAGTTGAAATGCTATGCTATTTGAAGGCCAATAAGACTGAAATAACAGTTCGACATGATCTGTATTTATTTATCACCCTTACAATTATCAAAATGCATGTTGTCAAACTTACTGTACGTGTTAGTTAATTAACTGACAGCTACGTTTTATTATGTTTGTCCCAGTTCCGTGTGGGGCATGACAAATTCATTTTAAAGTTGCAGTATGGAATTTTGCGGAGAACCTCTTTTATGATTATGGCCATATTATTGTAAGGAAATGGGCAGAACTTTGAGACGGAACTGAGATGAATCATGACATGTGGGTATTCTGGCCCATTATGGTAAAAAATTATCAACTGGAAACAGGGTGAAAGCCAAGATGGCAGCCAGGGAGTTACTCTATGATCATAGATGAGGATACTAGGTATACATGGAGTTATTGTATGGTCATGAATGATGTAGGGAGTGCCTTGTTGGTAACGGTGGGTGGTATATTTATATATGTTGTGGATGTGTTATCATTGGTGGTGTATGGGGAGTATATGTATGATCATGGATGGCGTGTATGAGTATGGCAAGTATGGAACTTATGAGTGGTCGTATGTGTGGGTATTGGTATATCTGGAAGGGCTCACCATTGGTGATGTGCATATGTCTACCTGGATTGACTCTATGGTTATGGGTATGGCGAATACGTATACATACAGTGGCTGTATGGTCCACGGTGAGGTGAATATGTATACAATGAGTGACCGTATGGTCGTGAATGTAGTGAATATGTATACATAGAGTGACTATATAGTCATGTGTCGGGTGTATACCTGGTGTTCATGCATGGTGACTCGTGGCTGTATCATCATTTGTGGTATGTCCGGGTATAACCAAATATGTCTGCATGATCAGGTGTACGTGTATAAAGTGGGTAACTATGTTGTCATTTGTGTGGTGTTTATGTACATATGGAGTGGCTGGGGTAATGTGTGGTTTGTACGTGTGTACGCTTTCCACAATAACTCAAGGATATGTTAATCAATAGAGAGGTCATGTCAGAGAGTCATATCACGGAAAGCGATCACACAGTCATTACATATATGCATAAACACCACATACATAACATATAGTGACCCATTGTATACATGTACACCTGGCCCATGACCACAGATGACCATACAACCACACGCCACAATGCAGGCACACCGGGTATACTCCTAAACATATACTCCACACCCATATAGTCACTCCTTGTATACCCATTCATATCACCATTGGCCATAAGGTCATCCCCTGTATACCTATTCTCCAAACGCATGGTAAAATAGACAATCAATATATACATCAACACCACAACAATGACCATAAAGTCACTCCGGTATACATCTGCACCTCACCAATTGCCATATAGCCACTCGCTTCATACACATACCCTCACCCATGTCACCTGGTATACTCCTTCACCTGACCTATGGCCATATAGCCACCCCGTGTGTACCTATTAAAAACATTCATCATGGTCAATCCATACATATTCACCTCAACATTGGCCTTGTAACTCCCTGTATCCCTATTTGTCACACCATAGCCGAATAGCCACTCAATATATACTAATACACCCCAGCCATGTCAGTATAGTCACTCCATGTATGCATATGCACCTCATCCATGGCCATATAGCCACTCTCTATTTACACATATCCCTCACTCAAGACAATAAAGCAACACATGCGTATACTGGTATAACCTACACATGCCCATACGCCTGACACATGACCATTTAGTCACCCGCTGTATAGGTGTTCATTACATTTATGATAATACAGTTACTACTTGTATACATACATGTACACATCTCACCATTAACCATAGTCACTACCTGTATACCTATTCGACACAAATAGTCATATAACCATTCATTATACATATGCAGCCCACCCTAGACCATAGATTCACTCCAGGTACCGGTATACATGTAACCTCACTAATGGCCATTCAGCCCTTCCAGATATAAAAAAGCCGCACACAAGACCACTCAAACAATCCATACTTGCATATACACCTCACACATGACAATTCAGCAATTCACTGTATAACCATACACACCATCCATGATAATACAGCTAAGCCATATACACTCACCCGTGACACGAGATATATAAATATACACCCACCGTTACCACAAGGACACTCCCTATATACCCACACGCTCGATAATGTCCACACAGTTTACTCCAGGTATTCATATTCAATCATGATCGTACAGTCACTCCACATATACCTATACACATTACCCGTAACCATAAAATCACTCCATATTTATCCACACACCACATCCATGATCATACAGACAACACATGTACATACCACCAAGACCTTACAGTCACTCCATATATACATAATCAATACATAGATGACCATGTAGCCATATCCATACACCACACCAATGACAATACAGGCACACCGGGTGCACCCGTACTGGATATACACAATCATACACTAAACAGTCACTCCATGCATACCGATTCACCTCACACCTGTCCATGACCTCTCCCTGTATACCTAGATGCATCTTACCATGGACAACCCACTCATAACCATATAGTCACTCATTGTATTCCTACTCACATCAGTCATGACATACAATAACTCCATTTATACCCATTCACCTCACATATGATATAGCGTAACTCCCTTGCTACTATCTTGGCATCCACACTGTATCCTGTTGACATTTATTTTATCAGAATAGCCAAAGATTATGGTCCATCTCAGTTCTGTCTCAAAGTTCTGCCCATTTCCTTTCGATAAATATGGCCAAAATCACAAAAGATGTTCTCGGCAAAATAACATACTTTTAAAATGAATTTCTCATGCCCCATACGGAACTGGGACAACCAGAATAGAACATGTAGTTGTCAGTTAATTAACTAACACATATAATAACCAAGTGAGTCACAATTTGCTACCTTTTCGGATAATGCAGCGAATGTTCGGGATATATGTAAAAAATTTACATTTTACAAATTTGTTGCCATTTTGGAAGCCATCTTGAGCAATTTGGTCTATAAAGACAGTAGTGTGACACATTTAAAATAGACCAAAACAATAAACACCTTCAATCCAAAGATAGTTATATTTTACCTGAAAAAAAATGGTCCAAACCTGAAAAGTGAATATTTGCCAATATTTATGTCAAGTTTTTGAGAGAAAAGTCCAATATTTTTGACGATGTCAGTGGTGACAATAGTAACAATTAACCATGGTTAGTATTCAATGTATAGAATGCAGAATAGCCAATTTTATACATCAACCACAACGTGTAAGCAATTGCAGGACACGCTGGTGTAATATTTACCATTTTCCATATTATGGCGGCCATATTGGCAGCCATTTTGAGCCAAAGTAAGAATTGGTTCCAGTGAGTTGGAATATTCATAGGTAATGATATGCCTCACTTACATTACGAAGTTCTGTCCATTTTTTGTTGAAATATGACTAGAATCCAAATTGATTTTTTGTGAAATTTTATACCGCATTCTGTAAAATCTAATTTTTGAGGGATCGGAAGGGGGTAGGACCCCAATAATTGCATATTTAATTGCTCCAATGATCAGTTAATATACAAAACACAAAATAAAGTTGCATTACTCAACTAGTTCCAAACAGCATGAATTGATCTAGAAGATATTTGTGAAAAAATGTCATATTTTCAACTTCCGGCAGCCATTTTGGCGGCCATCTTGGATGGTGAGTTTCAATTTCGGCCCAGAAAAGTGTCAATATGACTTAGCTTCAAGAAAATATATACATTTGTATACATTTTACTAGATTTTCCCGCTATAATTTGCATAAAACTGACTTAGGGTCTGAAAAACGGCGGCCATGATGGACGCCATCTTGTCTGGAGTCTATAAGGCAGGGAATATATAGAACGGGAAGGTTCACTTCCTATTGGTTCAACGTAATGCATGACGTCGCCAGCATCCGCCATTCTGGTAGGATAGAAGAGCGAATGGCGTCATTGGTTACCGCAGCGCTATTCGCCTTGTGTGTAAACAAAATCGAAATAGTAGGCCTATAAAAGAATAAACAATCAGACAAAAAGCAACATTTGTGACTATATATCATACTTTAATCCACCAACATGAAAAAAATATATTTTAAAGCAAATAAGTATTTATTTCAACCAAATTACGCTGTCTTTCTTGCCAATTTTCGTTTGTTATTCAATGTCGAAATTTTGGCTGAGATCATTCAATTCATAACTGTGATGATGCCAATTTTAAATTAAAATGCCGGCGTACCAAATATTGAAACATAAAGTTAAAATAAAATTCATTTGGAAACATTACAGAATAATTCCATGCTTGTTGGCTCTGGCGGCTATGAAGAGTCAAAAGTGTCAAAATCAAAGCGTGGGTGGACCGAGGAGCCCTGTGAGATTTTACACAATTCCGAGGCTTCTCAAGTCAATAACATCAATGCTAGTTCAAGTAGTTGCTATGTGGTAATGTACATTCATTGGGCTGCACCAGCCACACCCTTACTCCCTTAGTCATTGATACATTAATAATTTCATATTTGGAATCAAATACTTAGTCATTTCAAGCATTACCCATTAACACAAGAATTCTGATAATATCAAATATTTAATTATGTACTAGGTTTATAGTAGATTTATAAATAGGCTACATGTGATTTTTTTTTCTTCTGAAGAAAGATTAATTAATTAGTGAGTGTTCAAACATTTAAGGCTATATATAAATGTATTTTACTCATGTTGAGCCTTGCTTAGTCCTTGCGTTCATGGTATATGAGAACTCAGAGAATCATAATTTGGGAAATTTAGGCTACATATGCTTCTTTTTTATTTTAATATTTAACAAAGATTGAAATTTTCACACACATCAACGCAATATATTTTTATAACTACATCAAAATTTCCCAAATAAACTCATCATATTTAATATTAATGATATACATGACCCAGAGATGCTATAATTTATAAATTCTTGAATAAATACTGGGTATTGTAAGTTATGTTTGCCAATATATTACATAGCAGTAGGCATGTAGTGTAGCCATGAATATAAGAACATAATGTCATCGTTATTTTTGGAAAACAGAGGATGATTGTATCTCCATGGCACCTCATAATGATTGACACCATAAGGTAAATTAATCATGATTGCGTGACACATGTCTATCACATTGTAAGTACCGGTACCACACCATTTGCTGAAAATGACACAATATTATATAGTGCTGTATGCTAATAACAGAACTTTAAAATTATTGTTTCCCCATACCATAGACTATATTTAAGAGTAGGCGGGTAGGCCTATATATTATATGTGCGATTTTACTTAACTTATACTTGCAGGTAGGTTTAAATATTTAAACTGTTATTTTGATATTGAAAATCTATAGATATCACACAAATAATTAAATATATAGGCCTACATCTGCCGCCATTCACTATACATAGTCTATCCAACAGACAATTAAAGTACTATAAGGACAAAATATGGACATGAAATGTAAATGAAATATTTGCTACTACCTGTTAAGTCTTACCGGTATGGGGTTTTTTGTATGTGGGTAGCAGGGTAGGTATAGGACCAGGGAAGTTTATGATATCATGGCCCAAAGATTTGATATTTGGTGGATGTTTTTAAATATCAAGTATTTCAGATTGATAAAATGGCACTGCAACATAATGAAATGTAGTGTATAAAGTGTAACATACTGGTAGCATGTATATGTGTCCCACCAACCCCTGTAATTGATGTAAACTCATCATATATTGATGGTACATACATATAGTGTATGCGAGATTAGTGAAATATATCATGTATGCAGGACTCAATATAAATGGCATTAACTTGTACTCAGACTCCATAATTATTCCCATATCAACTGGTATGCCAGTTTCATAATAAAAGTGGCATCTGGAATGTAAGCCCTACTGAATGGTGCCCTTGGTGGAGCTTTTAAAACATGTTTAAATTGTGGTTATATTCTAAGCAATTAATTTAAATGACCAAGGTTGTGAACTTTGATCCCATAATAGATCTCAATTTTTTTCCATAATAGATTTTTTTTAAATTAGAGACATGACTCATGTAATGTTATGGACATAGTCATTAGTCAAATTATGAAAGACAGTCGTATTTGACACAGAAATCCCACCCAGTAAGTTTGTTTCCTAGTACTGGTAGACATACAAGTTAAATGAATTTTCAATTCGATCCATTCGAATATATCATATATGGATATGGATTACCACTTTAGTTCCTCTACTTAAGCGATATGTTGATCCCACAAATATCCTGGATGCCACTTTGATTTGTAAATCATTTTCAAACTCCCACACTTTTAACTTATTAGTAAAAGTAAACAAGGAAGTAACGATGCGATGACGTACGTTCCTACCAGGGTATCCTACCAGAATGGCGTCATGACAACTTCCGGTGATTACCACAAATGCGCGGAGTGAACCTTCCCGTTGTATATATTCCCTGCTATAAGGCCACTTTTTTTCTTGTTAACATTGCTTAAAAGTTGAAGGACATAGTAAGGAACAAAAGGAGTGGGGTGAAGTTAAGTCCCAGGGGGTGCAAGGGTACCCCTATTAGCTCCCGGACTACAAGGGTGTATTTGCCGACCAGGACCAACAAAAAAAAAAAATTCAACACTATAATACATGGATCTTTTTTCTACTCCCTCTAGTGCCGTACAAACTGGGGGAAATAATAGAAACTGAAGACACGAACAGCTTCTATCAATTAATACTAATGTTATTTCGCATATTTCATGGGGACCGTTTATGTGACTATTTTTAGAATAGACCATTCGTGCGATACCATATTGCAATATAGACCATTAGGCAATTCCTATGGCTACTTACCGAATACAAAATGTCCCAGATTGAATGGTTGTATATTGTTTTATTCCATAGGTATATGCGATAACGAGTATAATTAACGTTTATCTGTGACAAAATTGTATAATACAATTGCTGGTCTCTGTTAAAGGTGGATTATCTCTTTGTAAGTATGCTTTATATAGTTACCGGGGTATAAAATAGTAGATTTGAATCGAAGACTCCTGTCCAGAGTTCGAATATTTTCTGGTTTAAAAAGGCGTGTTTGTTCGGCTAACGAACAATAGTGGTTATTGACCAGAACTTTTATTGTACAATTTTGTAACAAATAAACGTCAGTTATACTCATTATCGCTTATATATGTGGAATAAAACAATACAAACAATCAATCTGGGAATTTTACTTTCGGTGCGTAGCCATAGGAACAGGCCAGTGCTCTATATCGGAATTTGGTATCATCCGAATGGTCTGTTCTAAAATTAGTAACATAGACGGTCCCGATTTAATATTCGGAATAAAATCAATATTAATTGATAGAAGCTTTTTCGGACAGGTGTCTTCAGTTCATATCTAGTATCTTATACACACGGAACTATTTAAAATCTGTTATTTAAAGAGATAATCCATATTTAAGAGTAACGATCTAATATTTTATACCCCGGTAACTATATAAAACATGTTTACAAAGAGATAATCCACCTTTAATATTCGACTTAGAAGTGTTTTTATTTACCGAAATTATGTGTTTCTCATAAATGAAGGCTGAAATGGTTTCATAGACATTTTTTCAATCTTAGACAAATTCTATCTTGTGAAACCTAGAATCATCATATGTATATCTCAAATTAAGAGCTTACATGGAATGGATTAAAGATGGATTATCTCTTTGTAAACATGTATTACATATAGTTACCGGGGTAAAGTGTATTGGAACCGAATAGAAGACTCCTGTCCAGAATGCTTGTATCGATTAATTATATTCGTTTTATTTAGAATATTTTCCGGTCTATAAAGGTGAGGTTGTTCATAGTCGAACATCTACGGGATACTAAAGATAACCTGTCGAAATTTCCCCCATGCCTGGCAACGGAGCTTTTGCTTCAAGTCCGGGAAGGAAGAATATGACGCAAGATGCGACCAAACCGCGATGGTTTTCGGGTAATACATATAGTAAGGCGTCGCCCTGACATACTTTTCACCTTCCTTTTCCAAATTCACGGGAAATCTTATGGCTTTCTAAAGAAAAAAAATAGAAATGTCCCTTCCATTTACAAGATTTTCAAGTCTTCATACTTAAAGGTGGATTATCTCTTTGTAAACATGTATTATATAGTTACCGGGGTATAAAATATTATATTTGAATCGAAGACTCCTGTCCGGAAATGCTTCTATCGATTAATATTAATTTTATTTCGAATATTTTCTGGTCTAAAAATGTGTGTTTGTTCAGCTAACGAACAATAGTGGTTACTGTTAACAGAGACCAGAAATTATATTGTGCAATTTTGTCACAAATAAACGTTAATTATACTCATTATCGCTTATATCTGTGGAACAAAACAATACAAACAACCAATCTGTGACATTTGACATTCGTTGCGTGGCCGTAGGAACAGCCCAGTGCTCTATATCGCAATACGGTCTCATCCGAATGGTCGGTTCTAAAAATAGTAACATAAACGGGCCCGATTTATTATTCGAAATAAAATCAATATTAATTGATAGAAGCTTTTCCGGACATAGGTCTTCAGTTCATATCTATTATTTTATACCCACGCAACTATTTAAAATTTGTTATTTAAAGAGATAATCCATCTTTAATTTGCATAACATGATTTGATTACGTTATCTTAACATTGGCAACTCTCCTTGCTATAATCGTTAACGGTCATATACATTACCGAGTGTGAACCTCTATGACGCAATTTGTTTCCCAATGGTAGAGACCAGGTCCCATTCCATAAAACAGGGTGGACAAATTTATAATGTTATTAGATGAGAAACTGAATTACGACACGGCGCATCGTGATGGAATACAACGATTGAAAACCGGTAAGTATGTTTATTTAATTGTATTATATATAGGCACGTCTCTTTTGTACTTCTGTATCTTTTACAGTTTCTAAAATTTGGTAGGTGCGCCCAATGTGAACCCCAAGCGCGCCCAATTCGCCTGGCGAATCGTGTGACATATTTTCTGGAAGTGATATCTACAAGCTATCAGATCGTCCGCATGCAGGTACGTCGTCATTGTTTACTTTGCCACAATGCGGCTGTAGTGAGAAAAAATCACTTTAAATCAAGAATTTGTTTTAGCACATTTAGATATGGGTGGTGGCAGAAGAGGGTTAATGAAGTAAGAACAGACATGTTCTTTATTTTGACGTCGGTATATAAATGGCCACATTTTAATATTGGTGTGCTGTCACCCACACTCAAATCAGCATAAAATCACATCTGGCAGCTGAATGGTTGATTATGATTGGGATAAAAATAATGCAAAAACCAGGGGGGGGGGTCGGAATTTTGTTTTTTGTTGGACTATACATTCAATTGATAGTCAATGTTGGACTAGGATGTTCAGATAATGAACAATAGTGAACAATAGTGGTTACTGTTAACAGAGACCAGGAATTTTATGGTGTAATTTTGTCACAAATGAACATTAATTATACAGATTACAATACACCAATTATTCTCCATAGGCGACTATGTTAACGTCCGGGGCTATGCTCGATTCCTTGTGAATTCAGGAACTTTCTAACGTAGTCAATTTTGAAGAATGGCTCTTCGGACCCAAATAATTAATAGATACGTGTGGGTTTTCTACCTTTAAATTTACCGCTTTTTATACTGCCCTAATTTCGCAGAAAAATTCATCACCAAATTTTCAAACATACCCCATTAAAGGTGGACTATCTCTTTGTAAACATGTATTATATAGTTACCGGGGTATAAAATATTAGATTTGAATCGAAGACTCCTGTCCGGAAATGCTTCTATCGATTAATATTAATTTTATTTCGAATATGTTCTGGTCTAAAAAGGTGTGTTTGTTCAGCTAACGAACAATAACGCATGTAACTTATATTTAGCTTCGCATTGACTATATCGCATATGTTCTCTTTATATTACCGCGACGACAGGTTTCATTTGCGAAGTGTTTACTGCCGTCTCTGCCAAGGAGCCAGGTGACAGTGTCCCGGGCAAAAATAGAATCTTCCCTCGCTAAGATTCCCCGATGATTCCCGAACATCACTCGTTGCTAAGACCCCCCGAAGATTCCCGAACATCACAACCGAACCTGCGACGGAGATTCTTGTGTATTTCCGAAACATACCGAATGGCCTCGGGAATCATCGGGGGATCTTCATCAGGGAAGAAAGTCCACCGTGCCGACAGAAGTAACATGGCGCCTTGGCAGAGAGATCGGAAAACGGTTCGAAAATGAAACCTGCCATCGCGGTGATATAAAGAGAACATAAGGTGATGTTGCCAATGCCATGCTAAATGTAAATCTCAGTGGTCAGGTTGATGTATAACAGTCATAATAGCAATGGATATGGAGCGCGCCACGAGCGGTAACGTTTTTCGCATTTCTGATTTTCGTGTTAATAAAAACACAAAAGATATGACGTAAATCGCTAATCCTCTAGTTGCTACCCTATACATTATTTATTCTATATATATGTACATTATATATATTATATATAATATATATATATAATATTTTTTATTTACTATCATCTTGTCAAACCCCTGTGCATGTATGTTGTCTTGGTTTATGTAAGGTTTACTCAAAATGATTCTCACTGAGGTCCTTTCTTTACTTTCAGAGATCTATGGTCACACGTCATTTGTGAGTAGGACACTATTCAGTGTACATGTATATGACAACTGATTAATATACAGCGCCTTAGACTGTTTCTCAACACAGCCTGAGAAATTCAGTGCATTCATACAACATTGAGTGTAAATGTAAAACCATCAACTGCTTCAAAAATGGAGGGACGACATCAGTGTGAAATATGTCTTAAGACATTTGTATCAGCTGTTGGTGTGCAAAAGCACATGAGGATCCATACAGGAGAGAGACCATATAAGTGTGATGTGTGTCCCAAGACGTTCGTTGATTCTCAAAGTCTGAAATGTCATACGATGATCCACACAGGAGAGCGGCCGTATGGATGTGAGGTCTGTCCCAAGAAGTTCATTGCTTCTAAAAGTCTGAAATATCACATGATGGTCCACACAGGAGAGAGGCCGCATCAGTGTGAGTTATGTCGTAAAAGATTCACCACGTCTGGACATCTGATGCGACATATGCTGACACACACAGGGGAGAAGCCATATGAGTGTGATATATGTCTTAAGAGATTTACCCGATCCGAACATTTGAAGAAACACATTAGAAACCATATTGGAGAAGGTTCAGTCGCACGTGTGGACCACGAGGACGTCGCTGAAAATAGTGCCTTGCCAGCCACGTATAAAATACGGGAAGATAAGAAAACACATCATTGTGCAGATTGCGGCAAATCTTTTGCTCTGCTGTCTCGCTTAAAAAGACACTTGAGAACCCATTCGGGTGTGAGACCATACAAGTGTACAGCGTGCAACAAATCCTTCACTCAATCTATCGGACTGACTACTCACAAGAGGATCCACACGGGAGAGAAGCCGTTTAAGTGTAATATCTGTGGACAAGAGTTCACTCAACATTCTGCTCTGACGAAACACGTGAGGATCCATATGGGAGAGACACCTTATAAGTGTGATGTTTGTAAGAAGGAATTCACCAACAAGGGTGCCCTCACTGAACACACGAGAATCATCCACATGCGAATCAAACCTTATCGTTGTCAAGAATGTAACAAAGAATTCGCTACCTCGGGCAATCTGAAATCACACTCAAGGACCCACACAAGAGAGAAGCCGTATGTGTGCGATATCTGTCATAAAGCTTTTGGTTATTCCGCTAACCTGGTTGAACACGTCAGAAGTATACACACAGATGAAAGACCTCATAAATGTTCTGAGTGTGACAAGAAATTTGTTACATCCAAGCAATTGAATGAGCATCTCAGAAGACATCGTGGTGAAAAACCATTTAAATGCTCGGATTGTGATAAACGATTTGTTTCCTCCTGTGGGTTACTTGATCACACAAGGAGGCATCGTGGTGAGAAACGATATACATGTCCCGAATGTGACAAGAGATTTGTTTCATCCAGTGAAAAGAAACAGCACGTGAAAAACATCCATATGCGGAGAGACTCCATAAATAAGGACGGATGATTCCAATATATAATTTTATGTATTCTGTGTTTACAGGGTGATACCAATTTAATGGGGTGGTTTATGGACCCACTGAGTGCGCTCACAACATTTGTTATGGACAAGATATTAGGGATCAGTGGACTTCACTTGACCGGACCAAAACTGTGTTAATACAATGAGAATAGGCAATTAGTTTATATACTGCAACATATATATATAGAGAAGTAAACATAATGGATTCACTTGCCTTAGTATCACTTTTATTTGCTGAATATGTAAAACTATTAAAGATTATATATCTCTTTGTAAACAATTGATTTGAATTGCTATATAGTTACCGGGGTATAAAATATAACATATGGATCGAAGATTCCTGTCCGGAAAAGCTTAATTAAATAATGGATCATCACTGCTGCTCATCTGTTCCCCGCAAATAATTTCTGTCCCGTTTTCGAAGTTGATTTTTGTTTACCTTCTTGGCGACTTTTTGACACCAGCATACAAAAAGATGAGCGGGACAATTATTTATCGCATTTTGATTTGTCGTTGTTCGGATCGAGGCTCGGTATATAATACACACCGTCTGCGTATGGAAATTATTTTGTTGCATATTTTTAGTCTTACATAAATGTACACTGATCATTAACAAATCTCATATTTTTCTTCAGTGACCCACAACGTACATGTAGTGGAAATTTCAAATTTCACAAGCATAAGACAGTTCTACAAACCTGCGATTGTATATTTATTATGTATAATGCTACACATGTCGGCAATTTTAATTCATATTTCAGAATTGCCGCCAGTGTTATTACTGTCGGGGGGGGGGGGGGGTGGGGTTACAAATAATCAATTACAGCTTATCTCAATTGTATTGAAATCCATCCTTTGATTAAATAATATGGTGTATAATGTCTTCCAATAAAAGGGCTCTGTGTCGGACCGAGCGGTTGGTATCAGGGTTCGATTGATGCATCTATCATGTGTGCATGCATTGCAAGAAGGCTTTGTTTTAAAATGATGACGCAAGCGAAGCCACGTGGGCAACGGACGTCGATATCGTAAAAAAAATTGCCAAACTCCAAAGCAGGCCCAATATAGAATGCAACATGCAGCATGCCACGTTAGTGTACCTGAATATGTCATTGGATGTGTCAAAGTATCGCGTAAAACACATACGGGGTCGCTCAATCGTGCAAAAAGACTCGGAAGAATCTATCAAATGAGCAGCTCAAAATCTGATCGATTTTAGATTAGTCATCTGTCTGCTACATCCGCCAGGGTACCACACTGTCTGACAGACAAGCAGATATACCTTGTCCTATGTTTTTTTCCTAAGCTTGTCCTAAGCTTTCCTAACTTATATACATATATGTTAGATGGCTTTACTATAACTCTGAATTACTTTATCTTTCCATGGTGCATCAATGTATTTTGACCACACGTCTAGAGCAAGCATGTATACTATATATAGTTCAATAAAATGTTTGATAACTGTGTGAAAATACTATATTCTGGATCTGGTAGATATAACAATGTCATAAAGTATAAGATCAAAGGAATACAATAGAACCAATAGCACTACATATTTAGCAGTTTTTGAATCACACTATCATATTCTCCGTATACTGCATGTCGAAATGGAGATTTGATTGAAATCAGTAACAAAATCATTTAATTAAACTTTCTTAATTATCAATACCACACGGTGTCCCTCCCCACCATACCATGTACTGAATCGGGCGAAAGCACGTAGGCAATTCCAAATATCATAGTTGTATTATCCGTATCACGGTAATGCTTTCAAATGAGTTTGATAGAATTTTGTCAGTTTTGACCCTCACCCCATCCATCCCTACTCACGGATCGCCCACTTTTGCAAAACTTGAACCAACCATTTCTTCGTGAATAGTTTTCCCACATATCCAATTTTAAAGCCCCTCTAATTTATATTGCGATTTGACAGAAAGCATGTAGGTCTGAGCACATTTTTGGATATGCATGTCATATACGAATTTGAGTTTGTGGCGTCAAATGTGTGTTCCGTTTTCTCGCGAATCAAGCTCACGTGTATACAAGAAATCCCTATAATAACGGGTTGTCATAGAAATAGGAAATATGGCCTGAATTTCATTAGTTTTGAGCCCTCAACAATTGATTAATCAGGGGGGGGGGGTAAATAATTGCAGGAATGTATGCCGGAGCGGTGGGTGGCCCGAGCGGGGGGGGGGGACTTCGGTGAACTTTCCCTGCATTTTTCACATAGATGCGGTTATAGGAACGTGCTGATTTGCTGCATGTATAACTACTGGTACCCAGTTATTTATAAACCTGAAGCTTCCATGACGATATGTCGGCTGGTTCGCAAGAAATAAACTCGACATTTTTGCATTGCATTAACTCTTGAATTAGTTGAAATGACGTTTGAAGGCAAATAAAACTGAAATAACAGTTCGACATGATCTGTATTTATTTATCACCCTTACAATGATCAAAATGCATGTTGTCAAACTTACCTATCGGCCGTTTTGTCTAAGTTTTCCAGCCTTTTCATCTTCCAAAAACAACAACAAATCATAATCGAAGTGGACATGTTCAAAATCGAAGAGGAACATAAATCGCGACAGGAATGATTTTCGGGGAACAGATGAGCAACAGTGATCATGTTTTATGAGTATTGATCAGAAGTAAACGGAGGTAATTTAATTTTCAGTATAAAATTATCATAAAATGGCGTGCGAAATTAAAGATACACTCACGGGCCACAATCAGCATGTATAGTGGTATAATTTTTGGATATAATTTTATGGAGACTCATGCTGGCGTTTATACATCTGCAGAATGAGTTTCGATGACATTATTGACGTTTTTGAATTAGCACAGCATGAAAATGAAGAGCCAAGAAGACAACGTCTCAGAAGAATTTTAAGGGACAGACCAAACCCACTTGAACCCATTATTTGCTTCTAACTATAAATTCTATTTTTAATTTCCATTCTTTATTCGAAAGGTTGTGTATTTATGTCAAACAAATGATGTTGTAGAATGGCCGCTCCCAATACATTCTTTCCACACACACCCACCCCGATCCAAAATGAACGCCCTCTGAATGGGTTCAAATAGGACGCCATATATGCATGTAGGCCTTGACCGATATAGGCCAAACAAAGGCGGTGGCCATTTTGGATCGGGTGGGGAGTGTATGGGGTGAATTTTAGAGTGGTTTGGGCGACCCTATCTACAACACACTTTGTTTGAATTAATCGGTCAAGGGCTGGAAAATGGCTGTGGCCATGGAGTATTTTTAGAACATATGAAGTGGGTATATCAAAATCTCGAATGAGCCATGCCCGTTTTAAAACAAATTAGTTTAAATAGCATGAATGTAGTCTAACCTGTATGGTGTCATTCCACGAGAACGGAGTTTGTATCACTTACTTCTAAAATTAAAAGCTTATAATATTTTACCAATTTAAAGGTACTCAATCAGACGCTCCTAAATTACTATTTCTTTGGCTTCGGGTTAAAAAAATATTTGATTCGAGTCAAGGAACCCACCCATCAAAGCTCAGAGTGATAACTCTTGGATATCCACCTTCATCCGCACCTTCATCCGTTCGACCACGTACTTCTGGTCCACAAACAATAGAAATAGCAAACTTCAAACATCGATATCTAATCACTCTGAGCTTTGATGGGTGGGTTCCTCGACTCGAATCAAATATTTGTTAGCCCCAAAGCCAAAGAAATAGTAATTTATGAGCGTCTGATCGGATTGAGTACCTTTAATATTAATGTGTCTAACTGAAGTGCAATTGTGTGGTACTAAAATTAGATCAGAAATATACATTGCCCCATACTATTAGTTTTTGTTATGGTTTATTGTTTCAACCACTATATCGTATATCGTAGTGTCACACCACATTCAGTTTCGATGGCACATGGGGATCACCAAAATGTTATCTTCATTATGACATAACGCATGGGGAGGCGCAGGATTGCCCGACTCATGGGTCACCAGCCCCTTCAAGAGAGGGGCGGGGGAGCTATACAGGATTAGCCATTGCAGATTGCAACCCTCCCCGACGGGGGGGGGGGGGGGGCTTTAACTACATCCAACCCCGATACCCCAAACCCCATCTGGTACCACCCTTGACATACAACGAATTGAATTTTGTTCTCATAATTCGATTTCCACAACTATAATTAATGGGGAATTTGTTGTTGTCACACCATAAGTCGCACATTTGCCTACTTTTTTATCAAAATATTGGACTGAAATGACCATCAGTTGCATATTAGGGAGTGTCAGATTGAAAATTTCCATCAGGTGGAAAGGTTTAGATTACTAGGATGTTGTCGTTTTCAAGTTCAGATTGAATTCTTTTCTCCATCCGCATCGATCACACATTGGTCCTGGTCCCCTGATGGGGGGGGGGGGGTGACATTTCAAGATGGACCGCCCAACACCGGAGACCCTATAGCCACAGCCATACACATTCCCTCATGATGGTTAAGATGTCTGATCGTTGGCACCACATTAGTTCCTATAAGGCTGGACCCATTTCGAATGGACGGACATATTTACATTCAATATACTACATATAAGTTTTGGTTGAAAATTGGTCATTTGCAATTGTTTCTGGCTGGTTGTCGTCGTACTCATTGGTCAACTCCAGAAACTCTTCAGGCAAAAAATCAAGAATTCTAGCGGTGTCATCGCTAATAACGCCTATTTGGAGCTCAACCTCCTGTTCCACCTGGTCCGTGGTCTGTTTTTCTTTCTTTGTGTTAATCTTCATCCGCTTCCACAGCACTTTCAAATCCTTTTTTTGTTGGTCTTTTGGTTCTATTTGGAAATTTCCCTGCCAATTCCTAAGAAATTTCTTTCCAAACATAATTTTTCCGGCGCTGGTGGATTGTGCCAGTATCTTTATTCTCTAGGATTTTTATGCTTCTCTGCACAATGCCCAAACAGTGTTTCGCTCGTCGGCTGTGTATTTAGCACCCCTTCCTTTCCCAAGGTTACTCATGATTGAAAGGAACCAAACGTGTACTGTTACGCGCAGCATATTTTATGTGACCGGTGGTCGATCTATGATTGCCGCCAATCACCTTGATTGGATAATCATATACCGCGCGGCGATGTCTTCCCATCGATGTCCACCGATAGCTTCGCATTGAGCGTCGCCTCGTAAAACTATCTGGACTATATTATAAACCAGCCGGTGAATACCACCCCAAAAGTTCGAAACTAAAATATAACTAGATTGGACTCCTGTGATTTTCAATTTTGAAACGAGGAAGTTTTTATTTGTTTGGAAAGCACACACTGATTACATTCAAAATGACAAACAGTTCCAAAGTCTGTGCCATTTACAATACATCTGTAATAATTAAGGTTCCATTTACAATACATATGTAATAATTAAGTGTACTTATCGACTTATATAATTTGATCACTGGAGCCGGACTGGAACATCCGACGGCCAAAAAGTTTATGCTTTAAGCTGTCATATGTTTATCTTGGTTGTTGAGTCGTTTCCGGCCGAAGGCCGGTTAGGGTGGTCGGACTGCAGTGTGCAAGTCCCTTCACCCTTTATCTTGGTGTCGTATTTCTAACCTATTATACTACATAATATTAACACATGTTGTCTAATCAGAATGGTAGGCGTTTTACCTAATTTACCCGTGAATCTAATTGATTGTAGAGGCAATAAATTAACAAGAATTGTTAAGGTACGTGTGAGTTAATTGTCTGTCCGGTGACATGGTGGTGATTGCCACCAGCTGTCTGATAACCAACACAGAGCTCGTTATATTTCAATGTCACTATGTGATTGGCGCGTGAAGTCCAGAGGTGAGGACAGGTCATTTCTTGGTCAAAACAAACTTCTTCAGTCTGTCAGTTGTTGCGCCCATCTACTCTCTTGTGTCAGTTGTTGTATTAACGGTTAGATCTCTTCTGTTAAGTTCGACATTATATGGAATAATTCTAAGGATGTAAATGCGATTTTATTCTTTTATTCCGAACGAAACAATTTTCGCAATTTAGCAGTGTTTAGTGCTCTCCTCCATTTGGTCACTACAAATACAAGGCGAACAATTCACCCCTCCCACCTAACACGTCACATTAACGAACAACTTAACAAAACTAAATGAAATAATCACAGGTAATTATTCAACTGAGAAATATATAAATCAACAACAAATGAAAATGCTTAAAGGGGTACTGTACACAGAGACAGGCAATTTATGTATTTACTCCCATTGACATAACTTTCAAGTTAAGATTGTGTTCGTGTTATATGAGTTTCGTATAAACCTAATTTAGCGACGAAAGTATTGATCTTGGAAATAAAAGTATTACGATTTCAAACTACGCGCCATGTTTTTGACCTTCACCGTGGAAGACGCAGGTTGCAGGATGAACATGAAGTTCAATTGATGCCTGCAATCTCTTCCATCGAACAATCTCACTCCCTATAAAAATACTTGACGCTTTATGAATCTTGTTTCTTCTCTTTTCCCCCCAAATTGGTTATAGCGGGTTATAGCGGGTCGATAAAAGACACCCAACATGTGAGATTTCAAGAACGGTAACTCGTAATGGCATAATTCGCCATTTTATGAATCCAGCCATAAATTCATTTATATTAAATAATTCAATTTGACTTTTATGATATAGCCTTTTAACCGGAACGTTTTCAGTAGACATCGTCGACTCAAATACGTTATTTAAAAATATAATATTGATATTATAGGTTACAATTGTTACCGGGAATTTATTGAAATTGGCGTACAGTACCCCTTTAAAGTCCCACCTAATTTTCGAATCACCAGATCACAGTATATACAACATATTCCATGTTATATAGAATCACCATATCACAGTATTTACAACATATTCCATGTTATATAGAATCACCATATCACAGTATATACAACATATTCCATGTTATACAGAATCACCATATCACAGTAAATACAACATATGCCATGTTATATAGAATCACCAGATCACAGTATATACATGTACAACATAGTCCATTTATACAGAATCACCAGATCACAGTATTATATAGTTATTATACAATGTTGTGTACAGTATGTGTTGTTCTTGTACGAGTCCAGGTTGTGGTGACAAGTCATATTGGACGAGACGAGTCCAATGTGAATTTTTACCACAACCTGGACGAGTACAAGACAAACTTATACCGTACACAACATTGTATACTGACATTTTATTATCCATCTGTATGTTTATCCAAATTTTGGAAATAAAACTTTTGTGGTTATTTTTGGTATTTGTCGGCACTTAATTATCTGTAAAAGCCTGTACCGTATATTGATCATCAGAAAGCATGGTTTGGAAAAGTAAACACGGAAGTCCAATATGACTTTTTCCATGACTATTACGTGGCGGCTTTTGTCCAATCGGAAATGGTTTTAGTTAACGGATGGATAATAAATACAACATATTCTATGTTAAATTTGAAAGAGGAACATTGTATTATTAACTGATCTGGTCGAATAATTTGGAAACACGGGGTAAATATACCTAGGCGTGTCCTGCGTGATCCGGACTAGACTATACGCAGTCTAGTGAAAACGATTCTATTTTCTGGTGTGTGAAGAAGATAAGATTCTATTTCGGTTAGATAAGAAGATAAGGTTCTATTTCGGTTAGCAGATTATATACCTAAAGTTTGAAAAGTCGGTATGTTCGCAATTTACTTCCCGTTTTTTAGCATTCATCAGTGAGACTCTGCCTGAAATATATATAACTAGCTGGTGGACCCGACTTCGTCCGGGCTGTTTCCCCTCTGCTTTTCGGCGAATTGCGCGATTTGACCTTGAATTGTCCATTTTGAAGGTCAAGATCAGCTGGGTGACCCGACTTCGTCCGGGCTGTTTCCCCTCTGAGAGGAGTATCGATTGACTACGCCGGTGATTCAATACAGAGCGTGTACGTCAGTCGCCAATGGTTAGCAGATTATATAACTAAAATATGTTTTGTAGAAGCAGATATGTGCGATTGTTAGCAGATTATATACCTAAAATAAGTTTTGTAGAAGCAGATAATGTGCGCATTTTCGGGAGAACAGACTGGGAAAATAGGGAAATCTGCATTGGTGTTAACACATCGAAATACTTGAGATACCAATTTTCAAATAGCAAAAGAAGGAAATCTGCGTTGGTGTTAACACATCGAAATACAAATTTAGTATGACTAAAACGCTATCATTTTCATCACATTATCGACTCAAAATGAAGTCATAGCTAAGACACAGACCTTGTATAAGCAGATAATGTGCGTATTTTCGCGAGAACAGACCTGGAAAATGGGAATGTGACTAAAACGTTCTCATTTTCAGCAAATTATCGACTCAAAATGAAGCGATTGTTAGCAGAGTATATACCTAAAATATAAGTTTTGTCTCCCGTTCCTAGGAAGCCCTAAGTACGTAAGAATCACACAGAAGCGAGTTCCATTCGAGTGATAACGTAAACAACTTGTGGGTACCCGTTTCAAGGTGAAGATCACCTCGGGCGGAAAAACTGAGCCGATGAAATTGTTCCCCGTTCCTAGGAAGCCCTAAGTACGTAAGAATCACACAGAAGCTAGTTCCATTTCGAGCGATAACGTAAACAACTTGTGGGTACCCGTTTCAAGGTGAAGATCACCTCGGGTGGAAAAACTGAGCCGATGAAAATGTCCCCCGTTCCTAGGAAGCCCTAAGTACGTAAGAATCACACAGACACGAGTTCCATTTCGAGCGATAGCGTAAACAAAAGCCGTTTGCGAAAGCCGAATGGAATGAAGAGCGTTAACGGTTAACGAAACCAAATATAGAAGTTCTTTATTAACGACACTGCGGATATGAACGCTCTTTAACTATCGACGCGATTAACCACACCGTGCCAATGGCGGTCATTTGTGTGATTGGGAGTGAAGAATGGGTGCTCTGAGCTTCTTAAAAACACTTCATGTGGGTTTTTACCCATACACTGTAAATCCCTGTGTTAACTATTTGAACACGAAAAATGTAACAGACAATTAACACATTAATGTGTTGAAATTTATAACACATGTGTTAAAAACATTAACACTGGTGTTAAATTTTGTAACACATAATGGCATTCAAAATTACTTACACTAGCGTTCAAATTTTTAACGCCAGTGTTCAAAACTTTAACGCTAGTGTTCAAAATAGTTAACACTGGTTTAACACAAACATGTGTTCTGAACACATGTAACAGATAATTAACACATTTTGGTGTTAAGAACCCCAAATTTTGACACTGGTGTTAACTCTTAATAACACCAGTGTTACATTTTGATAACATCAGTGTTAAAATAAGATACCCATTATTCTTTCGCTAGAATGATTGACAAAAGATGAATTGTCCTGAATGAATTTTAATAAAAACAGATGATCTAAACATTAGGTGGATTATCTCTTGGTAAACATGTATTATATAGTTACCGGTGTATAAAATATTTGATTTGAATCGAAGACTCCTGTCCGGAAATGCTTCTATTGATTAATATTAATTTTATTTCGAATATTTTCTGGTCTAAAAAGGTGTGTTTGTTCAGCTAACGAACAATATTGGTTACTGTTAACAGAGACCAGAAATTATATTGTTTATTTTGTCACAAATAAACGTTAATTATACTCATTATCGCTTATATCTGTGGAACAAAACAATACAAACAATCAATCTGTGACATTTGACATTCGTTGCGTAGCCGTAGGAACAGCCCAGTGCTCTATATCGCAATACGGTCTCATCCGAATGGTCGGTTCTAAAAATAGTAACATAAACGGGCCCGATTTAATATTCGAAATAAAATCAATATTAATTGATAGAAGTTTTTCCGGACAGGGGTCTTCAGTTCATATCTATTATTTTATACCCACGCAACTATTTAAAATTTGTTATTTAAAGAGATAATCCATCTTTAAATGTGGATCATCTCTTTGTAAACATGTTTTATATAGTTACCGGGATATAAAATATTAGACTTGAATCGAAGACTCCTGTCCGGAAATACTTCTATCGATTAATATTAATTTTATTTCGAATATTTTCTGGTCTAAAAAGGTGTGTTCGTTCAGCTTACGAACAATAGTGGTTACCGTTAACAGAGACCAGAAATTTTATGCAACACTTTTGTCATAAATAAACGTCAATTATACTTATTAGCGCTTATATCTGTGGAACAAAACAATACAAACAACCAATCTGTGACATTTGACTTTCGTTGCGTAGCCGTAGGAACAGCCCAGTGCTCTATATTGCAATATGGTATCATCAGAATGGTCTGTTCTAAAAATAGTAACATGAACGGTCCCGATTTAATATTCGAAATAAAATCAATATTAATTGATAGAAGCTTTTCCGGACAGGGGTCTTCAGTTCATATGTATTATTTTATACCCACGCAACTATTTAAACTTTGTTATTTAAAGAGATAATCCATCTTTAAACCAATCCAAATACATGTATGTATATGATACATAGCACTAAGAACATAACATTCCTTCAACGAATTTAAAATAGTCTGAGAATTGTTTTCCTTTGAGGATAATACATGAATGTGACCACTACTCACAATGTCTATTGTCCCCAAATTTATCACTACCAACACCAGAAACAGGAATATCAACTTTTGTGAGTACCAAATTCACATATTTTTGGGGTAGAGGATCCACGTGTAGTTACTGGAAACATTGATGAAGTCGCACACGTATATCCGCCATGATATCACACAGTAACGTCCATATGCACAGAATAATACCGACACAACCCATGCACTGTTTTTTTTATATATCTGCTTTGATTGAATAAACACTGTTTCCGATAGAGGTAGAATTTTAGCTAAACGGTCGTAATAGTTCCTGCTTCCAGTGTATCTAGTATGTGCATTGTAAAATATTGTCTTGATTATCGTCATGACTTCTTAATTTTTCGTTTTCATTAAGCTGACCAACGCAATTGGTCTGAATGAAATTAATAGACTTAAATCACGGGTGAATTCTTCGTAAATTGTGAAGTAGTTACATTCATTTCTATCGCGATACTTCATTTCCAATTCCGCGTATTTTACAATCTCAACACGGTTGCTAACAGGAAGTTACGTGCAATTTCTCCAAAATCTATACCCGCGATCTTGAAAAATCACTGATGGATATAGAACAAATTATATGACGTCATTCACCTGCTTTAGGTATAAGCACCCTTGATGGTTGCTAAAATGTATGTTGTTTTGGTTTATGTAAGGTTTACTCAAAATGATTCTCACTGAGACCCTTTCTTTACTTTCAGGGATCTATGTGCACACGTCATTTGCGACTAGGAAAATGTATATGGAAAGATATTAAATGCCAGCGCCTTAGACTGTTTCTCAACACAGCCTGAGAAATACAGTGCATTAATACAACATCGAATGTAAATATAAAATTACCAACTGCTGACAAAATGGAGGGACGACATCATTGTGAAATATGTCTTAAGACATTTGCATCAGCTAGTTGTGTGAAAAGGCACGTGAGGATCCACACAGGAGAGAGACCATATAAGTGTGATATGTGTTCAAAGGCGTTCGTTGGTTCTCAGGGTCTGAAATATCATACGATGACCCACACGGGAGAGCGGCCGTATGAGTGTGATGTCTGTCCGAAGAAGTTCATTGATTCTAAAAGTCTGAAATCTCACGTGATGGTCCACACGGGAGTGAAGCCGCATCAGTGTGAGTTATGTCGTAAACGATTCATGTCGTCGGGAGGTCTGAAGCGACATATGCTGACACACACAGGAAAAAAGCCACATGAGTGTGATATCTGTCTTGTGAGATTTGCTTGCGCCGATCATTTGAAGAAACACACCAGGAACCACATTGGAGAAGGTTCAGTCGCACGTGCGGACCAAGAGGACGTCGATGAAAGTAGTGTCTTGCCAGCTACGTATACACTACAGGGAGATAAGAAGCCCCATCAGTGTGCAGAGTGCCACAAATCATTATCTCGGCAGTCTGGCCTAAAAACACACATGAGAATCCATTCGGGTGTGAAACCATACAAGTGTACAGAATGCAGCAAATCATTCACTCAGTCTAGCGGACTCACTACTCACAATAGGATTCATACGGGAGAAAAGCCGCTTAAATGTAACATATGTGGGAAAGGTTATACTAATAATAACAGTCTGTCTATACATGTAAGCATCCACATAGGAGAGACACCTTATAAATGTGAAGTTTGTAAGAAGGAATATAGCTACGAACGTGCCCTGACTGAACACACGAGAATCGTCCACATGCGAATCAAACCTTATCGTTGTCAAGAATGTAACAAAGAATTCGCTACCTCAAGTAATCTGAAATCACACTCAAGGACACACACAGGAGAGAAGCCGTATGTGTGTGATATCTGTAATAAAGCTTTTGGTTATTCCGCTAACCTGGTTGAACACGTCAGAAGTATACACACCGATGAAAGACCTCATAAATGTTCTGAGTGTGACAAGAAATTTGTTACATCCAAGCAAATGAATGAGCATCTCAGGAGACATCGTGGTGAAAAACCATATAAATGCTCGGATTGTGACAAACGATTTGTTTCTTCCAGGGCGTTACTTGATCATACAAAGAGACATCGCGGTGAAAAACGACATAAATGTCCCGAATGTGACAAAAGATTTGTTTCATCCAGTGAAAAGAAACAGCACGTGAAAAAAATCCATATGCGTAAATACTCCATCAATAAGGACAGATGATTCCAACATATAATATGTGACCCGCATATCAAATCCAGTCGGAAGTCGGGATTTTTTTTACCCTGTGCCAATGCATTCTCTAATATATGCGAGTCGACCATATGTCGCCTCGCATATATAAGATAATGCATTGGCCTAACAATTTTTTATAATTTTAATAATTTGTTCTTGTATTCTTTAACAATTTTATAATTTCACCCACACAGAGCCCCAGACAAACATGAGCAGACGACACTCTTCTATATGCTTCTATATATGTGGGGCTCCATGCAGGGTAATGGATGTTTTTTATTTTATGTCCTAAAAATTGTAAGAAACATTTATTTAAAAAACATGATCAAAAATTGTTAGGCCAATGCATTCTCTTATATATGCGAGGCGGCCTATGGTTGACTCGCATATATAAGAGAATGCATTGGCACAGGGTAAAAAAAATCCCGACTTCCGACTGGATTTGATATGGCGGGTCATATATGTATTCTTTGTTTACAGGGTGATACCAATTTAATCGGGTGTTTTATGGACCCACTGAGTGCGCTCACAACATTTGTTATGGACAAGATATTAGAGATCAGTGGACTTCACTTGACCGGACCAAAACTGTGTTAATACAATGAGAATAGGCAATTAGTTTAGATACTGCAACATATATATATATATATAGAGAAGTAAACATAATGGGTTGAGTTGCCTTATTATCACTTTTATTTGCTGAATGTTAAACTATTAAAGATTATCTATCGCTTTGTAAACAATTGATTTGAATTGCTATATAGTTACCGGGGTATAAAATATAACATATGAATCGAAGATTCCTGTCTGAATAATGAATCATCACTGCTGCTCATTTGTTCCCCGCAAATCATTTCTGTCCCATTTTCGGGGGGGGGGGGGGTCACAAATAATCAATTACAGCTTATCTCAATTATATTGAAATCCATCCTTTGATAAAAATAATATGGTGTATAATGTCTTCCGAGCGGTTGGTATCTGGGTTCGCCCTATGCATCTATCATTTATCAAACAAGTGAAGGACTATAACAGTCCTATATATATTTAGTGCAAATTTCGTTCGTGGAAACACAAATATGAAATGTGTGCATGCATTGCAAGAAGGCTTTGTTTTAAAGTCATGACACAAGCGAGGCCATGTGCGCAATGGACGTCGATATCGATAAAAAAATTGCCAAACTCCAAATCAGACCCAATACAGAATGGAACATGCAGTTTTGCCACGTTAGTGTACCTGAATATGTCATTGAATGTGTCAAAGTATCGCGCAAAACACACACGGGATCTCTCAAGCGTGCAAAAAGACTCGAAGAATCTATCAAACGAGCATCTCTCAAAATCTTATCGATTTTAGATTAGTCGTCTGTCTGCTACATCCGCCAGGGTACCACACCACGCTGGAGAAAATCCTGACAGACAGGCAGACATACCTTCTCCTATGTTTTTCCTAAGCTTGTCCTAAGCTTTCCTAACTTATATATATATCTGGTAGATGGCTTTAGTATAACTCTGAATTACTTTATCTGTCCATGGTGCACAGGGACGTGGCTAGAGGGTTTCCGTGTGGGGGGGGGGTGGTGTCCACCTTGGGAAATTCCAACTGCACCCCCCCTTGGAGTCAGAATCAGACCGAACACAAGTTTTGCATAATTCCATTTGCACACCCCTTGCACCTCAGTGTTTATGTCTAATTTCCTATATCTTCATAAACCATGGTTCTATATTCCCGGTATAAGAACATTCAGATATTTTAACCTGAAACATTGCATAAATCCTAACATTTAGTGGTCTAACTCCATACAAATGCACACGGTCACGGACAAGAGACCGAGCTGACCATCGTTGTTCGGCCGAATGAGAAAATCGCAAATCCTAGCATCCAGACTGGCCTCAACTAAAACTTTCCTATAGTGTTGGAAATTTTAAACCTCATACTCCCCATCAGGTTGGAAAATTCTCCAACTGATGACCACAAGTTTGACAAAATGTAGTAAAATATTGTTAAACTTATTAGCATTTTTGTATTGGCCACATGGGAGAGACAATGATACACCGGGCCGACCAAGGTTCGGCCCGGTGTGCGAAAATTTTGTAATCTGAACAAGAAAATCGCAAAATCCTAGCATCTAGACTAGCGTCAAGGATTCTTAGAGTTGGAAATTTCAAACCTGACACCCAACTTAGGTTGGAAAATTTACAACTGATGACAATTCCAATGACAATGTGACCAAATGTATGAGAATATTGTTTTCTTAAATTAACTATCAGTTTTTGACTGGTCACGGGGAGGGACCAGGACACAAGATTTCCAAGTGTTGGAAAATTCCAACCTGTCACCCCCTGCATGAGGTTGGAAAATTTCCAACTGATGACCATTTTAGTCCAAAATTTTGACCAAAAATTAGGAAAGTATGCAAATATTGGTCCAAAAACAATTAATCCCCCCCCCCAATAAATTGTTTGAAAATCAAACTACAAGAACATTTCAACCTATTGTTGGTGTGAAATTTCCAACTAATGTTTTGGCAGGTATGAAATTTCCAACTGTTGAAAATTTTGACTGTCGCCACGTTTCTGATGGTGCATCGATGTATTTTGACCACAAGTCTAGCGTGTACTATATATAGTTATAGTTCAATCATATGTGTGATAACTGTGCAAATAATATATTCTGAATCTGGTAGATATAATAATGTCATAAAGTATAAGATCAAAGGAATAAAACACAACCAATAGCACTAATTATTTAGTTTTTGTATCACACTATCAGATTATCCCGTATATACTGCATGTGGAGATGGATATGGAGATGGAGATTTGATTGAAATCAGTAACAAAGTCATTTAATTTAATTTTCTTGATTATCGCTCCCACACGGTGTCCCTCCCCACATAGGGCGAAGGGACGTGCAAACTGCAGTCCGACCATCCTACCCGGCCTGCGGCCGGAAACTACTCAACAACAAAGTCCCTCCCCACCATACCATGTACTGAATCGGGCGAAGGCACGTAGGCAATTCCAAATAACATAGCTATATATATTATCCGTATCACGGTAATGCTTTCAAATCAGTTTGATTTTCTTGGTTTTGACCCCCATCCCACGCATCCCTACTCCCGGATCGTCCACTTCTGCAAAACTTGAACCAACCACTTCTTCGTGAATAGTTTTCCCACAGATCCATTCTTAAATCCCCTTTATTTTCTATAGCAGTTTGACAGAAAATAAATCACGTAGGCGTGATTAATTTTTTGGATATGCACGTTATATCAGAATTTGAGTTTGTTGCGTCAAATGTGTGTTCCGTTTTCTCACGAAGCAAGCTCATGTCAAGAAATCCCTATAATGACGGGTTGCCATAGAAGCAGGAAATATGGACTGAATTCGATTAGATTTGAGCCATCAAAGGTTGATTAATCGCCAAATAAGTGGGGCCGCAAAGAAGTGATCAAAGAAACCAAAATTGTCTAAGAAGTGGAACATTTTCGGGTGAACTTTCTCTGCATTTGTCACATAGAAGCGGTTATAGCCTGAATGGTAGCCAGTTATTATAAATCTGAAGATTCCATGACGTAATCACACGGCACAATCGTTTCGACGATTCTACGACCAATTCAACGATTCTGCGGCTTGACAACCGCGGTGCTACGACAGTTTAACGATTCTGCGACCTTATTATACTTGATATTTTATGACAAACTTAGATAAAGGGACTTTTTACTGAATTGGGACGATAAAATGGGCTTCTTCTTGTATTCTCCGTGTAGAGTAGACTTCGCGGGTCCACCAGGTTGACTCACGGAATACATACGAAGATGATATCTATACATAAAATGAGTCACAATCGGTTCGGTAAAATCTGGATAAACAAATCAAACCGCGAACCGATCGCAAAAGTCATTTCTTGGGCTACAAGGGGACGTTGACAGTGCGAAAATTAACATCATACGTAAGCTTTGATAAGCTTCAACTCTGAGGCCTTAATTGTCGAAAATATTCATATTTGTTCCAAACACCGCAAACAGAAAAACATTAAAACGCATACAATTTCGTTCATATATACCATGACCGTCGCGTAAACAGCATGTTATCATAAATACCTACTATATTTTACCTAAGCAAGAGCCTGATTGCGTTACAGAGGACAGCACAATGCTACTGGCTAATCGCACACAAATGGCTTAAACGCTCTTTATTAGTTCCATATCAGGAATTCACCAACAAAGAACGCTCTTTATGTTTACCATCATAATATAAACAAACACCAGAAAAGTTACTTTTTATGCTTTTGTTTACATAACAATGGTTAAACATATGAGAATAACATACTGTTTATGCGATATTTCTTATTTATATACGGACAAAGTATGTCTACATTTTGATGTTCTTTCTGTTTGTGGCGGTTTTTGACGGGTGGAAATATTTTCACAGGATACCCACCGCCAAGGCCAACCGTACCTTTAAAAGCGAATGTTTAAAATTATTAGATGAATATATCAGAAATGGGGATTCAGGTTTGTTCAAATAGGGACAGAGGTAATAAATTTAGCTCTGCCCCACCCACACTACATGTATCTATGCTGTACGCTACTGGTATAATAAGATAATGTCATATTCTTGCAGGGATGTCCCCACAGTGTTGGGGGGGGGGGGTGATTTACAGATTTGTTCAATCAAATGTAATTTTTAAGCTCACCTGAGACGAAGCTGTAGTCATCATTTCTCATATGTCACCTGTTCATCTGTCTGTCTGTCCGTCCATCCATCCATCTGTCAAAAAATTCTTTGAACATCTTCTCTAGATCATAAGACTGAATGGGTTCATATTTGGTGTGGATGTTCCCTAGGTGACTCACATTCAGATTTGTTCAAATGAGGCCACTCTGTCAAATGGTTGTGAAGCCAGGGCCCTAACTCTTGCCCTCCATAGTAATTCTTAAAACTACTTTTACCAGAAAGGTTGAATGGGTTCATATTTGGTATGAAGGGTCCTTGTGTGACTGGAGTTCAAATTAATTCAAATCGGGTCCCTTGTTTTAAATGGGGTTTCAAAATTATTCAGATGGGGTCACCAGATTAAATTTGGTGGAACCAGGGACATAACTGTGTCTCTATAGTAATACTTAAAATGTCTTCTCAAGAGAGGTTGGACTATTTAGCTTACATATAGTATGGAGGATCCTTTAGTGACTGAGATTCAGATTTGTTAACATGAGGGCAACATGTTAAGAAATGACGGGGATATGGGGGAGTTAACACTTTTGTGTCTAATAAAATAATTAAAATACAAAATTCATTAAAACACCCACATTGGAACTACCTGACTGATTAATCTGACATACATATATGGTGTTTTTGGGTCCATGGATAATTGGGCTTCAATCACAATTCATTAGGCCTACATAAATATTACCCCCCCCCTCACTGGATCATATATCGATAACGCGATCTGTCTGTCGCAATATTAGCTCCACCAGTTTAATATTGAACCTCGTCTTTTCGGTATCCGAAACGGCCCCACCGGCCTCCCAACATGCACAACATACCAACATAACGGTACAGCATTCTTTCCGAATTATGTTTTAAAAAAATGCTGCCAGTGGCCATCTTGGATTTGACTCTGTGTGTGACTAAATCCTTTAGCAAACCTTACAGATCACATTTCTCAGATCTTCTCACACAATCGCAAAAAAAAATGTGGATTTTTGGGGGTGACCTCTAGATGGGAGCCTCCCCCCCGAAATTCGTTAAGAAAGCATGGCCGTCAGTAGCCATTTTGGATTTCAAATGTGAATAAATCAGCATACCCTTCAACCCACATGACATTGTATCACACGGTGATCGGTATTACCCGAGGCACTATAAAGTGTCCTGTTACAAATGACCAGTTATTTATTTTCCGTCTATATGCGAGCGGGAATTTTCAGGAGAAATCTGAATGAGGCTTAATTTGACAGTCGGATCAATCCTCATGTTACGCGAGGTTCACCATGTGATAATTGTTTCTATAAATTTATTCATTGACTATACAATTGCGTCCCGTCAACGTGAGTATTTAAGGGGGAGGTCAAGTGAAACATTTTGAATGGGCGATTCTCAATAGACCATTTTACAGATAACCATTTTGACTGTTGCATGCCGGGACAGAAACTATCCAACACAGACCCATGCTTACATGTATCCGCGGCATGCATTTACTATGGGAGATTTATAACAGAGTGGGTCTATTAATTTTAACTAACTATAACTTTGTCATCTTTTATAGTTTTTGCGTGACAGTCGGATCAATCCTGATGTTACGCGAGGTTCACCATGTGATAATTGTTTCTATAAATTTATTCATTGACTATACAATTGCGTCCCGTCAACGTGAGTATTTAAGGGGGAGGTCAAGTGAAACATTTTGAATGGGCGATTCTCAATAGACCATTTTACAGATAACCATTTTGACTGTTGCATGCCGGGACAGAAACTATCCAACACAGACCCATGCTTACATGTATCCGCGGCATGCATTTACTATGGGAGATTTATAACAGAGTGGGTCTATTAATTTTAACTAACTATAACTTTGTCATCTTTTATAGTTTTTGCGTGAAATTTTAAACATATACCGCTATACTTAAAGTAATTGACCACCAATAACGTGGTGTCACCCCGTTAATATGGCGGTACTATACCGCGGTATCCTCCAATACCGCGGTACTGATACCGCTTGTTAACGCGAACAAGTATAATTTTTTATGTGAGTAAATACCTCCCCTCAAAGAGTTCCATGAAAATCACTGCGGTATTCAACAAAATTAATGCGGTGCCCGCTAAAAGACCGCGGTATCATTATCGCCCAATACCGTAACTCCACCGCCATGACCGTCTCGATACCGCTACCGCTTATTACCGGTATCACCGCGGTCATGACTGGGGTATCACCCCGTTTTCTGGTCAATTACTTTGAGAATAGCGGTACATGTACATGTATCAGGGACATATAGATATACCCCTTCCTTCTAGAATGTTCAAAAACAGTTTCAGCTGCTCATTGTATTTTTATTGATTTTATGCGACGAAATAGTCCGAAAATTCAGGGGGGGGGGGCGGAAAAAAACTACGGGACACAACGTACCGGGGGGGGGGGGGTGGGGGGTACATAGGCGTAAAAAATTTACACGTAAATTTTGTCCTTATTCATTTAGGGGGGGGGGGGGGGTGTCGGAAAATATTTGCATGTAATTTTTTTCCAAATACGGTATGTATTTTCAGACTCACAACTTCAATTTTCTCTCATTTTATAGAATATGGATTAACCTTAATATCCAAATCATATATACCTGTACATGAGTAGTACAATCCACCTAAAACAATTTTGGATAACCTGTCTTGGTTTACATGTGATATTGACCCATTAACCCTCTTAATAATGCCGACTATGTCAGTGTCTACCAGTCGAATGCAGAATTCTACCCTGCGATCGCTTATCTGGCAAATGTTTACTGCAGAACTATCCCATGTATTAAACAATTTCTCCTCCATTGGTATCAGAAAACAGTTATATGCTGGTATCTCACTCATCAATTTGCATCTTTTTCAAAGTCGAGGTAATGACTAGTTGTCATTTTTAAAAGTGCATACAAAGCGTTGCGATCACCAATATACATGTTTGTACATGTCATGACATCACGAGGTATACAAATCTGCGTTCTACTGGTAGACAGTGACTATTTTAGTCATAATACGGCTATAAATTAATTTTGACAGAAGGGAACGGTTGGTATAGTAGCAGTTACATTCGCTCAACACCTCGATATTTGCCGGGTTGAATTCTATACAATTGCGGATATATCGTTAAAGCATTGAGGTAGAAATAGGCTGCAGAAACAGCGCGGGGTCCTAATTTTGGCACATATTTTTTCACAATGTATCGGCATTTAGCAACACGATTGAGTATTTTCTCGTCGATTTTTTCGGATTCCTTTAGTCAAATGTTCCTGCAATCACCTTGCTTTGAAATTTGGGTTCATCCTGTAGCCAATGTCCATAAAATGAGTTGGTTTCGGAAGTGGGTATATCGAAAAATATACGACAGTGCTTCTTTGTGACCAACAACCAACCATCTATGTTGCCGAATTCCCGTCTGATTATAACTAAAGTAAATATCGCGTGTATATGTGTCCGAATCGATGTCCAGAGGAGACTATTTCGTTTCCTGAACGAGATGTAGTCAAATTCGTGTCGGATCGTGCTCAACTGACACATTCGACAAATTATGTTATTCAAATCAGCTGATAAACGAATCCCATTATTATGCAATTG